>OZ012695.1:12277159-12704659 GCA_963942565.1 Maea johnstoni
CAGACCTCATCTAGTCTGCAGAATCCCTTGATGTTGGTATTGCTATTGATTGGTGAGATGATAGCATCTGTCTGGGTTGATGAAGAACCTTCTCAGGTGGCGGGAAAGGCCTGACAGTAGTTTACTTTTAATCATTCATCAAGAAATGATGTTTTCATTGCATGCATATTTTGTGTTTATTGACATTTCAAAATTGGATGTATCTGCCAGCCAGGTGGCCTTTTTCTTCAGGAAGGAAACTTCAGTGACAATCTTAATTCACTTGAAACTGACAGAAATATGTATTTCTACCAATTGAGTTCACATACAGGCAAAATATAGACTTTTCATTAAAGAAAGATGGCAGCACATATATAGCGACATTTTAGAAGACTTTATATATAATCACCCTCCCCAACCATTTTTAGCTATTGTGTTTGTGGAAATATACAATTGTATATTTGTATACCTGCCAACATTCCAGAGAAACAGATACTCAAAAAAGCAGTTTCAGAGGAAGCCAATCTTTAAATTAACGCTATTAAACATAATTATTGGTGTTTATTCGCACAGCTTTTAATCATGAAATATCAACACCACCAATTCGAAGCATTCAGTGTTAACCTTTTACACTCAGAGTTCCCTTAGAAATTGCCTCTCTCATTTTTTTAAGAATAACTTTGGAATAAAGTGAAAGTTCACAAAATATTTGAAGGAGAGTTGTTGTTTGACTTCTGTTTAACATTTCTCCTTCAAATATTTTCCAAATAATTCTTTTGTTAGAAAAATATTTCCAAAATTGTCAGGCCTGTTGTGGCCGCTCTGAGTGTGAATGGGTTAAACATTAGGAAGATAATTACAGGTTGAAGGCAAATCTTTAGATTCCTCCTCAATTCTGTATTGATATATTGCACTGGTTAGCTGCTTAACACCCAAACCCCCTGACTATTTTGGTGATATCTTTCTTCCCGACGAAAAATTGGAAAATAGCTGTAGGAGAGTTGTTCATTAAGACTATCTACAACTCTCCTTGAAATAGTGAGCAAATGGATACTTCATTGCGAAGTTAATTTCAGAAGTATGTCAGGTCCAGACGACACTCGCCAAGTAAATATCCTGGCATGAATGGGTAATTTAACCTTTCTGATGCTGAGGTTACGTTCGTCCAAAGCTCATAGTCGAATGCAAAATACTATGAAAATCATCCGAACCACGTCATATGGGTATTCATAGGAAAGCTCTCATTGAGTACCATCAGATGAGTACCCATGTGCCAGGTTTCAGTCAAACTTTTCCTATCATTTCATTTTGTCCACAGCAGCATAAGGGTTAATTATTAAGAGTCAGCTCAGGTGTGTCTAATTACCTGGCTTCTCGTTACCTGTATCCGGTTCCTGTGAAGTCTGGGAGGAAGTGGAGCCACCAGGTGCACTATAATGGGTACCAAACAATGCACTGCTTTAGACAGCTGGGACAAGTATAATACATGCAAAAGTGTACCTTCAATGGAAAGAACAGAGAAAATGTCTGTTAACCTTATGCAGCTAGTGGCTAATTTGGCCAATACAAAATGATGCAAAAACCTGAAAATGATTGAAACCCTGGCACATGGGTACTCAACTACTCATTTGAGAGTACTAAGCAAGAGCTATCCAATGAATACCAAAATGGCAGGGTTAATTTAGATGGTTTTCATAAATCTTTGTGTTCTTTGCTTTGGATGAAATGATAATTAGAAAATTATCAACCACTCTCCTTCAGATATTTTGTAAAAACGATTAATGCCTTAGTTATTGTCAAAGGTATTGTAGATCCAGACTACAATTTCAAGAGGTGGTGGTGAATATGACTAACAAGAATGTCTTCCTTAATTTGGACAATCTATCCACTCCCTGGTAGGAAACATGACCCCCATCTTATGGCCACAATAAATCACATAAATTACTGAGATCTCCATGCGCCTGCCCTGTCTGATGGGGTTACAGGCTCAATTCTGCAGTGGTTCAGTGATCAGGAATTGCCGTAGGCTAAGAGTGCACAGCCCCTGTTTAAAAACCAATAAAACATGCTGTAATGTTGAAAGTGCAGGGGTAGCCAGGGGATTTCAGGGTCACAGGTTCATATGATTAGGGTATAGTACCAGTACTCGATATGATACCAAATACTGATAATGCATCGGGGAAAATAGGAGAAAATATATGGGTTAAGAACAGTGACCAGTACTGCTCAACACTATAAAATTGGCTTAACTGCTATATATACCTGATGTGTATATATGAAGGCAGTTCACTATTTATTTAGCGAATTTTCCAAAGCTTATAGTCCTTTGTTAAATCAAACAAAATTAGGTGCTTGGGAGACAGAGAGTATCATTAAAATATGAATATTACGTTGTACTGTTAAGGAAATGAAATTATAAATGTTTACCCATGAATGTTCGCAGCAGTCAAATGCAGCTTGACAATTTTGATGAAATCGTGTAGGCAAAAAAAGATAGGAAAATATTCAGCGGAGAAATGTTGTTTAGAACATTACCAAATATTTTGTAAAATCAATCTCAATTTCAAAGTTATTGTCAAAAGAATCATAGATCCAGACAACAAATATGGAGGAAATCTGAAGCATTCATAGGTTAACATGGTGGGCTCTAAGCAGTCATTCTGCTTCAACCAATATTAACTTGAGGCATTCTTTCAGTGATGTATTTGATTATAATCCCATAGGGATTGATCATTTGAGATATTTATGCTCCGCTGTTCCTGGCCTGGTTCTGCCTGACCCCCTCTGCCTATGAGATCTTGTATGCAGATCCAGGGGCGCAATGGTGAAGGGGAGAGGGTTCTGACCCACCTTCCTATCTCTGCCTGTCTCATGTTCATACATCTGGAAATTTCTAATGTGAGGGTTGTGTCATTCAAAGGTATTTGACAAAGGTTTAGCAGATAGGTTCTTAAAAGCGTTTCTGGATCAAATATTTGGTTATTAAAAAACATTTTTGTATCAATTAAATATTTATCGTAAATGTCTCTGAATGAAACATTTATTATGAAATAATGTTTCTGGATCAGATATTTATTAGAAATGTTTCTAGATCATATGATCCATTTCTTTGAAAGATTTTTCCACAATATAGTCAATAATATAATTAATATTAGTATTTTGGTGCACTCTGGGGTCCAAAGGGTTTAGAACTCAGCGCCACAGGAGAATAATGGGATTAAGCTGCACTTATGTTAAAGAGCTAGGAAATCCTGCTGGCTATGCTTTCCCTCCTTAAGACTCGATCCCGCATGGTTTCTGCATCTGCTGGCAGGCCTATATTAGGCCCAAAAAAAGAAATTGTTTGTTTCCTGTAACGGTCTGAAAAAATTAGGGTAGGTAAGTCGGTAAAAAAGATTTCTTTGGATTATTTTTTTGGTCAAAAATGTGTGTTTTATGCATGTTTTACGTTGATTGGGAGTTGGGAGGGCAGAAAAAACTTTAGGGTAGGGATTTTTATTTTGAATTAAAACTTGTTTGGGTAGGGTTACAGGAAACAAACAACTTTTTTTATGCCTTAGTGCAAGCTACCTGGATATACAATGTGATATTTAACCCTTTCTCATCTGTGAAATTTCTACTGGATATTCCACCTGCCTGCATAGCATGGGAAGTACACGCCATGGTCTTAGCCAGCAGGGCGTCTGGGTGCCTTTTTGGACACCCAAACCCTTTACAAGAACCCTTCAGGACACCCAAATTTTTTTGTGTGGAATTTCGAAAAATGTCAATCTCAAGCTTATAATTGAATTTTTTCATCTTCTTATAATTCCCATGACATTGTTTTATGATATCATACCTTATTTTGATAAATGTATACATGTTTATGGTTGAAATATGAGTATATTGTGATCCCCCTTAAAAATTTGGACGCCCAAAAATTTTACAACTGTCAATTTTAGGCACCCAGTTTCTAAATCCTGGCTAAGACACTAGACTACACGCTCTGGTGGAGATTAATGTAACACTTGTAAACCTATATTGTGTGGAAGGTTAGGGCATCTTATATCTCCAGATCACAACCATAAACATGTATTTACTTCATAAAATACAGTATGATGTCATACTATGTGATTGGAATTATATTGAGGCGAAAAGGATTCTATTATATGCTTGAAATTCCTCACTATTTCTTGGGTGTCCTGAAAGATAGTTTTTAAGGGTTTGGATGTCCAAATTATGCTTAGATGCCCTTCTGTCTAAGACTATGACCATAATATTTACAATGTCTTCATACTCATAAACATATACATCATAATATATCAGTTAGAAATGTATGCATGATACCCTCTTATTTCATACAATTTCTCAATGTTGGTTCTCGCTTGTGTTTTTCAGATATAGACTATGAAAGCATGGAGGACGAGTTGACATGTCCAGTGTGCCTGGAGCTATATGCCGACCCGCTCATGCTGCCGTGCTCACATAGCATGTGCAAGAAATGCCTGCAGGACATCATAGACAGCAAGAAGAAAAAGAAAGATAAAGGTAAAAAATAGTGGATGATATTCATAACCCTTTAATACTAAGGAAGGAAGGAATTTTTTTATTTTCTCATCACTGCCCGGGTTCGAATACTGGCCAGGGCATGTGAGAAAATTTCACTGACTTGGGGTTAGGCGGTGGTTTTTGCTTGATACTCGGGTTTCTTGCGCAATTTGGTTGTAATCACCAGAATAAGTGATGAAAAATGAAATTCCAAATTTTATGTGTGCACTCCATATGATTTCAGTCATTTCTTCAATGGTCCATCAAGGCGTTGTTGTAAGATGTCTGGCTCTCACTTGTGAGATCTCAGTTTCAGTTTTTGCCGTATCCTCATCAGATGTGTTGCAGTCATTAAGGCTTGTCCATTGGTCAGCTGTTTATATATATATATTATTTTGAAAATTACTTCGGAATTAAACATAACTCTGAACAATATATTTGAAGGGTTTTGTTACTTGATTTCTGACTAATATTTCTCCTTTGAATAATTTCCTTAATTTGCTTTAGATAGAGAGATATCATCAAAAAGGTGATTTTTGGATGCTTAAGGAATGAATCTGTTTAAATCCAAACACATGGTCTTGAAATGTAAATTGTAAATAACACACCCTTACACATTTATCCCATTCATGCCTGGTGGACTCATTGACAGCTATCCCTTGGGCATATGCTGCTTAAAAAATATCACTTTCCCTTGGGCATATGCTGCTTAAAAAATATCACTTCTGAAATTAGCTATAAATTCACAAAATATTAGAAAGGGTCAGTTCTTGGTAAGCTTCTGATCAACATTCTACTTTAATTCTTTTAGAGATGCCCAGATCTCAGAAAAATTATCAAAATGGTCTTGGCAATATTGGACTTTCCTGGCATATACGGGTTGATAAGGAGTTTTATTTTTACATTTTATTTTTAGGAACCAATAACCATGTGATCAGCTAAACAATTAGAAAAGGATGATAAATCATTACCATATTAGGTTTTCTTCTACCACTGTAACTTAACAATACTGGCATCTTGTGATCAATCCGACTCTTAACGGTTAGAAAAGAATAACAAATCAGTACCATATTAGTTTTTCTTCTGCCACTGTAACTCATGTACAGCATAGTCTTAGTCAGTAGGGCATCTGGGTATTTTTTTGGACACACAAACCCTTAAAAACCACCCCTCAGGATACCCTAATTTTTGTGAGGAATTTCCTAAAAAGCCATTCTCCATATAATTCCCTTGACATTGCATAAGGGTATTATGCCTTTATACATGTTTATAATTGAAATCTAAGTATATTGCGGTCCCTCTTAAAAATTTGGATGCCCAAAAAGTTTACAACTGCCAATTTTGGGCAGCCAGTTTTGAAATCCTGGCTAAGACATGCTGTACAATCTTGGCTTCTTGTGATCACTCCAATAGTATAATCAACCAATCACGAGTCCCCTGAACTGTTGCTGCTGCGCTGTCGTTGCTGCTTCCATGACTACCACCCTGTGATATATGGTGTTGACATCTATGATTTATGTGATTCTTGTGATTGGGTAAATTCCTGCACCTGTAATCTGATTTTCATTTCATTATTATTTTGCATGGCTATCCAGGGCTGTTGCCACGAGCCAGGAATGGTTAGTCTACTAATATTTCATATTATCAATATGTCAATCTTTATCGTATATTTTTTACACTATAGTGTCAAGGGCGGATCCAGGGTTCATAAGGGGGGGTTCACAATTAGTTTTGCTGTTGACCACCAGGTGGTGGAAGGTATAAATTCAAGGGTCGACCATTTGTTGAGCCACCAAGTTGTTAACCCTTCCAATGTTGAGGCTACTTATGTCCAACCACAAGCCACAAGCATGCAAAGATTTTCGAAAACAATCAACCCTGTCATGTTGGTATTCATTGGATGAGTACCCATGTGCTTGGTTTCAGCAATTTTTTCAGGGGTTTTGCATAATTTTGTATTGGCCAAATTAGCCACCAGCAGCATAAGGGTTAATGTCCATGTAAAAGGGGGTATTTGTGTCATATATAAAACAAATAGTCATTTATTTCAAGTTTAATTCATTCATAGTTAATATGCAGAAAAGGTGGGTGTGTGTGAACCCCTGGAATCCCTCTAGATCCGCCCCTGACCTTTTCCCCCCATGGTGGTTTTGCTGTCATTGTTCCCTTGTAAACTGTACCTGGCATTTGTTTATGTTCATTGTGGATCTTGGTCCTATTATTCCTCCCATACCGGCTATTTTGAGGCTGCGGTTCTGCTACATGTTCTGTTTTCTCTTTTTGGTGTTGTAATTTTATATTTCTTGCCTGCTAGTCTGCTTGCTTATAGGGCATAGCCTAGCAAATACATTATATTGGACAAAGAGTTAATAGAGAAATATATTAAAGTAGGATTTAACAAATCTGTTACATATCTAAGATAGTGAAGGAATATTGAGTTAATTCCCTTTAAAACAATTATATAATGAAAATACAAATATATATATATATATGTATATATATATATATATATATATATATATATATATATATATATATATATATATATATAATTATATATATATAATTATATATATATAATTTATATATATATATATATATATATATATATATATATATATATATATATATATATATATATATATATATATATATATATATATATGTTGCTTTTACTATATATAATTTATCAGTAATGGTGTTTAATGATTTATGAGATTGTTTTTTTTTTAAGTTCAATTGAATTATATTCAATGCCACAAATACATGCAGTTACAGAAGAAGACAAAACATAATAAAAAGCACCTGTATATTTTATTATATGTCCCTTTGCACACATTTCCTCCTCATATTTTGATTACAAATATAAAATGTTATGTCTGATTTCAATCTCACTGAGCTAAATCTATTATGCAAATATCAGCAACATGAAATGTTAGTACTACATTTTCTAATCTGCACTTTTATATAAAATAAAGGTAGGTTATCTTTGCACTCGTGTCTGTAGCTGGCCAAAAAAGTGCTCAAATATATTCTCTGGCACATAAGCAGGCTTTGGTAAATAATATGTGGTGAAGAAAATTTAATTTGCATTTGATTAATCTATTTTGAATATTTTGTGAATTGTTGCCCTATTGCATAACCACTTTCAAAATCATCACTTCATACTGACACTTTTCATAGGAAACTCTGCATGACTAGATTAAACCTAATTTTATACCTGTTTCACTCATTGTCCTGGCTAAATTTAATTCATATCAAATTAAATCAAATTTAAATTAAATTTGAATTTAAATTGAATTGTTAATTGACCAAAATATATTTTGGTAAAATGAAAATAGTTGCACTTGAACTTATCAAGGATTTGCCCACCGATATTCATGAATTTATGACTATTTCCAAAGGTTACAAATTACTTTCCAAATTGTTGCTATGAAGTTGTAGATATTGATAAATGATTTATTGCCCAGTCCAGACTATGACATTCAGTTCATACAATACACTATTATAAAAAAAATCTTATAGCCAGCCGGAGAGGCCTATAATTTACCAAATACAATCATAAGTATGATCATGAATTTTATTCAATGAAATCAACATTCATCATATATACGATGTGCAATATAATATCTGGCCAATCTAAAAAATAATTGTAAATCAAATTCTCACATTTCACTTCTTTTACACACAATGTCCTAATACCCATCTTAGAATTGTACCACCACTTTATATCAAATAGGAAAACAATTGACTTGATGATACAATAACAATATGTTTTATGAAAAAGGGATCTCTAGACATGAGTGAGTTAACCCATTAATACTCACAGCTCCCAAAAACAGCCTCATAATTTTGATGAAATTGTGCAAAAAAAGCAAAGTTAGGAACATATTTAATGAAGGAATTTTGATCAGGGTATAAACAACTGTACACGTTCAAATATTTTGAAAAATCATTCTTAATTCAAAAATTATTGTCAAAAGTATTAGAGATCCAGATGGCAATTTCCAGAGGAACTCTTCAGCATTCATGGGTTAAAAGCTCTTTCGTGCATTGCCATACAGCCACAATGGGGTAAGACTTAATTGTGTAAAAGAATATCTTAGTATGACGGCGGGATAGTTAATTTCTGTCATGCAATCTTTCTTAGTTGACATTTTCCTCTTTCTCATAGCTTTCCTTACAATTAACTCATTTACGCCTGGCTATATTTTTGAAAAGTGTTGCCCGAACTTATGATATTTAGAAAAAAAGACTATGTAAGTAAGTATGATTTCACATGTAATTTGAAGGAAATTTGTGGAATGGGTTCTGTTGTACATTTCTCCTTCAAATATGTTCCAAAGAATGCTATGTTTAACCCTTATGCTGCTGATGGCTAATTTTGCCAATACAAAATGATGCAAAACGTCGTAAAAAATGACTGAAACCCTGGCATATGGATACTCAGATCTGAGAGTACTCAGCGAGAGCTGTCCATTGAATACCAACACGACAGGGTTTAGATGATTTTCACAGATATCACAGAAATAGTCTAGATATGTTTGTGCATTACAGGCATGAATGGGTTTTCTCAGTTTGTTCTTCTTATTCCGCAATTATTTCTGATTGATCGCCATTGTGCCGTCACATTCTTCAATTTGAGAACGGAATATGATAATTGAAATGTCAATCAAAGAAATGAATATTGATTTTAACCCATTTAATGTTCCTCCAGATATTGTTGTCTTGATATCAAATACTTATAATAAATGGCAATAACTTTGAAATTGAGAATTGTTTTGCAAAATATTTCAAGTAGAGTCTTTTGTTATGTTCTGATTAACATTTCTCCTTCAAATACTTTTCTCACAATGCTTTTGCTTGCAAGATTTCATCAAAATTGCCAGACTGCTTGTGGCCTCTCTGAGCAATAATTGGTTAAACTGACATAAGAAATCTACTGTAAATCACATGCATTTGCAGGCATAATTTTTTTGCCTGTGTCTACCAATTCGGAAATGATAGGCAAGAAATTTGAAAAGTATGCAGGAAGGTTCGGTCATTGGCTACCAGAATTTAACCCATTCATGCTGAGGATCTACATGACAAGTGTCTTCTGGACCTGTAATACTTGTGAAAATAACTTAGGAATGAAGCATTAATCTGCAAAATAGTGTAGCTAATATTTCAATAAAGAACTCTCCTTGAATTTTTTTTCCAAACGGTGCTGTAGTTATAAAGATTTCACCAATATGGTCAGGCGGTTTTGGCTGCCACAGGCATGAATGTGTACTTCATTTAGTCGGTAGGAAGTCAGCAAGATAAGGTTCTCACCAATTTCCATACCAGACTCAACGGCACAGTGGCAAGATTGCCGGCCTGAGTGTTGGGAGGCATTGGGTCCAGAGTTCAATCCCAGGCCGGGGCAAGTAGGGTTTCGATTCCTCTATAAACTGGGGCAACCTCCGAAAACCTCCATTTCTTACTTTTTATGCCCAATTATAGGGATAGATTACTTTATATCATCGTTCATGCTATCTGTGTCGTCTGCATATACAAAAAAAACTCTCCTTCTTACATGTCTGAGCACCCCTTTACTCATTAACACTTAAAGAGTTCCTCCAGAAATTCTTGCCTGGATCTACAATACTTTTGACAATAACTTTGGAAATGTGAAAGATTTCACAGAATATATGAAGGAGAGTCGGTGGTAATGTTTTGGTTAACATTTCTCCATCAAATATTTTCCAAACTATGCCTTTGCTTGCGAGATTTCATCAAAATTGTCAGGCTGCTTTTGGCCGCTGTGAGCATTAATGGGTTAAAAGAAGGTAGGCAAACCCTTTTTTTTTTTAAACAGAAAAGGGAATGATTGTCGCTGACAGTGATACACCAGCTGAAATTTTTTTTAAATCATCTCCCAAAATTATTGAATACACAGGCAGTGTTAGGAAGATTGGAAAGGGGTCTTCTGTAGGAATGGGAAAGAATTTGGAATTTCAATTTTTTCCTTTCATATTTAGGTTAAATTGTGACTAGCCAGTAGTGTTGAAAACCAGATCGAGTGCCCAGCAAACTACACCACCTAACCCCTAGTCCTTAGCAACTTTCTAACATGTTATGGCTGGGATTTGAACCCATGCAATGGTTCATGCAGGCATAGATATGCATTAGTCTATTCATGCCTTGAGATTTCCTTAACAATTGTTGTCTGGACCTACACTACTTTTGAAATTATCTTAGGAACCAATCATAAGTTGGAAAAATATTTCAAGGAGAGTTGTTTTTTAGCTTCTGATCAATATTTCTTCTTGAAATATTTTTTGAATATTGCTTATGCTGAAGAGATATCATCAGTTTTGTCAGGCGGTTTCGGCTGCTATGGACTTAAATGGGTTGATATAACATGATCCCTTTATATTTCATTACATCAACTTGTCAGCCAAGTGAAGTAGAATGATCATCATTTGTCTAGAGAAACTTCTATCTTGCAATATACCTGTCTATTTCTTTAATGCCAATGATAGCCTCCTGCACAAACCTCAAAGGGTCTGAGATAAAAAAGGAGGACTAATTCATATCATACAGTTATGAGATTCCTTTGTTGTTCAATAACTGGAACGATTTGTTTTGGGTTAAATCAGTGAGGAGTTGACAGATTATGAGTCTGACAATTGCAGATTGGAACTAGATTGTTATTTGGAGGTACGGTACGTCTCATGCCTTGTCCGCGTCTTAGCCAGAGTTTTGAAAATGCCTGTCCAATACAGCAATAACAAAAATTCTGCCCGTCCAGATTTAGCTACTGATCGAGCTAATTCAAATCCTTATATCATAATAATTTCAATAGTCTTTGTGTCAAAAAGGGCAATGTACACTTCACCACTATCTTAGAAGATTGTTTCTTAGGAAAGAAACTTGTTTTTTCATCAAAAAAGTCATAATTATTAATTCTTCATCAAAAAATTTGCCTGTGATCCAAAAAGGAGTTTTTCAGGAAATGGCCTGTTCAAAAGACATACGCTAGTACAGCTCCTGGCAGCCCCCTAAACCTGCCTTGAGTTATTCTTGACCATTGTGCGGATGCTTATATATTTATGAGAATACAAATACAACACTATAAACTTTATGTAATGAATTTATATTGCAATCTATCAATAGCTTTTCTCCATGAAATATAATATTATGGGTATACTGGATAACTAAATTTCTCGTTTGTGAGCCTTGTCTGAATGCTTAAAGCAACCCCTCCATACCTTAATTCATTCAACCCCTTTATTTTTTGTTCTGATAAAACTAACATAGATTAGTTTTGACTCAGCTTTCTATGTTTTACAAATGGTAGTTGGAGTGTTCTATATTGTATTTTCGTTGATTAGTTTGTGCTGAGATTTTGTATCCTGTACGTAGGTATATTCATGATTAATCTTGACAAGACCTATCAAGATAATATAGCCATGCATGTTGTGTGATTGGCTTTTGTATACTTTATTTTGGATCATCTTATGTAGCTTAATAAAATGATTTAATGATAACTCTAAAAAAATATCTTTTGCATGTATCTTAAATAATTAAGATGCAGTCTGCCAACACGATTGAGAAAATGTAAAAAAAAATGCTCAAAAGAAATGATTTTGTATTTGTTCTGCATTTTGCTCTAATTGTACAGGTACATGGCTTGGCATTTAAGGCATTTCTGGTTACTTTTCACCTGGAAATCAAGAATGACTATAGAAAATACTCGAAGGGGAGTTGTTGGTAGTATTCTGATGAACATAAGTCCAGAAAATAATTTTCTAAATATGCTTTTTCGCTGAATGATTTCTCCAAGATTTTCAGGCTGCTTTTAGCTGCTGTAGGCATCAATGGGTTAATCAAATGCACTTCTGATATCAAGTATGTACATTCACATTCATATCATCTGAAATTGGAATTTTTTTTCTTATCCAGCCTGAAAGCCTTGAATCCAACCTCTCTGGATTTAACAAAGTAGCCTGTACTGCTATTTTTGTCGAATAATTTTGATCCTTTTTGGCAAACAAAACATTTGTCTCCTTGATAATCTTTTTTATTCCCTCACCTGAAGGACATCCACTTAAACCAATACTGTCAATAAGCCTTTTATTATCCTATTCTAAACTCATGAATTAACCTGCTTATTTCTCTCTTTCAGGAATTGAATGTCCTTCATGTAGAAAGAAAATCGACATCACGAAAAACAACATTTTGACCCTACCCCGCAATCTGGCTCTGGAGAACATCGTCATCCGCTATTCCGAAGAGCGCAGCAAGAGCATCCGAAAATCCCTGAGCCTCGATTCTCCTGTCCTCGAACTTCCATCACCCGGCTCGGACGTTGTCGATTCCGACTACCCCTCGGACTTCAAAACGGACTGCGAACTCTGCGAGGGGAGCAAGATCTCCAAGGCGTCCTGGTACTGCGTGCAATGCAAAGTCTCTTACTGTCACGCGTGCGTCGGGAAGTTTCACCCGCGTCGCGGCTCTCTTGCGCGCCATAAGCTGCGGCAGCCGTCGGTGGAGGAAGAACAGGAGAAACCCGCGTATTGTTGCGACCACATGGAAGAGCAGGCGTCCATCTTCTGCAATAACTGTAAACTCCTCGTCTGCCATCTTTGCGTGTGCGACGACATCGGCAAGCACGCAGGACACAAGATCCTCGCCCAGGAGACGGCGTGTAAAAAGATCAAGGTAGACGATTTTGTCCATATCATTGTCAACCCATTTACATTTGGTGTGCACATGGATGTGGTCTTTGAACATGTTTGCATGACAACTTGATAATTAAATACTTTTTAAAAATCAAAAAAAATAATAATAATTAGAAAGAAATTCAAAAAAAGAAATTAAAAAAAAAAGAATTGACACCTTTGAACAAACCCATAAAACAAAGTAAAAATTGTTAAATTTGTTAAAGATAATTGGATTCACAACTTTTGGTTAAATATATTGCAAAATCTTGATTTGAAATCTAGATATTTTCATGTGTGTCAGATCATGAATGGGCTCCGTATGTAAATGGGTTAAATGCATCTTTTCCTTTCAGCTCTTATAGTTGCTGGTTGTATCTTGAGGGTTGCAAGGGCTTCAAAAAACTACCATTATTTGAGTTGAGATTATGATATGATGGTCTAATGCCATCTTTATGATTTAACCTTAAAGTTATAAGCCCTACTTGTAAATACTCCATACTTTCAGATCCTCTACTCTAAGCTGGCTTATCTTTTAGGGCCGTTCTATTTAAAAGTGTTGTTGATGGATGAAACTGTGCACTATATGCAAACAACCTTGCTAACCCTAAGTCACTGGCAACTTTCTCACATGCCTTTAGCTGGATTTGAACCCATTTAATGGTGATAAAGAGAAAGCAGTCAGTGGCATTGCCTTAGACCACTTGGCTATTGAGGTAGACCAGTTAGATATCAAATCCCACCCTGACACCTAGGGCATAGTTATGTAACAATTGGAAAATCATATGTAGTCTCCAGCATATATTTGTAGCTGGAGGTGTAGTGTTACCCCCTCCCAATTCTGGTATGTCCCACCACGGACACTGAGATCAACATCCAAGAACTTACTCTGCGAGCCGAGAAACAACATGAAAACCTATGGTGACAGATCGTTTAGTGCCTGTGCCCCAAAACTATGGAATCAGCTCCCAGATGATATTCGGGCAGCTGGTAGTGTGGCAATCTTCAAACGACAACTGAAAACACATCTATTCAAAGATGTATATATCTGTATTAATTCAATTAACTATGTGGATATCAACATCTATCCTTTAACAATGGAATGTAATGCGCCTTTGAGCATGTTTATATGGAAAGGGCGCAATATCAAATGACAATAGTATTATTATTAATTCTATGGTGGTCAAATGTGATGCAATAAGTTGTAAATAAATATTCTATTTCCATCTGGAATATCCTCATGGTCTGGCAACTTTAAGTGTAACTAAAGTTATCATATCCTTGAATAGTACATGAGGAAGATATCATTTTCACTTTCATTGAAATATTTCTCAAAATGTTTTCTTTGTTATTGAGATATTTCATTGTACAGTTAAGTGACAGGTTGTGTGTCATAGTCTGACCAGCAGGGCGTCTGGGCATCATCTGGAAACCCAAACCCTAAAAAAAATCACCCCTCAGAGCACCCAAATTTCTTAATACGTCATTTTCAAAATTTTGATTAATTTTTCTTTTCACCCCATTATAAACCCCATACCATTGTATTAACCCTTATCCTGCTAACCACAACAATTGTCGTGGTGTGCAGCAGTGCTTATAGGTTTCACAGCAGGATAAGGGCTAAAATGATATAATTTCTCATTTCAAAAAATAAATACATGCCTGTGGTTATAATCTGTGTATATTGTGGTCTACCTTGAGGATGCCCCAGCAAAATTTTACAATTGGCAATTTTGGGCACCCAGTCACATAAAGCCTTAGAGAGGTTTACTGCTGCTATGTAGATGTGTCAAGTCCTGTGAGTCTCACGTACATCTCACATCTCGCGAGCTGCCAAAACTGATGGCCGCCCTGTATCTGTGAATTGCTGTCCAATTAGGAGCTAGTCAGCAGGAGAGAGGCTGATTTGAGTGGGTTATTGGCCACGGTTTTAACCCTTATGCTGCTGGTGGCTAATTTGGCCAATACAAAAGGATGCAAAAACCTAGAAAACGACTGGAACCTCTGCAAATAGGAACTCATATGAGAGCACTCAGCGAGAGCTCTCTTGTGCATTGGACGAAAATAGGCTCAGCATTGGAAGAATTAATTAACCTTTATGCTGCTGGTGGCTAGTTTGGCCAATACGAATTGATTCAAAAAACCTCAATAAATGACTGAAACCCTGGCAAATGGGTACTAATATGAGAGTTCTCAGCGAGAGCTATCCAATGAATACTAACATGACAGGGTTTAGATGTTTTTCGAAAAATCTTTGTGCTTTGGACGAATGAGCCTCAGGATTGAAAGGGTTAACCAATATGCTGCAGGTGGCTAATTTGGCCAATATACAATGATGCAAAACTGGAATATAACTGAAACCCTGGCAAATGGGCACTCATATGAGAGTACTCAGCGAGAGCTGTCCAATGAATACTAAAATGACAGGGTTTGGATGTTTTTCAAAAATCTTTGCGTGCTTGTGCTTTGGACAAAGGTATAGTCTCAGCATTTGAAGTGTTAATCTGTGGCCATTCAGGTGCAGAGTGAACTGGCTCGGTATTCTTGCACCTCATGTCTCACCAAGCAATGCAGAATGGCAATTCAATCTCGGGGAGGCTCAAAGCATGTAATTGGCTTAACCCCTCCAATGCTGAGGCTACTTTCATTCAAAGGACAAGAATGCAAATATTATTGAAAGCTATTTAAACCCTATCATATTGGTATTCATTAAAAAGCCCTCGCTGAGTACTTTCAGATGTGTACCCATATGCCAGAGTTTCAGTAATTTTTTAGTTTTTTTGCATCATTCTGTTTTAGCAAAATTAGCCACCAGCAGCCTAAGGGTTAAAATAACGCCCTAACCTTTCTTGCTAAACCACTAACCCCGTAGTGCGCACAGGCAGGTTTCGATGGAGAGACAATCTAATTATTAGCCTTGCTTCGGCACCCGTGATGGACCTTTCATGGAGATCGCTGTAGAGAATTGTGTTAACACTGTCCTAAGCAAACAGTGGCCTTCTCAATCAACCACTCTTTCATATGTTCACACAAGCTGCACAAGAGCACAGGGGCGTTGGTTAGAATATATAATTGGGATTGTGAGACCGTCACATGACATTTTAGCCCTTATGCTACTGGTGGCTAATTTGGCCAATAAGAAATAATGCATAAAACCTAAAAAAATATTTGAAACCCTGGGAAATTGGTACTCTTATAAGAGTACTCAGCGAGAGCTATCCAATGAGTACCAATATGACAGGGTTTAGATGGTTTTCAAAAATCTTTGCATTCTTGAGCTTTGGGCAAGGCATTGTAAGGGTTAACACTTAGCAAACAGTGGGCTTCCCAATCATTGGCGGGGCCATCAGGCCCGCCTTATCTGGGAAGGTGTTTTGAGATGTACATGGGCAGACGTCACGTGGTCTAAATCCTGAGGCCGGACCGAATATAATTCTCTATTCTGATTGGTTATAATATAAATGTTGCCTTTGCCGCGGAAAATCGTGCCTTCCTTATTTTAATTTAGCATGAAGTTTTCAAATATATAACATATTTTAAGCGGACATAAAGTATATTTTTCAGTATAGGAAGGAAAATTACTAAGAAAAAAAGTACTCTGTGTATAAACTAGCGCCAGTCTCACAATCACGTCACGGATTAGGGACTGGTATCGCCCACCATCTATTGTTGGCGTGAAGCGGCTTATAGGACTGCCACTAGTCTACTATGTGTATAGAATGAAATCAGGAGACTTCGTAACCAAACTGGTTCGTAACCAAACTGATGCGTACCCTAGTAGCTTCGCACCCAAGAGATTTCGAAGTCTCCAGCTTGCGCCTAGAATTCCGATATTTGTTTTATTTCTACAAAAATGATACAAATCTAGTCATTATAAATTATTTTCCTCTATAATGTTAATGTTCTTTATACATCCGGTTCCCTCACAAGTTCATAAATAACTTGGCCCCGCCTTTTGACTATTGATGCTTTGCATCTACAACCGTACTTGTCCACTCTTTCATATGTTCACACAAGCTGGAAGAAAGAGGGGGGGGGGGGGGGGGGAGGGGCGCTTAGAATATGTAATTGGGATTGGTAGGCCGTCACATGACATCTTGAAGTCATTGTGCTGCTGGTGGCTAATTTGGCCACTACAAAATAATGCAAAAAACCTTAAAAAATGACTGAAACCCTGGCGCATGGGTACGTATCTGTGAGCAATATATAGCTATCCAATTAATACCACTATTGGGGCCTGCCTTGATAACCATGTGGTCTAGGGCATTGCCACTCAATGCTTGCTGTCTCTCACTATTGGGGCCTGCCTTGATAGCCAAGTGGTCTAGGGCATTGCCACTAAATGCTTGCTGTCTCTCACTATTTGGGCCTGCCTTGATAGTCAAGTGGTCTAGGGCATTGCCACTAAATGCTTGCTGTCTCTCACTATTGGGGCCTGCCTTGATAGCCAAGTGGTCTAGGGCATTGCCACTAAATGCTTGCTGTCTCTCAATATTAGGGCCTGCCTTGATTGTCAAGTGGTCTAGGGCATTGCCACTTAATGCTTGCTGTCTCTCACTATTGGGGCCTGCCTTGATAGTCAAGTGCTCTAGGGCATTGCCACTAAATGCTTGCTGTCTCTCACTATTGGGGCCTGCCTTGATAGCCATGTGGTCTAGGGCATTGCCACTAAATGCTTGCTGTCTCTCAATATTAGGGCCTGCCTTGATAGTCAAGTGGTCTAGGGCATTGCCACTAAATGCTTGCTGTCTCTAACTATTGGGGCCTGCCTTGATAGCCAAGTGGTCTAGGGCATTGCCACTAAATGCTTGCTGTCTCTCACCACTTGGACCGGCCCCGATAGCCAAATGGTCTAGGGCATTGCCACTCAATGCTTGCTGTCTCTCACTACTTGGAACGGCCCCGATAGCCAAATGGTCTAGGGCATTGCCACTAAATGCTTGCTCTCTCTCACCACTTGGACCGGCCCCGATAGCCAAATGGTCTAGGGCATTGCCACTAAATGCTTGCTGTCTCTCACTACTTGGAACGGCCCCGATAGCCAAATGGTCTAGGGCATTGCCACTAAATTCTTGCTGTCTCTCACTATTAGGGCCTGCCTTGATAGCCATGTGGTCTATGTCATTACCGATGTCATTGTCACTGATTTTCTCTGTCCTTCACCACTGTCCAGGTTCTAATACTGACCAAGGCATGCGAGAAAGATGCCAGTGACTTCGGGTAAGAATTAGACGATGGTTTTCACCAGTTACTTTGGTTCCCTCCACCACATACCACTCACTGGCTAGTCATGACTTGGTACAATATGGCAGGAAAAGTAGCAATAAATGAAATTCCAAATTGATCTAGTTGTGAGAACTAGGACTGTATAGGCTGCAGATTGAGACAGTCTGCTGTCCCCGTCACAGCAAATCACGAGCTGCTGTCTCGTTGTCTGCCTGCTTGACATTGACTCACCTTCAGTAGGCAACAAACAAGGGTTTCCCCGATAGCCAAGTGGTCCGTTGAGCTATAGTGCATCACATATTTGGTCATAGGGCTCGACGTCGAAAGTGGGGTTGCCAGGTCCCAGGCACCACATGCGCTTGAACTGCTTGCTGTCTCTAGGCATTATCAAAAGTCCTTAACCCTTACGCTGCTGGTGGCTAATTTTGCCAATAAAAAAAATGATGCAAAAAAGCTGGAAAATGACTGAAACCCTGGAACTTGGGTACTTATCTGAGAGTACTCAGTGAGAGCTGTCCAATGATTACCAAAATGACAGGGTTTAGAAGTTTTTTAAAACCCTTTTTGTCTTTGTGCTTTGGACGAAAGTAGCCTCAGCATTAGAAGGGTTAAGCCCCAGCACGCGCTTCACATATAATAGTTGGTCATAGGGAATGGCACCTTCAAAAATTTCACAGTACGATAAAACATAGATATATCCTAAACAGCTCGATACCTTGAATAATGATATTTTAAATAATTATAAGTTGTAGATTCACGTCCTAGCATCATATTGCCAGACTACCCATCATATGCCATGTTGAGTAATAAAGATTAAATGTATGCATTAAAACATAATTTCTTTGTTTGCTGTTATATAGAAGAATCTATTGTTTTGGCATATATATATATATATATATATATATATATATATATATATATATATATATATATATATATATATATATATATATATATATGTATATATATATATATATATATATATATATATATATATATATATATATATATATATATATATATATATATATATACTGCACATAATGTAGTGATAGGACGGACAGCTGTACGTGTAACCCATTCACTACTGTAGCTGCCAAAAGTTGAGTGACTATTGGATGATACCTCCATAATAAAAAGATAATACTTGGGAAACTATTTGAAGAAGAAATATTAATTTAGATTCAACAACCCACAACTCTCTTTATAAATTGTGAATTCATGCTTAGTTGTCAAGTAAAGTCAATTTTCAGTGGCAATTTTAGAGCATCAGTGGAATAACTTATACATTTCTTTATTGAACAACATACAATTTCATATTGGTTGCCAAAATTGGAAATTTGCTGATTTCTGACAACAGCAGATATCTAGAGAAATGTTTATCAGAAGTCAATATACTACTCTCTCTAAAACTTTCCTTCTGTGAATGCATGTACCATTCAAACTTAACTTGAAATGCATCATAGATCCAGACTTTAATTTTCAGGGTAAATGTAGGCATGAATGCGCTATACCATAAGTACATAATTTATTTATGAGGTATTTCTTGGGAAATTCTTTATGATTCTACTAGTAAACCATTTGTCAATCCTTATATGTAAATATGTAGCTTGGATAGTCCTGATTCTTGCTGAATCAATGTTGAATACCCCCTATTGGGTGCTTAAGATCTTGCGAGCAGGAAGTTTACATAACATGTTGGACCCGATAGTCAATCTGGCAGGAACCATGCTTTCGTAACCTCTGGAGATTCGGCGCCAGACATTTTAATGTAGTTGATTGATGTAGGCGTCTCCGTGTTATGGAGATTTAGGGGTATACCATTAGTATTGTTGTAAGTTAGTGGTGCGTTGTTGCCAAGGTAATCTATTGCTATGCGGAGTTGCTGTTCCCAGTTGTCTCATTAGTTAGTTCATGGTATGGCCACTAGATGTCTCTACTACAAGTATACCATTAGTATTGTTGTAAGTTAGTGGTGCGTTGTTGCCAAGGTAATCTATTGCTATGCGGAGTTGCTGTTCCCAGTTGTCTCATTAGTTAGTTCATGGTATGGCCACTAGATGTCTCTACTACAAGTATACCATTAGTATTGTTGTAAGTTAGTGGTGCGTTGTTGCCGTGGTAATCTATTGCTATGTGGAGTTGCTGTTCCCAGTTGTCTCATTAGTTAGTTCATGGTATGGCCACTAGATGTCTCTGCTATAAGATACCATTAGTATTGTTGCCCGGGGGGGAGGGCACTTGGGTATTTAGGGGGGCGCATACGCTCGTTATCAAAATAAAAAAATACCCCTAAAGCACTGATTTCTGGCC
The DNA here is from genome assembly GCA_963942565.1 of Maea johnstoni. Classification (NCBI taxonomy): domain Eukaryota; kingdom Metazoa; phylum Annelida; class Polychaeta; order Spionida; family Magelonidae; genus Maea; species Maea johnstoni. Next base: position 12,297,895 of record OZ012695.1, read on the forward strand.
AAAAAAGCACCCTTATTTTAATTAAAACGCTGACTTTCTCCACTAAATAAACACCCCTTTTTTATCAAAACACTGATATTGGATGAACGGGAACACGTATTTTAACTTTAGATTTTATAATCCTCTGCGTGTTTAGCGGCAGCAAGTGGCGGCAGCAAACTCAGAAGCTTCGGGAGTCACTCGGCGTCAGAGCCGCGTATATTTTGTGGATTGTAAGGGGATTTTGACCCCCATACTTCGTACCTGGGTACAAAAAAGTATACCCTTCTTTTACAAAATCGCGGACATGTGGAGGTCTTAAAAAAAGACCCCTTCTTCCGCGAAATATGTTACGCAGGCCCCCCTCTGTACCTGAGTGCCCCCCCCCCCCCCCCAGGTATTGTTGTAAGTTAGTGGTGCCTTGTTGATGAGCTATTATCATGCTTAGTTGCTTTTCCCATTTTTATCATTAGTTAGTTCATGGTATTACCACTAGATGTCTCTACTGACAGTTTAACATTAGTTTTATTGTTATTAGTGTGGCCAAGGTGAGCTATGGTTATAAAAATGTGCAATGTTTAGGAGTAATAACATTTGACGATACTCATGGAAAAAATGGGCCTCCCTCAACCCACAAAAATCCTATTTATCAATAATTGTCCCAAATTACTGTACTTTGGTAAATCATGCTAATTGTATCTTTTTTTTTTTTTAGGATTTGATGGAGAACACCAAGCAGAATGTTGATACAGAGCTGGGCAGTCTGGGCCAACAGGAGAATAAAATCTCTGACTTGGCTGAGGAGATCAAGGTGAGTGGAGTATAGAGTAATATCGCAGATGAATAGAACATGGATTGGTCGCCATAGATCAATTACCATAGGACCCCATTATGAAGCCTTGAACACACATAATCTCTCCGAATCTAGTCTCAGTACGACATCACTAGGAGACAAAAAACCAAACAATTACAATATAGAATAAGTTGCTCACTATCATTTGCAGAACGCACCTTTTGAATGATTGTCATCATTATCTTGGCTGTTAGTTGTACTGAGGCTGTTGAGTAAGATCTGCTTGTTGCATATCCGGTGATTGCAATTGTTTCACAAGTGCAATACAATACCCATTATTATGTGTTAATAAGGCTGTCATTGATATGATATCTCTAAAATCGATTATTGATTTTTTTTTGGTCAATATTTATGATTCAATAAGGTGTGATTTGATTTTACGTTTGAAAGAAGAGGCAGCTGGAGGATGTCTTGAGGTACAATGTGAGAAATCATTATGACAGCTATGATCTAAGACCTGCACAGCCATTAGGCATGCATCTACATGCATAATTTTGTTGAGATTCTTTTAGTAACAATCATTTCAAGGATATGAATGATTGGGAATACAGGCATGGACAGTCATGAATTTACTTATGATCTATTTTGCCACTTAGAATCAAGTTGATGTAATAAAAATATATATATATTTTGATTAAATATGAATATTTCGATCCAATTTCAGTTTCAATTACAACTCTATGTGTTGATTGGAATGGCGAAGCACATTACCATGTAGGAAGAATCTTACAGGTGTAATGTTTGCATGAGGGAGTATTGGTAATCAAATTCCAACCATGAACTCTCTTTAACTTTTCCAATGCTGAGGCTACTTACATCCAAAGCTCAATGATGCAAGGATGTTTGAAAACATCTAAACCCTGTCATGTTGGTATTCATTAGAAAGCTCTCGCTGAGTACTCTCAGATGAGTACCCATATGCCAGGGTTTCATTTATTTTTCAAGTTTTTTGCATCATTATGTACTGGCCAAATTAGCCACCAGCAGCATAAGGGTTTTCAATCTTTGCCCAATTTTCAAAGATATTTTTTTCGAGTATCATATGTCCATACAACGTTTTGAAGGAGATAGATTCCCAGCCATGAATGGATGAAATGATTGCTTATTTCAAAATTCTTTCTCTTCTAGGGTTTGCGCAAGGAAGCGTCGCAGAGGATCGAGGACCAGTATTCCCAGGTGTGGAACCATATTTACACTCCAAATATCATAAAGGTTACTTATTTTCTTCTCGTTTAGGGTTTGCACAAGGAAGCGTCGCAGAGGATAGAGGACCAGTATAACCGACTCCTGGAGGACATCACCCACGCCCTCAAGATGCAGAAGGAGGAGGCGTTGAAGAAACTCTCCGCCTCCGAATCCAAGACGCAGACCGAGATCAAGTCCTACATGGAGAACAATAAGAAGGTGGCCAAGAAGCTGGAGGACTTGTCCAGTAATTGTCAGAGTCTCGCTGAGGAGAAATCTGTCAAGCTGCTCCTGATGAGGGCCAACCAGGTCGATCCTCTCATGGAGGACGCAAAGAAGACCTCTGCTGTGTAAGTACTATATGTGCATATGTTTATATATATATATATATATATATATATATATATATATATATATATATATATATATATATATATATATATATATATATATATATATATATATATATATATATAATATATATGTATATATATATATATATGTATATATATAATTAGGCAAAAAACAGCAATCAGGCAAGCAGAACAAGACCCTACCTTGCCCTGCTCGGCAAGTAATGTTTTCGGCAGAGTCTTCTCAAAGAAACTCACCTTTGCTCAACAGAGTGGCAGTGCCGGCGGGGCTAGTAAACTTTAGGGGCAGCTTGCCCTGCTCGTCAAGTAATGTTTTGGAACCTATGTTGCACCTTGAATTGCAAAAAAGGAGCATTGGGATTGTATTGGGTGTCTCTCTTATAGTAGCCCTACTGGACTAGTAGAAATTGCGAAAAATGCACAACCAAAATAAGATAAAAGTACAGATAGGCTGGCATAGAGATAAAGATAGACCTCTGTGTTATGTATGATGCTAAAACGTATTTCTGTTTAGGCTTTCCAATCTTTAGTGATATGATAATTACGCTAATAGAAAGAGGCTAAACATCCTACACATGTCTGTTCTAAGCAGATTAAGATAGACCCCTGTGCTATCGATGATGGGCAAACATGTATATCTGCCTTGGATTTTCTTATAATATTAGTGATATGATATGTATGCTAAATGAAAAAGGCTAAACATCATACACATGGCAGTTCAAAGCAGTCGCTGCAACAGCTGTGATTACAGGCATAAACTGGGGCACTTGTGTTGCATCCTTTTACATAATTTACCTGCATTCTTGATGTTTATGGTTTCTGTGATCTATATACCTAGATTTTCCCCCGACAAAAAACTGGGTCAGTTTCACTGCAACATATTACATAGTTTATGCTCAATGCTCTATGTATCTATGTTCTAGTACCTACATTTTTCTGGGTTAACTCATTTGTGCCCAGACACAAAATGGGTCTGTTTTTTGCAACATATTACATAATTTTTCTCCTTTCCTGATGTTTATGGACTATGTGATTTATAGACCTAGATTTTTTATTGGGAGGGGGGGGGGGGGGACCCAGTCTTGCTCAAAGCTAATTTTCTTTTTTTTTAAATGTCCAATGAAGGTTTTATTTGTAATATTGCATGTTTACATACCTTGCAGTAATTTTCTTTAAATAAATTTATTGAATGAAGATTGTATTTTAATAGCGCATGTGTACTTGCCTTATACTAATTTTCCAAATAAAATATCTATAGAAAGAAGATTGTATTTTTAATTTTACGTTTATTTTTTCCAGCGCCAAAGAATTAGGTTCTAGATTTGATGCCATCCAGAAAGATAGGACGTGCCATACCAAACTGAGAGACGGCGTGCTGAGGTTTAGAGAAAACTCACTACTGACAGTGCAAGTTCTTGTTGGTAGGTACTTCACACTTATCTTGTTGGCCTAAACCATGCAATCCGGGGACTGCCCCATTACTATCACATACTTACCATTTACAATGGTAAACCTGTGGCTGACCAGTGCTGAGGATCTGTCACAGGTCTACCATTGACCAGTGGTCAGAGTGTGAAAATTAAAACGTTAACACTTTTCTGCCATGGGTCTAAACCCGAGGGGTAGATACCAGGGAGATGCAGCAGGGGGCCAATTATCATACAACTAAATTAGGCCCAGTGCACAATTGATAGTTATTAGTTTTGTAACTTGTCCGCAGTGTAATCAATGCTGCAATTGGGTCATTTAGGACCAGCCTCAGCTAAAGAGGACATGTATATTGGCTAGGAGCAGGGCATATCAGCTGGTCACTGTTAAGACCAGGTTGTGCAGCTAAATCTGATGACTATGTGCCCAGGAGATTTTAGTCTAAGCCTAAACCAGGGTCTTAGTCAGGAATGTAGAAGTAAATGTTTTTCAAAAATCTTGGCATCTTTGGACAAAAGTAGCCTTGTCATTAGAAGGGTTAACTGTGTATCTCAACGGGGCATATTTTCTCTGTTTCAGACGACATGGAATCGCAGTGTCTGAAGATTCTCCCGTGCATGAAGTCACCGACTTCTCCCGGCAAGAAAGAGGTCCCTCGTGTCCAGAACAAATGCCTCATCACGTGGGGTTTCACATCTACCAGCTTCACCGCCGAGGAACTTACCCACAATGCTACCTGGATGGTCACCGTCGAACGAAACACTGGCCACTGGGGGACGATAAACACTGGATATCTTTTCGGCATCGGTATCGCTACCGACACGCTGAATTTTAAGGATCTCGTCGGAATGAACGAGCGATCTTACGGGATTATTTGTTCGGGCGGAGGGATATTTTTCAGCCACAATAGTGCAATGGAACACTTAATGCAGTTGGATCAGTTTCCTCTGCATGTGACTGTGTCCGTAAACGTAGACAATCCAGGATTCACCGTCTTCTCCTACCAGTTCGAGAACGCCACCTGGGGGGTTCTCTTGAAGGGAAAAAAGATTCTTCACGCTGAGGGACTCAAGAACTCTCTGTATCCAGTGTTTACTGTCAGCCAGCGTATGAAACTTCTCTTTCCCATAGCTGAGAACCCCCTGCCTGTAGAACCAGCCCATGCACATACGCCACTGCCAGCACAAAAACAACAACAAATTCAACAACAACAACAACAACAACAACAACAACAGCCACAGCAACAACAGCAAATTCCACAACAACAACAGCAAAGTCCACAACGACAACAGCAACAACAACAGCAACAACAAATTCAAAAACAACAACAACAACAAAAACAACAGAAGCAAAGGCAACAAACGCAAAAACAACAACAACAAAAACAGCAACCGCAACTGCAAAATCAGCAGCAGCAACAAATACTGCAACAAGTTGTTGCCCAGGAATGAATGAAAGTGTTGTCTATTGTCTCTGTTGTCCACAGACAGCAATTAGATCTGAAACATACATATGCTTTGACACGTATTTAAATATCTTGGTAAAAAAAGCAATATTTTGGAAATTCAGTGTTTCTGTTTAGTCTAACAATTCCTCTTCAGATATTTTGAAATACTACTCGATTAACCCTTCCAATACTGAGGCTACTTTTGTCCAAAGCACATGGATGCAAAAATTGTTTTTGAGAACCATTTAAACCCTGTCATGTTGGTACTCATTAGAAAGCTCTTGCTGAGCACTCTCAGATGAGTACCCATTTGCCAGGGTTTCATTGATCTCACGATTTTTGCATTATTTCATGTTGGCCAAATTAGCCACCGCAGCATAAGGGTTATAGAAGCTATCTTTTACTGTTGTCAGACCATGTGTGGATAACAAGGCTGCCCATTCCAAACTACTCATCTGCCCTGTTTGTTAATGGTCTGTACTCTCTCCAGATATCAACTGCTGCATCCTCATACTAAGAGCTGACTGTATGAAGTGCTGCCGTATTCAGTTCTGCTCTTCAAGCCAATACAAAACCTTCGCTTAACCCTTATGCTGGTGGTGGCTAATTTGGCTAATACATGTACAAAAAGGATGCCAAAAACCCAGAAAAATACCTGAAACCCTGTCAAATGGGCACTCATCTGAGAGTTCTCGGCGAGAGCTTTTAAATGAGTACCAACAAGACAAGGGTTAGATGGTTTTCAAAAGATTTTGCATCCTTGTGCATTGGATGAAATAGCCTCAGCATTTGAAGGGTTAATAGTTCGAACCAATTTTCCGTGCTGCATGGGAGAGAAGAAAGACATGATCACTTTAGATTTTTTAGGATGTGTCGAGTTGGGTCGAGTGAGAAAGTCATTATGGTGGTTATATTTATGAAGATCTGATAACTAGTTTTTTTTAAATGTGAAATTAAAAAAAATGTGAATTTATGAAAAAATAGTCTACTAAATTAAAAAAAAATGTTGGTGAAGATCTTTTGATGTTATAGATGTGTCAAGGCAATATAAGGTCTGAACTGGTCTCGTAGTCAATGAGCTGGTCAAGGGCCAGTTTAACCCATTAAAGCTCACAGTGGCCTGACAATTTCGATGAAATCTTTCAAGCAACAGCATACTTGGGATAATATTTGAAGGAGTTATGTTGATAATAACGTAACCAACAACAACCTTTCAAATACTTTGTAAATCTGTAAAAAAAAGTCTTGATTACCAATTCATTGTCATAAATGATATGGATCCAGATGACAATTCCTCATGGAATTCCTATGCATTAATGGGTTAAAAGACCTGGAGTATCACCATTCCATGCTTGGCCAGAAGCCACTGTGAAATATAAGCTGACTTTCAATGGGGATTTACTTGTTTCTGATAAGCGTCTTTAACAAGCAGTTTGTTTTCTGCGGTATTATGTTTAAGAAAATGCTCATTTGTGTATGCTCATATGTATATTCCTAATTCATATTCATAGTATTTGAATGAATATATTATGACAGTTCCCATTTCCATTAGTAGCCAACCTTTATCATGCCTACGCAGATAGAGAATATATAGAGGGGTTATGCCATTCATGCCTGGAGATTTCCTTGAAATTTGTCTTCTGGACCTATGATACTTTTGAAAATAACTTTGGTATCAATCCAGTCCCTGAGATAGTGCCAAAATAGTCTGGCCTTTTTTGAGCGCTGCCGGCATGAATGGATTAACCCTTCCAATGCTGAGGATACTTTCGTCCTAAAAACAAGGATGCAAATATTATTGAAAACCATCTAAACCCTGTCATGTTGGTATTCATTGTATATTACTCGCTTAGTACTCTCCGATGAGTACCCATATGCCATGGTTTCAGTCGTTTTTAAGGTTTTTGCATCAATTGTGTATTGGTCAAATTAGTTACCTGCAGCATAAGGGTTAAGTAGCTCTTTAAATATTGATACATATTACAAGTGCTCATCAAATGTCAAAGCCAGAAGTAACATTGGAGTAACTACATGCATGGCTCAAGATTGATTCAAATTTGATTTCTTTTGTCAGTCATTCACATTAGAAGTTTATGGTAGCTTAACACAGACACAAGAAAGATAAAGGGAGATTAAAGCTAGGGCGTAACAGCAGAAATAAAGGTAGTTAAAAATAAGTCAGTTATTGCAGAATGTAAAGTAAGCTTTTGTAAGGTACAACCAAACTTAAAAATAGTTGAAGGTATTTTAAACAAAATTTAAACAGTTTAGCCCCTCCTATACTAAGGCTACTTTTGTCCAAAGCGAATAGGACGCAAAGATTTTTGAAAACCATCTAAACCCTGTCATGTTAGTATGCATTGAATAGCTGTCTCTGACTTCTCCCAGATGAATGCCGACGTGCCAGGGTTTCATTCATTTTCAAAGTTTTTGTTCTTTTTTATTGGCCAAATTAGCCACCAGCAGCATAAGGGTTAAAAGATATCCCTTACAACAGAAAGAATTAAAGGGAGCTTAGAGATAGTTAAAGAAGAAAATAAAGGGAGCATACAGAAAGTCAGTAAAAGAGATAATTGAAAGCAGCTTGCAGAAATTCTGTTTAACCCTTATGCTGGTGGCTAATTTGGCCGCTACAAAACGATACAAAAAACCTGAAAAATAACTGAAACCCTAGGAAATGGGTACTCATTTGATAGTACTCGGTGATAGCTTTCCAATGAATACCAACATCATAGGGTTTAGATGGTTTTCAAAAATATTTGGGTTCTTGTGCTTTGGATGAAAGTAGCCTCAGCATTGGAAGGGTTAAGAAGGAAATAACGGGAGATTTAGAAGCCCTTTCAATTGAGGTTAAAGTTTCATCCATTGGCGTTGTGCAATAGTCTTGCTATTGCCTTTAAATGTGGTTCTGGAATTTCATCTTTGGTCACCTTTTCTGCCACATTAAGGCTAGTTTATGACACACCAGTAGTTGATAGTTAATGGATGAAAACTCTGACTAGAGCCAAGTCACAGGTAACTTTCTCACATGCCTTGAGCTAGCAGGATTCAAACACAGGACTTGACTCTTCCAATGCGGAGGCTACTTTCGTCCGAAGCACAAGGTCGCAAAGATGTTTGAAAACCATTTAAACCCTGTTGTATTGGTATTCATTGGATAGCTCTCACTGAGTACTATCAGATGAGTACCCATTGCCCAGGGTTTCAATCATTTTTCAGATTTTTTGCATCATTTTGTATTGACCAAAATAGCCACCAGCAGCATAAGGGTTAACCCTTCCAATGCTGAGGCTACTTTCATCCAAAGCACTGAGATGCACCCCCATTGCTGCCATTGAGTCCATAGACAAACTATGGGATGCACTAGGGTTCAATGGTTACAAGCAAAACACAACCCATTCAGGGTTCAGTGGTTTCCAGAAAGCATAACCCAGGAATTCATATCACATCATTTTACTGATAATAGAATTTCTGTTTTCAATTTTTTATTATTCTGGAATAAGTGCAATGATCTCTTCATTAACCCATTCATGCCTGGAGTCCACTGTAAAGGCAGTAATTGTATTACCTTATATCTTTGTAAAAAGCGTTTATTTGCAAGATATTTGAACCCTTCCAATTCTAAGACTACTATTGTCCAAAGCACAAAGATGTTGGTGTAAAAAGGAATATATGAGCAGAACTTGACATTGAGGTTTTCCCTATTGTCCAGGATGATGACAAGTTGACAAATCACTTAAATGAAATATTCTGTTGTCGAAATGTGTATTGCTAAAATTAGATAGATATTAGAGCTGCACTGACCACTCACAAACCCGAGTGGCTCAATTAAGCCAGACGAGCCGAGCTCGAGCTCGAGCTAGAGTGGTCATCTTGTCTACTTGTCTATGTAGGGAACAACTAGCACACAGCTTCTTGTCATTACTTATCGCGGTCATGTCTTGTTTACAACCCCCAATATATACAAGCAGTGTTGAGTATTATACTGACCTGGTGTGTTGAGTGTTATTCTCAGCTGGGCTGAATAATAAATATTTATTTAAAAAATGCATGTCCGTGAGCTCGTGGGCTCACAAGTCAAAATGTTGGTGAGCTCATGAGTTGATCTCCCTCCGTAAGTGCAGCTCTAATAGACCAATAATACACATATCAGTGGGTCCTCACAGCCTGAATTGGTTGAGTTTTCCCAGTTACTAGTGTGTTTATCTCACTGACATTTTTACATGTTTTAGGACAACCAAAGACATGGTTCAGAAAACCATATTTTTCAGTTACATGTCCAAACATCGGCAATATCCGAAGCCTTACCCCTTCCAATGCTGAGGCTACTTTTGTCCAAAGCTCAAGGACGCAAATATTTTTGAAAACCATCTAAATCCTGTCATGTTGGTACTCATTGGAAAGCTTTTGATGAGTACTCTCAAATGAGTACCCATTTTCCAGTGTTTCCGTCATTTTCAGTAATTGTGCATCGTTTTGTATTGGCCAAAGTAGCCACCAATAGCACAAGGGTTAATATGAAGCCCCAATGAATTAAGATCCAAGGACACGGTTGCATAAAACTCTTAGGGTCAGGGATCCTTTACCCTTATGCTGCTGGTGCCTAATTTGGCCAATATAGGATGATGCAGAAAACCTTAAAAAAAAAAAGGACGTAAACCCTGGCACATGGGTACTCATCTGATGACATAGTTAAGATGATTTTCATAATTTCTTTTGCATTCTTGTGCATTGGTCAAAAGCAACCTCAGCATCAGAAGGGTTAAAGGTTTTTTACCGCGGTAAAGGCTTCCTAAATAATTCAATTGTTACGGTAACTTTAGGGATAGAGTTAAAGGAAACCTTGGCATTTACATTAATCTTGAGGGATTCCCAACCTCATGCCTTCTATTTGTGTGCAAATATCTAACAATTCATGAACACCCATGTTGATCACTTGTACAAATATCTTATAGATGAACTGTATGTACATATTATAAATATTGAGATAGATCAAAGAGTGCTACTAATATATGTCTTTCCTTATTGCATCTACTTATGGAGAAGACACCGGAGTCACTGTACCTGTCATTATATAGCTTATATATATATATCACTGATGTAATTTATTAACAAATATTAGGATGATATTCATGACTATACTTAATAGAATTGCAGTTATCCATGGCATTAGATAAAAGCTACAATTAATCGATAAAGCCACAAACCTCCCTTATGTGAATTATTAAATTAATTTGAATTAAAAAGATTTAAATGGAATTTTTCCTTGAGCAATATTTTTCTTTCTTTTCGAAAAAATGTACAAATTCTTTGTATAATATTTCTTGAACTAATTTACTAATATATTTCAAGCATTTCAATTTCATCTAGTAGTTTACTCTTTAAGAAGCTGGATCTCTGAGGTACTCGCAAGAATCACGATCATACACAGCCTTGCCTGTATATGTGTGTATGTGTATACATCATTGCAAACTGGGTAAAACATTCACAAACAATTAATGAATCTAGTTATAATTGGACGCTTGAAAGATCAGATCATGAAATATAACAAGCTCTACGATAGTGTTAGACGGTTAGGTAGTTCACATAAACATGATACATTGTTTTCATATATATATATATATATATATATATATATATATATATATATATATATATATATATATATGTTTGGATCTTTATTTATTAAACTTGAACATTACTTGCTAATTTCTATGTTGTTTTATTTATGTGAGAATGTACAGACTGCCTGAAGTCAAAAGTTACATCATTTCTTTTTCCAATGCATTGAAAATGATTTGCAAAACATGTACTCCAAGATGACGTCTCAGTTTTGTTGGAAAAAATAAAAAAATATATCAAAATATGAATAATTTGTTTTTACTGTCCATTATGGGCTAAATGACTCTGGATTTTAATTTGCTGCTGGTGGCTATTTTAGCTACTACAAAATGATGCAAAAATCCTGAAAAATGACTGAAACCCTGGCAAATAGGTACTCATCTGCGAGTACTCAGCGAGAGGGGTGTTATTTGAGTTTGGATGTCCAAATAATGCCCTGCTGGTTAAGACTATGGTATGTGCTATCCATAAGAGGGCTTTGTAAAACAACTAGACAATGGTCCTTACCTCTAAAATGGTGCAGAGACAAAAAACAACAGAATGACATACACTTAGCAAAATACTTTATTTGCCCTGTACATTTTATGTACACATATACACACAGATATTTACAGTTCTGGGAAGATTTGTTTTCTTTTATATGTACAGTAAAATGGCACAACTGCGAGAAATGATAAATACTAAAATATAACACTTCTCGACATCAATTAATTGGTAACAGGTGATGTGGATTCTGATTGCTGTATACATGCCAGTTTAGCACATGAGCTAGGCAGACAGCTGTCTCTGATGTGGTAACAGGTGATGTCCATTCTGATTGCTGTATACATGCCGGTTTAGCACATGAGCAAGGCAGACAGCTGTCTCTGATGTGCAGTTTAATTTTCCGAGCAAGTGTTGATTGACAAGCGGTCTTGTCAACGTGTTGTATGAAACTAGCATAGTAGGGACCAGATGTCCCAATAATGGTGCACAGTTTAATAAACATTGACTTCAGGTGTGCGCAAAGTATGCATTAATTGAACTGCAGCAGTATTAATGTTTCACAGTTACTGCTTAGTCTCCTTTTCCAGGTATACGCATACTGCCTGGTGTTTACTTTAAACTTAAGTAGATAATTTTGTTCATCAACTGATGTGTATGTATATATATATACATATGATTATATATATATATATACTGTATACCTTGTTAATATTGCGGCAGTTTAATTAATGCGTACTTTGCACACCCATTGAGTCCGCATTTATTAAACTGCGCACTATTATTTGGATATAGGATCTCTATTCTTTAATCGTTCAACACACTGATATGATAGCTTATCATTCAACATGAAGACCCCTCTACGATGTAGACAACTTGCACACCCGAGTGTGATCACACATAACCACTAATCAGAGTAACTGATTGCAACCAAGGTAAACCTGTTCGCGGCTGGTGACGAAATAGAGATTGCACTTGCCTATAATACTGGCAGCATCTGGCATCTCTAAGGGGCTGGCCGGCTTGAATAAACATGTAGCAGCACCACCCGTCCCAAAAGTCAGGTGGGTTGCATACCCTTGGCCCCCTCACAGCTGGAGCTGGAGGTTATCGATGCGCAATAATTAAACTGCGCATCAAAGGCAGTTATCTGCTGAACGCATTCTTTTATATGCGCAATATTAACACGGTATACAGTATATATATATATATATATATATATATATATATATATATATATATATATATATATATATATATATATATATATATATATATATATATATATATATATTTATATATATATATATATATATATGTATATATATATACACACACACATATGTATATATATAGACTTGTGTCAACTCCAATCAGAACTGTGGAGGAGGGGGTCGTTTGCCTCTAGTACCGCGGGCGAGTTTCTGCCGTAGTTTCCTGACCTCAGCCATCAGCTCCTTCTCTCGCTCATCAAAGGTTTTCCTGCCCCGGTCTAGAGAAACTAAAATGAAATTCAAAATCATATATTATATATCATCATATATCCATAATCATATATTATATATCATCATATATCCATAATCATATATTATATATCATCATATATCCATAATCATATATTATATATCATCATATATCCATAATCATATATCATATATCATCATATATCCATAATCATATATCATATCATATATTACTGAGTGTCAAAGAAACTATAACACAATTTAGATATGAGATTTCCTTGACAAGTGTCATCTGGGCCCATGACACCTTTCAAAATAACTTTGGAATAAATCACATCTGTAGATAGGGAATACACAATTTAGTAATTTCTAAAGGTATTCTGTAAATGCCTAGCTAGGTTCAACTTGGAAACCCCAAACTGGCTGGAAGTGAAGCTCCCCATCCAATTGGCTACCTGCATATAAGGCATATAAGGCATATAAGGCATACAAGGCATATAAGGCATATAAGGCATATAAAAATTAGTAACAGATTATTCACCAAACTTTCAGTACAAAAAAAACTTTCATTATTAGCAGGAGTAGGTTTTCAAGAAATGCACATTATGTCTCCTAAGTAGCATTGGAATTATATTAGAGGAATAAAATGAAGCATTGTTATGGGTCCAACTCTCATGTTTTGCGGCACAATAAGCATATCCATATGCAGGGTCTTAGCCAGGATTTTGAAACTGGGTGCCCAAAATTGGTAATTGTAGAATTTTTGGGCGTCCAAATTTTGAAGGGGGACCACAATATACTCAATATATATAGATTTTAACCATAAACATGTATAAATTTAAGTAAGGCATGATATCCTTACACAATGTCATGGGAATTATATGGAGATGAAAAAGTTCAATTTATATGCTTGAGATAGACATCTTAAGAAATTCCTCAAAAAAAGATTTGGGTGTCCTGAGGGGTGCTTTTTAAGGGTTTGGGTGTCCAAAAAGACACCCAGGTGCCCTGCTGGCTAAGACCATGGCCATATGTAGCACCACACATGGGACAAAATAGTGTTCCTGGTGGCAATTGGACAACATATCCATTGTCAAGTGTACAGTTAAAAGCAAAGAGAATAAAACATTTTGAGCAAAAGGAGAACAGGAGGCAAGTTCATTTTCAAGCAGATTTTACAAAAAATTGTCATAAAATTGTCATTTGTCTATTTAATCCATTAATGCTTAGAAGATCCTCCAGACTTTGTCGCCTGGTTTTATAGTACTACTGAAAATAACTTTGGAATTTATAACTCTTTTACAAAATATTTGGAGGAGAGTTAGAGCAGTGACTAGGAATACAGTGACAGGAAACTCCTAGCCAGCAGTCCATTCACTCCCACTGTGAAGGCTAATCTCGTCCAGAGGCTTGAAAGGGCTAGAGACTTGGGTGAGATTTCGTGAGATTTGGGGTGGCCATCTTAGGCCTATTGTGTTGGTCATAATGTTAAATGGACTACTTGTGCTTTTAAACATGTGAAAAATGGATTTTACCTTTTGGAGAGGCTCAACTATAAGGACATGCTAGGGATGTAGGTAAGAACTTGTGCTAACTTTGCTTAATTGATGTTAGCGCAATTGCAATACATGTATCTGGGAGGTTTAATTGGGTACTCCAATTAACTTGTGATATGACTAAACATCAGTCATCTCAGTAAATTTCCCCTTCTGTGCTGGTTTAATTTATTGAGAAACCAACAATTTTAAGTTGGTATATGAGGTTAAATAGATAAATAAAGAAGTTAATCTTTATCGCTGTTCTATTTTCAAAGAGAATATGTATACTTGAAATTGTAAATTTGTCACATTGTCTGGACCTGTTCTAAGGTAACAATAGAACTATATTTTCTCCCATTTTGTATGCTGAATAGTAAATGAAAGGTTACTTTTTTATATATTTCAATTTCACATCATGTAAAAATGTAGAAATAATAATAGATAAATATTTCCTTGTATCATTGTTATGAGCTATGCTGATAAACTAACAGTAAAAGACAGTCAGGCACAGGGTTATTTACTGAAATGGCACTTATGGCACATATCTATGTTAGCATTCTGCAGACATGTCAAAAGTCTTGAGTTGAACCAAGATTAGACTTATTGCAATAAGCCTAACATCAATTAAACTGTAAACACATGGAACAGTGCTCACCTGCATTCCTACCAACATGCCCAGGTAAATAATCCTCCTCAAAAGGTAAACACAATTAGTAATGATTGTATATGGATTATTCATATCTTTGTATTGAAATAGGTAAATTGGCATACTAGCCCTTTAATTCAAATAATTTGAATAAACATTAAACTCAACAGAGATGAAACATTTTAAAAAACTGAACAATACATGTGGTATATTCCCTCTTTTGCCAGAGAATTTCTTTCAGTCTTGAGTGAGTAACATTGACAGAGGATGAGAGGTATATTATCTACTCAGAGCCCCTTTAAATCTTCCGACTTCCTTTATAGACATTTAATGAGAAACAAAAGCAGTGTGGCATGTGTTTATTGGGTTGATATCCTGTACTCATACCTCAGGCTCTAGACAGGGATGTTCCTATTGATCAGAATTAAGCCAGACATAGGATTGCAATCAGACATGTGTATCCTGTATAGCCCCTGAAAGGTGCGGCCCTGAATGTAAAGGCAATCCACAGCAGTAGGTTGAGACAGGAAAGTATCAGGTTTTGTCACTGCATCCTGTCTGATGTTATGGACCTGTTTAACCATGGAATATATATACTAAAAGAGCTCTTCTACATTCCCCATACCAGAGAAAGTAGTCAAATAACCCTGTGGTATACACAGGAAGTGGTGATAAGTAGAGCAGTGCCCATGCTCAGTTGAGTCAGGTTAAGTCCCTGGGAATGAGTGGGATACAGATAAGAGCTCATTTGCATAACAATAGTGTCTGACTGGTGTAGGAGCTATTATTAGCTGTCTCCTATCTCCCTAACCTATATATCTCTGATTTAAGTGAGTGATGGTAATGAGAACTCGTCCTATGACCCTCCTTAATTCAAAAAGAAATATTCTATGTTTTGTGACATCAAGGTATTTTCCGAAAATGTCACATATATCCAAAGGGTGCTTCCAGGCATGAAAGGGTGAAGATAAATCCACTGACTCAATTCTCTTTTATTGCTATTCAACAGCTGACTCCCTTCCCCCACACCCACCTACTCTCCATTGATAGTCATAAACACCAGCCACATGAGCCCATGCAACTACCAGTGTAGTACCACAACAAACAATCTGATTGGTTAACTGGGCACCTGATCAGCCAATCAGAGGCCAGCAGCCCCATGCTGATGAATACCTAATGAGCTGTCAGGCAGACCAGTGTAGTATTACCTAAACAATGCCATTGTAACTGGTAGTAAGGGCCCCTGCCGCCTTTTGCCACCGGCCCAAGGCTTCCTGTGACCTACTTTCCCATGGTACTGATCTGTGTACCTGGGAGGGAAACCTGCATGGAGAAAACACCCAAATACTCACAGCAGCCAGGGACTAGTTAGAAATACATGGAATTCTGTGCACCTGGATTGATATGGATTAACGGGAACTTATGTACAGGTACATACCTGTGGTTGAAATAGACAACGTGAGTTTCACGTTGGTACCCGCTCACTACCTAGAAGTGAGCCTCATCATTTCAAACAACTGCGGTGGAGCCAATGCTTCTGGAGTGACTTGTGGATTTTAAAGAAACTCATGTACTACCTGTGCATTGTATAAATATATTTTTACCTTGCTGAAAGTGGATTTATCTGTATGTGCTAGACGGTAGATTAGAATACATGGTGATTTATTCCTATTGAGCCTATCTGAAGACACACAGTGCGTTGTGATGGCCGGATGAGTGCATGTTGAGATAAACAAATTACAGCATCGACATGGGACAGCCAGAATGCCAGGGATTCCAAAATCCTGATCATCTCTAATCTCTAAAAGGCCAGGATTAGCATGGATCATCATGGCAGGGAGAGATTTGTACCTACGCTGCCTACAAGCCCACATCATTGTAATAGTTCTGTTGCAACTCTTGATCAATCTACAGTTAGCCTCATCACAGGTAAGTTGTTTGGGAGTGAATTGCGAATGCATTTAACCTTGCATTCATGCCTGGATATTTTGAATATGTACTTATGAAAATAACAGAGTAATAAGGATTTAAGTCTTAAAAATGAGGGTGAGTTGATATATATAAATGTATGAATTTCTGATATTTTTGTTTAAATTTTTATACACCATTTTCCAAAAAATATTCTGGTAAAAAATGTTGCCAAAATATTGAGGATATTTGGGTGCTACAGGCTTGAATGGATTAGATAAGATAGAAGGTGAGATAGAGGGTTATAATGTGCCACCTTTATCATCATATTTACCATAGTGCCTGTCAACTCCAAATTAGAAACTAATAGAAAGGTAATTCCATTTGCAGGAATTATGTTTTTACATTCTCATGCCCTATTGAGTCATTCACCTTTCTGGTGTCATATGGTGTGTGCATAGAATCAAGACTGTGGGTAAATGCCACACTACTTTGGCTCATATGCCATTCCAGACTCGACTTTCACACAGGAATGTCTCTGGGGTTCCAAAACCTGGAGACAAGTATAAATATACCGGCCCATCTGCGTGAAAAAAATGTATTAATTAGAAAAACTTGATGCTCAAATATAACCCCATTCACCATCTGGATCATTACCCTAATTAAAGTATATTTTAAAAAACAAATTACAGAGCTTAGATTTGCTAGATTCATAAGAATGTCTAGCTGGCTATGTCAGAAAATATCCTCAAAAGCATATTTTAGAAGACATGGGAGTATTGTTCAACACAACTCAATTTACTAGTGACTCTCATTCAAATACATATATTTGAATTTATGCTTAAGTTCTTTTAATAAGTATCATAAATTCAGACTCTAATATGCTTATATCCAAAGCATTGTTTTTATCATGGAAACTATTAGGAATAAGGAAATACTTTCATCAGAATGAAATCCTCATAGTTATTTTTGAGAGTGTTGTTGGTCCAGATAAGTTTGTGAAAGAGACCTCCTGGCATGAGGGGGTTAATGGGGACCACCTGTCACTGTCATATTACCAAACTCAATCAATACATGACACAATGCCTGCATGTACGTGCATGGGCGTGCAGCACATGCTGAAAGGCATCAATTATTCATAGCACATTATCCCATATGGGCCACAGTTAAACAAACACAAGGTGAAAACTGATTCAGTTTTGATTGAACCCCTAGCTCTCTCTCTCTCATGCTCTCTCTCTCTCTCGCTCTCTCTCTCTCTCTCTCTCTCTCTCTCTCTCTCTCTCCCCCCCCCCCTCTCTCTCTCTCTCTCTCCCCCCCTCTCTCTCTCTCTCTCTCTCTCTCTCTCTCCTCTCTCCTCTCTCTCTCTCTCTCTCTCTCTCTCTCTCTCTCTCTCTCTCTCTCTCTCTCTCTCTCTCTCTCTCTCTCTCTCACTCTCTCTCTCTCTCTCTCTCTCTCTCTCTCTCTCTCTCTCTCTCTCTCTCTCTCTCTCATACACATGCTGGCTGTCAGTCTGTCTGTCTGTTTCTCTTATTCTCTCCCCCCTTCTCTCTAGATACCCCTCTCTTAGATCTTATTTTTAGATAATATACCTTTATTGGAAAGATGTTCCTGAAATAGGGCTTTTTGACCGCTGCAGGCCTGAATGAGTTCAGTGCAAAATTTGTATTACAGTGGGACAGTCATAAGGAGCCCTGCTTTTTTAGTTGACCTACATTTGCTTGTGACATATTACTCCATTTCACAAAGACTGCTGAGCTTCTTAGCCTAGAAGGAGAAAAAATCGATACAAATAAAGCATGCTGCTTATTTAGAGAGAGGTTTGCCTTATATTGGTTACCTGGCGGAAACAAGCAGGATATCGCCTTGCAGGTGTGTTAGTCATTTTCCTCAGGTTTGATTAAAATCCAATAGAAAAAAGACTTTTAAAGCTGGCCATTAGTAAGACATCTTAGGACCATAAAAGCAGCAGGCTAATTTCAAAATCAAAATACGATTTAGTTGCCCTATATCATATTACAAATGAATACCATATTTAGTGAAAACAAAGTCAAATCTTATCAGGGTCTAAACTGGACCAAATCTGGTGTGGAGACCATGGTACCAGTGACTTATAAATAGCTCTACCGTAATTAGAATCTTCCTGATGGTACTGATTAACCCATTCATGCCTGATGTGGCCAAAAACAGCCTGACTGTTTTGGTAGCTGCTAGCATAGAGTATTTTCAAAAAGTATTTCATGGAATAAATATTAATCCGTACACCAGTGCCACAAAACTCATTGAAAATATTTTACAAATCTATGCTTATTTTCAAAGTTATTTCCAAAGGTAATAGAGAAAGAGATGACATATATATGCCAAAAAGCTCCAAGGATAAATGTGTTATCCAAATAAGTATTTATGAATGGTCACCATGGTTAAACATAGGTTAACTAATATCTAGAACTGTTTGTGGCTATGTACATAATGAATCAAGCCACCAGCACTGGAACAGGGCAGTGGAATGTGTCTCAAGTTATCTATTTCTTTCCCTAGGCAATTAATTAATTGATTGATTGTTCAAAAAATTATCTTGAGCCTGTAGCTGAAATGTCCCGCATGTTTCCAGACTTGGCTTGTCAGTACAGCTGTCACTTCAGGGGTGAATGTGTCAGTGGCTTATAGGTGTATTAGGAACAGGTGTAGCCTGTTGCTTCTTGTTAGTGCACCTGACCAGAAATTCTATAAATAGCTTTTTTGAAAGGCATTTTTTAAATTAGTGTTTACAATATATTCATTAGTAAAATTTTGTCATTTGACTTTTCATGGTTGTATGTACATTGTTATTCAGAGGTATGTACAGCTGGTAGAGTAGTATGTAGCAGATAGATCTCTATCAATATTCATTATTTGATGGGGGGGGGGGGGGGGGCTGCCCCCACAGCCAAGTGAACCTATGTAGTGTGAATTAAACTCAAGCATTGGTTAATCTGCATCAGTAATATAGGTGTCATTTTGGAGAACGGCTTCTTTCAAATACCTGGAGGGAGCCATCAAATTTCAAGCTAGAAAAAATAATGATACTTTATTTCATTTAAACTGCTAGATCATTACTTAATGATGTATTTTCCTTATAACTATAGATTTATGACTTTTAGTTGGTGTGAATATCCGTCTCCAATATAATTGAAACACATTTTTATGATAGCTGGGCTTATTAATTCTTAGCTGTGACCTTGCCTTGTAAAAACATGTACATATGTTCGTACCTACAGAACCTTTCCACTGCATGGGTCTTTGACTTTAGACTTCTGTGTGTGTATTGGTGCATGCACGAACCATGCTTGAACACTCACTAGCCTGGCCAGCCCTTCCAATACTTCCTACAGCTGTTGCCAGTGTAATGTCTTCCACTCAGAGGAACAAGCTGTGTTATAACAATCAGCAATACATCAATACCTATTGACGTCGAATTGCATATCGATCGAGTGAATTACCCCCAAAGCGTCCATATTCATTATTTGTTATTGGTTTAACTAACACAACATTACCCTGTAATTCTGGATGAATGAATTTTTTTTCTCGAAATCTGAAAATCAATTTTGAACAGTTTCGGATAAATGTTAGGCCCCGCATGACATTTCTTTCAGTAATATTATGGAGTTAAGCAGAAATGTTCACATTAGATGATATTCCATCTCAGAAGGTTTTCTTCAATATCATAGGAATAAACAGGACTTGAAAACAAATAAAAACCAAGGTGTTCACATTAACTCGAAGGTGTTCACATTTGAGTCAGCTGTACATTGCTGTGAGTCATGCAGCACATTCCGGCTAATTAAGCATTCAAGCAAAAGCTGTAAAACCCCACCCAAGCATGCTGTGGTCACTCTAACAATCTATATTTCCAAGATATTATGACTCACTGAACACCACCCATGGTGAACACAATATGCCTGGGTAAATTGTATTACGTCAGAGAGATAGAATCAGAGAGTGGCAAGTGGCAACCTATTCTACCATTTAAATACTTAGATAGTCCCAAAGATGGATATATTGCCTCTGCTTGTTACGAACTCTTTATGTTCAATAAATAATAACACTCACAGTCTTATAAACTACTTGTCTACATTTACAAATGTAATGAAATGCAATGCTCTTGCCCTGCTATATGTGGAATTTGCACAATAAGTGGATGTCTCTGATGGTTGTGGCGCCATTACACCAAACATTATCTGACCTCCTTTTGCCCACCTGTATATAATAATCATCTCTCTGGCTATTGTCAGTATAACCCTTTGTATGTCATCATAGGGTCTGCCCACAGCCAGCCACTTTGGTCTAGACTATTTATCTCCCTTTGCCTCAGTACATTGAGCGGTCATGCTGGTACCATGCTTAAAGGCATTATGTGATTGACCTAACCCAAGAGCGCTCAAAGCACTGCCAAGGATGTCTGCATTGTTCCTAGAAAGTGGAAATGGTTCAATTAACAAACAGGCCAACTAGGCAATAAAGTTGGATCAGGTGGCAATTTAAACATGGAAACAAGACTGTATCTATATGCTAATATGTATTGTTCTGTATTTGATAAGTATTTAACTCACTCCTCATATTTGTTTTCACTACTCTTGTAGGAATTTAAATGTATATACAGAAACAATATTGTATAAACCTAATATGTACTGTTCTATATATTTGATCAGTATTTAACTCACTCCTCATATTTGTTTTCGCTACTCTTGTAGGTACAACTGTATAGATTTATATTAACATTGATACACTGATGGAACAAGACCATGTTTGTAATACATATATTTATTTATTCATATTTGATTAGTATTTGAATGTAAAGATCCTTACAGAAATTGTGTATATTATTGCTATCTTTACAGGAAGTGGATGAGTGTCTGTCTCAGCCCTGCAGAAATGGCGGCACCTGTCGCGATCGTCCAAACGCCTTCGAGTGTGTCTGTCCGCCGAACTTTACAGGTCCTACGTGCAGCGACGATGTCAATGAGTGTATTACACAGGCCCCTTGCCGCAACTTCATAGCATGTAACAATACATACGGGAGTTACCAGTGCCGCTGCAGACCAGGTATAGTTCGCAGTTATTAGTTGTGGTTGGAAAGCCCTTGTTCTCCCTTTGTATTTGTAACTACAAGCGCAATGGAAGCACTACAGAAATTGTTACTGTACTCTTTGAAACATTTCAATAATACAAGCAAGCATGACGTAAATACTTGAAGGGGAATATTTTGTTGGGATCTGATTGACATTTTCCCTTGAAATATTTTAGATGGGTCGTCTTTGGTTCCTGCAAGAACAAATGAGTTAACCCATTTTATCTCCTCTGATAAAAAGCCTTACTATTATGGTAAAATGTTTCTAACAAATGCACATTTTTGAAACAATTTACGGGAGGAATGTTCATTATATATGAATAATCTCAGTTGATAGATTAGGGTCAAGATCCCTTGTACTGATCCTTTTTTCTTCCATTCTAGGATTTACGGGGCGTAACTGTGAGATAGATATTAACGAGTGTGCGAGTCAGCCATGTTATTTCGGAGGTACCTGCACAGACCTTGTTAACGGCTATAACTGCACATGTCCCTACGGCTTCATCGGGAAGCGCTGTGAGGCCGTCATCAGACAGTGCCGATTCCAACACCCTTGTGGAGAAAATGCTATTTGCGTAGAGAAACCTACAGGTAAGAAATAGAGCTTTTAGCAGAAACTGACATTGAAACATTGCCAGCTGCACTGTGTTAGGTGAAGTCGTGGACAGGGGAAGCTCTTTGTTTACATAAATTATCCCGTTTCAGAGATATTAAGGTGCTGCCGTGATAGCTTATGGTCTAGGTTACAAATCCTGCTTGATGTATTGAAGAAAGTTGTAAGTGACTAACGGTTTGTTTCCAGTCTTCTCAACAATAGGCTACTCATTATTTATCATAAATAACAGAACATAAAGTAAAGTCAGAAAGTAAAGTTATATATTAATACGTTTTACTGAAAACATAAAATGGAATAGTACCACAATAGCTGGGCACAAATAGTGGCTATTGTATTGCTTCTGCATGATTGTATCAAAAATGACTGCTGTTTGCTTGCCAATATAATGTACAGACTGTTTCTATGATTTGTTGATGTTGCAGGAGGCTATAGGTGTTTCTGTAAGCCGGGCTTCAAGGGCCAGGTCTGTGAGACAGAGTTTGATGAGTGTCTCTATGTGTTTGTTGATGTTGCAGGAGGCTATAGGTGTTTCTGTAAGCCAGGCTTCAAGGGCCAGGTCTGTGAGACTGAGCTGGACGAGTGTTTCTATGTGTTTATTGATGTTGCAGGAGGCTATAGGTGTTTCTGTAAGCCAGGCTTCAAGGGCCAGGTCTGTGAGACTGAGCTGGACGAGTGTTTCTAGGTGTTTGTTGATGTTTCAGGTGGCTATAGGTGTTTCTGTAAGCCAGGCTTTAAGGGCCAGGTCTGTGAGACGGAGCTGGATGAGTGTTTCTATGTGTTTATTGATGTTGCAGGAGGCTATAGGTGTTTCTGTAAGCCAGGCTTTAAGGGCCAGGTCTGTGAGACAGAGTTTGATGAGTGTTTCTATGTGTTTGTTGATGTTGCAGGAGGCTATAGGTGTTTCTGTAAGCCAGGCTTCAAGGGCCAGGTCTGTGAGACGGAGCTGGATGAGTGTTTCTATGTGTTTGTTGATGTTGCAGGAGGCTATAGGTGTTTCTGTAAGCCAAGCTTCAAGGGCCAGGTCTGTGAGACTGAGCTGGACGAGTGTTTCTATGTGTTTGTTGATGTTGCAGGAGGCTATAGGTGTTTCTGTAAGCCAGGCTTCAAGGGCCAGGTCTGTGAGACTGAGCTGGACGAGTGTTTCTAGGTGTTTGTTGATGTTTCAGGTGGCTATAGGTGTTTCTGTAAGCCAGGCTTTAAGGGCCAGGTCTGTGAGACGGAGCTGGACGAGTGTTTCTATGTGTTTATTGATGTTGCAGGAGGCTATAGGTGTTTCTGTAAGCCAGGCTTTAAGGGCCAGGTCTGTGAGACAGAGTTTGATGAGTGTTTCTATGTGTTTGTTGATGTTGCAGGAGGCTATAGGTGTTTCTGTAAGCCAGGCTTCAAGGGCCAGGTCTGTGAGACGGAGCTGGACGAGTGTTTCTATGTGTTTATTGATGTTGCAGGAGGCTATAGGTGTTTCTGTAAGCCGGGCTTCAAGGGCCAGGTCTGTGAGACGGAGCTGGACGAGTGTTTCTATGTGTTTGTTGATGTTGCAGGAGGCTATAGGTGTTTCTGTAAGCCAGGCTTTAAGGGCCAGGGCCCGGTTGCATAAAACTCACCTTAACTTAAGATACACCTTAAGGTCAACTTAAGTTGTTCCTTAAAATAAGTGTGTTGCAATAACATTGGCTTGATAGAATTTGATGAAATGTGTTCCACAGATCTACAATTTTGTTGTTTTTCTTCAATAAAATGACATATTTCAAATGATTTACATTTAGTGGTTTATAAAATTGCTAATGTGAGTATCCAGGAAGAAGTAAACCCATGAAATGCATTATATTTGTTGAATTCATTTTTGAGGAAAATCCTTAAATATAAGGATTCCTTAGACTAATGGCCATGATACAATGGGATTACACTTAAGATAAGGAAAAACACATCCTTAAGTGATAAGATTTTCCTTCACTAAGGAAGCACCTTAAGTGGGTTGCAATATGTACATTGAAATCAACCTTAGTAAAGGAATTTATTGGTACTTAAGGTTAAGGAGATTTCCATACTTAAGATTTTTCTTCATTTGTGACCTTTGACACCAGCATGACCTTTGACACATCCCAGCATGTTGAACACCTTAGTGACCACATACCTTTCTTGTGCCTTTTGTTCTATGAGGTGTAAGGCAGTATAAATAGTGGTGCCATACTATGGGCAATCAGACTGTTAGGCTGTTAGTGATTTTGGGGGAAAAATCATCAAAAATGAGTGATTTTTGTAATTTCCCACAACTTGAATGTCATCCTGTGGACTATTCCAAGCTTTCAACTAAATAGTTTTGGTTTAGAAAACTACCCAAGAAGGTGTAGATACAGAAAGTAAGTTATGTTTGAATATTTTCATGATATGCTACGTTTTGGGGCATTTTACAGAAAAATGGCATTAAAACTAGTCATTTTAGGGATTTGCCTCTGGAAGGTGCAATTTTCATAGTTGGAACTCAGAACTTGCCACAAATGATTTCATAAGGATGTCTATGATAATCAAATGTTTTCTGTTAACTAGTATGAAATGTATCTGCCCCCTAATGTGAGTGATTTTGGGGTAAAAATCTTTAGAATAGTAGGATTTTTGTAATTTCTCATACATTTGAACAAAGGTGTATTATATCTTATACGAAGATTCTAGCTGTTACAGAAAATTAACCGAGAATAGGCAGATAAGGGAAATAAGTTATATTAGCCTACCTATGACATGCTAAATTTTGGGGTATTTTACTGAAAATTCATCAAAAGCATGTGATTTTAGGAATTTGCTTCTGCAAAGTGCAGCTTCCAATGTAGATATATTAAACTTGCCACAACTATGTTCACATTGATGCCTATGATTGTAGTATGTGTTGTGGTAGTTGAGGTTAAATGTGGTCCCTGCTGTGAGTGATTTTTGGGTAATCCTTTGAAATTATGCAATTTTGTTGTATTTTCTGAGGCTTAACCGTCAACCTGGAGACCATTTCACAATTTTGCCACAGAAAATCACCTGTTGTAACCTGCTACCGCATGAACAGCCATGATGGAAGAAGATAAGGAACAAGTTAAGGATACTCCCTAGTACCCTTAGATTTTGGGTACTTAAGGTGAACCTTAAGTTTAAGGGGAAAATATTGCAACCGACTTATATATAAGGACTAACTTGAGGATTTCCTTAGGTGGTTGGCACATTGAAAGTGAATGGGCCCCAAATTTCACTTAAGTAGGAACCTTAGTAAAGGAGAAAATTCATCACTTAAGGTGAAATTTTCACTTAAGTTAAGGTGAGTTTTATGCAACCGGGCCCAGGTCTGTGAGACAGAGTTTGATGAGTGTTTCTATGTGTTTGTTGATGTTTCAGGTGGCTATAGGTGTTTCTGTAAGCCAGGCTTTAAGGGCCAGGTCTGTGAGACTGAGCTGGACGAGTGTTTCTAGGTGTTTGTTGATGTTTCAGGTGGCTATAGGTGTTTCTGTAAGCCAGGCTTCAAGGGCCAGGTCTGTGAGACTGAGCTGGACGAGTGTTTCTAGGTGTTTGTTGATGTTTCAGGTGGCTATAGGTGTTTCTGTAAGCCGGGCTTCAAGGGCCAGGTCTGTGAGACAGAGCTAGATGAGTGCGCCTCCAATCCCTGCTTCAACGGCGGCAACTGCACCGATCTCGTCAACGGCTACAACTGCTCATGTCGGCAAGGTCAGTTCCTAAGAACCCAGTGAAACTGGTCAATGTGCCAATGATTATTGAGTTGGAGTACTTGTCATTGAACCGCTATGAAAAAGTTGTATCTTATCTTCATAACAGAGTGTTTTTAAGCCCATTGATGCTGAAGTTCTGCTCAAATAATATCATCTGGATATGTATGAAAGTGACATCTGAAAAGAAAACATCAAAGAATATTTGATGGGCAATTTTTCAATGAACTTCCAACAGAAATTGTTTTGTAATACTTTAAACATAACAATCATTGAAAAAAGGTATATATGTTCATCTTCTGCCTTGAAGATTATGTCTTCACCAGGTCATGACCTGACCTGATGAAGAAATATTTTATGAATTACCTTTCTTCTGAATTTGATCATTGCATGTTTTTCTTATTGTGTTTCTGATTGTTATTTTCTGATTTTTATGCTCTAATTTTTATTTTCTGATCTTTATTTTCTGATTTTTTATTTCTTGATGTTGTCAGGTTGGGGCGGAGTTGACTGTCGCGTGGACATCACGGAGTGTACGAGTAACCCGTGCAGGAACGGGGGCTCGTGCTCGGAGCCCGTCGTGGGTCTCTACAGGTGTACCTGTCTCAGCGGCTTCTCCGGTATTAACTGCGAGTCCAACATCAACGACTGTGCGTCCAACCCCTGCCCCACCCACCAGACGTGCTTCGACCTCGTCAACTCATACAGGTGAGAGAGTTAGATACTGTATACAGCTTTAATTTGGAGTGTTAACCCTCATGTTGCTGGTGGATAATTTGGCTAATACAAAATGATGCAAAAAACCTGAAAAATGACTGAAACCCTGGCTAATGGGTACTCATCTGACAGTACTCAGCAAGAGCTATCCAATGAATACCAAGATGACAGATTTTCAAGAATCTTTGCATCCTTGTCTATGGACGAAAATAGCCTCAGCATTGGAAGGGCTAAGAATTTCGCTTTACAGCTCTGCTGGAGGGTATTTGTGCTACATTGAATTCTAGCATTCAAGCACTCATACTACATAGATACAAAGCAGGATATTTATTTGAAGGATGTTATTTTCGCACTATCATGGGTAGCTGGAAAAATGGTGAAAATTAAATGCCTGTAAAAATACCAGTTATACAGTAACCCAGTTTCAGAGGCAGATATACACAACCAGTATGGGGAAAAGTCTTTGCTCATGCCGTTAGCAGACCAAAGCAGCCTTACTTTTCAGGGCATACCTCTTCGGCCAAATTTTTTCTCTGAATTATTTGTACGAGGTGCCTTTGTCAGATTTATTTCCAAATTTGTCAGGTCTTTTTTGGCTGCAGCAGGAAGGAAGGGGTTAATGCACGTCTGTTAACGACAATGCCATGATGCACCAAATGCTGAACATTGGGAAACGTGAAATAACCTATGTTGGCATTGTTTTAATCCCTCTTTCTTTCTTGTTGCTAAGGGCTTCATGCAGGTATTGTTTGTTTGTTTCTGCAAAACTACTTTAAATCTGTTTTTAAAGAAATTTTAATTCTAAGTTGCAATTTTTTTTCAAATATCATTGTCCTCTTATTTAACAGCTTGAAGACTATAAATACATTCTGACCTTGACCTCTATTGTTTGACCTTGACCTGTATGATTTGACCTTGACCTATTTCAGGTGTGCGTGTCCCACGGGGATGACAGGAGAGAAATGTGACATTCACATTGACAAGTGTCACAGTAACCCCTGTCAACATGGCGGCACGTGTCAGATGCAGACCAATGGCTATGTGTGTCGCTGCCCGTACCCCTACCAAGGCGTAAACTGTGAGGTGGATTCTGACGTGTGCTTCCCTAACCCCTGTCTGCATTCTGGTACTTGTCAGTACGACAAGTCACGACCAGCAGGATTCAGGTGTTTTTGCGCTAGCGGTTTTATAGGTATGTTTTGAAAGGGATGTTATGTTTTTTTTTAAATACTGTCATAGTGAATATTCAAATGCTTAGACCTATATTTTTGTTATATTTAAATAGCATTGAATCTTTTTTCATTCAAAAGTTTTGAAAGTAATCTACTAAATAGTTTTTAGTGTGAATGCTTTTTCTTACCATAAGGCCAGTCCAATTCATTTACTTGTCTTACGAGCCCCGGCGCCAGGAAATGGGCCATTTTGAAATTTAAAAAAAAGTTGAAAAATGTTTGTTTTTTTATTATTATTTTTTTTTTATGCGTCTGCCGACTCAGGCTAGCATCCAGATATTTCAATCACCCCAGTCTTGACAAAGGCTTATGTCTCACTAGCCTCTGAAGTCAGAGAATGAGTGCCACTTAAACTATCGTAAAACTCCCATTTAAATACTTCTCCGGAGGAGCACATGGTGACGGACATTGTTATGCGCGTTCCATTTCAAAGACAGGCCAGGGAACAGGCCGGCCTATTACCGGCAGGCAGTTAATGGTTTTCACGCATAATAGGCATATCTAGTACAAAGAGGAATGTCAAACAAACGCACATCTTTACGATATCTTTACGAGTGATTGCCGGTGCTGTCAAGTGTCTTCATGATGGGAGTAGGTCTGGACCAGACGGTCTCGTACTTGACCACTCATTTAATAGAGCTTAAACAACACATAGGGCTGGCACTTGACCTGTGACATAAAGAGTACTCAAGTGCCAGCAGGCCTCAACGCTAACTCAAAATGATACTGGCCTGGCTGTAGGACCAGGTAACACCTAGCATCTACTGGTTCTGCAAAATTTTTACTGGCCCTACCTTTTTTCTTTAACATTACAAGAAAGAGCATTGCATAAGATTCACCACAACACTTATCTTTACAAATTTGATCTTCATTTATTTCAAAAACAATTGGGGACATTCTCAGGGGGAAACTTTTTAACAAGAATGTCTCCAAATGTTTACTGGCCCTGTAGCCAGTGTAGGACCAGTTGAGGTCTTTTTTACTGGCCCGAAGCTGTTTTTGGGAATTTTTACTGGCCTGGGGCCATAGGTTCACCCTAATAGTGTCGAGCCCTGGCCAGTCAAAAGACAAGTTTCTTGTAAAGGCTGCTTGTCAAATGTAAGTCTGGTGTATTTAAAGGTTAATACCAGTTAAGCTGGTAATTTTTCATTTTTTGTCAGTCAAAATTACCAAATTTCTAGCAACTACCAGTTAACACAAAATGTATACAGATGTCTGTATGGGGCCTTGCAAATGCTTTTGTGATCCAAGGAGGTGCCTGGAGGACTGTCCCTATTTTGATCTGAGAGGTGTATTTCCCCAACAGAAAACTATTAGAACTTATCTTAGATTCTTTATCCAGGAAGTCCAGTGTTTTATCAGAAATGAACTGATAGGAAGTTCTTCATTCATACATGTGTATGTTAGTGCACCTTGTGTAAATGCACTTATAATAAAATATATAATTATAGAGGGAGCCCCACTTAGATCTTGACGTTTTAATGTAGAGTAATTTTGTCATTTTTATTGCATTTATATTCATTCACTTATCAATACATAGTAGTAACATCAAGTCATAGAACTTTGCCTTTAGATATGAAAATTAGAATACTTCGAAAAAGGATCAATATCCCTGTAGCCTGAAGGGTGGGAGATATACATCAGGACTCGAATCTGAGGCCACATCATTGATAAATGCTTGTATTTGATTGAATCACCCTCATGAAATAAATGGTATTATAATAATTGTTATAATTCCTCATTTGTGTTTCAAATGTTTCTGCAATTGTATTTTTCTTGGAGATAATACCAAAATATGTGTTTTTGGGTGGGACAGGCATGAATAGTACATAATAGGCTGCAAGTTGTTGAGTGAACTCAGGTACAGCTTGATTGATTTATTTTTTTGGTAGAATTCAAAGTATTTTGCTTATTTTAAATGCACTCTAAACAACATATATTTATGTGTACCCTAGGGTCATGCCCCTTTTTATTTGTAATTAGTCTAAGTGTTCTTATTTGTTAGTATGCTGTACTATTAATTCTTTATAGTTGAAACTTTGAATACAACTGGGTGGGCTATTGTGTTCTATACTATGGTAGTCATAGATTGAAAATATAAACATGTGAAATAAACTGGTGATTATATTTGCATTCTATTTGATTTTTTCATGGCAATGAATCATGACAATGAGTCAGGGCTCAACACTAGCACTAGCCCCGGGCTGGTGAAAGTCCCAAAAACCTAGATGAGGGCTATACTAGTCCATGAAACCATTGCTAAACTGGCTGTTCATATCTTAAACCATTTGAGATAGGGCTATTTGAAGTTAAGATGGGTTAACTTGTATAACTTATAATGATGATGAATAACTATGAGTTGGTATTCATGAATCACGGTGCATTATTTGAAAGTTTATAATTTATTTCATTCAAAATACTTGGTTCTTGCAATGCATATTTTTAAAACTTGCACTTTTTTTTTTTTTTTTTTGGAGTCTGACAGAAAATTTCTCAACCACTTACGTCCGTAAGACACCAAAGTCGACTTTTTTTTTTTTTTTTTTTGGAGTCTGACAGGATTTTTTTTTCCAAAAAAGCTCGTAAGACAAGTAATTAAATTGGAGTGGCCTAAGTGCTTTTAAAAGGACTTTAATGTCTATATTTTAAGACCATTTATTGTTTGCACCAATATGTTTCACAAAATCTGTTCTATACAATAATATTTGTACAAGCAATATTATTAGGATTTCAACCTTATTAAAGTGACAAAAGCATATCTACATGATTTGAAATAAAAATGAATTGAAAAAAAAAAAATAGTCAAAAGTATTTTAAGGCACTTAGGAAGAAAATTTATTTCAACTTTATTTTCATCTATCAAACGCTTATGCCTGCATTCTATTCCCATGTGTAGGTGACCGCTGTGAGGGGGATATCCACGAGTGTCTGTCCAACCCCTGCCAGTTTGGCGGCACCTGCATTGAGAACACGGACGGCAAGGCGGGCTTCACCTGCCAGTGTCCTGACCGCTACACGGGCACGCACTGCCAGAGGGAGAAGCGAACATGCGACAGCGCCCCCTGCAAAAACAACGGAAAGTGCATCAACACAGGAACGGGAGGTGAGAAAGATGTGCAAGACTTATTAGTGACTGCCACTGTAGGTCACTCTATAACCAGTATAAGAGATTCCAACTCTCATATATATTTTAGATATTTTGATAATCTATGCTTTGAAAGGGGTATGATTTGAGTGCTTCTAAGAATTTCTGGACCTGTGACAACTCCTTTCAGTGATATAGAGATTAAGATTAAGCTGCTTCGTGTGGATTGAAAGTTGAGTTTGGAATGGCCCTGTGAAACATTCTGGACCATTTCATCACTTTATCATTTTCAGGAGTAAACTTGTTTAAAGCACTGGAAAAAGCACTAGGTTTCATGTTGTTATTACCTTTGTAAAAGATAGAAGAATGTGAGAGATATTTTCCAGGTTAAGATGTCATTACTATGTTTGCATGTTACAGGTTATTACTGCCAGTGCAGCGCGGCGTGGAGTGGTCTTCAGTGTGATAACGATGTCAACGAATGTGACAGATATTCCCCGTGTAAAAACGGAGCTGTGTGTTTCAACAGGCAGGGGACCTACCAATGTGTGTGTGATAACTACTGGAGAGGTGGGTATACCATTTTACAAATATGACATCCCAGTGGGGACAACATGATGGAATGTATCCCCGAGGGAGTATGGAGAAAAAATTTGCCATACCTCTGCCCAACACTATCTCATAAATGTAAAGCCAATTTTATTTTGTTATATAGTTAACAATTTTGCTTGCCAATCATAAGTAAAAATAATGTGTATCTTCTACACAAGTGTCATGGAAATTGATTAAAATAGAGTGTAAGATTAACTTTTTGGAACACTTTCCGCCAAACAGAAATCCTTCCTGCATTTTTGCATTATAAAATCTTACATTTGTTATTTCAAACTAACTCATTATATTTCTATTTTTTCCAGGGGTAAATTGTACAGAAGATATCCCAGAGTGCAGCAGTAGCCCCTGTAAGAATGGTGCCACCTGCATAGAGAGACAGGGCGCCACCTATGGGTGCTCCTGTGTACCAGGTAGGTACTAGATAAGTTTTTAACATCAGATGAGAGGGGTGCTAGATAAGTTTTTAACACCAGATGAGAGGGGTGCTAGATAAGTTTTTAACATCAGATGAGAGGGGTGCTAGATAAGTTTTTAACACCAGATGAGAGGGGTGCTAGATAAGTTTTTAACATCAGATGAGAGGGGTGCTAGATAAGTTTTTAACATCAGATGAGAGGGGTGCTAGATAAGTTTTTAACATCAGATGAGAGGGGTGCTAGATAAGTTTTTAACATCAGATGAGAGGGGTGCTAGATAAGTTTTTAACATCAGATGAGATGGAGTGCCAGGTAAGAAGTATAGATGTTTTCAATTCTCAGGTGAGTTATGAAATGCAAGTTTGACCACAATAATAGATGCATTTAAAGGTGCTCCTGTGGATCAGTCCAAACCAAGGACAAACAGAGAAATTCAAGGTAAGATTGAAGCTTAATTAATAAAATCAATATCTTGACAATGTATATACAAGTGGACTCAAAGTGATTTTCAAGTAAGATTTTTTTTTACTAAAAATGATTACAGACAAGTGATGTTTAATGTGGATTTTTGACTTTGTGTTATGCATAATAGATGGGTTGATCTATTAATTTCCATTTAACTCTCTTTATACAAACATGCTACATCCATGTCCAGGACCATAACGCATTAGTTATAGGGTTTAACTTTTACCATCTATTTCCTTACCATTTTTGTCTTATTTTGTGCAGGTTATGCGGGGCGTGATTGTGAGACGGAGATCAAGGAATGCTCCTCCTCACCATGCAGGAATAATGGCACCTGCTCAGACCTACTGGGCGCCTACCTGTGTAGATGCATACCTGGCTATACAGGTAAATACCTCAATTACATCAATATATACTGTATAGCATTATCATACCATATCATGCAGGAATAATGGCACCTGTTCAGACCTACTGGGCGCCTACCTGTGTAGATGCATACCTGGCTATACAGGTAAATACCTCAATTACATCACTATGTACTGTATATTATTATCATACCATATCATGTAGGAATAATGGCACCTGTTCAGACCTACTGGGCGCCTACCTGTGTAGATGCATACCTGGCTATACAGGTAAATACCTCAATTACATCAATATATACTGTATATCATTATCATACCATATCATGCAGGAATAATGGCACCTGTTCAGACCTACTGGGTGCCTACCTGTGTAGATGCATACCTGGCTATACAGGTAAATTCTTACTTCAAGTACATTAATATATACTGTAGTCTGTATATTGTTATCATACAGTAAACATACACACACATGCACACACACTCAAACACACACACACAAACACACACATGACACTAAGACTGCACACCAGTATTCGGTAATCTTTATCACCGGTAAAGCCATCATCAATAACCGAGAAAAACCGTTTGGAGTTTCACACGGTTTCGATAACGATAATCTAAATACTAGTAGTAAGAGCAAACATTTCCCTTCCTTATTCGCTTCTACAGGCAGCCCCGTACCAACTTGTATAGCGAGATATACTCAAGAGATTATGAAACACTAGTCCCATTGGTCCGGTCTTATCTCCAGTTGTTTACTCGAAGAAACTAGCACACTGCGCACGTGTTTGCACAAGTATATCAGCCTATTTGATTGCATAGTTTGGTATTCACTTAACTACATTTATTTCATGTACAGACACAAAATAAATAAAATAAAGTGTACAAAAGCGAAATGGACAATATTTTGATTTATATAATAGTATTACTTGTGAAAAAATGTGCACTGGCATACTCATTACTAAATACGAAAATAACCCTATGAATGTGCAACCTATTTTACTGTCGTCTGCTTATTTATTCTCTCACTCCAAAAACATAACAAGAACAAAATGGTTTGAAACAGGACATCACCTTCCAAAGTATGGGCACACTTTGCCAAAAAAACAGATGGGGCAGGTATCACCTACATTAAACCATGCTCATGCATCACACACACCAACTACACAGATAATTAATACTACATCAAGCCGACTAAAAGCAGAAGGGAATCAAAAGCTAGGTTTGAATTTAACTACAGCAGTCAGAAACTTGCCACATGTCCATGCCATTGAGAGTCGCATTATCATTATCATTATCGTTAATTATTGTATCGTTTTGTCTTATCATTATCGTTATTGTTCATTTCTAACGATATGCGCAGCCCTACATGACACACACACACGAATATACACACCAGTAAAGATTTCTTTTTAAAAATGATACCTCTAAATTATTTAGGATGCTTGTGGGTGCTATGGGCTTGAATGAATAAAAATTCCAAATTTAAACACATCTGATATTTTCCTAAAACATTGCAAAAAAAACCCTTGGATGTGATCACATCCTAATGTGAACACATTTTGCCAAGTATAGCAATCTTAGAGGTTTCTCTGCGTCTAGCTTATTTCTTTGTTTCCTCTTTGCAGGTGTGAATTGCGAGACAAGAATCAATAAATGTGCTCTACTCTCGCCATGTAAGAATGGCGCGACCTGCAGCGACCTCCTCAATGATTATACATGTTCCTGCCTCCCGGGATACCTCGGCAAAGACTGCTCGACCAATGAGAATGACTGTGATCCGAACCCGTGCGTTAACGGAGCGACGTGCCAGGATCTGGTTCAGGACTATGTCTGCCGATGCCCGCCGGGATATACTGGTATGTAACTGTGTTTTCATATTAGCTACTATATATATGGTATGTGAGGAAGTTGCCAGTGATTTAGTGTTAGGCAGCAATTTCTGCCAAGTGTTCTGGTTTCCTGCATCACTAACAGCTGGCTAGTCATGACTTGGCTGCAATATGCCTTTGAATAACAAATTTCCATATCTAATTCCTAATCCAAACCCTTGCATTGCCAAAAAAAATTTAAATACTATTCTATTTTGTGTAGGTGTAGGTATGTTTTGATATGATGAACATTTCCCTTAAGATATTTTCTTTAAATGCTTTTATGAAAGAGTTATCACCAAAATAGATCCGGTCATTTATGAATGCTGTAGGCATAATGGGCTAATATGAACTTTTTTCTTAGAAATATATGGGGAAAAAGGATGTGTATCTTTCTATTGGTTGAGTTCTTTTTCTTCTCAATTGCAACAGATTTTATTATATTACTTTGCTACCAGGTTGCAGATATAAACGAGTGCATATTTATGTGTGATGCAAGTATGAAATAAACTTGAAACATGAACACTTTAAAATGTATATACATTGATATATATATGTTATGTATTTTTTCAGGCAAGAATTGCAGTGCCAATATCAACGAGTGTCTATACAGACCATGCCAGAATGGTGCTACTTGCATCGACTTGGTCAATGCCTTCAGGTGTACTTGTACCTCAGGTTGGACAGGTAAGTACCTCACTAAGGGCTTGATATTATAGAAACAGTTCAGGTGCATCCAGTGACATTTTAATGGACTTGATTTTCACCTTTTAAAGTTTTATAACCATTTTCAAGGAAAAGGGTTATTTTGACTAAAAACCTAAGTTTTTGGAACGTTTTACTTGTTTAGATCATTTGGACCATATTTCTGGCATTCATCAGTGTAGCAGGGCTTTATTATAGTAAGAAGAAATGCATGAGTAGAGCCTCAGGATACCTGAATGCACAGCCTGCTTGTTTTAAGACAAATGGGAATTTCTTTTGCAAGTGACCTCTGGATGTCATCAGAACTTTAT
The DNA here is from genome assembly GCA_963942565.1 of Maea johnstoni. Classification (NCBI taxonomy): domain Eukaryota; kingdom Metazoa; phylum Annelida; class Polychaeta; order Spionida; family Magelonidae; genus Maea; species Maea johnstoni. Next base: position 12,334,018 of record OZ012695.1, read on the forward strand.
AAATTACCTGAGATTAACGCGTAAATTCACAACATATTTGCAAGAAACATTGGTTGTTGAGGTCCAATTGACATCTCTTGAAATATTTTTGTCAGAAAGATATTCCACTATCACTAAGACATATATCTCAGTACCTCAGTCTTATTCAGAGCACTGCAGGAATGAATGGCTTTGTGTTGCTGGTGTATATATGTATGTGTTGTGTATGTTTTCAGGAGTGGCGTGTGCCGTCAACATCAATGACTGCGCCTCTAATCCCTGTAGAAATGGCGCCACCTGCCAGGACAGACTTAACAGCTATACCTGCCTCTGTAAAGCTGGATACACAGGTAAGGAAAATCACTATCATCCAGGCATCCAAATTTAAAATAGGTTTTTTTTCATTAAGCAAAACTTTACTTAAATCACATTTTACCTTGGTTTCTTAGAAATAATCTGTGCACTGTAAAGCATTTGTAAATAAAAAAAAACAGCATATTTTTCTATTTTTATGCTGAGCATTTTATAGCAAAATTGTATTTTTGGTTATTTTTGAAGAATCTTTGAGTTAAACATATTTCTTAAATTTGGATGTTTTTAGAAGCTTCATTTCATCCAAAGTTTTTTCAGGATGCGCAATGGTATGAAGAAATGAAGGTTTATAATGAATCAATGAAAGGAGGTGTTCACATCTCAGAGGTGCCCAAATTCAGCAGTTGTACTTGGCTACAAAGGTATGCCTTAACTATTAGCTACCATCCGTTAGACCACTCAACTATTGGGGTAGGCCTGTCTTCATCTATTTACTACCATCCGTTAGACCACTCAACTATTGGGGTAGGCCTGTCTTCATCTATTTACTACCATCCGTTAGACCACTCAACTATTGGGGTAGGCCTGTCTTCATCTATTTACTACCATCCGTTAGACCACTCAACTATTGGGGTAGGCCTGTCTTCATCTATTAGCTACCATCCGTTAGACCACTCAACTATTGGGGTAGGCCTGTCTTCATCTATTAGCTACCATCCGTTAGACCACTTAACTATAGGGGTAGGCCTGTCTTCATCTATTTACTACCATCCGTTAGACCACTCAACTATTGGGGTAGGCCTGTCTTCATCTATTAGCTACCATCCGTTAGACCACTCAACTATTGGGGTAGGCCTGTCTTCATCTATTGACTACCATCCGTTAGACCACTCAACTATTGGGGTAGGCCTGTCTTCATCTATTGACTACCATCCGTTAGACCACTCAACTATTGGGGTAGGCCTGTATTCATCTATTGACTACCATCCATTAGACCACTCAACTATTGGGGTAGGCCTGTCCTCATCTAGTTACTACCATTTGTTTGATTCCAGGAAGTGACTGCTCGACAGATATCACCGAGTGTAGCTCAAGTCCCTGCAAGAATGGGGGGAGCTGCTCTGAGACCACGGCTGGTGGCTACACCTGCTCTTGTCCCCCTGGTGTCAAGGGCGTGAATTGCGACTTTGTCGATATAGTCACTTTTGGAGGAGGAGGTAAGAATTAGGAATTAGCAAATTCCCCATCTAGTTTATCATCATTTTCACACAGTGTTTCTGCCATATTGAGACCAAGTTGTGACTAGCCAGTTGTAAGAAGTGGAGGGAACAGCAGTGTCCGGCAAAAACCACCGTCTGGCACAAAGTCACTGGTGACTTTCCCTCATGTCTCTCATGAAAAAAGTTTTATTGCAGTGCAATTTTTCATTTTTCCACATCTTTATTTAATATCTTTATTTTATAGGTGTTCCCATATATTTGTAGAATATTCTGTGGCTCAAAGCACAGCATAAGTTAGATACGAATAATTCCAAAGGTATTAATGCTGTACTCTGTTTTAAGGGTATGTGCAAGTAAAGTACAAGTAATTCAAAATGTATTTTAAAATTTAACTGTACTCTGTTTTTTAAGGGTATGTGTTGCAGCCGACCTTCACTGGCTTGTTTAACAACAGGAGAAAGCGCGCCCTGGTGAGCAACCTGAAAGTCGACTTTTACTTCACCACTACTGTCGATACAGGCGTTATTCTCTTCATCATGGGGGTAAGTATGCAATACAATCTAAAACATCATCAGAAGACTATCTTTAAGTAACCCTTTCACTCAGTAGAACCCAAAGACTGCCTGCATTTGTGATACTTTTATGGAAAATATTTTAAGAAATGTTTAACTTTTGCAGTAATTTTTTAAAGACTTTTTCATCATTACCATATTGAAAGTAGAGATGAAAAAAGAACACAGTAAGTGCTTGAATTGTGTTTTATTTTTTTTCTAAATATGCAATCTTTTTATCTACAGCAAGATGTAAACCAGAGACCGCAGCACCTATCCGCAGAACTGTACCAAGGCACTATCCACGCCTCGGCAACCATCGGTGCCGAGACAATCACAACCAAGCTCAAGGTCAAGGCCACAGGGCAATCTATGATGACCGCCATGATGAGCATCAGCCTCAATTCTACCCATCTCACCATAACAAGCAACGCCTCGACTTGTGCCGGAGGTGCTGGTTGTTTTGCGTCCGGTAGAGCCAATGTGGCCGGGTTCACCGATCTGGATGGGCCCGTATTCTTTGGCGGACTGGGCTCTGTGTCGGCTTACATGCGCAGCAAGCTGCAGACCACCAAGGGATTCAGGGGATGCTTAGGGGTGAGAATTCTTGATACTTATTCATTTTTATTGTGGAATCTGTCAAGTTGAATACCTGTATAAATTACATACCTGTATAAGTTGAATACCTGTATAAGGTGAATACCTCTAAATTGTGAATGCCCCTGCATGTTGGATTGATAATCTCTTCAAATTGAACATGTTTATAAGTTTGACATCTCCATATTAAGGTGAACAGCCCAATTAGTCGTACACCTTCATAAATGAACAGAAATCACCAAAACTCAAATCATGGTAGCGATAAATACTGTCTATTGTGATAAGCTGTAGTTCATTTGTAAATCAAAGAAAATTTGATCATTATTCTGAAATCCTGATGTTGAGTGTTATCATCTTATTTTTACAGAATTTCACAGTAAATGGAAATCGTTTCAACATGGCAAATATAAAATCAACTGAAGGACCGTCTCTGACTGCGCCAAAGCCTGGCTGTCAAGGTGGTGTTATTTGTACCCAGACGACATGCGCGAACAATGCCATGTGCATCGACTACTGGACGTTCACTGAATGTCGCTGCAAACCAGGATATTCCGGGGCAAATTGCTCAATTCAAAAGATCGCCTCTTTCAACGGCAAGAACCTCCTGCATTTCTCTGGCCAGCAGTCAATCACTGAAGTGCTTTTCTGGATTTCTGCAACAAGGCCACAAGGGATTATATACTACACGGTATGCTTCACTTCTTTCTTGTAAAGTTTTATATATTCTTGATGATATATATTTTTGATGTCAACTGTCTGGCTGATTGAACTTTTTCTTTCTTTTTTCTGAAAACTATTTAGATTTTTTTTCTGTAATTAGCATGACTACAGATTTTTGGTTTGAATTTAAAGTATTTCCCATGCCAGCTATGATGCTTTTATACATGATTTTATCTCAAAGTTGAATGAAAACAAAAAGTATGGATACATAATACCAGCTTGGATGCTTCTATACATGATTTTACCTCAAAGGTGAATGAAAACAAGAAGTATGGATACATTATGTACTTTCTAAGGTACCAATGATCAGCAAAAGAATTTATAATATAACAAAATTAATTTTGATTTTGATTTTACAACCATCACTTTCGCAATTTCTAAAAATGCAATATTTTGTCCCCAACTACTTTTGACAGTCAACCGTTTTCATAAAACATTGTTGTTGAGTGATAGTCATTGATCCGTAGTTAATCTGTTAATCTCAATAAGCTAGGCGGAGGGAATTACTAACATAACTAATGCTTAAAACATGCTATAACTCCTTTGATCTTGTTTTGATCTCATAATGAATTCTGTGGTCCTCTAATCTCATAAAAAAATTATTTTATCTTTTATGCTAATTTTATAATGATTACATCATTACTCTTCTGATCTTCTGTGTTTATCTCTTAATGAATTCTGTGGCCCTCTTGTCTTAATGAATATCGTAATAATCTTCTATGCTAATTTTATAATGATAACATCGATGCTTCTCTTACTGTCTTCTTCATATGATCTTTCACTTTGTTTGGCTTCTAACAGTCAAACAACTCGTCTGCTACTACCTCAGCTGACCCTACAGGGAGGGTATGTGTCTAGTTCTTCTTGCTGCTACTAGGTGGTGTGCGGGGTTGCTTCAGTTTTATTTCCATATTCTAGTATTAACCTATTCATCCCTGTAGCATCCAAAATGTCCTTATTATACCTTTCCAATTAAGGCATCATTTGAAAAATATTTGGAGATAAGTTCCAATGAACATTTCGCCTTCAAATATTTTTCAATAGATATTATTGTCTGACAAGACAGTCTGGACTTTTTATATTGGTGTTAGTGCAGGTATGAGTGTGTTAGATTAAAGTTAAGTAATGCCCAAGCTTCTATTTTACCATAGGTCCACTCCATGCAGGTCCCTTGTTGTTATAAATGTTGTGTTGTGTTGAATATGATAACCAAAATAGTCATTGTGAAGGTTTTGATGCTGCCAGCTTACCAACCATGGAATACCTAATGCAAGCTGAACCCGAAATCCTAACTCTCGATTTCACAGGTGAAACTCACACAATCCTGGACCACGCCCAAGAACCTTCCTACTCAAATGGACTTGCTTTGATCTTTAGAAGAGTAGCAGATAGATATGTTTGTTAAATGATTGAGAGTCATTTTAACCTTTTAGGAAACATCTTCTCATTGCTTTCACGATAACAATAAAAATAATAATGACAAAGTGCCTTTCTAAATGTATTCAATTTTGGCATAAGTTACCGCAATACAGTCAAGAATGTTTGAAAAGTGCAAGATGTTTTTCTTAGAAAATGATGATATTATTATAGTTGATTTCATTAATGTTGTTATCTTTACCTCATCTTTAAATCTACATTTTGCAGGTGTTTGGTCACCCTTATTGCTTGACAAACCAATACAAGCACAAATAACATAAGTGCATCATTAACTTATGAGCGACAAACCTAATTCTGCCTTTTCTCTAGGTCAAATCAAGTCCTCTTATATTTGAATAATACTCTGCCCATGGTGCTACAAATACCAATAGCAATTTACCAATAACCCCATTAACCAATTGTGATTAATTTATATAATTGATTATTTGATCAATTGGTTTTGTTATCAATGTACAATGGATGTTTATGGTCATTCTCTTGTTGTTTTTCCACAGATCTCGTTGGTGAGTGATGAATATATAGAGTGTGTGTGATTGTTTAGTGTTTACAAAACCAGGGGGCGTATCTCCACCAGACAGTGCAAGGGGGTTCTTTAAAAACTTTTCAGCAAATTTCCCTGCATGTATCAATCTTGCAAATTCAAAAATCCATTTAGCTGTGTCGCACTGTTCTTACAAAACCTCCTGCATGTGTAAAATTTGTAAATTGAAAACCAACCAAGAGATGTTGAATTGCTCTATAGTAAATCCCTTTGGCTTGGTAAGATTTGTAGAAGATTGATGAACAAAATGACACTTTCTCTGATCTTTTGTTGAAAATGAACCCGATACAGGGTTCCATATCCTGTATCTGTCCTGGATATCCCCCATGAGCCTCATACTATACACTGTTTTGTCTGTGTGTTTGCCTTGTAACTCATATTAAACACTAGCTGTTGTGTGTGTGTGTGTGTTTGCCTTGTAACTCATACTATTAAAACTGATTGACCATTTTAGCAATATCTCTTTAACAAAAGTCATTTTCAAAAAAAAAGTTGAAGGAGAAATGTGAATCGAAAAATAACCCAGAACTCTCCTTTAAATATTTTTGCAATTCATGCTTGATCCCACGATATTTTCTAAAGTATAGATTCAGACGACACCTTTCATTCACAGAGATCTCCAGGCATGAATAAATCAAACATGAATGACTGGCTTTAAGCTAGTTGTTCTAGAAGTGATGTATTGACCCTTTTCAGACCAAAATACTCTAACATTATGATCATTTTGTTTTGTCATCCACTGTTATAAGTGATTTTTCCTACAATTGCACGTAGCAAATGCATGTTAGGTGTCTCCACAGCCGGTACTCTGAAGGAACTTCCTCTTTCAGGCCCTATTAATATTTAAGACTGCTCACTATGTCTCTGGTATTTATCATAATGCTTCATTATAACAATATTGGCAACGTGCATAAATCTTTTTAGAAGGGCTCCTTCCAAAAGGATGTCTCTTCCATGCAAGAAACTGCTTGACATCAAAGATAGAATAGGGATATCCACGCAGAGATTTTGCCATTATCATTTCGGCCTTTTAGCTGTGAGTTCCTTCTTGTCATAAGGTCATGTGATGTTGCAACTCACCCACAATTTTTTTTTTCGTGATTTATATTATTCAGGAAAAAGCACATTTTCATTTGCAAACATAACCTGATAACTTTAGACGTACCAAATAGAGTAATATTGAAGGATATTTGAAGAGGGATTGATAAACTAACTAGCAGAAACAACAGAAAATCAGTCCAATATTACACAAAATTTTGCGATCCTTTTAAGATATTTCAAGGTATGATTGAAAATCATTCTAATAACAAAAAACGGAAAATTTGTCACCACACCTCTTCACCTGTTGAATTTTTTGATCATGATTTAAAAGATTAAAGAAAAAAAACAGCGTAGATAACAAATAAGTATGAAAAAGTGAATGTGTGTTTTGGAGGGGTGGTAATAACAAAGATCATCTATTTTCATTGAATTTTTTTATTTATCATGTGCCTCCCGTGACTTTGAACTTGTGGACTTCTCATCCCAGGCTGTTTTGGGCCTGTAAATTTACAGGTTAAAACCTTGCTGAAACACCTGCATGCATGCTCCGTAGATAACATACATAACTGCTTAGTTGAAGATGTAGAGCTAATCAGAACCCATGTGTGCTACCATACCTGATCCCTGCAATTTAGATATACCGGTAGCTTTAAATATATAGGCAATGTTAGAATAAGTAGAGACTGGTGTATATAGGCTTATGTTAGGTATGTGAGAGAGCATATTAGACAATGAGCACCCAAGTTTGGGTGCATTGGAGTTACAGACTCAGAGACCTTAATACTAGGTATTCAGGTCTCTCATACAGCACAGTACTTAGTTTGAAGTATACTGATTATAAGATTATTTAAGTCAATCAAATCAAAATAAACAAGCATGAAGGACAAATGAAAATCAGCTTGATTAATTTAATATAAAGAGGGAGAATACCTAATACAGGAAGTAAAACTTCCGTAGATGTATTGAAATAAATTTTTATGAACTTGACAATGTGATGATTTGAATTACATACAGAGGCTAAAACAGTATATTTTTAATGACTATCATGTGGCTGTTAAGTTACACACCAATATCCTTATGTAAAGAGTCACCCCAAGTGCTGACAAATCCTGTCAAATACATGATAAGTTTCTATATTGTTAATTGACCCTTGTATGTATGTGTGTGTTGTAGATGATGTCCAACCCGATGCTCGTGTGTCTGGATGCCGGTCAGCTGCGCGTCCACCTGGTGGCCAGCGGGGGAGACGTTATCGTGCGCGCCGGCCAGGATATCGGCAACGGCGACTGGTGGAAAATCAACATCACTCTCAACAGCAACCTGCTTATCATAAATGGTAGGCCAGTAAAATAACCATCACTCTCAACAGCAACCTGCTTATCATAAATGGTAGGCCAGTAAAATAAAGCAAAAAGAAAAAAAAAACAATTCTCTTTAACCATTTCCCAAGTGGAGTGTGCACATGGTCCTATGCCTTTGAACATAACTCATTAAAAAGAGTTCTTTTTATATAGTTAAAAGTGTTTATTAAATCCAACAGAATCACCAACTTTTGATAATCCTTTCTCAAATAATGCTTTGTTTTTAGGAATATGTCCATGTGTGTTTGTTCATGAGTACACTTCCTATGTGGATGGGTTAATATTTTTTCTTATTTGTTCTATGCTAAGTAAGACAAACAAATTACACCAGTGTGACTGCACCAAGATATACAGATACTGAGTTCATTCATGTATAGGTTTAGTCATCTATTTTAATATAACTGTTTTCTTACAACCTGCATACAAGGAGCAAAACAATTAAACTATTTCAATATATAATTTATCATTTCATTTGATCTATAAACAAATAATCAATGCAAAATGGTTGTACCAGGTTTGGAAATCCTATTTTAAGGGTTTTAGGCTTTTCTCTTGGCATCCTCGTTTCCTTAAGCATCAGCAACTGGCTAGTCACGACTTAGCAGGAATTTAATCTATCGCAGAAAATCTAAAAATGAATGAAATACCACAACGGCTACTAGATAAATGTGATTTTCTATTCCAGGTACAAATAAAAATGGCAGCAAATCTTTTATCCTGTCGCGACCTATAATAGGTATCAGGGTGCAGTACCCTGTATTTGTGGGTCAGCTGCACCCTGACCCGTTCGTCAACATCTGGAGAAGTCGCCCAGTTGCTCTTACTACATATGACAGGTACGTAAGCTTTACATTTTGGCCTGACATGAAAAGACTTTTCATATATATGGTTTACACAAGTCTGATGGGGTCATACATACATATATATATATTTATATATATTCATATATATATATATATATATATATATATATATATATATATATATATATATATATATATATATATATATATATATATATATATATATATATATATATATATATATTTATATATATATATATATATATATATATATATATATATATTTATTTATATATATATATATATATATATATATATATATATATATATATATATATATATATATATATATATATATATATATATATATGTGTATATATATATGTATATGTATATATGTATCTAAATATTGAAAGACAAACATAAAACAACTACAAAAAAAAAGAATCATTATACATCAGGTGAATCTAAAACTGGTCAATCTAAACTGGTTTAAGACTTTCTTGGTTGCTTTTCTAAAACATTTATCACTTTCTTTTCAATTTGTATGTTTTGAAATAATTTCTTAATTCATTTGAGTCTTTCACAAACCTGTATCAATTCATCATTTCAGTTTCATGGGCTGCATGAAGGACCTGTCAATCAACAAGGAAGTGGTGGAGTTTCAAAAGGCCACGCCCTCCAACTTTGGCAATGACCCGCCGGCTGCCTCTGGGAGCTGTGCACGAGAGGACAAGTGCTTCCCGAACCCCTGTCTCGGTGGCGCCTCCTGCAGTTCAAACTGGACAACTTATAGCTGTGCGTGCCCCGCAGACTTGTCAGGAAAGAACTGCTCAGCAGGTAAACAGCCTTTTTCTTTCTAAAAAAGTTTTTCCACCTTTTCTAAAAGGTGGCCCACACATTTAAGAAAGGGAGTTATTTTGTATATGCCGATGACACAGAAAGCTTGAATGATGATGTGAAATGAATGTGAATTTTTTTTTTGAAGAAATCGTTTCCTATATATGTGGGCGACTGATGATAAAAAACAAGAAATGAAGGTTTTTGGTGGTTGTCCCAGTTTATAAAGGAATTGAATCTATACTAGCCCTGGCATGGGATTGAACTATTATTCATTGAGACAGAAGTAGAAATCTAAGCATGAATGGCTTTAATAAGTGTACACTTAGGCATGGCATGTTTTATATAACACGTCTGGAAGCATCCTGGTCTTCTTGGGCAATTTAAACCTATATCTCTATCACCCCTAACTGGCGATTTATTTATCTTTTTCACAGTCACGGCTTCCACGTATAATGGGAAGGATAGCTATATCCTGGCGACCATCAATATGACGGAGTTCCCGTTTGGTGAGAGTGGGGAGCTGGAGTTCCGCACGAGAGAAGAGCAAGGCCGTCTCACGTACCTGCAGCTCTACAGCACAGCCAGCGCCCCCACACAGTACATGGAGCTAAGGGTGTTTGGGGGCAACCTGCAGGTGTTTGTCAGTGCAGGTATGTCAAGATTATTTCAGGGTGTTTGATCGAAATCTGCAGGCCTGTATAGGTGCAGATAAGCAATACCACAAAAGCTTAGATTTTAGGATATTTGGTGGTAACTTGAAGGTGTTTATAAGTTCAGGTAAGTCAAACTATGTATACAGCCAGAAATATTTGTATATGTTTTAGGAATATCACAATTCAACACACTAACCATAGGATATATATTCAGATCTGCTGTATTCTCAAATGCAGGGAATGTGATTATGTACATGATAAACGGTCAATGCTGCCTGCCCTCTATGTGAAATCTACTTGGGGCAAATTTACTTTAAGTGAGATTAGCCCATGCTTTTAGGACCAGTTTATCTCTTGAACCAAGTCTGGATATCAACTGGTTTATGGTTCCTTTTATTCCTGTGTGCTTTTTCATATTTTTCAGTTTCTGCTCTACATAACAAAAGAGTACAATAATGGCAATTACAAAAATAATAGAAAGTGTGTCCCATCTTATAAATAAAAGAATGGATATGTAATGAGACCAATTACTAAATGCGCCATAGTGAAGACCTAGCTATTTCAGGGGTCTAGAATTTAGCCAGAGTGTGACTTCACTAGGAGACGAAGACCAATGAGGGTTCTCGTATCGTTTACATTACAGACAAAGCTGTACTGCAGCATGCGCAAAATATGACTTTTGGGCTATTTGGCACAGCCAGCCTTTTCAGGTTGACCTGCTGGTCTTCTTATCCACTTGTTTTTCTTCATCTCCTGCTGGTTTCATATCCACTTGTTTTTCTTCATCTCCTGCTGGTTTCATATCCACTTGTTTTTCTTCATCTCCTGCTGGTTTCTTATCCACTTGTTTTTCTTCATCTCCTGCTGGTTTCTTATCCACTTGTTTTTCTTCATCTCCTGCTGGTTTCATATCCACTTGTTTTTCTTCATCTCCTGCTGGTTTCATATCCACTTGTTTTTTTTCATCTCCTGCTGGTTTCATATCCACTTGTTTTTTTTCATCTCCTGCTGGTTTCATATCCACTTGTTTTTCTTCATCTCCTGCTGGTTTCTTATCCACTTGTTTTTCTTCATCTCCTGCTGGTTTCATATCCACTTGTTTTTCTTCATCTCCTGCTGGTTTCTTATCCACTTGTTTTTCTTCATCTCCTGCTGGTTTCATATCCACTTGTTTTTCTTCATCTCCTGCTGGTTTCATATCCACTTGTTTTTTTTCATCTCCTGCTGGTTTCATATCCACTTGTTTTTTTTCATCTCCTGCTGTTTTCATATCCACTTATTTTTCTTCATCTCCTGCTGGTTTCTTATCCACTTGTTTTTCTTCATCTCCTGCTGGTTTCATATCCACTTGTTTTTCTTCATCTCCTGCTGGTTTCATATCCACTTGTTTTTTTTCATCTCCTGCTGGTTTCATATCCACTTGTTTTTCTTCATCTCCTGCTGGTTTCATATCCACTTGTTTTTCTTCATCTCCTGCTGGTTTCATATCCACTTGTTTTTCTTCATCTAAGGTCACATGTGCTTAAGATTTTGTATTTTTTGTCCGTTGCTAGGCAGTGTATCTCAGGTGGTCCCGGTGCGGGTTAACGATGGCTACTGGCACCGTGTGCGCTGGGAGAAGCTGCCGAGTGGCGGGGGGATGCAGCTCTACCTGAACGCCAGCCGCTACCCCGTACAGGCGCAGTTCACGCCACACGGCGCGGGCACCAGCGACCTACTCACAGCCTACCTCGGGGCAAGACCATTCTCACCAGGTACGACATGCTAATAGGAATTGAAAAGTATTGTTATATTTATACATGGGCCTGATGATTGAAACTGGCAAACACAAATGAAACACCCCTTTTTGTCCAAAAAACTATCATAACATTTCAACTTTTCAAATGATATTATTTTATAACTGATAAGGGGGATTTCAGGCCTCTTTTTATGTAATCCTTTGCATATTGATATAGGATGAAATGCATTTATTTTCATATTTTTATCTAGAAATACTCCTATCAGTAAAAAAACAATTTACTGTAGTAATTTCACTGTTCACACTGGCGAGTCTTGTGTTTGGAAAAATAAGAAAGGTGAAACCAGTGCATTGTTTTTATTCATTCATGCATAAAGTATCTCTTTGACAAGTTTCTTCCGCATCTGTTTAAAATTACCAAGAAATAAAGAATTGGTCCATGAAACATCCATATGAAGGGCGCTAAAATTGAAACCTTTTGCCACGTATATTACAGGCAGCGCGACGATGATTGGATTCCTGAAGGGCTGTCTGCGAGACATCAAGTTCAACAACCGCAGACTACACTATCTGGGCACCGGCAACAAACAGGCAGGTCTCACCATAGCAAATCAAAACGTCAAGAGTGGTTGCCATGGCGATGATGTATGCAAGGTCAATCCATGTCCTGCGAACTCTTACTGCGCCGATTTATGGAACCGTCACGAATGTCCGTGTCTGGCTGGCTGGACCAGTGCCGATTGCAGCAAAAGCATAGACGATTGTGTGAAAAATGATTGTAGAAATGGTGCAACCTGTGTGGATGGATTATTGAATTACACGTGTTCCTGCATTAGAGGATTTACTGGGAGATTCTGTGAGAGTCAGGTACAGGCTTGTGATACCTTTAAGCCATGCGTCGCAAATAATACTCAGGCCTGTATTTCCAAGTTCCCGGCAGATTTCACTTGCACATGCAAGCCTGGTTGGAGCGGCAAAAAGTGTGAAACCAACATCCAAGAATGTGTCAGTAATCCTTGTCAAAACAACGCGACCTGTACAGACTTAGTGAATGGATATAATTGCTCATGCGACAGCGACCATTTTGGTTCTCATTGTGAAGTGACGCGTATCTGTGCCTCTCGACCATGTTTTAATGGGGGCACTTGCTCAGGAAGTGCCGATAATTCCAAATACTCATGCAATTGTACTGATCTTTATTTAGGAAAGCAGTGCCAGACTTTTAATTCTTGTTATAATAACCAATGTAAAAATAGTGCAACTTGTGTGCTGGATGGTAACAGGTATAAGTGTACCTGTGCTGCAGGTTTCTACGGCCCTACGTGTCAGTATGTGGATTTCTGTTCCCGCACCCCTTGTGCAAACAAAGCAGGGTGCAGCAATAACCCAACAGGGTTCACCTGTACCTGCAGTACCCATTATACCGGGGTGCTTTGCGAGACGCCCATCGATAAATGTAAGGTGAACCCATGTCTCAATGGTGCCAATTGCTGGTTCAATAAAACTGATCCAGAGACGAATTTCAATTGTGAATGTCGCACTGGATATAGCGGTAATCTATGCCAGACCGATATCAACGAATGTGTGTCAAATCCATGCCTGAATGGTGCCACCTGTAGTGAAAGTAACACACTACCTAAGCCCGACTTTTTCGTTGGCTTTAGATGCCAGTGTGCAAGTGGATATAGTGGCAGCCAGTGTGAGATTGATGTCAACGAGTGCTTAAGTAATCCGTGTCAAAATGGAGCCACGTGTAAAAATCTAGCCAATCGGTACATGTGTGAATGCGTGTCTGGGTTCGAGGGTACGCAATGTGAGCGTGATCGGCGAGGGTGCCAGTCGAGTCCGTGTAAAAACAACGGCCAGTGCCAGGAGAATTCTGACAAATCCTACAAGTGCACCTGTCAAAACGGCTTCACAGGATTACAGTGCGAAACAAACATAGACGATTGTAACGGCGCTCTGTGCAAAAACGGCGCCACCTGTATTGACGGTATCGCAGGTTATACATGCAAGTGTCTGGGCGGGTACGCGGGGCGCTTCTGCCAAAATGTTAATGATGCCTGCTTCACTCAACCCTGCAACCACAATGGCACATGTACCTATATAGGTTTATGCAATTGTAGTGATATTGTGAGGACTTGTGGCTGGCAGGACGAAAACTGTCAGCGCACGGAATGTGCCAAGCGGGGTGAGTGCTCGCTGAGACCTTTATCGTACAAGTGTGATTGTACGAGCACAGGCTACGAGGGAGTGAACTGTGAGAAGGACCTGGATGAGTGTAAGCTTCAGTATTCCTGCCTCAATAAAGGTATCTGCAGCAACACCGTAGGGGGGTTCAGCTGTAACTGTGCCGGCACAGGGTTCACCAGCGCTAGGTGCGAGACGGATATCAACGAATGTGGGAGTCGTCCTGAGCAGAACCCTTGCTTCAATGGAGGTAAGTTACGCAATTCTGATTGATTGGAAATTTATGAGTTTTGCTCTGGCCATTACACCAAATATGGGCCATGCTGTAAATCTGGCTGATACAAAAAAACCTAACTATAACTTCCCCCTAAAACATTCTAGTATCCATATCAGTAGACAGTCCTGATTTAGACATTGGGTGCCCAAAATTGGCAATTGGTAAAATGTTGGGGCTTCCTATTTTGCAGGGGAGACCACAATATACTCATATGATAGGCCATAGACATCTATATTTTTATTGAAATAAGGTATAATATCTTTATACTAAGTCTTGGTATTAAATAATGTATTGGGGTTAAAAAAAGTCAATTTTATGTTATAAAATGACATTTTAAGAAATTACTCGCAAACAAATTTGGCTGTCCTGAGGGGTGATTCTTGTAAGTCTCGGTGTCCAAATGATGTCCAGATGCCTTGCTGGCTAAGACTATGTTCTGAGGTCTTTTCCTATTGTATAGTGAGTTTTGTCTTTTGAGTGGAGGTGGGAAGCTTTACAGGATCAAGCAATGTCCCACATTACATTGTGTTTGATTTTTATATGTTTTCATTCTCTAGGTACCTGTGTGAACAACCTAGGTAGCTTTGGCTGTCGCTGCATGCCGGGCTGGTCGGGAAATACTTGTGGAGAGAACACAAACGAGTGTGCCAGTACCCCGTGCCAGAACAACGCCACCTGCGTGGACCAGCTCAACAAGTTTGTCTGCAACTGTGGAGACAATGGCTTCACAGGTGAGTACCAAATTAATGGTGTTGATGTTCTCTGACCAAACCAAATTAGTTGTCAGTGTATTGCCCCATTGTGTCCATTGTTTTGCAATTGAATTACTTTTAACCTTATTATTCCCAAACTCTCCAATTGGTGCTGTGTGACCTTTCAGAATAAACTTTCATATATACTTTCTTCTATTCTAACCCTTCCAATGCTAAGGTTAATTGTGTCGCTAAGGTTTTTGAGAACCATCTAAACCAGGTCTTGTTGGTATTCATTAGGTAGCACACACTGAGCACTCTCAGATGATTACCCATGTTGCAGAGTTTCCGTCATTTCCAGCTTTTTTGCATCATTTTGTATTCGCCAAATTAGCCACCAGCAGGATACAGGTTAAAAATATATAAGCACAAATTATTTATGCTTGGAGATCAATTCATCATTTTTGAGTTCTCTGTTTTCTTAGTAATTTTCAACACAGCAGCCATTAGGCAATTTTTCTAAGTGAATAAACATTTTGTTAACTTCTGAAAATGAATAAACCATCTAATTTAAATGGTATTCGATAGGTATATGATAGATATATTGGATGTTGTATGAAATATGAACATATATGTATGAAATATGAACATATATGTATGAAATATGAACATATATGTATGAAATATGAACATATATGTATGAAATATGAACATATATGTATGAAATATGAACATATATGTATGAAACATGAACATATATGTATGAAACATGAACATATATGTATGAAACATGAACATATATGTATGAAATATGAACATATATGTATGAAATATGAACATATATGTATGAAATATATGTTCATATTTCATACCTATATGTTCATATTTCCATTAGATACAGACAAGACTCCTGGGAATGACTTCCAGTCCCCCTGGCTGATGTTTTAAACTGGATTTCCTTCAACTGAATAAAGTTGAGATGTGTTGACCATCTTGGTGCCAAAAATAGCAATCCACTGCAATCATATTATGATATGTCTTTTATGTCTTATTTCTTGATGAAGCCATCCCGTCATTGTCTAAAATAAATCTTTGCCTTCAGAAAAAAAAATCTGCCTCTCTCAAAATCTGGAAAAGTCAATCTTCTTGACTGTGTTGACACTGTCAACATACTTGGTTTCATTATATTTCAATTGCTTATTCAATTGAAGATTTTTAGATAGGGATAATGAAATTATCATTGTGATTTTATTCAATTTGAAATTCATTCTAAATTGGCTCAGAATGATCTTCACTGCAAAATAGAATAAAATCAAAAATCTATACTTTTGCTAAGCATTTGCCATCAACCAATGAATAAATGACCCAACCGTCCTTGTTTCCCTCTGCTCCAGGTGCCACCTGCTCTGTAGATATTGACGAGTGTGCCCAGAAGACACATAAATGTGCCAATGGAGCGACCTGCGTCAACCGCCCCGGCAACTACACCTGCAAGTGTACTGCTGACTACACTGGTAAGTAATGGCTGAATTATATACGGCAACTACACCTGCAAGTGTACTGCTGACTACACTGGTAAGTAATGGCTAAATTATATTCTGTCACTACACCTACAAATGTACTGCTGACTACACTTGTAAGTAATGGCTGAATTATATTCTGTCACTACACCTCCAAATGTACTGCTGACTACACTTGTAAGTAATGGCTGAATTATATACGGCAACTACACCTGCAAATGTACTGCTGACTACACTGGTAAGTAATGGCTAAACTATATTCTGTCACTACACCTGCAAATGTACTGCTGACTTCACTTGTAAGTAATGGCTGAATTATATACGGCAACTACACCTGCAAATGTACTGCTGACTACACTGGTAAGTAATGGCTAAATTATATTCTGTCACTACACCTGCAAATGTACTGCTGACTTCACTTGTAAGTAATGGCTGAATTATATACGGCAACTACACACCTGCAAGTGTACTGCTGACTACACTGGTAAGTAATGGCTAAATTATATTCTGTCACTACACCTGCAAATGTACTGCTGACTACACTTGTAAGTTAATGGTTAAATTATATTCTGTCACTATACCTGCAAATGTACTGCTGACTACACTTGTAAGTAATGTCTGAATTATATACGGCAACTACACCTGCAAATGTACTGCTGACTACACTGGTAAGTAATGGCTGAATTATATACGGCAACTACACACCTGCAAGTGTACTGCTGACTACACTGGTAAGTAATGGCTGAATTATATACGGCAACTACACCTGCAAGTGTACTGCTGACTACACTGGTAAGTAATGGCTAAATTATATACGGCAACTACACCTGCAAGTGTACTGCTGACTACAATGGTAAGTAATGGCTAAATTATATACGGCAACTACACACCTGCAAGTGTACTGCTGACTACACTGGTAAGTATTGGCTAAATTATATACGGCAACTACACACCTGCAAGTGTACTGCTGACTACACTGGTAAGTAATGGCTAAATTATATACGGCAACTACACACCTGCAAGTGTACTGCTGACTACACTGGTAAGTAATGGCTAAATTATATACGGCAACTACACACCTGCAAGTGTACTGCTGACTACACTGGTAAGTAATGGCTAAATTATATACGGCAACTACACACCTGCAAGTGTACTGCTGACTACACTGGTAAGTAATGACTGAATTATATACGGCAACTACACACCTGCAAGTGTACTGCTGACTACACTGGTAAGTAATGGCTAAATTATATACGGCAACTACACACCTGCAAGTGTACTGCTGACTACACTGGTAAGTAATGGCTAAATTATATTCTGTCACTACACCTGCAAATGTACTGCTGACTACACTTGTAAGTAATGGTTAAATTATATTCTGTCACTACACCTGCAAATGTACTGCTGACTACACTTGTAAGTAATGTCTGAATTATATACGGCAACTACACCTGCAAATGTACTGCTGACTACACTGGTAAGTAATGGCTGAATTATATACGGCAACTACACACCTGCAAGTGTACTGCTGACTACACTGGTAAGTAATGGCTGAATTATATACGGCAACTACACACCTGCAAGTGTACTGCTGACTACACTGGTAAGTAATGGCTAAATTATATACGGCAACTACACACCTGCAAGTGTACTGCTGACTACACTGGTAAGTAATGGCTAAATTATATACGGCAACTACACACCTGCAAGTGTACTGCTGACTACACTGGTAAGTAATGGCTAAATTATATACGGCAACTACACACCAACAAGTGTACTGCTGACTACACTGGTAAGTAATGGCTGAATTATATACGGCAACTACACCTGCAAATGTACTGCTGACTACACTGGTAAGTAATGGCTAAATTATATTCTGTCACTACACCTGCAAATGTACTGCTGACTTCACTTGTAAGTAATGGCTGAATTATATACGGCAACTACACACCTGCAAGTGTACTGCTGACTACACTGGTAAGTAATGGCTAAATTATATTCTGTCACTACACCTGCAAATGTACTGCTGACTACACTTGTAAGTTAATGGTTAAATTATATTCTGTCACTATACCTGCAAATGTACTGCTGACTACACTTGTAAGTAATGTCTGAATTATATACGGCAACTACACCTGCAAATGTACTGCTGACTACACTGGTAAGTAATGGCTGAATTATATACGGCAACTACACACCTGCAAGTGTACTGCTGACTACACTGGTAAGTAATGGCTGAATTATATACGGCAACTACACCTGCAAGTGTACTGCTGACTACACTGGTAAGTAATGGCTAAATTATATACGGCAACTACACCTGCAAGTGTACTGCTGACTACAATGGTAAGTAATGGCTAAATTATATACGGCAACTACACACCTGCAAGTGTACTGCTGACTACACTGGTAAGTATTGGCTAAATTATATACGGCAACTACACACCTGCAAGTGTACTGCTGACTACACTGGTAAGTAATGGCTAAATTATATACGGCAACTACACACCTGCAAGTGTACTGCTGACTACACTGGTAAGTAATGGCTAAATTATATACGGCAACTACACACCTGCAAGTGTACTGCTGACTACACTGGTAAGTAATGGCTAAATTATATACGGCAACTACACACCTGCAAGTGTACTGCTGACTACACTGGTAAGTAATGACTGAATTATATACGGCAACTACACACCTGCAAGTGTACTGCTGACTACACTGGTAAGTAATGGCTAAATTATATACGGCAACTACACACCTGCAAGTGTACTGCTGACTACACTGGTAAGTAATGGCTAAATTATATTCTGTCACTACACCTGCAAATGTACTGCTGACTACACTTGTAAGTAATGGTTAAATTATATTCTGTCACTACACCTGCAAATGTACTGCTGACTACACTTGTAAGTAATGTCTGAATTATATACGGCAACTACACCTGCAAATGTACTGCTGACTACACTGGTAAGTAATGGCTGAATTATATACGGCAACTACACACCTGCAAGTGTACTGCTGACTACACTGGTAAGTAATGGCTGAATTATATACGGCAACTACACACCTGCAAGTGTACTGCTGACTACACTGGTAAGTAATGGCTAAATTATATACGGCAACTACACACCTGCAAGTGTACTGCTGACTACACTGGTAAGTAATGGCTAAATTATATACGGCAACTACACACCTGCAAGTGTACTGCTGACTACACTGGTAAGTAATGGCTAAATTATATACGGCAACTACACACCAACAAGTGTACTGCTGACTACACTGGTAAGTAATGGCTAAATTATATACGGCAACTACACACCTGCAAGTGTACTGCTGACTACACTGGTAAGTAATGGCTAAATTATATACGGCAACTACACACCTGCAAGTGTACTGCTGACTACACTGGTAAGTAATGGCTAAATTATATACGGCAACTACACACCTGCAAGTGTACTGCTGACTACACTGGTAAGTAATGGCTAAATTATATACGGCGATTACACACCTGCAAATGTACTGCTGACTACACTGGTAAGTAATGGAGACAGATTTTCATATCACCCTTTCTCCCATATTGCGGCTGAATTGTGTTTTTAGGGTGCCTGTGATCTTGCAACCAGATGTTCAATTATAGGAGCCAAGTTAGCATATGGACACATCAATTATCAACTGGAGCATGTTAAAAATGTGCTTCCTTTTGAAATTCTATCTCCCAGTATTTTACCTATTAGTGCCCCAAAATGCATCTTAGAGCACATATTTTTCAAAATTTCCTGTGTGCCATTACCACCAGCCTGGACATTTTACCTCTTTGACTGTACACATGCATACATTCTTACATACATACATTTATAATATATATCAATACTGTATTCTTTCCAGGTACCCTTTGTGATGTTGCCAAGGTTGTGGCGACAACTAACGACACCACCACCCTGATTGTGGTCCCCCTCCTCATCATCCTCCTCCTCCTGCTCATCTTCCTGCTCTTCCTCTGCTACTACATCCGCAGCAGCCGGCGCATGAAGGGGCGCTACAACCCCGCCAAGGAGGAGCGGCAGGTGGGCGCCCCCATACCCCTGGAGAAGATGCTGGACCAGAATACAGATGAGAGGCTTATTTAACCCATTCATGACTAGAATTCTATCAGGAAATTATATCTGGAAGCGGCAAAATTTTCAAAATAGCGTTATTTGTTTGAAAATGTTTTTTTAATTTGTTTATCAATATAAGTAAATAACTTTAAGATGATTTGAATTTCACATAGGAAACTGTCATCTGGAAGCTGCAAAACTTAATAACCTTATTTGTTTGAAAACGTTTTTGGATTTTATTTATCAATATAAGTAAATAACTTTATGATGCTTTGATTTCATGTAGGACATTGTCAGCTGGAAGCAGCAATACTTAAGGAGACTTATTTTTGTTTCAGTCCTTTTCTTAGTTTTTTTAAATGAATAACTTGATGGTATAGCATTCATATGCGGAATATTTTAAGGGGAGTTGTTGGTACTGTTGCTATAAACATTTCTCCTACAAATATTTTCCAATGTCATTTATGTCAGAGAGATATCACCATGATATTTTTGAATGCTTCTAGATAAGGGAATACTATTGTCATGAACGGGTTAATTATAGATTTTATTTGTATTGTTGTTAAGTTCAGTCTCTGAGATGTGAGCACCTTAGGACAGAAAGCGTTTAGATTAGAAGGTGTTCACATTTCAGAGTATTACAAGAAAATACGACAAATAAAATGTGTTCACAATAAGGGTGTTCACATCTCAGGGTCTATTCACTGTATATTACTAATGTCACAAGATTGTGAAAAATAATTTACAATCAAGTTTGGTTGGCTTGTTTCATAGTTGATTTATTTTGGTTATGATAGGTTACGTGTACAGTATGTGTACAGAATGAAGAAATTTGTCCTCCAAAGTGGTAGTATGTATGAATATTGATATGGATCTATGTGTAGATCCTAGTATAGTCTGATTGGATACTGTATCCATTCGTCTTCACATAGAGTTCCTATGAAAAGAATTGTCTGGAACTATGATACTTATAACAATGGCTTTGTTACAATAAAGCCTGATTGTGTAAGGTATTTATGGAAAGGTGCCGTTATGAAATATTCTCCAAATAATGCTTTCATTCAAAACTTGATGCCAAAATAAAGTCTTTGAGCACATGGTTGGGCCAAGACTTATACAACATGCTCAAAGACATTGTACGATTGGTGTTCTATATAGTTGTTAAAATCATCTTTTCCAATTGCCTTTTGAAGAAAGAAGTATTCCCAAGTTGTATTTTATATCTCATAGAGTTTTTGGAGCACAGGCACTGGAAATTCTTTCACTATAGATTTCCCTATTATTACTCCTGGTTTACAATGTAAGTTTTTGGACTACCTGTCCTAAATAAAACATAACCTATCCCTATATCCTTCAGGTAAGAGATTAAGCTCTACCTTTGTAATTTTACAGGTTTACACTAGGGGTAGAATCTTGAATTTGACATTTGATGATTACATTGACAGAAATCTATCCTGGTACATTTTTCTAATGCTATTTGACTCCATAATGATGTCATTTTTATAAAGTATAAATTTTTGAAAACTTCTAATCCCTTTTCTAATGTTAATGTTAAAGTTGCTTTAAATACAACATAATTTAAATGTGAATGATGGCATGAATTACATATTACAATACTACCTTTTGCAATCTATTATTTACTTATTTCATGTAAAGTATTTTTTCTAAGATAAATATGCGAGGCACCAATGCATTCAGGAATTTGAATCTCATTATACAGGTTTTGTGATACATTTATATTGTTTCCTTGTCTCAGATGAATATGGTACAGATGTATACATTATGCAGCCTTTGTGATGTGGAATGAAGTCATATCACAGATGATGCTGGCCTAGATCCAGCCTTTGTAAATTATCATATTCTTATATCAGATGAAGAATTCATTGTACAAATCACATACTCCAGGACAACACCTTGTACAGCCATTATAATGTAACTTATCTCAGATCAAGCATTAGGTCTGAGATGCATATGGTACAAATATATGAATCATTCATCATTATCGTCATCGTTTCTCAAAAGATGTACTCTCTCTGCTAGAAGTATGATAAGATGAACTTACTGTACAGCATTCTCAGAAAACGTTTCCTTAAAGAATACTATGGTATTATTGAGCAGTACATCATTAGTAATCTAATTGTTAAATGATCTCAGGTGCGCTCAGGTAATCATTATTTTCTGGGGCAGGAATGCTTCTTTGATCTCACTGACATCCTAGTGCTAGGCTGGTCTGGTAAAAATGGTACATTTTTGCAGACAATTTATTTTCAACCCTTACAATGCTGAGGCCACATTTGTCCAAAGCACAAGGATGCAAAGATCTTTGAAAGCCATCTTAACCCTGCCATGTTCGTATTCATAGGATAGCTCTCACTGAGTACTCTCAGATGGGTACCTATGTGCCAGGGTTTCAGTTAGTTCTCAGGTGTTTTGTATCATTTTGCATTGGCCAAATTAGCCTACAGCAGAATTTATAAGGGTTAAAATATGTATTAGAATGAAAGATGCTCATTACATTCCACTTTGTCATAGCCTCATTATGTATTATGGACATGTCAGTAGAACAATTAATATTGAATGTACAGTCAAATCTGCTAAAAAGACAACTGAGGAGATGCTTAAAAAGTGGGCTTAAAAGGTAGGTGGTCTCAAATAACTAGTGTAGTGTAATACATTTTTAATTTAGGGCAATTTCAAAGACTGGCAATGTCACTAAAACTAGAAGCGTATCTCAGCTATCACCTGGTTGATGGTCTTTGCTGCTGTGGAATCTAAAAGATCTTTTCACTTGCCCATTAGCTCAACAGTGCCTTTAAAATACTCTGTTATAAGCAATTACGTAGGTCTTTGATAATTTTGATAATGAATATAGTTGCTGCCTGTATTTTTACAAGTCAGCCATAACTCATGAGATTGCATTCCTTGGTAGACCACCATAGTTTTCTTACTTAGTAAACCATTTGATAGTTATATTAACGCAGACTTCTCATGGTATTTTGAATCTCTACCTGACAATTTGATACCCTTAGATTATTTTCTTTTTACAATTGATATCTTCTATTGCTTATTTTGAGTGAGATTTTGGTTGATCTAGGCGCCACTAGAAGTGGGTATCAGATTGGAAACCTATGTTCTATAGCACCAGGGTGCTAAGGCCTTCACGACCACACGGCACAGAACAAAGAGGAGCGTACCTGCCACGCGTTTCTTCATGTACTGTCATAACACAATTGCATCTGGAGTACACACTTGGTCTGACAAATATCAGTAAAATTTGAAACGTATCTGAAGATGGTTGATCATAAACCTTTCATTCAAATATTTATCAACATAGTACTTCGTCATCAAAACATGTCAACAAGTCAGACCATGGGGATCCCAACTAAGTGCTCAACCAATGGGATGCAAACAACTAAGTAAAGAAATCAAGGTGCTCGCAATTGTAACGCAAATCTTGTTATTAGGCATGAGCTGCAAGTTCTTCCTAGTAGGTGGTTCTAGTTATTGATTATTGATTTTGAGTATTAACTATGAATGTCAAGGATTGTTGAATCCTGAGCTTTGAGTTCTTTCTAATGAACTGAGAGTAGTAGCAGTGAGGACAGAGTAATTCTCATATCTTTGAGCAAAGTAAGGCATGCACATTATCACATTGCAGCATATATTCTTTAGATAAGGCTTGCTGAGGAACTTGTATTGCTCTCTTCATTCAAAGGGCAGAAGAGAAACTACTTCAGCTATTGTTGCATTCTGTGCATCTACCGCGCAGGCTATGGAGTGCTGCTGTGTGTTAATCCTTTTATGCTAACAGCAGCCAAAAGCAGCCTGATAATTTTGATGAAATAATTCAAGCAACAGCATAACTGGGAAATATTTGAAGGAGAAATGTTAATCATAACACTACTAAAAATTTCAAAATATTTTGTAAAATCATTTTCAATTTCAAATTTATTGTCAAAAGTATTATTAATGGAGACAAACAATTCTAGTGGACTCTTGAGCATTAATGGGTTAACCACTGTGACCATGGCACCATGGGGCCTTGCTGTATGCCCATCACCTCAAATTGGGCCTGATAGCATGTACAATACCAAAAGTCAAACTGACCTGCAATCTCCTTTCACTACTACTCTCAGCTTGAAGTTGAAATGGATTGAAAGGATCAATAAAATTGAAAGGATGAATACCAGCATTATGGATCCGGAACCTGAATAAACATGATTCAGCGTCGTTGGAACTTTTGTAATATACAAGTGTAAATACAAATGCCATTGTGTTCAAGGTATGATAGATTTGTACACAGTAACCTATATCTTTGTAATAAAATATTCAAGTTTATACCATTTTGACTCGTTATTATTTTCCATGACAGGAAATGGTCACATAGAACTTTTGGAAGTCACCAAATACAACTTTCAACCCTCAAGAGCACCCTAAAACTTCTATTTTAAGTTGCAAGATGGTGTATTATTAAATATAATTATGATTAAACATCCCACTTGTTTGTAGTCATTTTCAATAAAACTGCTTTTATACTCAATTTTCTTCTACAAATGAAAAGGTGCGGTATAATAAAAGCTCTGCTCCAGCTACACACTCGGGTGACAATGTTGGTTTGTAGCCAATCATTATTTGGGTGCTGTTCCTAAGCTGAAGGGGTTCTATATGCCACAGGGCTTGCTAGGCCTTGTTTTTACATGTGGCGCAGCAGGTTGAGTGCTGTTGCAGGGGCGGATCCAGGGGGGGTTCGAGGGGTTCGTCCGAACCCCCCCTGGCTGATGGGTCACTTTGCACCACCACACCTCCTATGGACAAACATTAAAACTAATTGTTTTTCTTGCCTCGGCCACTATTTGCAATTGCAATTCATTTGTTTTCCCAGGCCCTGAGTGGGCCACGGGCTGATTGGTGTCAGCCAGGTATGGGCCCGGGCGGATGAACGTCCTGCTTGAGGGGATTATCTGCCGTCAACCGGCGGATACAGAATTACAATCCAGTCGTTTACAGAATAGCTTGAGTGGAAAACCTGAAGTTTGTTAGGTGAGGGCTGGGAGTAGTAGGGGATCCATCTCTCTGGTGAGGGGGGGTTCGTTGATTCTCAAACTTCTTGATCACTTGATTCCTTAGTCTAGCGGATACAGAACCACAGTCTCGTCGGTTGTTTGCAGACTAAGAATAGCTTGTTAGGTGGGGGGTGTAGGGGGGGGGGGGGGGGGTTCGGTTGATTCTCAACATTCTAGATCACTTCATTCCTTAGTCTAGCCTTGGATTAAGAAAAGAATGGATATGTAACGAGAGACCAATTACTATATGCCCTATAGTTACATGCTAGCCTCATGCCAGGACTAGCAGATAAGGCAGCAGCACGAGGTCACGTGGGAACAAGGACCAATCAGGGCTCCCGCATCGATTACATTACAGAGAAACCTTATCTCCACCACCTGCTGGGGGTGCCCAGAGCACCTATTAGCGACTATTAATTGACACTGGTTGAGGCTAGCATGTTCAGGTTGACCGGCTGGTTTCCATTCCATGTGTTGGTCTTCTAAGGTCTAGCGGATATAGCTAGCATTACAGTCCAGTCGTTTGCAGATAAAGAATAGCTGGGAAAACCTGAAGTTTGTTAGGTGAGGGGGGGTTCGGTTGATTCTCAACATTCTAGATCACTTGATTCCTTAGTCTAGCGAATATAGCTAGAATTACAGTCCAGTCGTTTGCAGATAAAGAATAGCTGGGAAAACCTGAAGTTTGTTAGGTGAGGGGGGGGGGGGGGGGGGTTCGGTTGATTCTCAAACTTCTAGATCACTTGATTCCTTAGTCTAGCGGATATAGCTAGAATTACAGTCCAGTCGTTTGCAGATTAAGAATAGCTGAGAAATCCTAAAGTTTGTTAGGTGCGGGGGGGGCGGGGGTCGTTGATTCTAAAACTTCTAGGTTGATTCCTCCAAAACCTATGAAAAATACCTAGTTCTAGCCAACACCTATATAGATTACAATATTTAAACACCTTATAAACCAACAGATATATTTATCTAATTCACCTACTCGAAAGTGTTGATTTCTGAGAATTCGACCAGCACAGAAAGGGAAATTTACTGAATGGCTCTCAGGATTGGTGTTTAGTCATATCACAAATGACGGAGCCTGTACGCCCCCCCCCCCCCCCGATGGATGTATTGCAATTATGATAATAGCCAATTAAGCAAAGTAGACAAAAGTTTCTCCCCTCATCCCCAGAATGTTCACAGTGTTAAAACTCGACAAAAGGTAAAATATATTTTTAAATGTTTGAAAGTGTAGGAGGTCCATTCATTCTTGCGACCAAAAAATAGGACAATGTGGCCATCACAAAAATCTGATTTTGCATATCAGAATTTATATGAAATATGCATCTCACTCTTACTCAATATCTTTTGTTATATCTCTTATGCGGTTATTATTATTTTTTGTTATATTTCTTATGAAATTATTCTTTTTAGTTCTCCTGGTGGTGTTTTCATAAATAAGTGTTAGTGGCGCCACCAGTGTCACATTTCGGAACTACATTGAACCCCCCCTTCTCAAATCCTGGATCCGCCCCTGTGTTGTATTGATCTCCCACAGCAGGGGTCCCAGCAATCCTTCACTCTCACAGAAAACAATAGAAACCTCTAGGAATATGTAGGGTTTAGAAAATCCAATATCTCAGATTGATTTCTTAGCAACCAGGTATAATAGTGTTAACATACTGGTATCTACAATCTAGGCTCACAAAGGGTGCGTTTACACACAGCCTTTAGGAGCTGACCATTTATTCCATTTGTTCCTTTTATAATCAAGAAAGTGGGACTATTTTGATATTTCTGGTGTAAGTATCTTTACTGTTGCAAATACAGAGGGGGCTGGGAGGATCAAGGAACTCCCTTTACAATGCAAACTGTTTATTCTATTGCTTAGAATTGTCAATTTTCTTTAGTTTGTTTAAAACCAATGAGGTAGATCTACCTCTGTTAAAAACAAGCTCCCTTATAAAGAACACATACCCTATAAAGGTGACAGAAATCCTGGATCAGCCCCTGCTTAAGAAAATTACCTAAATGAGACATAGATGATGATCTTTGCGAGTAGTATCCACTACCAAATAGTTTACTTAGAAATGGATAAACCCTACCCAAGATTTCAGCAAAACTCTCAGGCATGAATAAGTGAGGCTTAAGCCTGAATGAAACGGGGATGTGAGAAGTTATGTTGAACCCTGGCAGGAGTGCCCTTTCCTACTTATCTACCAAGCAGCTCAAGGATCAATAGGTAAAAGCCCTGCTCTAAATATAACTAGCATGTTGTAAGGGGGGGGGGGGGGGGGGCTGCAGGAAGTTATGTTCAACCCTTGGGAAGTACCCATAACCGACAAATGTTCCACAGTTGCTTGCCTTCCACTAATCACAGGCCTCGAAAAGTGTAGGTTATGCGACATAACACACACTTTTCAAGCCTCTTCACCATGCTGCCTAAACCACATAGGTGTTGCACATGGGTATTGAGCGAGGGTGCTCAGCCAAGCTCTTCTCGACCTGTGATTGGTGGAAGGCAGTCAACTGTGGTAAAAGCATTAGACCCCTCAGAGGCTGTTGTGTATGTGATAATAATCTTGGGGTTCCTCGGCTCCGCCTCGTAACACCTCGGGTATATCACATACACCACAGCTTCCTTGGCGTCAATCACTTGTTCACTGATCAATAGGTAAACCCTACTCTAGATATAAGTATAATAAGCAGGACATGTTGTGTATGAGGGGGGGGGGGGGGATGCAAGAACTTATGCTGAACCCTTGGGGAAATCCCATTACCACCATGACACCCTGACCCCAACCATACAGCTCAGTAGGTGATTCCTACTCTAGACTCTGGCATGGAATGTGGCCTAAAATGTGAGAGAGGGTGCAAGAAGTTATGTTGAACCCTGCAAATAGTACCCATCACCCCTAACCTTAAATAGCCTACTAATCAATAACTCCACTATACCCAAGATATCAGTGTAACTGTCAGACATGGAGTAGCAGGTGGACCTAATGGTGAGGCTCACATTTACCTGAAGCATCAAGTGAAGCAAGAATGGAGGCGTTCAGAGCAAAGAGAGGTGAGTTATGCAATATTACTATTGATAATTTATTTACTTTCAAAACATCAAACCTCCATACTTATTTCTTTGCATAAATTACTGTTCTAGCATTACCTAACATGAGATCACTTGTCAGTATGTTGTCAGACTATTTGAATGTTGTTGTCAGTGTACGTGTGTGTACATTTCATAATCAGTGTATTATTGTGGTACGTGCAGATATTTTTCACCTTGCCCTCAATATCACAGGGTAGGCCGCAAACTGTGCCAGGCGATTGTCAGAAAAACACAGTAACAATGTCTTTAAAATACTGATAGGAGCAGAATGAAAATAAGGGAGATAATAACAAGATTGGCTAGTGTCAGACTGAAAAAGATGTTTAATCAAAAGATTTCATCAACAAGATTTCAGGATTATAAAACAATCCATGCTTAACTGACCATCTCACCGATACAGTAGTAACACATTCTCTATGTACACAAAAAGAAGTACTGCACAATCATTAACACTGCTGTGCATACCTTTAGTTTTTCTAATTATTTCCTATTTGGCAGGAAACAATATGAGCTTTTTAGCCAATACGAGTTGTCTGCATCCAATATAAAAGCCAGATTAGTCATCTGATATCTATCTGATGGAGGGATCTTTGCGAAATAATAGGATATATGCCACCCACATCCAAACAAACAACTCACCTTCATATTTTTGCGATCATGCCTTGTTCCCACATTTTAATTAAAATAACCATACATAGATCTGGGTATCAGGACAATATCCCCCCGGACAATATCCCCCGGACAATATCCCCCCAGACAATATCCCCCCAGGACAAAACCCCCCCGGACAAAATCCCCCCGTTCCAATAACCCCCCCGGACAATATCCCCCCGGACAATATCTCTAGAAAAACACGTGTTAGTAAAAAAAATAATTTTAATTCCAGTGTTTTAAATTATCCTTAATCATGTGCTCGTAAAAAAAAATTAAAAAGAATCCTGTGTTTTAAATTATCCCAAAACGTGTTAGTAAAATAATATATTCTTTTTAAATTTCAGTGTTTTAAATTATCCTATAAAATCACGTGCTGGTGAAAAAAAAATTAAAAAAAATTCAGTGGTTTAAATGATCCTAAAACATGTGTTAGTAAAAAAAAATAATTTTAAATTAAAAAAGAATACAGTGTTTTAAATTATCCTAAAACATGTGTTGGTAAAAAAATTGAAAAAAAATTCCAGTGTTTTAAATTATACTTAAACATGTGTTAGTTTAAAAAAAATCCAGCGTTTTAAATAATCCTAAAAGATGTGTTGGTAAAAAGAATTTTACAAAATTCCAGTGTTTTAAATTATCCTAAAACATGTGTTAGTAAAAAAAAAGAATTTTTAAATTTAAAAATTCAAAAAATTCAAAAAAAGTGTTTAAGAATAATTTAAAACACTGGAATTTTCGAAAAAAAAAATTACTAACACATGTTTTAGGATTATTTAAAACACTTTTTTTTCATTTTTTTAATATTTTCTTTTACTAAGACATGTTTTGGGATAATTCAAAACACTGGAATTTTTTTTTTTTTTTTTTTTTTTTTTTTACTAACACATGTTTTACTTGAGATATCATCCGGGGGGATATTGTCCGGGGGGATATTGTCCGGGGGGATATTGAAACGGGGGGATATTGTCCGGGGGGATATTGTCCTAGAACCATAGATCTGGAAGATTAATTTATTAACCCCATTAGTACTTGAGAGTTCCTCCAGAAATTGTTGTATGGATCTATGATACTTTTGACAATAATTTTGAAATTGGGAATGATTTTACAAAATATTTGAAGGAAAGTTGTAGGTAATGCTCTGATTGATATTTCTCTGACTTTGCTTTTGCCTGCAAAATATCATTAGAATTGTGAGGCCGCTTTTGGCCACTGTGGATATTTATGGGTTATGGGAACTTGGAACATGACAGAGTTGAAGATATAGTTTGCATATTGCTCAAAAGATGGCACCACATGCAACATTTCTCTGGCCATGCTTTTTCAAGTTTGAGCTGGTGTGCAAGAAAAAAATCCTTTTCTTAATGAAATATTGCCAAATGATGTTATCAAAAGTAACACCTTTACAACTGGTAACACCTACAGTGTTCTTCACAATTTGCATAAAGAGAAGAGTGACACATGTTCTCTGGAATACCTTTGACTACTAGAATACTCAATAGGCTGAATATTCTCATACATACATCATATTCTCCCAATAAATAAAATGGCAACCTCAAATATTTTATCTCCTTATATTGTGTACATTCCATCACATGGTTACACTTGTGTTCCCATTAGCCACTGGAGCAGTCTCAGGATTCAGAGGAAATTGCTAATATTGAAATATAGGGTGCTCCTTTTGGGCACTAAATAGTTTGACAACTATAACAGCTTTATTTTCAGTTTTCAGGGTTATAACCCATCCATGCTAGTAGTGGCCAAAACGAACCATTTTAGTGATATCTTTGTGACTAGAGTACCTCTCAGGAAATATTCAATGGTGAAATGTCTATTACAACCTTAACTCTCTTATAATATCTATCAATAATTATCTATGATTAATTATTATCATTTTTAAAGTATCATAGATCGGCACTGTCAAGGAGATCACTAGGCCTGCATGGGTTAAGAGTACACACAGGTCCTTTTGTGTTGATGATATTAAAATTTGTAGGACTATAAGACTGAGTGTTGTTGAGTGGGGAGCATAAGGAACTATAATTTCAAAATACTGGCATTAAAATGGGTTTGCCTGGCAACTGAAAGTTTTAATTTCATCCTTACAACCACACAAAACAAATGACAACAAAATATGTACCTGTAAAACAGCAAACAAATATGTACTTCAAAGTCACAATCTACAAAATCACTGCACTGATAACAAACAATTTTATCCCTGCTAAGGAAAATATCAATTCAAATACAAAACCAAAATTGAAACCTAAAATGGTAATCTTTCAAATATTGCACAAACTGTCCAGCAGGACAATAGCATAAGGTAAATGCCCATTAATAAAACAATCCTGGACTTTGAATGTAAATAGTATACTGATAATGATACTTTTACATGAAAAGTTGAATGAAAACTCATTCCATACATTAAAATTCATGTTCTGTTATATTCATAATACTGACTGCTTCATATGATATAGAGGAACACTTGGCACAATAGAAGAAGAATAGAAAACCCACCATTGTCAGATACAAGAATGCCAAATGTTAGTAAATGAATAAAATCGACATCATTTGCTTTAAGGAACTATATTTAAGTTACTATAGTGATACTTTAAAAAATGGAACTAATTTGGAACAATTCAAATATATATACTTATGCCTCATTGTCATAAACAAAAATACAGCTAATGCTTTCCTGACTTTTGCCAGGAAATGCTTGAGCCCATAGACATCTGGCCTATTGGTCTCAAATGTTAGACACATCAGACCTTCATTGTGTCAATCTAAATCTCTGCACACAGTGGAGGCTAAATGCACTATAACCAATTTTTGTTAGATTGCTAAGATCACATATAGAATAGGGTATATATGAAGCCTTAAAATTCCATTGTATAATAGGATAATGCATAAAAAATTCTCTGAGATTTCAATAAATAAAGACAAATATTTTTCATATATACACTACTTCGATGTATGAGAAAAAAGGCAGTTATCAATATAAAACCTTTGGATGGTTTATAGATAAAAACAAAATATTGTAAAATATTGATTGTACAGAAAAATGAGTTATCAATTGAAATCCTCGAGCAAGGTTAGTAGATATGATAACTTTATACATGGAAGAGGAAAATGGGGAGTTCTCTTCTCAAAAGTAGTCTTTGAGCATAAGGCAATGAATAGAGGTAAAGTAATGTTTGAGTAGAATATTTACTATTTACATGTAAGAGTAAAACAGAGATGCATCCCTAGAATCCTTTCAGCGTGGATAATACATAGAGATAAAACCACCTGTTTCCAGTAGAATCAGTAGCCCTCATAATGGCATTACCTTTATTTTAATGAGGATTACCCACAATTTCAGTAGCCCAATGGTGCTACTACTCCCAATGTTTTGGTAGCTCTTATTTCCAAAGATTTAGTAGCTGTGGGTTAAGGGGCTATATTGTTTGACAAACCTTCTACATGCAAGAGAAAAATAAGGAAGTATAATTAGAATTCTTTGAGCATAACATAATTACTGTAGAATGGCAAATTTTTCTGTGAGTTTATTTTTCCCATTTTTTCTGAATGCTTTCAAACAGGAATAAACAACACAGGAAAAAAACAATACAGTACATGTCCAGATTTAATATTACAGTCCTTAGTTTATACTCTTTGGTATACTAAAATTAAAAATCTACATAAAACAGGAAAATTAGAAACAGAAAAAAACATGTCCTCTCTTTGGAAATATTAGAAACGGAAACACCTAAAAATGAAAAATTAAGGAAAATTGTAACACGGAAAAATTAGCCATTCTACAGTAATCAAATCAAACCTTTACTTTGAATATTAACTATGTATATGTAAGGGAGAAATAGAATTCTAAGTAGAAATGTTTGAACATGAGGTAATAAATATAGACAAAAAATAAATAAGGTCAACACATTGTGAAGTCTTGACTGTTTACATGCAAGAGAAAAGGAAGGAGTTATGAGTAGAAGTCTGTGAGCATGAGGTAACTCTTGATGAGGTTTGGCACTGGAAGTTTGTCTACGGACGCCTCGATGCTTCTGCCCTCACTCCTGCGCGATAAGAACGCCCGCAGCCAGACACGGGTCAGCTCCCTGAGATCCAACGGCTTCCTCATGCACTCCCGCACCCACTCAACCAGGTCCTTCTCCGGGGAGGACACAACTATTTCTGGTAGCCGTCCTGCCAGGAGACGGCGATCGCCTTCTGTCGGTTGATGTCCGCCTTGCATGATGAGCTGCACTAGGTCAGGATCGACCCCGTGTTCGCTGGTTATTGCATAGTTCAATGGTGAGTTTCCGTCGTGGTCTCGGAGATGAACGTCCGCCCCGTGTCTGATCAGCAGGCGTGCGATGTGGCAGTGGTTGCGTAGAATGGCGAGGTGGAGAGGCGTAAGCCCAAGAGTCTGTCTGTTCAGGTAAGCGCCGTTTCTGATGAGAAATTCTGCAAGTTTTACTCCGTCTCGTACTTCCGAGACAAAATGCAATGGCACAGCTCCGGCACTGTTTTGGATGTCAAGCTGAAAGGTAGCATAAAGTGTTGTCACTACAATGTTATAAAATGGAACCTCAATAAGTTGAACACCTGAAATACAGGCAAAGGTGTCACCTAGCTTCAAGAAGGAAACTAGGAAATAGACAACTGATGTTGAACCTTCCCACATTGTTGTTTTTTTCAATGAAGCCTCTTTCCTTATTTTATATTTTCACTTTTTAGTATGAATACTTTTTGAATCCTTTTTCCTTTTATTCTTAATATCATTTCACATGTTGTTTTTAAATCATAGTTTTTTTGAATATTTTTTTTCTTGTATTAGTAACATGTTTTATATCAAATGGCTCACCCTTTTCTGTTTCATATTCTCACATGTACCAAGTGACATAGCAGTCACATACTACGGACTAATTGACCTGAGCTCCGTGCATACGGGTGTGATTACACACCTTGTGCAACACTGTAAAGTTCAAATTCATTGGCGAATACAGATTTCACGAATTGATCCGTTTTTAAATTATAGCGGATCGGAGTATTCGCATGTGGTCTGTCACCAAAAGCACCATCCGAGTAGTGGTATTCTAATGTATGTACTAATCTACCATTCATGCCTGACGTCACTGACGTCATCACGACGTAACCACTTAACAGTGAAATTAAGGGTTCAAGATAATCAGATTGACCTATGACCTGTACGAATGATCGTCAAAATGGGTCAATTACAATCGTAATTTCTTAGAACCACACAGATTTTATGCGCTAAACTAGTATCGCCACGCGGCTGTTTATCAAACTCACATGTCATTGACGGCCGTCCTGATTTGTATATTGCAATTAAGGAATTTAGATCCACAGTGATTATGTGCATTATTCAAATTTGGTTGTACACCGTGAGACATTTATATATCACAGTACTTACGTATGTGTGTCTATTTATGTATGTATGGTTATCAACTGATCATGTGTAATTGTGACTAGATAAGCAATTTGAATACAAAATAGAACAAATATTAACGGATTGAATTATTAGCGAATCGGACTCACTCGTTAAAGTCCCTTATATTACTTACATGTTAATATTTCAAACTCTACAGTGTCTCACCTGAGCTCCATACTGGTGTAGCAGCTGCACCACGTTGAGGCAGCAGCCTGAGGTGGCCACGTGGAGGGCTGTGGTGCCCTGGTCACCAACAGTCACGTTCACCTGCAATGAACAAATAACGCGGCCACAGATCAATGAACAGTAGACGGTCCCTTAACTAGTGTCACTTGATCTTCCATATTAGTCTAAATCATAATTAGTCCTTATAAATGGTGGGTACAGCACCAAGTCACCTAACATGCCTTAGGTGAAAGCCTGGCTCATGGAGCATGCAGTGATAGACAACAGACAGGAAACATACAATGTGCCATACCATTCTGCCAAGGGGTCAGAGCGCATGTTATATTGTAGCAGTGATTAATAAGACAGTTGGCAGGAAACAATATACCATAGTAACTATACCATTCTGCCATGGGGCCATATTAGGTTAAGAAGCAGTGATGGCAGGAAGCATTCAATGCGCAATACCAATTAAGTGCCTCATGAGAATGGTCCCAGTACCAATATGTGTGCAAGCTTTGCCTAAAATATTTAACCAGCTGAGTAAATTGACTGACAGCTTTTTGAAGTATACCCAGAGATAAATGCTTTAGGTGTAATGCTATGAGTGTGTCTCACCAGAGTTTTAGCATCGCTAGAGTTGTCGAGCAGCAGTCGTGCGATGGCAGTGTTTCCGTTCATGGCAGCGTAGTAGAGAGGAGTGAACCTAGCAGCATCCTCGACCTCGATCCTCGCTCCAGCGCTGATCAGCGCTTCCACCACATACTTGTTCCTGAATCATAGAAATAACCAACTAAAAGAACCAAACAAAACAGCCCAAGGATGGCCAGCAGATCAAGACAGGGTTGAAACTATTATTT
This sequence comes from Maea johnstoni, assembly GCA_963942565.1. Taxonomy (NCBI): domain Eukaryota; kingdom Metazoa; phylum Annelida; class Polychaeta; order Spionida; family Magelonidae; genus Maea; species Maea johnstoni. The sequence goes on from OZ012695.1 coordinate 12,369,863, forward strand.
TCAACCTTTTATGGCAGTAGGTTTAATTTTACACTATTCACACTCTGAGGAAGAGCGCAAAAACTAAACAAACCAATGATTTGAATTAGTAAGGCGAGATGACTGCCCTATGAACCTGACAGTGCATGGAGCAACGCTGACTACAATATTACCAACATTCTGCAAAACATGTGAATCTGGAGGGGAGGGGGAGGGGGATGATTCAAGGTAGCACTGCCATCGATAAGGTTTGATTGATAGGTAGATTAACCCCCTAAAGTCTGTCTGAGCCAGACTTGGCAGACCATCTTTTCCTTTTTTTGTTACAAAAAAGTTTGTGTTTGCCATCCAAACTCGAGACCTCTCTGCAATGGGCAACTTTCACATTGGGCACCCAATGAGTGAAATGAACATTTCAATACAAGGAGTTGAGAAAGACAGTAGGTATATAGATACAGGACTCAGTGCTCCAAACAGATTTGCCAAGTGTGGATGGCAAATACAAACTTTTTGTGACAAAAAAGAGAAAAGACAGACTCTAGTCTCCAACCCTCTTCACTCACCTTCCCCTGGAAGCAGAGATGATTGGCAGTTCCTCCTCCCCTTCCTCTGAATCCTGACAAATGCTCGACTCGTTCACATTGGCGCCATGTCTGAAGTAAACAAAAACAAACAGCATTAGGGACGAGGTACAAAAGATCCTTAGATACTCAGTCAAATTCACTGAAAATGAAAAGAAAAGTGCACTTTTCTCAAAACCTAGCTAGGTTAATTGACCATGGTCCGTATCCTAGGTTATCCTAGAGAATTCTGCTAACTACTATGTGACACATTTATAACTTCAGGTCTATGGTAAATTATGGAAATTTAAAGGTTATTTTCAACTTGGAAATTTAAGGTTTTACTATATAAAACGTATGGGGTCAGACCTAGGTTATCTGACCATGGTAGTTCCAGGAACCATAACAGCACTTTTTTGAGAAAAGGGGGGAAAATGTTAATGCAAACAAGCAGCACCATCCTTTTTTAGAGAAAACTGTGATTCATGCATATCTTGTGAATCCATGCTGTAAGGCTGAAGATGATTATTTAAGGTTAATTTCATATGGCAATCATCATACATCCAGAGTTTTAAGATGAGTTTCAATTGACATTTCTTCAATATTTTCGTTTCTTATCCAATGAGTGAGGATGTATAATATGTCATGCGCACAGGATATATTTCAAAGGAATGCATTCTCAAAAGTTGCTCATTATCAGCACACATCATCATATAAGAATGGAGAACAATTGAGAAAACCTATTGAAGAATTATGGTTTCAAGGCAAAGAACCACTGAAGCACTATATAATTTTCAATGTGTTGCATATTTCTAAAAATATCTATATCAGAAGAAAGCAAATTGTAAAATCTAACCTAGAAATCAGCAAAAAAATAAATGGCCTATCGAAACCAGTATGTGTCATACTTTATATGGTATAAAAAAGCTGCAAGTATGCGTGTGTGTGGGGGTGTGTATATATAGGTGTGTGTGTGTGTGTGTGTGTGTGTGTGTGTGTGTGTGTGTGTGTGTGTGTGTTACATGAGTGTCCTCTGAGACAAACTCTCCAGTCAAGCAAAGCATAATTCAGTTACAAATTCTAATTTAAAAAAACTCAAACAATTTAAAGCCACATAGAGAGAATGAGTTGGAGTTTGAATGAGGGAACATCCTTTAAAAGCCTTCACACCTATTAATTCCATCCACAATATTTCAACATCCAATAACGGCATGAACTATTAACAGAACCAACACCAAGGTTAAATATTGCCATATGAGTAGAAAATTGATTCCAGCCTTTAATCTTATCATGCCTTCAGAATTTAACTGAAAAATAACTTGAATGTTTTGAAATTAATTCAGGTGGGATCCAAATCAATAAATCTTCTTGAAATATTTTTCTTGGCAGATGCTTTTGTCAGAAAGATGCCCCAAACATAGTTAGACTCAAACTATGAGCCACTACAAATATGGATGGGATAGAGTGTTCTTTAAAGAGGGAACTCATTTTTGATCCATTTCAGAGATAGGTGGTAGTCTTACTTAATGGAAATCTAACATTTGTACACCAAGGAGGAATTATATGATCTCTCTTTCACATTTCCACTTTGGATGTATAGACAGGGGATTACAGGAGTAAGTTTTTGTGTTAGGATTATGTGGAAGGAGAAGGCATGCAAACATTCAAACATGCTGCATCCTGGATGCTGGATGGGAAACGGTTGCCATGGAGACCATGCATGCAGAAGAGTGGAGAGTGACACTCACCTACCCTTAGCTTTAGACAGGCTTTTAGAGTGCTTGCAGCGATGGCGAAAGTGAAAGAGTTGTTTCAGTCTGCAACACAAGGGGGAGCCACAGACAGTGCCACAACAGTAAACAACAGTCACTATCTGGATCGAACACATTGTCTCACAACATTGAACTAATTGAATATAGAAATATTTGAAATTATTTGAAGATGGATTAACCCTTCCAATGCTGAGGCTTATTGCGTTCTTGAAGCACAAGGATGCAAAGATTTTTGACAACGATCCAAACCCTGTCATGTTGGTATTCATTAGAAAGCTCTCACTGAGTACTCTCAGACGAGTACCCACGTGCCAGGGTTTCAGTCGTGTTTTTTTTTAGCTTTTCTGCCTTATTTTGTATTGGCAGAATTAGCCACCAGCAGCATAAGGGCTAACAAACCCAACCGGAGCAACACTTTTCAGTCACATACTTCTCAAAATATTGCTTTATCAATTATCAATGTATTTCCATAGGTGTCATATTATGTATATGCTCCAGTTGTAAATGATAATCCTTGAAACACACAGATCTATGAAACAACAGGGGCTCTTCAACAAGAGTGGTCGCAGATAATACATCTAGCACTGGGTAGATAAATTTCTTCCATAGGACAGGCTAAGGATGAAAGCTATCTACTGATTGATAGTCATAAAAAACATTAGCTAATGTGTAGAGGGTTATTCTATTTCTACAACACCTCTAGTACATAAGTGCTAACTTCTGTGAGATGAATCAGTATTATTTGCATGCTACTTACTCCTAATAGTTTTAATACTCTTAATACTATAATAAGTAGAGTGATAAACTCTATTGTTGCTGACTTACAAACACCTCATTGATTGCAACAAATACCTGTGAGAATGTAACATTCCTCTATATTGTTGTATCATTCAATGAATGGTAAAGTATTATTCCCATTGATAAAACTTAGATATAGAAAATAGGAATTGAATCTTTTTCAGAAATATAGAGGTAAGAATACAAATTCAACAAGAATGTCAGTATATTTAGTTATTTACCCACAAATACAAATATCTCCCCCGACAGGATAACGAAACGTTAGGTAACTGAAGGAATGGTAATCTACATGAACCCCTGAACTGTTTCTTATGCTATCTGGTATAAAATGTATAGTTTGGGATTATAAAAAAGTAACAAAGAAAAACATAGAAAAACAACAATGTAAATTCTTGGAAGGCTAGACTGTCACGCAGAATCACCCGAATGCCAACAGAATCCCAAAAAGGCTAACAATTCGTCGGAACTTAAACCAAATAAGCTCTCGATTAAGAGCTGAATACGAGCCAACATGCTGGCTCTTCCATGCTGGGAATGTGGTTTCTAACACTATCAACATGGTCAAGCCTTGAAAATGCCGGACAATTAATTAAGTCATAAAGCTTTTATTGACCTTGTCGCCATATCCCGCTCATGCATGATATGCCTGAAAAGCCTATATAGGGAACTCAAAGCATGAATGGACTAAGATTTAGATATGCATGAAATTACAGCTTCTCCCCAGTCATCAGATGTCTCAGAATGTAAATTGTAGTTCTGATTCAGATTCAGGATTTTAGCATTTAAGAAAGGGGTGGTGAGTATAAAAAAAATAAGTGCATGTCTATTATGTAAATGTTTTGCATATGTAGGGGGCTCCTTCGAACCCCTAATCATACCCCCAAATACATCCCCTCTGTTACAAGGGTGTGTAAAGAAGTAGCCAGTCACTTGAGGTAAGGGGTACTTTCCCCCCAGGGGCACTCTCGTTTCCTCCACCATTTTTAAGGACTGGCTTTTCATCAAATATGGCAGAAATCTTAAGAATTCATATTGACAAAAATGCCAATAAATGAAATTTACAATTTTTTGAAATGAGCACAGCTGGGCTCTCTGAGCATCAATGGGTTACTAGAATATTCCTTGTTATACTCCTTGCTGATTCTATTTGCAGTCTTCCAGCAATTAGGGGGCCACTATTGGGTCAATAACGGAATACCTAATGAGGCTGAGTGTGTGCTGTACTGAATAATTAATCTAATGTTCAAGCACTGGGTCCCATGATGGCTGTCAGTAATGGTACCACAGGGCCATTAGCTACTCAGGATAATCCACACACAGTTAATTTGATCAACAAATACATGACATTGTATTATACAGATCTTCAACTCACAGCTAATTTGGTCAGCAAATAATGATATATAGTTCTAATACTCTCAGATAATTTAATCAACATAATCTAATACTATGTGTATCCTTGGTGGTCAAATAGATATCAGAGTGTGTGATGTGGTCAAATAGATAGAATGTGTGGATTGGTCAAATAGATAGAATGTGTGGATTGGTCAAATAGATAGAATGTGTGGATTGGTCAAATAGATAGAATGTGTGGAGTGGTCAAATAGATAGAATGTGTGGAGTGGTCAAACTGATAGTGTATATTAGTGTGGACAAATAGATAAGAGTGTATATACATCTCAACAAAACCTAATTGGGTAAATTTCATTGCTTACCATCTGAAACCATAGTGTGTTATGTTGATAACTGTATTTCAATATGCATATACTCTCAAGCATTCCCTCATACATTAACTCTGACAACATGCTGTCTGGATCATTATCAACCCATTCATACCATGATATTTCAGTGACAAATGTTGTTTAGGACAAAGAGTACTACTTTGCCTTTGATATTCATACTTTACAGCTTCAATATTTCTCCACCTCACCCCCCCCCCCAAAAAAAAAAATCTGGTCTCGAAGATATTTTCAAAATAGTTAGGGAAACTCTTGGGCACTACAGGTATTAGTGGATTAAGGTTCTAGTTCCGTAAGAAAATTGCTTTTGTATAATTAATTTAGAGCAGTTTGAGGCTGAACCAATCAATAGTTTTACATAAGTGAGATCTGAAGCACCTTACAGCAGAGGGCAGCAGGACAGAGGCAGTTAGATGCATCAGACCTCCCGAGACATTGGATTTTCCATCACAGCTTGATGGAAGGCCTGAATGGCTATTCACCACACAGTGTACTGATGTATAGATTTTTGATATATCTTTTAGAAGTACCTTCAGTGTGTAAGGTCATGGTTGATTGTCTTTTAGTAAAATACAAAAATGTCCTAAATGTTTGGCAATCTTTTTGATTAGAGCACTTAGTATTGATAGAGTAATGATGATAAGAAATCAACACACAAGTTTCAAATATTTTGTGAATTTACCCAGAAGTTATTTTTGTAAGTTCTAAATATCAAGACAACACACCTATCAAGGAGATTCTGGGGCATGAATGGGTTAAGTATCTCTCAGATGGTTTAGTTGCTATAAAGAAAAGGGAGAGCAAAAAGGAAGCTACAAAACATGGTTAGAAAACTTTTTTTCAGGCATCAAACTACTTTTTGGGAATATGATGCCACAATATTACTTTGTCAGCATGCTATAATGTATTCTACAAGGGTATATAGAAACTGAACATCTTTTTGTTCTGATGCCACATACTAACTACATAGTACATATATACTGCAATGGAAAACAATATTCCAATAAATATTTATACTGTTTATGACAATATGCTGCAATGTATTCTACACGTGTTAAAAAGTGAAAACCTAATTATGGCACCACATCATGTGAGGATGTAATGCCAAATATTACAATGACTAAATGCAACACACTATAATGTATTTTCTAGGCTTACTTTATGAGCATGTGCACCATGGCAGGGCTGCCGTAGGTGATGGCAAGGTTGAGAAGCGTGATGCCGCTGATCTTCTTGTTGACGTCAGGTCCGGTGTCCAGAAGCTGCTCCACCGTCCGCTCATCCTTCTCATAGATGGCTCGCCGCAGCTTGCTCAGCTTATACATGGCAGTACAGCTTCAGGCATCTCCTCTAGTCTCCATGGGCTAGTGGGACCTAGAAAAACAGGTAGATCTACAATGTTGCTATCTTCATTTAACCTATACAAACTTGCCCAGCTCATAAGTGGCAGCCCAAGGAAAAGATGTTGATCTACATAAATGATGTCTTTTATTTAACCCATTCAAACTTGCCCAGCTCATAAGTGGCAGCCCTAGAAAAAGATGCAAATCAATTCAGATTATACATGGCCCCTTTGCAGTAAATATCCTATTCTGTGTGAGGTAGGACCTAAATCTAAAAGTAATTAATAAGTATAAATGATATCTTCATTTATCCCATTCAAACCTGCTCAAATTATACATGGCAGATTTGCAGACATTCCTTCATCCATCCTCTATGGGGCAGGATCTTAACCATCTACAATCAGGCACTGTAAATAACAGCTAGACTTTAAGCAAAAATAGATACCAGAACAATGAAAAGCACCATTGAAATTAAGCATGGACCAGGAGCAGGGTCTTAGCCAGCAGGGTGTCCGGGTGTCTTTTTGGCACCCTGGTTCACGAAAAATACCTATTTTGAGGGGAAAAGACACCCTGTCTTTTGGTCAGAACTTTTTGAAAATATCAATTATAAGTAGATATTTTATAAAAGTCTATTCTTAAATGATAACTAGAACATTTGTTGAAGAAATAAAGCATATAATTACTTGATTTGTCAATGTACATGGTCAGCATGATGACTAATTTTTTTTCAACAAGGGGGTTTGGACACCCTGTATTCTCGAAACCCCATTTTGGACACCCTGTTATGAAAATCCTGGCTAAGACCCTGACCAGGAGTTGGACTTCTTTCAACTGTGAGACTAGCTTATCAAAAAATCACAATTCTATACATATTACTGTTTATGGCAACACATGGTTATTATACAAATATGACATCCCTGTGTGGTGTACAACAGGAATAACTCCCCCGAGAGAGGATTGTCGCCCAAGGGCGTAGCCAGAGGGCAACAATCCTCTCTCGGGGGAGTTATTCCTGTTGTACACCACACAGGGATGTCATATTTGTTTTATTATACTGAACAACATACAAAACACAAAAGGGGAAAAATGACAAACACCAGAGATTTTGGATAAATACTCTTTTGTAAAAAATTTACAAATTACAATAACAGGGATGTCCAACTGTCGCATTGAGGCATCAGAGTGCAACAGAAGCCCCAAAACATACAACAGGAGAAAATTTTCAGTTTGACTCAGAAAACTTTCTAAAAAACATGAACAAATGAGTCTAATCCATGTTTCGCTTCCTTTTTCAAATAAAATTTGTATCAGAAAACGTTTAAACTTCATTTATTGATACCACCTCTTAATCAATCCAGAGAAAGTCCGATACAAGGTGATAGGAGGGGAAATGAAAGGAATGGAAAGTAGTATGAAGCTAGTGGCGCTGGGCGCAACACAGCGCAAAGGTTAGGGAGGTATGGCAGAGGAATGGATCCGTGCGCCAAAATATGTAGGCCGGCGCACGGATCCATGTCTCAAGGGGAATGGATATAGATGTATTAGTTATATGAGGAATATGGGTAGTGAGGAAAAGCAAATTAGTGATCGTGTAAATATTTAAAGCTATGTTCACCTGGGAAAAAAAGGTCTGATTTGGAAAATATTTGTTACTGAAATACCATAAATGTGAGAATATGGGGAATTCAAAAACATTAATCAGAATTTGCCCCCCCCCCCCCTCCCCCAATATGATACTGACCACCTCTGGGTCATGGACTATTATGATGTATTCAGTTCAAAAGCAATCTCTGTGTGTTTCTCATAACTGGGAATTTGTCATCATGCTGCAAGTGTGATCTGCTACATAAAATTAAAGTTATTTCATAATCATACTTGTATGGTTATCAATTTGCCAACACCTGTAAAATATGATAGCCCACTCCTAAACTAATAAACTAATCTGACCCCTGGTGGCCAGGATTGGAACCGCATAAAATCTCCTGATTTTGGATGGTTGAATGTTAACAGGTATGAATTATATAACTTGGTCAGAAATCTTCAGATTAGCTACTGATTTGCCAACTTTCAAAAATCATCCACAATTCCTCAAGAATAAATTCATTTTCTAGCCAAGAGCCAAGAATTTCATAATATGCTGAACATAGTAAGTATTTGATCTTGAAAGATCACACAATGTCTGGAAAGATCACACAATGTAAATGTTGTTGATGACGACATTTTCAGTTCCAAAGCTATCTGCGTGTTTTTCAAAACTGTGTGAATATTATCATGCAGCAATTGTGATCTGCTAAAATTAAAGTTATCCTATTAACATATGTTTCCATGATTACCAACTCTAAAGGCCCGCTCCTTAAGCAAATGTACTAACCTGGCCCCTCCCAGAATTGGAACTAAACAAAATGAAACCAAAAGACGTCGCAGTAACCGCCTGATAAGTGATATATCCTGATTTTGGATTGTTGAATGCTGACGGGTATGCCAACGTACGTGCACAATATCAATTGAAGAATTCATAACACACACGTACCATGATTTAAGAACTTATGGCCAGTTTAGCGATATTCTCAGAATGAGGCATCTCCGTAGTTTAATAGTATGCCGTAGGTGTACGTCCTATACATATTTCGCTGTTTCGCAATGCGCGGAATTACAGTAAAGTTGTTCCCCTTTTTCGACATATTAGCTAAAAGTACACGGGCGCGAAAATATGCCAAAAATTTTCCCATATATAAGCTTCAGACAATGTTTCAATCGCACGCATGACTTGATTTTTTGGCCGCTCAGTTTCATCAATAAACTCGCTATCATAAACCGTTATTGACGACGAATTTGTAATCGTCGATTCTCCCTATTACCTAGTAATATCCCATCTGGGCGAATGGGAGAATGCTGAACCTATTAAGCCCTACGGGCAGTGACGTGCTTGGGCACTTCGAATCCCGACTCGGTCTAGGTACTAATTTATTAGCAAGACACTGAACCTTATTTGTTTGTTTGTACTTTTACTGTCTTTATTAGTTCGAGCAACTCTAACTGTGGTACCGGCCTTTGTTTAGTGTATGCTGTCTATTGGCCTCATCACAGTTAGACTCTAACTTAGAGATATGAGCATTGATAAAATAGCATCTGCGCCAAGAAAACTGGGCGCTCATATTTATAACTTGAAACACTCCCCAAAACCAGTCACGTTCGTACCATACCTTATTTGTTTGTATAATTCTATCTTTATTTGATAAAAATCTGTGAAGGACAACAGCCTGTCACTAAGTATTGAGTAAATCATGATGATTAATCCATGGCCCTTGACCAATCAGAATCATCACGTGAGGTATAATAAACTATAATGTTTTCTACAAGGGGTGAAAACTTAAAACCTTATTATGGCATCACACCATGTGGGGGAAACAACGCCACCCACTCTCACACCCTAAAAATTAAGACATTGAATCTACCATATGTATCTTATCATTTTTACCATAAATATTCTTGTCCGGCAACCAGTGGTCAGATGCTATCTTGTTAAATATTGAGTTCATCTAGAAACATATCAGTAAGGTAATCTTGTCTACAGCTAAGAGATTAGTCTAATATTGAGTGATCAGCACCAATTTTAGACCTATTCCTAGTATGACAGCATCACCACTCCAATGGTGCTGCTGTGGGGGTTCGAAATTCACAAGAGTCACGACAGATGCTATAGGTATAGTTTATTCTTGTCTAGTATCCAATGTCACATACATATCTATAGGTTTGGTGCTGTCATGCACTTTATTCCTAATAGATACCTTCATATCTAAGGTTCTGGTGCTGTCATGCACTGTATACCTTATAAACACCGTGAAAACTGCAATAACAAACAAACATTCTATAGTTATACAGTCTAATTCTATCAGATATCAACAAAACAAGTAAATTCCATAATTCCAGCATTAAAAGTCATTTTAGATAACATACCTCTTTGCTGCTTTCTACTCCCGTCCACATCTTATGCCTGCCACACCCTATCTGCCGTAACTAGCGTGGGTTCGGCCCAAGCATGTTTATCTTAAGTCATAAAAACTGAGGGTATCACTCGGCGGGCAGGCTGTGGAGACCATTAACACTTGGCATACCAAAAGGACCAAAACAAAATGAATACTTAGCATTCATTACATGGCTCCCTAAATTAGTGATATCTAATTTCCATTTAAAATACCATTAACATATAATCGAATGATTTGAAGTCCATGTTTCTTTAAACTGATTTGCATAACTATTACACTTTTAAGTTTATAACCAATGCCATTCTTGTGTGTCATCATATGGATAATTCACCAACATTTTCAATAAAACAGTAAGGAACATACTCATTCATTGTAATGATTATATATACTACTGCTTCTAAGCATCTTGCATTATCTCTAAACATTACTTCTACTTATACAGTGTACCAGGTCAGATGTTTGATCTGGTGGTCAGTTAAGGCTCCTTGTCGGGGAATACCTAGTCTCTCATTTCTTCAACTAGCACAACCAACTTCTGAATTGGGCGATCCAGAAATGTTTGTGGTCTGATTGGCCTGCCCTTGCTATCCAGGGAGGGATTAGCAATTGCTAGTTTGACCTTGCGGACATGACCATCCTTGCTAAGGTACACTTGGTCAACACGCCCTAACAGCCACTGGTTGCGAGGTAGGTTGTCATCCTTGAGAATCACTATGTCTCCTTTGTTGACCTCGCGACGTGGCTTATTCCACTTAGAACGAATCTGAAGATTGCTCAGATATTCTGTTTTCCATCTTGTCCAGAATTCATTGGCGAGATGTTGAACTCTGCGCCATTGTTTTCGACCATACAGGTCTGTCTCTTGAAATCTTCCAGGTGGTGGAAGAATGACCTTTGACTTCATTGTCAAAAGGTGATTTGGTGTCAGTGGTGCTAAAGATGTCGGATCATTGAGGTTATCCACAGTCAATGGTCGACTATTCACAATAGCAGCTGCTTCACACATGAGTGTACGCAGCGATTCATCATTTAGTTGAGAGCCTGCTTGATCCATTAGGGATGCAAGTATATTTCTCACTGTCCGAATCTGGCGTTCCCAAACACCACCCATGTGGCTTGCCGAGGGAACGTTCATTCTAAATTCAAAATAGTCACAGTCTTCTTCAATGAGGAACTGTCTGACTCGGGAGTGATCCATCTTTTCTAGAGCTTCTTTCAGCTCTCTGGATGCACCCACAAAGTTTGTGCCTTGATCAGATCTCAACTGTCTCATTGGTCCTCTGACTGCAATAAAACGACGCAGTGCGTTGATGAACGAATCTGTTTCCAAAGAATTTGCAGTCTCAATGTGCACAGCTCTAGAATTCATGCACGTGAAAAGAGCACCATATCTTTTCAGTTCCTTGCGGCCTTCCTTTATGTACCATGGCCCAAAGTAGTCCACTGCACAATATGTGAAGGGAGGCGCAGGATCTAGTCTGTCTGAAGGCAGGTCTGACATCTTCTGCTGTTGTACTGGACCTCTCAATCGTCTACATTTGACACAGGAGTAGATGCAGTTGGACACTGCTCCACTGCATCCTATGATCCAGTAACCATTTGATCTAATTTCATTAATGGTCATTCCACGTCCACCATGCTGTGTTGTCTCATGGCAATGGCGGATGATCAGGTCAGTCACATGATGTTTTCTAGGAAGAATGACTGGATGTTTGATGTCAGATGAGTAGGAGGCATTTCTGATGCGTCCACCTACTCTGATGATACCTTCATCATCAAGAAAGGGGTCCAATCTATATAGCTGGCTCGTTCCTTTCATGGTTGTGTTGCGAGCCCTGGCTGCCTTTCTATCCAAATTGCTATCATTCACTTTCAGATCTTTAAGGATCTTTATCTCTTCTTCAAAGGCTTCTTGCTGTGTGAGCCTTATAATCTCAAGTTCTGCAGTACGAAGGTCTTTGACCTGTACTGGTTCATAGAGTTGTCCTTTATTTCGCAGCACCATTTGGTTGGCACCATGAATCTTATTGAGAATCTTTGCTTTGAGCTTCAAGCATGCTGCTATTGCTCGTTTGGCTCGAAACCAACTTGAGAAGTGCTGAAGTCTTGTCAGATCAAATTGGTTTCTGTTCTCTTCTGTTTGAGTGGTAAATACTTTCACCTTCTTGACTTCTGGGTCAGTGTGTGATATTACCCTTTCAGGTGCTTGCTCTGTAGGATTGGGTATCTCATTCTCCCAGAGGAAGTTGGGTCCTTTGAGCCACTTAGACTCACTGACTAGTTCGTCAGCACTCAATCCTCGAGAAGCTTCATCAGCTGGGTTTTCATGTGTTCTAACATGTCTCCATTGTGTTGGACTTGTGTGGTCCCGAATCTGCTGCACTCTGTTTGCAACAAAAACATGGAATCTCTTTGAATCATTGGCAATATAGCCAAGAACAACATTACTGTCTGTCCAGAAAACTTCATGGTCAATTCTATGTTCTAGTTGTTCTTTCAAGAGATTACTGATCTTCACTGATAGCAGGGCAGCTGTTAATTCCAGTCTTGGAATTGTCACTGTTTTCAAGGGAGTGACTCTAGCCTTTCCCATGACTAGTGAACAGTGCACCTGTTGTTGTTCATCGACTAGGCGTAGATAGGAACATTGTCCATATCCCACTGTGCTTGCATCAGAAAAATGATGAAGTTCCGCCTGTACTATCTTTCCAAAGTTTGCTGGCTTAAAGCATCTTTGGATTTTCAGATCTTCTAATCTAATGAGTTCATTTCTCCATTTCTCCCAACGGGGTCTCAGTTCTTCAGGTAGAGGGCTATCCCAATCTGTTTGGCCTCTACACATCTCCTGTAGGATCTGTTTTCCTACAATCACAACAGGGGCTATGAATCCCAAGGGATCATAGACTGAGCTCACTGTTGACAAGATTCCACGTCTGGTTAGAGGTTGATCTTTAATGGTGATTCTGAATTGAAAAGAATCTGATTCTACACACCATTGTACTCCAAGAGCTCTTTCAACAGGAAGTGAGTCTTGAAGAAAGTTGAGGTCTTTCAAACCCTTCGCTCGGTCTTCGGGTGCTATCATTTCCATTACCTTCTTGGAATTGGAAACAATCTTGTGCAATCTCAGTCCTCTCTTGGCACAGAGATTCTGGCTCTTGGTAATCACATCTATAGCCTCTGTGTCAGTTGGAACTGACTTTAGGCCATCATCCACATAGAAATCATTTCTTATGAAGTTGGCTGGTTCTGAGCCAAACTCCTCTTCATAGTCATTAGCTGCTTGCTTTAAGCAGTAATTTGCACAGCCAGGAGAAGAGGCTGCTCCAAACAGATGTACATTCATTCTGTACTCTGTCACATCATTGTCTTCATAGCTTCCATTTTCCCACCATAAGAATCGTAGGAAGTCTCTATGCTCCACGTTCACCTTGAACTGGAAGAACATTTGTTCTATGTCACACATGAAAGCTACTGGCTCCTTCCTGAAGCGGCATAACACACCAACTAGTGCATTGGTGAGATCCGGTCCACGGAGCAGATGATCATTGAGTGATTCACCCTTATACTGGGCACTACAGTCAAAGACCACTCGAATCTTGTTAGGTTTCTTTGGGTGGTACACACCATGATGAGGTATGAAATACACTGCACCATCATCTCTGTCAAGTTCTTCAACAGGTACCTTTTCGGCAAACCCATTGTGTATCACTTCCTTCATGAAAGCAACATAATCTCTTTCATAATTGGTGTCATTCCTAAGGCGTTTTCTCAGTTGCCTTAAGCGATGCATAGCCATAACCTTGTTGTTGGGAAGCTTTGGCTGATCTTCCTTAAACGGCAATGGCAATTCATAATGATCATCTTCCGTCACATGAATACCATCTTTGACCTTTCTCAGGAATTTCAAATCATCCTGGGAAAAGTCATCATTTCCAGACTTTCTTTCATGAAAATCCAGTTCCATCATTTTCATAGCCTCAATAGGCGTGAATACTTCTTTAACTGAAGTTTTCAGAGACATCTGAACTTGTGTAGGAAAGTTGTCAAGTTCCCTACGACCTTCTTCTGGCAAGGTTGACTCATGTGGTACATTATATGTAAGAAGAAGGTGAGATCGTCCAATTGGGTCACATTCATCGACCTGAATTTGATCAGGGTCAATTATCCCAACGATTCCCCAACCAAGATCTGTTCGTTCTGCATAAGGACCATTGTCCTCTGGAGGAATAACTTCCCGAGGTACCAGTGCTTGGGGACAGTTATATCCGATCAGGAGGCCAACATCGCAATCAGCTATTGGCATCAGTTTATCTGCGATCTTCTCCAGGTGGGGCCACTGCAAAGCCATTTGCTTTGTAGGGATATGTTCACGATTCACTGGAATTATATTCCTAGAGTAAGTCACTGTGGTGGCATTCTTTTCACACTGTCATGAGCTCTAATCATGAGCCCATTTACCTTTCTGCTTTCAATAAGCATATCTTCTGCTAGCATTGTTGATAGCCGAAGTTTGGTTTCTTGTCCCTGAACTTGAAGTTCATCACAAGTCTCTTCTAGGATGAATGTAGCATCAGACTGTGTATCAAGCAGTGCATACACAAGAATTTCTTTGTCAGGTTTTTCCTGATGAGATACCCATACGGGCACTACCATGGAACTTTTGCCTACATTCTTCCTTTCATCAAGTTTCTTTATCTTTGTTCTATGACTGACTGCCTTGAGTTCAGTCTCATTCTCATTGCTTCCAGTGCCTTCCAGGACTGTTTTTGTATTTAAAGCCTGAGTCTTCTTGTGGTAAGAATCTTGGGTTCCTCTATGTAGAGAGGTTGGATGTTTCCCATTGCATGTTTTGCATTTCATCCTATCTGGGCAGAGGCTAGATATATGGCCATGTTCCAGACAGCCAAAACAAAGACCCCTTTGCATGACAATATCTTTCTTTTCATCCCATGTTTTTGAGAGGAAGGCTTTGCAAAAATCAATTTCATGGCCTTTCCTACAAAATGCGCATCGTTTGGATTTTTCATCCTTATTTTGCTCAGATTTTGCTTCTGAGCTTTCAGTAGCTAGGGATCTAGCTGCCACTGGGCCTGAATTACCCTTGTAGGCAGATTTTCTGCTACTTTCACCTTGCTTATCACTAGATTTCAGTGCTTGGAGTGAAGTAACAGGGTGGCAAGCAATATTAGCTTCCTTCACCAAGTATCTAGTGAATTCTTTGAAAGGAGGATATCCCTTTTTCCTCTCTTCCCAGTCTGCTACAATTCTTCCCCAGCTGGTTACTAAGTATGTTGGTAGCTTCTGAAGTAACCTTCTATTTTCGATGCTATCATCTAAAATGCTCAGGTGACCAGTGGTAGCCATCGCTTTCTCACATTGTCTCAAATAGTCTGTAAACTTCCTTAGGGCTAAGCCATCCCTTGGATTTATATTAGGCCAATCCCGAAGTTTATTTCTAAAGGCAGTTGCAACCACAAATGAACCACCATATCTCTCTTCTAGAAGCAGTCTTGCTTCATCATAGGCATCATCTGTACTAAGCAGAAAATAACCTTCAATAGCTTCTCTGGCACTACCTCCTAAATACTTCTTGAGGTAGTGTATCCTTTCATTCGGCGGTATCCCTCTCTGATCAATGAGGGTATCAAAGGAGCTCTTCCATGCAGGGTAGCTTATGGGATCGCCACTGAAAACTGATGGTTCAGGGGGAGGAAGGCGACTTAAGCTAATTTGTTCTGCAAATGACCTTGTAAGATCAAATATCTGTTGCTGAGAAACATTCTCAGTCTGGTTTCTATCAGGGAATGTAGCTCCTAATGGCTGGTTACCATTATTCTGAGCACCAAGCCTGTTATCAGGTGTGATCGGAGAATATATCCAAGTACTCTGGGGTTGATGTCTAGGTACATATGAACCTACTAGAGGGTTCAGTGGAGTAACTGACACATTTCCTGATGCTGAGGTGGGAACAGGGGGTGCTATCAATGTAGGAGGTTGCGCTCCTACCTGTATCTTAGTTTCCCTTTGAGGGCTTCTATCTGTATGACGCATGTTTTGTGATTCCACATAATTTGCGACATAATCATTCATTCCATCCTCTTGAGATGGTATCATGTTAAGGTCAAGATGACCTCTTTCCTCCTTATCAATTCTTTCTATCTCTCGGAGTCTTGCCTGAGCAATCTCCAAATCTCTTTGGACTTGTACCCTTTTAAATTGGGCCTCAGGTTCAATATATTTCAATTTCACCTCCATTGCAGCTACATCAGCTGCAACTTCTTTTCTGGAGATGTTAGACCTATCAGACTGGCGACTTCTGCCAGATCTTGATGATAAGATTGATCCTACCTCACTTTTTTCTATCTCAATTTCTTTCATTCTATCAGAAAATTTCTTCATTATCTGATAGTTTTCCAATTCAATCTTTTCAAAACTTGCATACTCTGTATTCTCTTGGTCAGCTGAATCTAAAAGTTTTCTCAGCTGGTCATACAGGCTAAATACCTCATTCATCTCACCTTCTAAGGCATCTCGGTGCCCCTTTAAGAGTGAGGAGTCATGGCTGTCAATAAGCAGGCCTTCAATTTTTCCTGCATGACGTCGCCATGCTGAAATGGCTACTCTAAAGTTTGACCTAGTTCGATCAAGTTGCCATTTCAAGCCCTTCTCTGTGGGCTTCCTATCTCTAGCAGTTAAAACATCTTCATCTACCAACTGCTCATTCATCTGATCACCCTGCACACTGCTTGTAGAAGACATAATTTTGATTTAAATAGTTTAATTCAAATGAGTATGTTCCATTAATCTGTGTTCATTAATAAACCCTATTGTTACATAAGCATATGCTAAATGATACAATGCATCAAGTTATCTAAGAATCAATCAATTTGTTTTACAATAAGAAAAACAATAGCAATCAATACAAAATAGTACCTATGTCTGATATATCTTCAGTACTACATGCAGGCTTGAAAGAGTTAAACTGTAAACTTCAAAAACCTTGTCAAAGTACAAAAAACAAATTTCTTACAGACCTTAGAACATCCAGATAGAATAACAATGTAATCCTTAATAATCCAATGTTTTAAAACATAAATGTTCCTTGACACATAAGTGTTAGTCCAAGTTCAATAGTTCCGTAGGGGGTTACACTGTTGTTATCCTGTTGCCATGAATTGTCACTAGGTGTAGGAGGCACACTGTTATTGTCTTGTTGCTAAGGTCCGTCGCTAGGCACTGGCTAGCACAGCGGCTGCTGTCACAGCCGCTTCTGGTCCTGGGGTCAAGGTGCAGGTTTAATTGCCGCGCTGACCTCTGGTGCTCCTACTGATAGAGCGTTTGGTAATCTGGGTCGCGTCACTAGCAGCATGTAGATACCAGTATCTAAGTCCATTCAGTCTGTGTATAATCCAAATGATCTATGTCCATATGAGATAGGGTGTAGCATAGTTCATATCTTGTATATATCCAGTTTTTTTCACTTGGAGAATGTAGTCCAAGAATTCTCACTCTAGGTGTTCCAATCAGAGTTTCTTGAGGATTAAAGTCTTAGTTTTCACTCTGGTATCAAAGACTTTTTCACTCTTTGTATCCCAAGAGGGTTTCACTCAGGGATTAAAGTCTAAGAGTTTTCACTATGACAGCATCACCACTCCAATGGTGCTGCTGTGGGGGTTCGAAATTCACAAGAGTCACGACAGATGCTATAGGTATAGTTTATTCTTGTCTAGTATCCAATGTCACATACATATCTATAGGTTTGGTGCTGTCATGCACTTTATTCCTAATAGATACCTTCATATCTAAGGTTCTGGTGCTGTCATGCACTGTATACCTTATAAACACCGTGAAAACTGCAATAACAAACAAACATTCTATAGTTATACAGTCTAATTCTATCAGATATCAACAAAACAAGTAAATTCCATAATTCCAGCATTAAAAGTCATTTTAGATAACATACCTCTTTGCTGCTTTCTACTCCCGTCCACATCTTATGCCTGCCACACCCTATCTGCCGTAACTAGCGTGGGTTCGGCCCAAGCATGTTTATCTTAAGTCATAAAAACTGAGGGTATCACTCGGCGGGCAGGCTGTGGAGACCATTAACACTTGGCATACCAAAAGGACCAAAACAAAATGAATACTTAGCATTCATTACACCTAGAGCATGGCTCCTAAATAAAGGCTAAAATAGCTTTGTCTTTGGTTAGATCCCCTATCTGCGATAATCATATATATAGCTACTTGTCATGGATTTTTTAGTCCCTAGTAGATTAACACATATATCATATCTACACTAGACATACCAATGCATGTTTTTTTTATCAAAGTGTTGCACAAAGAAAATGATGTTGGGTTGAGTTACCCTACATTTTCTTGCAACACCCAGCTATAGTGGCCGGTTTGTCCAGGATGCTGAATGCTCTTGAAACTGATGGGGTCTTCATTGCAAAACTGCAGAATGAAAGATGTTCCTGCTGATCTGTTGCTCCAGTCTAACATTGAACAAGATCTAACAAGATTATTGCATGTCAGCCAAGCATCCAAGGGTTGCGGAAGCTGAGAGTAGTAGACAGGGAGTGGGCACTTAATTTTGCATGCATCATCAAATTTCGCTGCCTCCCACTGAGTCATAGATAACCTGTGTACCCTGCCTGCTGACCCCCATCTCCTTGGCAACCTATCTGACCTAGATAGGATGACATTCTGTGTACCCAGCCAGCCAGTCAGTCAGTCAGCCAGCCTCTTTCTGAAAAAAATCACGTGACCAATACTTCCACAGGCTCTACCGCGTAACCAGAGGCGCACATACCCTAGGTATACTAGCATGCTGTGCCTATGGGGTTGCGGATCAAGGGGATGTATTTCTCTGGCGGAAGCTAGTACAATTAATGTAGGTAATTAGGCTTGTTATGTAATCCTGGGTTTATAAAGTCAGTGAGTGCTCTCTGCATGGAATCTATCTCTGGTAAATGAATAATATATCTATCACCGACTGAAAGCAAGATTACAGGTGCGGGTGCATGCATACAATTTTTACTTTGCATATGGTGCCGACTACACATATTCAAGAAACATGATTTACAGTGCAGGGTATATGACTCCCTGGTTTGACTGACATGCATGCAGTTTGCACCAGTCTAAGCTTAAAGGGCAAATGCACCATCATGATGATTTAGGTTCAAAATGTGCCTATATGTGTCACCTTTCAAATAAGACCACCCGCAAGTCTGTCCTCCTCAGCACTCCTCAGATATGGCTTATGAAAGTTAGTAAAAAACTAGCCTGAGTCTGGGTATAGAGGCTGCCATTATCAGAAGTGGTGCTTATGAAGTGACTGCCAGCCCGATTTCTGATTGGTTGAGAGATATCAGTGGCAGTCACTTCCAGCCACTGATATCTCTCAACCAATCAGAAGCAGCACTGGCAGTCACTTCATACCACTGATTGTGCTTAATTGGGCTTAATTGGCCTGCAATGTCAGCTTCCATGCCCAGACTCAGGCTAGTTTTTTACTAACTTTCATAAGCCATATCTGAGGAGTGCTGAGGAGGACAGACTTGCGGGTGGTCTTATTAGAAAGGTGACACGTATAGGCACATTTTGAACCTAAATCATTATGATGGTGCATTTGCCCTTTAAGTCCTAGTGATGCAACAGGGCTGCATGGGATGAGTACCCTTTGAGAATAATATAACTTACAAAAATGCCTTCAGCTCGAGATTGGCTTGCCTGCGGGGATTCTCCAATCAGGGGTACATAGGCTGTTGCGCTAGGGTCAAAATTTCAAATTGTGTATTAGGGCAAATACTATTAAATTTTCAAAAGTAGGGGATGTCCAGATATTGAGGCTAAAATATCTCTGAGCATTCTCATTTTGTTTGGAAGTTATGGTGTGTCGAAGTTTGGGGTTCAGTTTTGGTTATTTGTGGTATACGGACACTACACAATATTTCAATGAAAGCTAAAACTGCAAAGAAAAAAACTTTATTGATAACAACAAGCAAAAGTGATAGTGCAATACCACCAGCAACAATGTGTATTAAATAACAATTAACTCTAACACCTCAATAAGCCCATTTTTTGAAATATGAATCCTTTCATATTAAGGTACGAATGGACCCACCTAAACACTCGGAAAGATGTTTTGTTGCACATCGATGTAATTCATGTCAATTTAGTAATCGAATGCCAATAAATCTCAAAAGCCCAACAGAATAAGGGAATGAATAGTAGGCTTTTTGGAAATCTTTTTAGCTTCTGACCTTTGGGTATAGACAGTTTCAACAGCATTAGAAGTATATGGACACTAAAAGTATACAGACACTACAATGATACAAATGAAATCAGGGTTCGACTTGCCCAGGGGCATATGCCTCTAGATTTTGCTGTGGGCCCCTAGGTTTTTCAGACTAGGGGCCCAAAAAAGTATGTATATTAACTAGAAGTCCTGTTTTTGACCAGTTTTTTTTATCAAAAGATCTTTTTGGGGCCCCTAGCCTAAAATCTAAGTGTCAGACCCTGGAAATTCTGTTTTCTTAACAGGAATATTTCAGCATACCGCTAAGTATTATTGTTGTCAGAAACTTACAATTCCTAAATGGCGTTTACCTATTCTGCTTTGTTGTGTATATATTGAAAATGAATACTTAGTCTGTTAACCTTTGAGTGCTTTGACTATCCTAAGGTCATTATATTTACTAAATCATCTATAGATATCATATTAGTAGATATCTATAGTCTGTCTGACCCAAGCTGCCTTGGCTGAACGTTTTTTCCTCTTTTTGTCACAAAACATTTGTGTTTGCCTTCCAAACTTGGTAAAGGCAAACACAAACTTTTTGTAAGGAAAGAGTTAAAAACGGTCAGCCAAGCTTGGGTCAGACAGACTATATACAATTCAAGTAGCAAAAATTATGAATGTCATTTAATGACATCAAACGATCTGTTGTGAAGTTGTCAATATTTTCACAGTTTGAGTATCTGGGTCATTATGCCAACAGAGCATCATTTGCAGTTTAGAAACTTGCTCATATCAACAAACTGATACTGAAATGTTTTATTTACTTTTGTAATCTCCATAACTTTAGCTTAGCCATTCACATAGCGGCCATGCAAGATTAATTTTGCCACTTTTTCTCAAAAAAAGTATAATTTTGCAGCTCGGTGAGGCTCATTTGGGTCACTCCTGTAACAAACAAAACTGAAGTCCATGTAAACATCCACGGGTCATATTTTCGATATTGAATCATTTTTTGAAGAGTAAATATATCACATTGAGGGGTTCATTTAAACTAGAGTACTTATTTTCTGCATTTTTGCCGTATTCTATAACTTTGAAGTCTGGAAGCTGGAATATCGCTACACAAGTGACATCAATTTTGAGAAAACAAAAAAGTGGTCACCAAACAACAAAAATTAATACCTATTGGATATGATGCATCTTGTTTTTATCTAACTTCTAAGAATTAAAGCAGTAATTTTGCTGCATTTTGGCATATTTTTACATGTTTGCAGGATTTTAGAAAAAAATGCCTGTTATACGAATGACAAAAGGGTTACAGAACTGACATCCTCAGCTTATGTCATTCCTGTACCACACTTTTCTTTGGAAAGTGGCATCATTTATTGAAAAGAAAAAAGAAAATGTAACACTAGCATTGCTTTATTGGTAAACATCGACAAAATGCAATAAGCAGGACATCTTCATAATTGAAGAAGCTATTCATCATTTTGATGATGACAAAATGTCCCAAAATGGTCAAATAGGTATAGGGGTAGGAAAGGCACCCTAAGACATTCATAACTCAGCTTAAACCAAACATACGGTTAAGTGATTGTTATCAAATGTTGTTTTGGAAGAGAAGTGTCTTCAAGGTCAAATTAGCTGCCAAATCAAGAATCTGGTATTTTCCCATAATTTATAGTTTCCATTTATTAACTTTATTAACTTAGAATTTTTGAAGGTATGTTTTGCTTTTCCGAAGTCAATTTTTCTGAAGGAACATCTTTTGAAGTTGTTGAACATTTTAGAAAGTTTGTTGACTAGAATCTTTAGTCCCATTTGGAGCTTTAAGGTACAAAGTAGAGTACCAAGGCAACCAAGCACACCTGGAGACCCCATAAAAAATGCCTAAAATGGTACAAATGACAATCTAAAGTTTTACAAGTTGGGAAGGGAGCAGATGAAGCACCAAAATATCACTTTAAATTTTTTAATGATACAAAATTCATAAAATCAAGGTGCCATTGAAGGTCAAATAAAGGTCAAAATGCCGTTTTTCTCTAAAAAGTTTCAAACTATGAGAAATGTGACCACTATTGGGCATATAAAAGTTGTGGCAGCGCTTGGTATCGAAATACTTGTTGTAAGACAATATTTCTATTTTATGCAACACACCTTGGGTAGGATATTTTGTTGTGATATTAGAGGTCATTCAAATTCAACCTACCCCTTTATGATTTAGGGCATTTTGTCTTTTAATTGTCTGTGTCATAGATCATCAATTTCTCCTGGAATACATATTTCACCCTGCAAATATCTTAAGTTGTAAAATATCTTTTAAAAAGGTCACTCATTCCTTTTTGGTTATTTCAAGACAAAGCCTGTGTCAAATAAAGGTCTAAGTTTTCTATAAAGATTTCAAACTTTGATGAAGAGAATTTGATGAAGTAGTTGTATGTAGGCATTACATAATAAGATTTAAATATTATTCTAGTTAGGCCTAAAAAAAGAAATTGTTTGTTTCCTGTGACGGTCCGAAAAAAATAGGGTAGGTACTAGGTAGGTCGGTAAAAAAATATTTTTTTGCATTATTTTTTTGGTCAAAAATGTGTGTTTTATGCATTTTTTACGTTGATTGGGAGTTGGGAGGACAGAGAAATATTTAGGGTAGGAATTTATATGTATAAAAACTTGTTAGGGTAGGGTTACAGGAAACAAACAACTTTTTGTTAGGCCTTAGGAAAATAGCAACAAAGGAGTCTCATTGAAGATATTTGGGTTGCCTAAGACATTATATAAGAACACTGTCTCCCAGTATACGGACACTACAGGACACAAAAGGTACACAACTCCTATTTGAAATGCAGGGATTGTAAATTCAAACATCCTAATTGGATTCAAATGTATTGTAGGAGAGGTGTTGGACTCAGTTTAGCAAAATGACTTGATAAATAAGTCAAAATATTAGGTCCCAATGGTTAAACACACACAGAAACGCTGTTTCCCACATGTGTAGGACTTAATATGGTTGAATATACAAGTAAACTTGGCCAGGGACCTAATACAGAATTTTTAAAACATACACATTACTTATGGTGTCTATTTGGGAAGTGAAGTCAACAATAAACCCTATATCAGAATGCTTTACCTAGATAAAAACATATTTGGTATACGGACACTACAGGGTATACGGACACTACAGAATGGCTTTTTTGGCTAAAAACTCCAGCAGCCTCTGAACTTACAATAGTTATAATTGGTTTTTAGTGATTGCTAAGGAAGGTCTTACTGCTAATACTAAAGTTTTTGAAAGATGTTATTCTAAGAGCTCAAAAGGGGTGGTATACGGACACTACAGGTTTTTCCGGACACATTCGGCTACAATATGAAAATTTCATATTTTCTTTGCTTTTGACTATACTGAGCCATTTTTTTATATGGAAGATAATAGTTTCCTGGAGCTCAACATGGGATATAAAAAGTGCAATTCCTTATCTTATTCCTTACCAGTTGGGTTGCTAAATATTTCAACTTTTGAAATATTTGATTTGTGTTACAATGATGGTCATTCATCAAAATAACCATAAAAATAGTTTTATAGTTCCAATTTACGCAATGTTTACTGTGTTGGAGAGAGCATTCTATCCTGACGATTGATAACTCTTAAAATTCACTGCAGATATGTGCTTCTGCAGTTTTAAAATACTGCACTTTTGGGATTTTTTTCAGTGCAACAGTGTTACATTGCATTTTGACCTATTTTTGGTCAGTTCTGAGCTATTTTGGGGATTATTTCCAATAAAGATATCACTTATAACATTCTGGCCAGGAAGATCTACACCCTTTATGGGTGAAAACCCACAGAAATTAATTTGGAGAACTACCTTTCACCCATTCTCATGCATGTAACACCTCTTCACTAGAAAGTGTACCCCTGATTGGAGAATCCCCGCTGCCCTAGTGCTCGAGCCACTCAAGTTTGTGAGTGGTGATCGCGTGCAGCTCTAATTGAAATGTTAATGTCTCGCTGACAGGTCACAGGGCAATCCCTCTGTGTACATAAAAATTGTGTGGACACCAACAGGAATATATAATTACAAAGATTTTTATTTTATTTTTTCACCCCTGATGCCAGTGATGGCCTCAAAAAGATATCATCTTGTGATGATGCATTGATGTACATTCATACCCCTATATCCCACCTATAAAGGGGTGCTATTGAGACTAATAAATGGTATTCCACTAACAGTCTGAGCCATTTTAAGGCTATCTATATAGCTCTTGTAAAGGACAAACACTGAGAACCAGTGCCAATATACAAAAATAGATTGAAACTGCAGTCTAACACTGCCTTCATTTCTTGTTTTCTATCATCTTACCGATTATTTTGATCTGCGTCATTGCTACAATTTATTTCAATGTGTTCTGCTTACCATATCCACCTGTTTTTGTAGCTGTCAGTCAACAGCGTTCAAGATTTAGTCCTCTCTCTATCACCCCAAATGGTTTATTTTGGTCCATGTTCAGGTCAAATTATTAGCCTCGTTTTCAAAAGAGTGCTATAAATAGTATTTCTGTTACGAGGTGCACCACTAACGTTCGCTTTGGCAAACACAATTACTAGCATTTGATTCGCTTAGAATTGAATCAAGTTCAAGCGTTTGCGTGGTTAAGTATATCTGGACATTTCTCCACTATTTTCACTTGTTTCCACATGATACAACCCAAATCAGAAAAAGATTCGAATGCACATGTTAAACTTTTATTCAAGTGCAATTGTTTCGTCTGCTATAGTGTCAAAATGACTTGAACAATTGAATTATAGCAATATTTCGAAAGTAGGTCATTTATGACGTCAGGCCTAAATAACCAATCAGCAGGTTTGAAACCGCGTCCATTTGAAATGACACGAAAACATTGAACGTCCTAGTTGTGGCTCAATTTATTTAAATTCAACCACATATTGACATAAAATATAGTATCTACTTACTGGATTATTTTTATCTAGGCTAGGGGCTAACCCAGGTAGGTCCATTTGAACCGCAATACGCTTTGATCGCTGAATAACAGCAATCAGTTATTCAGGGGGCAGAGGTCTCACTTTTCAATCAATAATAACCACATGAGTTGAGTGAACTGGTGAATGCTGTCGGGTCCATATACAAATGTTATGTTATGTTCCGATAGCGGTCTTAGGATTCATTTTGGCTAGGAATAAAAGGCAGTATTGTCAATATGTTTTTATAGAACTTGAACTTGAAGTTAACCATCCAAAGGCAGTCTACTCAAAATTCAAATTCCAGATGATGAGGTGTGATGATTTTGGTATAAGACAGTCATATTGATATTGATTGGTTTGTAAACACTACAAACTTGACTTTGACATGGCATTGTCAACTTTATGTTTTGACTAGGCTAAGTACAAGAAGGTCCAAGCCAAGATTTCACACATTGCCTCAAGGCCGGGGTTCTGCACAAAGCCTGTCGCTATGGAAACAAAACATTCAGCCAGAAAATTGTTGAATAAAAGTTCATTGAAAATTTTTTTCCTAAAATTTTCTAAAATTAGGTCTTTTGTGTAGTTAACTATATACTTGTTCCAACAAATGAACTCAGATAAGACAGAAAAAGGATTCTGAGAAAAAGAATTGTGCCAAAAATATTATGCTAACGCGCTGCCATGATTCCGAGCAGACGCCCCAAACAATATGGCTGCCAAGTGCTCTACTGGGGCTTAATCAGGCCGGGATATAGGGATTAAGATCCGCCGCTGAGCCTTGGTGCAGATTTATAGCCGAGACGTATGTGTTTGTTGCCAAAGCTGAGGCCGCCCAAGGCCGAAGCTTTGCAACAAACACCCACGGCGAGGCTATAAATCTGCACCAATGCTCAGTGGCGGGTCTTAATGGCTATTATAGCGAGTTTGAGTTATAAAAAAATTCCAACAACTCTGTGAAAATGACACAAAAATCATGTTTTCTAGTGGTTGCTGAGCCTGGATTTGGTCCCCTGGAGCCTCATTCTGGATTTGGTCCCGGCTCCCTGCTGTGAACCGGTACCACTTTAAAGCCACAGAAACAGCTTCTCACTGTACATAGTGTGTTTTCCAAGCCTAGGTATTTTCATAGCAGTGCACTATAATTCTGTTCAATGCCTTAAGGCATGGGTTTCTGTGAAAGCTGCCTGGTTGCTATGGTAACAAAACATTCAGTCAGAAAAAATATTAAAAGTAATAAAATAAATATAATTTTTCTAATATGGTCTTGCTTGCTGTTTACTTTATATTCTCCATACAACGGACCCTAAAAAAAGCAGAAAAAAATATGCCAAAAGGAAAAGCTTCCTGGATGCTCTGGCTCCAAGCAGACACCTGACCTGAGCACAATGGCTGCCAAGCAGGCCTCACTGGTACATCAAATCATAAGACGGTTAAAAACACTTAACATGGTTATTTTAGTGATGAGTTAATTTTAATGCTTTTAGATCTAATGTGTTTTCTATTTCAACGAAATGTGAAAAATTCTTGTAAAATGTTGGTCTTTCGAACTCTTGTGTAGTGTGACTACTGTCTGTGACAAATGTCATATATATATGTACTTTAGCTGGTTGACACAAGTTCGCTTTCATATATTGCAGCTATTGGGTTTATGCTTTGCATTATTACAAACTTTACCATTGGTAAGACATTTTAGGAATTCATTTTGAGATATTATCACACCTAATATGTTATCTATATCTCACTTTTTGTTCCATTTGAATCTTGGTCTTGTGTGAATAATTACTTAAACTGAGTGGGAATTTACTTTTAAAGCATACAGAAAAACCTAATCTTGTTGCTAATGAGACAAATTTAGTCAGCATCACATCCAGTTCACATTTCTCCTACATTAGATTATAACTGTCTCAATTCATAAATTTAGCACAATTAACCATGAATGTTCAGTTATGAAAAGGCTGTTGGCTACCAATTTGGTTATCAAAGTGATATGGACCGCGAAATGTTCTGGTGGACCACTAAACTATTCATTTTGATGGATCGTTTGACCACCAAGGCTTAGCAAACTGTTTTCAGCACTGATAGTCTAGTATAGCAAGATCATCACCACTAGGTGGTGTCTTTGGCTGGCCCCTAAGCATGGATATCAAAACAAAAGATTGCACATGAGGAGTGGTCACCCGCCACGAATCTCGACCTTGCAACTTTTTATTGTGCTACGACCACAAGCACAAAAGGCGGGTCCCATTGGGCCCTCCATGTTAAATTGGTCCCAAACAACATGGGTGTCTGCTTCGACCATGCAGATTCCTTCGACATAGACCATTTTGACCAATATTTTCATCTCATTTTTTGGCTGAAAGTGAATAACGATACAGCCTTCGAAGCCATTGTTTTAGAATATGACAGATATGAACCCCCTCTAAGTGCAAGGTCATGTGATAAGTACCTCGTAGTATGACAGGACCTGAAAATCGGCATTAACTACGTAAACCACGTGCTGTTAACTAGTAATCTTGAGGCATATTGGAACATTCAAAAATGTTTTTCACATACTCATCGTGCAGATTCCCGGTTTAGATAGGACCATGCACCTTACCAAAGACATGAATGATCAAATGGTTTGGTTTTCAAGCAAAGGGTGAGTCTTGACATTTTGCCAAAAAACGAAACAGCCAGATATGTTGGTAAAGGGTGCCACATCAACTCAAAATAGCAAATTATTGATAAGTTTATCATTATTCTGTAACTATGACATGTAAGCTATACAATAACATAAGTGCTGTTGTCTACATTTAACTCAGTTTTCAGATATTTAAGTTTAAAAAATGACCCGGTATCGGGTAGGGTTCTACCTTAAACAATTGCACCCAGAGTGTTGCATCCATCATCAATTTAAGGTATCTTATGACTAATAGCTTCAGAAAAAGAGCTGTTGCATTGATGAAAATAAGTTTGTTGAAAACTGCATTTCTGTTGAATTTTAAGTTACATGAATAGATAGTGATGGGACGATGATCGACTGTAGTCGAAAGTCGTCAGCAAGTTAACAGTAACCAATTAATCGGCTGGAGACTTTACACCTAATTGTTAGTCAGTATAATAGCCCATTAAGCCAGCCCACATCCTCTAAGGTCACAGGGTTCCTTGCCAGATATCCCACAGAGAAAGTTGCTTGTCTCACGTACTGACCTACTGGCCTGTTTATACCTTTTAAGAGCCAGCACTGTAATAGGTCTAGTATGGGTCATGCAAGTAGTAAGTAATAGCATACCAAGAAGTATACCTACTGACTCTGATAAAAACTGGGGTACTGAGCAAACTAGATATTTCAGATTCCTTCTAAATGTAGAAATATGAGTTGGATGAAATGTGTTCTATGATGTGTCTTTCATTATTTTTCTAAAGACATCTTTTAATGCCTTCATACATATTGTAAAACGGGTCAGCCACAATCAGGGTGCTCTTAGCAAATTTTACATGTTACCAGCTTGTTACAGAAAAAGTTATGCCTCTATACACTAATTGTGAGTCAATTCTAATAGTACTTAGGTAGTTCTTGAAGGCGCAAACAAAAAAAGTGCAGAAATATGTTGAACGGTCCCCAAAATATGCAGGAAACGGCTCAAAAATGCCCCATTTTTGGCGTTACCAGTTTGCACTCAAAAAAACACTAAAATTGCAAGGTTGATCCTTAAATGCCAGAATGGTTTCATTCTGTATGTAAGATTTTTCTTTAAAAAGAAAAAGGTATAGATTTTACTGCAATTTGAATAATGCGGATCGAGTGATTGGTTCCGAAGTTACAGCATTTTATTTGAAAAGTGCTCTTCGTTACCAATTTGTGTTTTTGTTACACCAATGAAATATAAATCAATGTAGCTG
The DNA here is from genome assembly GCA_963942565.1 of Maea johnstoni. Lineage (NCBI taxonomy): Eukaryota > Metazoa > Annelida > Polychaeta > Spionida > Magelonidae > Maea > Maea johnstoni. Next base: position 12,399,152 of record OZ012695.1, read on the forward strand.
AACAATAAAAGGGCACTGGGACAGATAAATATGCATTTTCCCTCAGTACAAATGTCTACAATGACTTCCAAGTATTAAAAGTCCAGTGATCATAGTAAAAATTTAGATACTGGATTAAAACCTTGGGCTAGTTGAGTCTCGTAGAAAATCCGTAGTGTCCGCAACGGTCCTGTACACAATAAACTGCATAAGCTCAAGACTATCTACCATTATCAATTCATGCTTTGAACCCCAGATATGAAACGCCGTTAAATTGGGTTTGATACCTGTACATGGAATGGTGTTAGAGGCTCAAGAAGCTGAAATGTAGAGTCCGCAACTTTTGTAGTGTCCGCAACGCATGTAGTTTTCCATTAAAATCTTATGAATATTGATATATAATGTTACTGTTTTATGATGAACTTTCAATAACTCTGTCTTACTGCTTGTATGGACTTAAATTAGGTCCTTTATGATGGTTTTATTTTAAAATATTTAGAATTTACAAAGTTCAGAGTATTTCAAGATGAAACCATTATAAAGATCCCAATTTCAATCCATACAAGCAATAATTAAGAAGTTGAAGGTTAATCATAAAAAAGTCACATTATATGTCCAGGATCAAAAGTTCCAAACCTTGTAAAGAAAGTACAGACAAAAAAAGAAACAGATTGATGAGTTGAGGCTATTGAAAAAGGAGGGAGGAAAAAAGTCTGCGAGGAAGAAGAAGGCCAGGCAGGCATCCAAAAAAAGATGGGAGAAAATCCAACAGGAAAAGCACAGAAAAGAGCGAAAGAAACTCATGGTAAATATCTGGAGAATGAGACTCAAGCTGAAAGATCAAGGGTAGGGAACAAGCAAAGGCATTTCCTCGTACTTGGCTACTTATAGAGCCTCTTTACAGGCAAAGAAAACTCTCCCACAAGCACCACAGAAAAGGGCAGCAGTCCTGGAAAAAACTCTGCCAATCTTCACCAAGAACAGCAACTATTTTGGAGCGTAAAGGAATCCTGAAACCCTCATCTTGTAAATCTCTTGATATGGGAGAAGCCATCATGAAAAACATAAAAGAAAAATTACAGGAGTCCAAACCCAAAGGAGGCTGTAATAAAGACAAGCTGCAAGCTTACAAAGAGATAAAATCTTCAATATGTGTTGCACCTTTGTCGAAAAGAAGCAAGCTTCGAGGACATCTTAAGAAGTATTTCGACATCAGGATGGGTGTTCCTCAGAATAAAAACACAGACTGGTGGAAGAGAAATACAAGAAAGAAAAGAAAGGACAGATTAAGTGATGAAATCATGAAGGAAGTGAAAGATTTCTATCTCCAGCCTGATGTGACCCGACAGATCCCAGGAAAAACTGAAGTTATCAAGACAAAAACAGAGACTGGAGAGGCTGTCATCCTTCCGAAACATGTGATGGTTATGACCCTCGAAGATGCTTTCAAGATGTTTAAAGAAGAGAACCCAGATACTAAGATTGGATGTTCATCATTCAAAAGATTGAAGCCAAAAAATGTCCGCAAAGTGTCTGAGACAAGCCGCCGCACCTGTTTGTGCACAAAGTGTTGCAATGTTGCACTGAAGGTACAAGCCCTTAAGAAGTTTATTGCCACGCGTTCTCCAGAAAATAAAGACCTTGCTGACAAGATGACAAAAGCATACCTGTGTGATGCCATTGTTTGTGCATATTCCTCCCATCCTGACAAGAAGTGCTTGGAGAGAGAGTGCAACCAGTGCCCCAAGTTGGAAAGCTGTTTTGAAGCTCTGAGAGATCACTATCAGGCAAACTCAAAAGCCCAGGGGAAGAAAATAAAGAACACCCCTTCCCATATCAGGGCTCTACGGTCCCCAAAAGGGCCAGGTAGGTTGGCGGGGCTACCTGAGCCCAAAATCAGGTAGTCCCGCCAGCATTTTAGGTAGTCCCGCCATTTATTCCAAAAAGGCAAAAAGGTTCTTTTTCCCCCTTTTCATGTTAGTAATGGTACTTATGCTTTTTTCTTCTATTTTTAAGGTTGCATGCTTAAGGAATGCTATATTTTTCTTTTTTTCGCTACCATTTTGTTGGATTTTAGTGGGGAACTTCCCCAGGATTCAGGTAGTCCAGCGGGACTACCTGAATCCAACTTTAGGTAGCCCGACAGGGCTGTTTTTGGAATTCAGATCTCCCGGGAGATGGGACTATGCTATATGTTGAGCCCTGCATATCTTTATAGCTGAGGTAAATACATGAATAAAATATAAAATGTATGAAATCGTATATGCGTCAGGCACGAAATGCGGTAATCGTAATTTGTAAATGTATATTAAATGTTAAAAATACTCTTAATACTATGAAGAAATCAAGCCATGATGAACTGGTAATATACCCTGTCTGTAACAGATTTTATATTTACTCAGCAAAATGCTTTAAGAATTCTGATAAGTCCTTTAAAACTACCATGTCCAAGTTGCACTTAAATAAGAAAAACAAGTAAAATTTATATTTATATTGTTAATTAGATATATCATTGAAATGAAATAGGTTGCTGTTTGTATATTATACACTATGTCACAACCAATTCTGTTTTACCTTCAGGTCCTGGAAGACCATGAGGATGATATGCTGGTATCATTCATGGTAAAGACAGGGGACCTGTACTATTGGCCAGAACCACCTGATATTGCCTTACAGGCAAAACAAGACATTGTTTGTCGAATTAATTCTCCTGAATTGGTCAATGAAAGGGCACAATTTCAATTCGCCAAAAGTGACTTTACATACATTAAAGAGTGCTTGGCAAACCAGAAGGCTGTGCTGTATTTCAAATAGACTGACAATGTAGGACTGTCAAATATTTGCAATATAGTAATATCATAATCATATATGTGATAATTCACTGTGTAAGATACAAGCACAAGTGAAAATTTTGTAATAAAGACAATTTCTGTTTTGTATAGTTTTTCTTTAGATTTTGTGTAATTCTATACAATTCTATATTGTATTCATGCAATGTATACCTTTTTGTTATTGTAAGCTACAGTTTTAAGCAAGATATCTATAGATCATCCAATTTCATTTTATTTACTTTTTCAATATTTGGTAAAAATGGTAGTGTCCGCAACATGTAAACATTGATAACAATCCATATATCTTTTCGATGTAAGATAAGAAATATCTTATCAGTGCATTGTGATATCAATTCTGTAAATCAAAGAAAGAATGAAGACTGAACTTTAATGTGAAAAGGTGAAATTTCCTCATTGTATATACTATCTTAATTCAAAAAGCGGTTCTTTTATACTGACCAATTAAGAGGTCATTACCTGTAATTCTATTTGTTCTGCCAATATGCTCAAGTAATTTGGCTAAAAAGATATGTTTTTTCTATTTATGTTATTGCTCTGTCAATAAAACAATTTTCAAATACACCATGTGCCTGTTGTAGTGTCCGCAACAAAAAGGGGTTGCTTTCCTTATTGTTATGGGAGTAAAATATGGATGCACATTGAATGATTCACTTGTTAAATCAGTTAGATAACATATCAAAGACATAAGTCATGGCTACTTTAGCCCTGAATTTGCAAGTATTTTATCTGTATGATAGTTGAAAGTAAAGTAAATTTCTGTGAACAAAATGGTCAGCAAAAGTGAAAAATCTCCTAATTTTGTTCATGTGGATAGCACAAATACTAAAGATCTCTGGAACCTTGACTCTATTTAAACTTATCACATATATCCATAAAAGTTGACCAAAAGTTGTATTCTTTGCAAGCTGTTCACCTGAGTCCTGAAATGGCCATAAGAATATAAGACCAATGGAAATGTAGTGTCCGCAACGGTGAAATTTTCAAGCAAAAGGTACTGACATACCATTGACTGAAACTTTTTAACCGTGATAGATAACTTCAGGATCTTATGGGGAAGGGTTTGGGCAAAACATTAAGAACATTACTTTTGCTCCATGGTGACCTTCATTTTTTGATGGTAGCGCAAATTTAGTGACACCCTGATTGTGGCTAACCCGAAAAGTATTTTGATTTATTAGAATACTGGTAATTTGTCTCTAAGTTACTCAATAAAAATAAGAAAGAAAACATACAAGTATGTCTAACCAGCACTGTTTACATGTATAATCCTTCATAGCATAAATCAAAAACACTTGAGAAAGTTTGATGCCAAGATAGAATAGATAATTTGAAATAGTACAATATTATAATAAGTGTTAACATGCTAAACTTAAGCTTTGACAAGCAAACATTCTCATGAAAGTGCGATGAACCGATTAATCGGTGATAGTCGGTTGGCCTAGCTGACTGATGGTCGGTTGGGAAAATTCAACTGACTCCCACCACTATGAACAGATATGAATTCATGACTGAACAACCATTATTTTTGTTTATTTCTAAGACCCAGAAGTTTGCTTTCATAGAAACCAATTAAAAGCTACGTTGCACATTGAGGTCTTTTAATTTATTATATCTATCTAATCAGTTATCACATTTCTGTAATGTCCATGCCATGAAAAATGCTGTACAAAATAACTCAAAAAATTCAAGAAGGGGGCAAAAACTTAGGTGGCAACTATATAAATGTGAAATCTCACTATCTAAATATTAACATAGACACAGATAAACAAAGATCTGAGAACCTTTCTTTTTGTGACATGGTGAGACACTTTTGACACGGTGACCCTGATTGTGACTAAGCCGAGAACGAATTGTAATACTAGACCTGTTTGAAAGAATAAATCAAATATATAAAGTAAATTGATAAACAAGTTGAATTAAGTAATACATGTATTCAAATGAAATGAAAATAGAATGAAATAAATCATGATTGATTATAATAATTGATAAATGCATAAATACAGAATGAATTCGTTGATTTTACTGATCTCAGTGATTTTTTTAATCAAGGTTATGATGTTTGATGAATGAATTGAATAAAGGCAAGCATATTTTTGGAGGTTGACCGATCTATATATCGGTCAATCTCCTATGTTGCCGTCTCATTTTTCCCTATTCCCTTTGCAATGGGGATATGGTCGTCCGCAGAATTGCACTCAATTTTGTCGTATTTCTTAGGCGTATGTTCTAGGAGTTGGCCATTGGTATTTGTTTATTTTTGTGGTATTTAGTTTTGTTTATATGTTTTATGCTCAGAGTTTTTGTTTTTATATCAATATTTGCTTTATATTTTGTGTTTTGGGGGTGTTTTGTCGGGTATGATTTTGTTTACCATGTCAGTGCCGGCGTAGTTGTTGGGTGTTAGTGTACATATGCGGTGTCTTGCATTTGAATATTATGATGTATTACGGGGGTTTCCCTTATTTTGTCACGTGTCAGGCTTGGGGTTTCCTCGCTGTTTGTGATGTGGGTGCCTCTGCAGGTAGCGGGAAATCAGCTTTTAGCTGGTTCTGGGCAATTGCAGTGGAAGTTTCGCTCATAGATAGCTCATAGATAATTCTGACCAAGAAATCTAAGGTTGCTCCGCGGTTGGCAAGAATATCTGCCAGCACGCCGTGAATTAGGCCAGGAGCCTTACAAGATGGAAATGTGAAAAAATACATGCAAAACCTTTCCAAAACCATTTAATGATCTGCTACATTGGTAACTTATGAATAAGTTACCAATGTATCAGATCATTATTCGCATACTTACCAGCCCTGACTTGGGAAATTCCAGCAAAGTTATAGCGGTTTAATGCTTCGAGAATGAATTCAAGATGGCGGCACTTTGGTTTCGTAACCCCAAAGCGAAATGGCTCTTGCGATGGAAATATTCCATCAATTATCAACATACGCATATGTGTATGTAGATAATTGATAGATTGAATAATATACTTCCAAAAATGAGATCATTCGTACTGCAAACTGAAATCTTGCCAAGACAAGTTACGGCAAGAGTTCAGGCTGCAGTTCTTAAAGTCACTTTGAAGTGTGTACAAAATTTTGGCGACTAGCCGCTTCGAGGCTGAAATAAAGCAAAATACATTTCATAACTTTACAAAACCATTATGATCTGATACATTGGTAACTTATGAATAAGTTACCAATGTATCCGATCAGTATTTGCATACTTACTTGTTCAAATTTGGGGAATTCCATAGAAGTTATGGAGCTGTTCAACGCTGAAGAGACCAAAAACAAGATGGCGGCACTTTACGAATCGCATTCGTACCCTAAAAGCAAGACGGCTGTTGTGATGGAAATAAATCATAGAGGAATTCCCTATTATTTAAGAAAGAGAGACTATGGGGTCACCCTATGGTCATATGAATACATTAAACGGAAAATTATTACAGATCTGGTGATGTGACGATACCTAAACTTTTGTAAGCTGAGGTTGCATTCCCCCAAATTGAACTTGAAACTTTTTTCAACCAAGTTCAGTGAACATCTTATATTGTTTATGTTGATCTTTTGTAAATAAGATGTAATGATGATATGTAGATTTGTTTTTCTTTAGTTTTCAGGTAAAAGACTTGTTTGTTGTTTATTTTAAATATTTACTATGTAAATAAAATTGTTTTTATTGCAAATATACCCCAATGAAGCTGTGATGTATGTGATATTATACAAATATGACATCCCTGCGGGGTGTACACCAGGAATAACTTCCCTGAGAGAGGATTGTCGCTTTAATATAAATATCCACAACAAAAACCAAGCAACAAACCTAAAGATTTGCAGTATTTTAAAGGCAAAACAGTTAGTGACCAAAACAACAACAAAACATAACACCACAATAAATCATAAACACACAAACATTCAGAGGCATCACTCAAGCAATGTTATTAAAACATATTACTCAGACCACAACCAAATTTTTATCACAATTTAAACACATCAAAAACCGAGGGTACAACCAAACTTTGATACATAACCTGCTATCAAAGGCAAAAAACAAAATTTAAAAGAATTGAAATATTATAGATACAAAAAATTGTAAAATATCAAAAAACGAAATAACCCAGAGATAAAGTGACCTCCTGACGCCATTAGCATCCCTATTGTTTTTTAGAGTTTGTGTTATTAAGTAGATAAATAATTATGCCCTACGAACACATTACAGTGTATTGAATCGAATGGAATCGAAAAATATATCAATTAATCGAGCGATAAAATTTCATATCAATGACATCACTACTCTTAAGGCAAGTGGCCTTGAGCTTTTTTATTTATCTTTTCATTTTTTTCATCTGATCAATAGTGGTTTTGCCCATCTAGAGCAGACCCAAGATTTAAGCCCTGATAAACAAAAAATAAATAAAATAGAAAATAAAAAAGATTTAAGCCCTATATACATAAGGTTTTCACATTTGAAGGTTGATGATGTATGTTTTTCTGTATTTTGTTTCCCCCAGACGAGGATGACCATAGATCGTGATGGCTCACGTCTTGGTACAACCTCCCCGGTCCACGTCCACGTTGAAGATGACACACCAGTCCATGTGTATGTGAAGAAACCTAAGAAGCCGGTGCTCTCCCAGTCTGCACTACGGGTAGAGGTAGGTATCAGTGGAAATGTCTGCAAATGACTCTGTTGCACATGTTGTCATTTGCCAAGCCGTGAGAGACTTTAACAATATTTATCTATTTTGAACAAGAGCATTAATGTTTGTTTTGAGTATGGGCACCTAAGTTGTGAAATAATTTGACAAAATAAGTATTAAATTGTGGAAATACTGGTTATCTATGGAGGTCACTCTTTAAAATGTAGTATTTAAAGTGTCTTTATTGGTAACACTGGCTGGGCCTGGGACAGGAAATACCAAAAAGTTCTAACGCAAGCTTTTGATTGATCTGAGGGATTATGAGCCCACCTATAATTTATACTCAGTGCCCTCAGTGTAATTATAAGTGTGTATTTTGTAATATGGATAACTCAGAATTGAAATATGATTAGGATTATTGGGGCTAGGACAATTGGCTTAAACTCTATTCAATCCTGTCAAGATGTGATGAATCAATTATTTTTGCCCACATTGCTAACTTTGCATGAAAGACATTTTTCTTGGCGAAACCCTCCTTAACTTACCTCAATAGAACTGCCTTTTCTATGTTTTGATTTCGAAATTTGTCTGTTCCTTGTCTATTGTTTTCTTGTCTAGATATTGACACCACAACACTATGGTCAATAGGATCCAATTGTTAGTTTTTGAAAATTGAATTGCTTTCAATATGGTATGAGCACAATAAAGTAATTAACTTGTCGGTAGGCGACTAGTATGGTTTTGAAGATTGATAATTATTTCAATAATCATCAGAAATAGATTAGCCTGAAAATATTGACAATTAATCGATCGGAAATTTGCGAACAATTCCTAGCCCTAGTGATCAGAGGGCTGTTACAAGCATGTATGTGTATAATCTATGGCCCAAAAGGATATGTGAATGCCATCATTGCCAACCCTGATTGTCTGTTTGTTATTTGAAGGAGAGACTTCGAGAAAGCAAGAGGAAGGCAGCAAGTCAGTTTGAAGTTGGAAATTTACGTCGCTCGACTGCGTCTGTGAAGTCTAAGAGCAAAGGTGCCGCAGGCAGCAGCAGTGGGCCCTGGATCCCTGCTCCGGGGAAAACCTCCAAGACAGACAGAATCTCATGGATAGTAAGTACAGCAGGCCACTCTATGGGCAGCACAGTGCATCTAGGTACATCTTGAACAAAAGTAGCAAGTGAAGCGATTGGCCAGGGACCAGAGCAAATTTTCTAATTGTCCTTAATTAAAATTTGACTCCAATTTTAAGTTGCCTTTTATAGTTTAACCCTTCACTACAATTGTTTAATTCTCCAGAAATGATGTTTGGTTTACACATTACTGTGTTGTTAAACGTTAATGATATAGATGAGCTTATTACTTTTATGATGTTGGTGTCCACTAGATGTCCAGATGATGACCTGGGGCCTTGCTGGCAATAGTTATGCTTGTTACCTTGGATGATGTTTATGTAAGGAACTATCGTCTTTGATTGGTCATGAACACTGTATGTGCGTTGTTTCGTTTCAGGGGCCGTCACACAGGCTTGATATTGCGGACCCCAAGTTGCGTGACAATGCAGCGCAGAGCACGCTGCACCTGAGCGACCTATCGACGGACGAGGAGGACCGGGTACAGGGGAGCATGATGCAGTACGAGAAGAAGATTGGCAGTCTCATGACAGAGGTTGGATCACTGAAAAATGAGGTGAAGTTGACTACTGTAAATCCTGTTAATTTACCAATGTATATAATTTGTCGATATTTAACAATCAGACTCGATTGGTAAAATAAGATTTAGAAATTCTGGAAAGCTTCAGATCGGCAAATTAAAGACATCAATGAGAGAACTGTAAGTCTGCCCTGTTCTTTCAGCTGAGAATAAATAAACGGGACACCTTCATTACATTTTGATTAGGGTTTTTGCAGTTAAATTGTAATTGATACTGACTAGTGCCTGTTTGTTGACTTCACTAGTCAAACTCCGAGATGAGAGCAGACACCAACTCATGCCAACTCCACCCTCCTGGCTTGTCAGTATCAATTTCAATTTAACCTCCCTAGCCTCTTTTATCCACTAATTATAAGGTACTGTAGAATGGCTAATTTTTCTGTGTGACAATTTTCCCTATTTTCTCATTTTTGGGTGTTTCCGGTTCTAATATTTCCGAAAAGAGGACATATATTTTTTCCGTTTTTAATTTTCACGATTTATGTAGACCTTTAATTTTAGTATACCAGAAAGTAAATATTATTGGGTACCTGCACATGCAGGGCCTTCATTGGAGCAACGCACCACATGGCGATTGGATTATAAGCAGTCTAGAGAGGCGTCCAGAAATAGATCAACGGCAATGTAATCTGTGAAATGGCACATAGTTGAGCAGCAGTCACAGCATGATCAGTGGTCATCCAGTGCAATTAGCGATTGTTCCCAGCCACATGTAGATTGCAATAAGTGATGACTGCTACCACTCTGAGTAAACGCTGGTCAGACACTTCAGAGATAAAGCTGGGCCAGTCTATTTAACTAAGGTCAAAATTTTCCATGTTTATAAAGTCCGGACATGAACTGTATAGATTTTACCTGTGTTAATTATTCCCGTTTAATAGCATTCGGGAAAAAAAACGGGAAAATAAAACACAGAAAAATAAGCCATTCTACAATATTCAAAATCAAAATAGATATGCCGCTGTTTCCTCTTAGGGGTACTGTAAAAGTGATAATGTGATAACAACCAATGGCTGTTTTTAAATTTACCGATCACATATGATCACGATCGGTAAATTTGCAAAAAAGGCAAGATGGGCAATTTTCGGACACAGCAAATTAACCAGATCTATATATAGTATATGGCCTCATGCTTGGGAATGCAAAATTTTGTTAGTACATCATTGCAGTATTCTTACTTCAGAATCAAGTCTGAAGCATGCCCCTTAAATAATAATTCCAAGAATGTCTAAAGAAAGGAGGTTGATAAAGTCACATGGCCAAACTGTTAGAAAGAAATTTACTGGACATTGTCTTAGCTTGAAATTTAAAGCTATCTCTCTGAAGCGACAATTACAAAGTTTCTGCCTGTCCAGATTTAGCTACTCAGCTACTTTAAATCCATATATACCAACTACTTAAAAAGTTGATTGTGTAAAAAGGGCAATTTACACTTCAGCCATCTCATAGAAGATGGCTTGTTGGGAAAAGAGTTGGTTATTACCCTAAAAAAGTCATTCAATTAAAATCCTTCATAGAAATTTTTACCTTTGTTGTAGGTGGACCTGCAGAAGTCTCTGCGTGATATAGAGAGGAAGGAGGAACAGCTGGAGGCGTCCAGGATGGCACTGCTTGACCAGGAGAACGAGCTCTGTGACTACAAGCGAGAACTCACCTACACAGACAAAGAGAACAGAGTGTTGCGCCGCAATCTCGACCGCCTTCATGATGAATACTCATTTACCAGGTAGGTTTTAATGAGGGTGATAAGTCATTTTAATAATAAACATTCTGAAAGTAAAAAAAATATCAGTAAGATGGATTGTGAGTTGTAGCAAAGAAAAACGGATGGAAATTTGTGGCTAAGAGTAATGCAGAGAAACAAAGATCTTTTTGCTGTAAAGTAAAATCAGTTGTGGTCTAATATCGATCAGGGTAGAAGCATTGTCTCCGCAAGAATTAGGGACAGGGTGTTTGAAATTTAAAAAGAAAATCTATTCAAATAATATCTTGAGTATGCTTATTCTCATGGCAGAGGAAAGTGCCTGAATGCCTTGAAGTAATGTATTAGCATACACTTTGAAGTTTTGGATTACTTGAATGAAATTGACATAAATAGGCGTAGCGGATCCCGAGTTACAAAAAAGTTATTTGTGGTCATTGGTGTTGTATTCTAATATTTAGGTATCCAAATGTCATAATAATGGATAAAATATTTGAATTTGAATTCAAACATAATCGCAAGTATTGGCTTAATGTTACATCTTTCAAATGTTTCCATTTTCATTTTTCCTTTAATTTAGTTATATTATGGGTATTGATGAAATTTCTTTCTTGTCATGTTTTATTTTCCTTCCAACAATGTGAATGGAATATGTTCACATTTTTTCCTTCAGGACAGCTAGAATTAAAGATTTTTAATGTCTAACGAGAGGCTGTCCAATTTTACACTGCTTAAATGCACATACTGGTTCAATTCTTTATGAATAATTTTTGAACCAATTATTCTTTGGCCAAGATGATGTATGGTCATTTTATATATTCATTGAATATAATTCTTTTGTTATCATTTATTTTACACCAGTGGCAAAAAAGGGTATGTTTTTTCATTTTACATGTGTGTTTGTTAAATTCTATTTTCCCACCTTTCATTTATTTCTAAGCGCTATTTTACCCAGCTCCCTCCCGATTCAAATGTTATTGTTTCCAATCATTAAGGATAATGGATAATACGATACATGATCACTACAATGAAAATCAATCATTATTAACGCATTGTCTGTGCTATGGGATATCCTCATAGAGAGGACCGACTAGATTGAAGATGTCTAAATCTGAAACAAAAAAGTTGATTCTATAATAGAAGGAACTTTATTTTCATTCCCAACTTAGTTTCAAGAATATTACTGTGACAATATCTAGACAGCACCTTTTGAAGGGAAATTCTATACTTAATGGGTTCATTTTCTTGATTTGCCATCTTGCACCACTGATACACTGATACGTAGGCGATTCTCACACCTTTCTGTGTCAATTTGAGTTTGAACTTATGATTTTTGTCATTCTTAAATGCAATTGATTTATCTCTTTCCCCTCACACCTTTAAACCTTTCTGTAAGATCTTATTTTCCTTTATCTCACAATAGAAATGATAGAAAATAGTAGTTCTTATTTTAAGGGTCCCATTTTCAACACTAATCAAGTGTTGACACTCAACTCTCCTACTTCTTTTCCCATGCACATTTTCTTAAAAGAAATGCACAATATGTTGTTATACTGTAAATCACCCAATGTTACCTACACAAAACCTATGAATATTTCATTATTCTTGTCTAATTCTGAAATTGATTCAATACAAGTCAGCAACTCCGAAGCAATAGCCGTAATATAGGCAATAGACGTAAATCTTTGCTTACATGATCTATATGAAGTCGGTGCCAATCAGGAGTGTTTTTATTTACAAATATGTTTTTCAGGAAATGTAAAAGATACTGCTGCTTTATAAGTATTGATTGAAATAAATAAATTTTCACTAAAAAAAAAAGTTCCATAAGTAGCTTACACTTAGGTCTACAGTGTGGATTTAGGATTTCAGTGTCAGAGGGTTGTTTCTTTTGGACGGGGGTCATTTTAACAGTGAGGTAGATCTAATCTACCCTACTGATTTTTGAGCAAAGATAGAGGAAAGTGATATACTAAGCTAGAAAATAAATATTTTGATTGTAAATGGGGTCCTTAACCACTCTCTCTTTATCCACAACTGTTCTAAGCTAGTTTCTGTTTTTTAAGTTGCATAAATGACTTTGCGGGATATATAGATTTGTGTTTGTCTCTGCGGCAGGAGTGAGCGTGAGGTGATGGGGCTGGAGAGAGAGCAGCTGATGAAGAAGCTGGTGGAGGTGGAGATGGACGGGCAGGCCGCTGCCAAGCAGGTGGCCGCGCTCAGGGACACCATACGCAGGCTTAGACAGGTAAATACACTCAAACCTTCAATACTATAGCCAAAAAATCACCAAAATAATGGCTTTCAGGGTACACAATACGCAGGCTCCGACACTCAAACCTTCAATGCAATAGTCAAAACAGCAAATAGTGGTTTTCAGAGACACGATACACAGGCTGAGACTGGTTTAAGGAAATACACTCAAACCTTCAATGCTATAGCCAAAAAATCACCAAAATAGTAGGGACTCGGTGCTTCAAACATAATTTCTGTAGACGAAAAACACTTATCAAACTTAATAGTTAAGGCTACATCCTACCGACAGCAATGCAGTAAAAAGATATAAATTCAAAAGGTTGAAATAAGAATTGGAGCTGGCTTGCGCCACAGGCTGCATAGACTGCAAACATGATAGGGTGATATCATTTTTCAGGAGAGCCGCCTGTCCAGTTCAGACAGCGCTATGCTGGCCAAGCAGAAGGAGCTGCTGATGGAGCGAATGGCAGACTTTGAGGGGACCAATCGCACGCTGCGACGGATGCTGCGCGAGGCTCACAAGGAGGAGTCAGGCTCACTCCGCCTGACCGAGCAGAGAGACGTGCTGCTCAGAAAACTATCAGAGAATGACGACCTAGTCAAGGTAGGAAACGTGCTTACTTTATAACATGTACATGTATTTAGAGCGTGCAACATAACCACTTGCCCCGTTGCCCTGCTCAATAAGTTATATTTTGGACAGAGTCCTCGCAATGTAATTCACCTTTGTTTAACAGAGTCAAGGGGCAAATGAAAGTGCTGGGGGGCAAGTAAACTTTAGGAGCAGCTTGCCCTGCTCGGCAAGGAATGTTTTGGAACCTGTGTTGCACCCTGATTTAGCCATTTAGGATTAGTACTACGATACAAAATACCAATATTGAATAAGAAAAAGTATTGTAGCGTTTGAGAACTGATATACAGGTACTTCTTAAAGATACAAAATTGAATTACCTGCTACCTGGAGAGCACACTTGGTCTGACAAGGAAATATCCTAATAATGTTGCTAAATTGCAAAATATATCTTGCTGAAAATTGGTCCTGTTAGATTTTGAAATTCAAATTCTTTTCAGACATTACTCAGACGTTATATCTGTAGATTAAATACTAATCCTGTCCAATACTCATATTTTGCAAGAACTGTTTTTTTTTTCTAGCAATTTTTTGGTGGTGAATACTACAGTACTTCATGTAATCTGAGTTTCTTCTGTGTTTCAGCACCAGAAGTTGCAGGTATTAGAGAAGGAGCGTGAGATTCAGGACCTACAACTTCAAATCAACAGACAAAGGGTAAGTTAAGAATACCTAGAATAGAAAAAAATAAAATAAGCATAAAAAGTTAATATCATAAAAGCTATAATACTGGATAAACACAATTAAAAAAAATCAGTACATACCAGGGCTCGACAAATAGCATAGTCCCATCTCCCGGGAGATCTGAATTCCAAAAACAGCCCTGTCGGACTACCTAAAGATGGATTCAGGTAGTCCCGCTGGACTACCTGAATCCTGAGGAGGTTCCCCACTAAAATGCTACAAAATGGTAGCTAATAAAAGATAAATATACCATCCCTTAAGCATGCAACCTACGAAATAGAAGAAAAATAGCATAAGTACCATTACTAACATGAAAAGGGGAAAAAGAACCTTTTTGCCTTTTTTGAATAAATGGCGGGGCTACCTAAAATGCGGGTGGGACTACCTGATTTTGGGTTTAGGTAGCCCCGCCAGCCTACTTGGTCCTTCTGGGGACCGTGGAGCCCTGCATACACTAGTTAACCTTACCCAGCTTCTATTTCTTGAGAGAGAAAGTACATGATATTTTATAATGTTAGATAAAAGCATCTGCCCAGGAGGGCCGTTTTTGACTTGTTCAATTTAGGATCTTAGTTGACAGATTTTGCAAATTCTCCATAGGTAAAACTAGAGATTTTTTATATAGTGATAGAAATCTAATTGATATGTTCAAATCTTTTCCTATTTTCACCCGTTCAGGTTTACCTCAGAATATGTGAAATCAGACAAATTTAAAATATTTGTTATACGGTACTGATATTCACTGAATTGGATAGCTTCAGTAAAATGTTTAAAATGTTTGTTAACAATTGTACATACCATCATTTACTTTGGTAAGACAAATTTCTAATTCCCCATCCAATTAGATAGTTCCACAGCTAATTTATACGATCCACATCAGGGGTCAACATTAAGGAAAAATTTCTTAAGCCCAGTAGGGCTAGTTACCGTAACTTTTACGAGCCCTGAAATATTTTTGCTAGCCCTGATGTTAATGACAATTCTTTTTTAAAAAGGGACCTCTGTTGATAACACATAGCCTCTGTTGAAACATGAAAAGAATACAGTGTATTGTGTTAAATTGAGTTATATTATCATCCAGGTATGCAAAGCCAAAGGAGGGCTTCATACATTTTAAGCGCTGATATTCTAATTCTATCTAGCCCCTCAGGGCTACTCACAGGTAGAATTTACTAGCCCTGACTTTCAAAAACTAGCCTGGGGCTACGGGGCTAGCCTTAATGTCGAGCCCTGCACATTATTTGTGGATATTTCTGTGAATTTATTTGAACTTTTCTCTTGTTTCTATCAGGATGAAAATATGGCGGTGACGAACCTGCAGGAGTCACTGGAGTCTAACAAGGCCCACCTCCAGAAACAGCTACGGCAGAAAGAGGGGGACTGCAATAGGATGGCTGTGCAAATTAGGGTAGGTACAGCTGCATTTGACAACTGTTTGGTCTGCCTCTCAACAGGAAACAGAGATATTTGTCATGACTAGACCTGACGATCATTGAAGAGGTATAATGGCCTGATAGGGCTAGCAGGCCTACTTCAGGTATCTACTAGCCCTAAATCATATTATAGCAGGAAAGATAGTCTAATAACTAACCATGGGAATCACATGTGTGTGTGACAGTTGAAATATGAAAATACCTTTACTTCTTTTGCAAATTATCTTTTGTGTTTAATGGCTATACTGCATTTCATTATTCACTCCTTTTCACTGGCTTGGTAGAGCTACCTATTATTGGTGTCTGAAAATCCAATGGTTTATCCAATCATCTGCCCGCATAGCCCATGCTATCTTGTAGATATTTTCAAGAATACATCTTTTGGCATTATTTATTGCTTATCAGAACCCAAATAATAACTTTTCTTCAAATTATTTGCCAAAGCACACCTTTCTGAGAATGATTGCATTCTGACAAAAAAAATTCAACGGGGAACTCTTTCTTTTCTCCTCCCTCTCAGAGTCTGGAGTCCCAGCTGGCGTCGGACAGGATAGAGATGGACCACCTGCAGGGCATACTCACCAACACACAGGAGAAGGCAGAGCGAGACAAGGAAGCTCTCAAAAAAGCCACCAGGTACAGTGAAAATTAATAGGACTGCAAGATCAGGGCTTTGAATGAGGTGTGGAAAACTGAACCTGGAAAAGTTATGGGTGGCCAGTTGTGTTGTTTTTAAGTTTAGGGTGTCCATCTGACAAACTGCTGACTGACGCCCCGGCCTGTTCCTTTACCCCAGAGGCTCGTAGAGTCATAGTACCTAATGAAAGCCAAAGGAAGTATGGCTCAAAGGTGGTCTTTATAGATATGTGATACTTATTTAAAGAATATGTCCCTTACTTTTCACCTGATGGAATTTTGAAGCATTCCTTTGTAAAGAGAGGGTCTTTCATTAAGAGGTGGTCTCTCAGGTAAGCTTGACTGTAATAGCACTGTGGGCCAGGCTCTGATGGCATTGGATGCCAAAAGACAGTCTTTCAGTGACGTTTTTTCACCGAAATATGAAGATCCTACGAGGGTGTATGACTAATTCATGATTAATTACCCTGTAATATTCTAATCTCACAAACACTACGATGGTACTACTTAATTCCATTCTAATTTCTAGTTCTCTCAACTGAGCCAAGGATAACCAGGTAGTTAGCTGGTTGATTTGGAATCAGGTTTCCTGCCAGTCCTGCCAGCATTTCATATTTGCCGCCCACATGAATACAAGGATTTTACCCCCTCACCCTGCAATTATCCCCTGGTCTAGGTATTACAGAAAGTCTTGTCAGACAAATTGCAGGCACAATGAGAATGCTTGGTTCTCAATTCTAGGATTAACTGGCCCCGTCCATCCTTCCATGTCAAATCTGTACCAATCACTTGTACCTTCAACTTGCAGGATACAGAAACAGCGTGCGATGCGGGGAGAAGACTCCATAGAACAGCTCAATGCTCAACTTTTAGAAAAAGAAACGTTCAATGCAGACTTGCAGAAAAAACTGGATGACATGCAGATTCACGCTGACAAGGTCTCCAAAGAAAAGTCCCAGGTGATAGCAGAGAACACTGCACTTCAAGGGTGAGTCTAATAAATACACATCTTGTACTAAGAAAATGATGAGACGGGCCTTGTTTTATCATTAACTCGTACATGCTCGATGACTTCCCTGACAAGTGTCTTCACCTACGATCACCTGAGATACCTCTATAATGACTTTGGAATAAAATATAAATTCACAAATGGCATACCAGATTGAGGATAACAATGAGCTTTGTATTTGCTTCTGGTGGGTAATTTGGCCAATACAAAATGATGCAAAAACATAAAAAATGACTGAAACCAACATGACAGGGGATAAGATGGTATTCAAAAATCTTTGCGTCCTTGTGCTTTGAACAAAAGTAGCATAAGCATTAGAAAGGTTATAAGGATCATGTTGTGTTTTTGTTTAAAAAGAATGATCTTTGTTGTGTATTTTTAATGATCACAATATTTGTTGTGTATTTTCTTATAATCATGATCTTTGTTGTGTATTTTCTTATAATCATGATCTTTGTTGTGTATTTTCTTATAATCATGGTCTTTGTTGTGTATTTTCTTATAACCATGATCTTTGTTTTGTATTATCTAATAATCATGATCTCTGTTGTGTATTTTCTAATAATCATGGTCTTTGTTGTGTATTTTCTGATAATCGTGATCCAGCTCTGTTTTGTATTTTTTAATAATCATGATCTTTGTTGTGTATTTTCTAATGACCAGGATCTTTATGTATTTTCTGATAATCACAATCTTTGTTGTGTGTATTTTACTAATGATGAAAATGTTTGTTGTTGTATTGTGTAGGCGTATTGCTGAGTTGGAGACGACGTACCAGATGGCTGAGGATAACAGCAAGGTTCAGATAGAGGAGACGTCGGCCAGGCTCCACAATAAAACTGCTGAGTGCTCCTCACTCAAACTGGAGAACGAGAGACTCAAGGTAAAACTGCTGGACGCTCTCAGCTAGAATACAACACTGGCAGATAGTGCAGTTCATCTGATAAAAAGTAACACCTAACCATAGTAGGGCACTCACATGGCAGATACCAGTTAGGGTATTTCAAAAAAGAAGAAAGTTAGGGTATTTCAAAAAAGAAGAAAAAAAGTCGAGATAGCACCTTGGACCA
This sequence comes from Maea johnstoni, assembly GCA_963942565.1. Lineage (NCBI taxonomy): Eukaryota > Metazoa > Annelida > Polychaeta > Spionida > Magelonidae > Maea > Maea johnstoni. The sequence goes on from OZ012695.1 coordinate 12,417,746, forward strand.
TAAAGAGAGTAGGACACTTAAATGCTATAGCCTTAGAGATAATCAGTGGAGTGTAAATAAAAAGAAAAAGACAAACAATGTTTTCCATGGAGGGGGTAGGACACTGGGATGGTACATATTGAGCGGCAGTTAGTGCAGTTTATCTATAGCTGGGATGGGGGCTGCTTGGGTCTTGGGAGGTATGAATTTAGCAAGAAAAAGATAAAATAATGGTTTAGAAATATATTTTTGGAAACAAAGCGGTTATATGAAATGTATTACTAGATAAAGAGATATGGTCTTCTGGTAGAGCTAATAACCACAATAGAGTGCCAGCCCTACCTAGTTCTTCACTAGTCCTAGGTCAGATTGATAGGTATTTTATAATTCAATACTGAACCAAGTTAGCCAACTAAGATTAAATAACAAGTTAAGTTTGATAAGAAATATTATTTCATGATTATTGAAGCCAGGGTTCTTTTTCCCTATTATCGTGTCTTATTCCATATGGTATTTGCTGTTTCTTGATGGTCCATTATTTACTTGTGCTAGCTTGACCGTGTGGTAAGCATGGCTGCTTTAATAGCATACTCTATTTCCTCCACCTCTTTCTCTCTGAGCAATTCAGCTATAGTGGGGGACATGCACTGCTTCATGAAAATAAATAAATGATACTGTTATGACCTTGTACATACTGAAACATTTCCTGACAGTTTGGTGTTGGCATTGATTCTGTAAATTAAGTACAGCAGCCTGTTTGACCAGTTACTTTAAGTCCAGCTTATTTGTTAAAGAAAAATACTTATTGCCAACTTCTGGCCATTTACACAAGCATCATTTGAGCCTTTGATACATCATTGTATGCCACATTGATAGCGGCGTCTTCTGTTGCATGTTCCCCATTATAGCAGCACAGCAGGTCTAGCACTTAATGTTGTCACCTGATGAACACAAATTCATTTTGTAGAATAATCCTTCTAGATTTAATGGATGTGACACCATTTATATTGATGTTATTTCCAATAAAAGTGCTTTAAAATGGTTTTCAAAAAGTTTATGCAATATCATTAGTCCATGATGCAATCTGATTTTCCATTATCATCTATGAAAAAAATAGAAGAGCTTACCTTGAGAATATGAACAAGCTATTTTTCACCCGTTCACACTTTCCTTATGAAAGAGGGCATGATGTTTTAGTCATATTTTTCTCAAGAACGCATCTTCAGAAAGATATTTAAAAATAAACAACCATACTTCTGATTTTTTGCCAGTTTCTGAGCATACTGGCAAAACCGTTTGATGTGAACTCAGCATGAAAGGCTTAAAGGGTTGTTTATGTGTTTATGGTGCTTAACCCATTCATGCCAGTAGTGTCTTAAAACACTGGGACTATTCGGCTGATATCTTTGTTAACTATTCAGCAACACCACTGGCCAAGGATTTTCATAAATATCTCGCCATGAAAATTTTGATAGTTATAAGTTAGCACTTGCATGCCTTAGATTTGTTGATGTTCTACGTGTATCTTGCTCGTGTTGTTTGACTAGACGTCGCAGGCGACCATGGAGGACCAGCTGTCGCAGGCGGAGTCGGAGGTGATCCAGCTGCAGACAACCGTACGGCAGTATGAGGTCATGCTGTCCGAGTACAAAAACCAGGTGAGTTAATAAGTCCTTTTATGTGGTGAATCTTGGTGAGAGAGCGTTCTAAGGCTGCATACTGATATGATGAATCTGAATTGACATTTAAACCAAAAAGAACTACCAAAACTGACAAAATTGGATGACAATTCCTTGGTTTTTGTTTTAACTAGAACCTCCTGTTGTCAAAAATTTGTTTGAAAACAGTATTGTTTTCATTTATTCGGAGATCTATTGCATTGTTTACTTTTAAGTGATATTTAGTAGAAAAACCACCAAGTATCTATACTGCAATTTATTTAGGTCCCACACTTTAATTTTACTATGGACAGTGTATTTAGATCACAAAAACTACTAGGACCATTTCTTTCCAAATTGCATGGTTTTAAAATTGTGCATTTTTGCATGTACATGTATCTTTCAAAGATTTGACTGAACAAAAGTAATCAGATGCAAACTAAACATGATACCCAGGACTTCAAACGATTCCTATGATCATACCTGGCAATAATCACAGATAATAGAGTGCACCCTTAGGAAGCTGTCTCATTGGAAATACTTTAGACATGATTTCTCTCAGTTAATTTAGATGTTCCACACAATTTGATATTTTTCATTAGAAGTTTAAAAATAAATAATTTTATGCTGACTTTTCTACTTCACCGTCTCATCTAGTAATAATTTTGTTTTAACTGTTATCAGACCATATTTTTGAATAGACAGTTTTTTCTGGTTCCATATTCTCAATATGTTTTTTGATCAAACTTTTTTTTATAAAAACGTTACCCCTCTTTATCAAATTCTATGCACTCTGCCCTTTTACATAGCTGTTGTCATATTGAATGGACTAAATTGCCATTCTTCTTGGTAATCCATTGTCTCAGATAAATCCATCAATGCCTGTAGCATATCTAAAAAAGTTAGGCAATTTTGGGGATCATTTTCTGACAAAAGCGCTTTATCAGAAATATATCAATATTTATCAGAAATCAACACACAATAATTTATTATCATAGTATCCCCGTAATTTTTTTCCAAAAGGTGCTCCTGTTAGGAAAATACCACCAAAATGGCTAGGGTTTTGGGGGTGCTACAGGCAAGAAGGGTCTAAGAAAACACAGTTGTAAAATTATTCAATATGGGTTATTGTTCTTGAAATTGAAATTGAATTACTGAACAAGATGGCCTGTTTGGTTTTGACAAGTGCTATGAAAATAATTTCTAATTTTCATCTGGCAGACATTATTTTTAAGAAGTTTATTTGTTATTTTTTCATTAAGGTCTAAGTTATCAATTTTGTAGATGATCACATATTATTCTATTGTCCTATCTTATGAATAATGTGCATATTTATGTTTAGTGTGCATTTTTTCTAATCCCCCATTATTTTTTGACGGCTCACTTTTAGACCAAGCCCCAACTCACATATTCTTATTTAGGCCGCTCGCCAATGGTAGGTGGATTGTCGTTGTATGCTTTGCACTTAAAATGCACACCTCGTACTGTCTCGTAAATCTGTCTCCTTTTTTCTTGTTCTTTTTTTTTGGTATTGGAAAATCTTTTCTGTTCTCTCTCTCTAGCCTTACAAATGCATAAGCTTTTGGTAAAGCTATCCCTTTGCAGGATAACCGACAGCCAGATTACTTTGTCAAGCTTATTTTTTGGGATTTTGATCTCATCTGAATATCCAAGAGCTTTTGATAACCTTTATTGCCGTATTATTTTATGCTTACTTTTAGTTGACAATTAAACAATACTTGGACTCATATTGGGTGACCTCTGTACAATTTGATACTAGTATCGCCCAGACGTAATTTAGGTTGCCTCAGGCCATGGTAAATTTCTCTCTTATGCACTTTCCTTTTATTCCTTGGATTTTTTGCAAGGCTTATTCTCTTGCAGCTGCTAAGGTCAAAAGACTACAATAAATCCTTTCCTCATATTTTTTCTTTTGTATTTTGAAGTATGAACTGTTCTGAGCTGAATGTTGACTGTGAACTTGGTTCCTTGTTTTCTCAGTGTATGTCTTTTGTAGTCTGTTGTCATCTGAAGGTGTCTGGGATAGATGTAGGGGTAAATTATCGAATCGTCAGCCACACTTATTAATGCAAATCCCTTTAAAATCATGCCCTTTTTGTTTGCAATATCTTGCATATGATGGGGTTATGGCCCTCAGTTACATGCATTAGGAGTTTCCTATTATAAAAATGATGAGCTACTAGTGTTCGGAATCGGTCACAATTTTCAAGATCGATCATCGGTCCATCTGAACGACCGATGATTGATTAATAATCGAAGTTGTATATGCGCAGTTTACTTTGGTAGCAGGGCACGACTTTAACTTTTGCAGTGACTTGCCCCGCAGGGCAAGTGAGATTCAATTTTCACTTGCCCTACTCCAACTTACACTTGCCCTCAGTTAAAACCAAGTAGAACATGGTTCTGGCATGTGAAATCATATTTTCTAGGACAAGCTTGGATGCCAGACCACGAAACTTGCACACATTCTCAAAAGTAAACCTGAAAAGCTTACTTTCCCTGTGGGGCAAGCAAGATGCAGTTTTCACTTGCCCCATAGCTATAATTTACAAATTCTACTTGCCCGGGGCAATGGGGCAAGCACCAATGTCGAGCCCTGGGTAGTCTTGGCTTGTTCAAGGGTTCTTGGCTCCATTTTTGTGTAAAGGAGCTAATCTAACTCTCTTTAAATACCCCTTGAACCCCTTAGTTTTACTTGTTACAGTACTGCTTGATATTAATTAAGATTGTGCAGGCTTAAGTGGTGTCTCTCACTTGAACAAAAGGCTGTTTCTTGATACAAATTATTTTTTTAAAAACTCTTAAAATAATCGATCTTGTAAGATTGAAATCGATCATCAAAATCAGAGGTTCAATGAGCGATTAATCGGTATGTCCGATTAATCGGACGATCCCTATGAGCTACATAAATGTAAATGTGATCTTATCTTTATTTTAAGTCGGTATATCAATTACAAGAAACACGAGCTACTAAGGCTCTTGGCCAACTGGACCGACATGAGATTGCATATTTTGTTTTATATCAGTACTATTAATATTCATTAACTCATTATACTGAATGATGATATATGGATGGAGTTGATTTCAGGGTTTGAAATACATGTAAATAGCTTTCTCAGCAATATTATTCATATTTCTTGAACAATTTTCTATCAAGTAGCTCTAAGGCTAATATAGGCTCATTGTTCTTGTTTTTCAAATATCGCAATGCATTAATCTTGCCTCCCATCGTGCTAGCAATGGTTTTCTATATCCTTACCTTGTGAAAGATTGAGATTTTAAGCGTGGCTGATGTTTTAGGTGATAGTTTAGCCTAGACTGTGTATTTGGTTTTTCTTATTGTTTACTGTCACATAGCAACTTGTGCACTAGTTTTGTCACCATTTGGAAGAAGTTCTGAGGTATTGCCAGTACTAGAATTTGAATCCAGTTCTACTTATGATTTTTCAGAGAGGATATTAGATTTGCTATACAGGGCCCATCAACATACTATATATACATGTTCATTTGTCGATGCAATACAGAGCGCAAAGATTAGGATTTTTTGTTGTGGACAACCTTATGTGTTTACCTTTATTTTCTCTCTTTTTGCATGAAAAATATTTGTGGTTTTATTTTTGTGGGTGTATGTAACTTTGTATTTATGTGTGTGTGTGTGAGGTTTTCTAATAAGTTTAAGAAGTAAAATTACCTCTTACTTGCTAATGTGTACTGGTATGAGTGCTCTGTTCACAGTTGTTGTGTCTAACATAATTTCATCGTCTGCAATTCAAGTATAGTCTACAAAATTGATGCACAAAACAAAAACTAATGCTCTTTCAAAAGCAAATCTATAGACCTCCAAAATTGCAGATATCAACTCTTTTATTCTATGAAACAGTCTTAGCAAGCTACTGTTGAAGTTGTATACCAAAAACAAAATTTATCCTGTTACTCTACAGCAGCCTTAAAAAAACATGACTTTTTAGAGAAAATCTTCCTGGGCAAAACATTTCACTTTTGAAAATGATATGTTTAGTAAGCCATTGAAGTCTAGAGATCTCTTTGACAAGTTTCATTGGCACATACTAGGATACTTTTGGAAATAATTTTGGAATTAAGCATGAATTCATTAGAAATAAAGTAGAAGTTTGGAACCTGATCCAAATTCCTCCTCAAATCTTCCCCCAAAATGTTCTGGTTATAAATATATTACCAAACTAGTTGTTTTGGGTCACTACAAACATATTACGAAGAATAGTTGTATTGGAGCAGTACAAGCATGAATGAGTTAAGCTAAGTCTTCATCTCTCCTTCAGATAGTAAAATAATAAACATGGCATTCCTAACTTCCACGTTACTTTCATAGTTATCAGTATCTGGACAAATAGGTACTGAAGTTTACTAAGGGGCTTCCGAGCATAAAAGGGTTAAACGCTTCTATATTTACCCCAAGTATTCATCAGCTGTGAATCTTTTCTCCATTTTAGGCTGCTAAAAATCGACGCGAGGCGGAGGAAGTGAGTATCCGTTTGGACGAGGCGTCTCGCGAGACGAGCAGGATCCAGCGAGAGGGCGAGATGGAGTTAGATCACGTACGCATGCTTACAGCACTTATCAGTTCAGCCCTCTAGATAATTATCAGTATCACTCACTTTGGATGACCACTTTACACATCAATTTTCACTTTTATCATAGCATTGATTCTTGATGATTAGTAGCTAAGGTATCACTGAGTGTTGTGTGGAACACTGAATCACCGTCATCACACTGTAAACACTTGCTGCATCACTCGTGATTTCATGTAATGTCAGTTATTTCACTTTGTATCATAGTCGATTTATGTACATTTTTCAACCTCAATAGTAACGTTTCTATAATTATTCTAATTTTTAGTGAGGTACATACTGTCATCCAAGTTCCTCACATATTAAGGATTCATAAATTAGATAAATGCCATAAAGCACATAGCTACTTTACAATGTCCAGATCTGAGGAAATTAACCTTATGCAAAACTTACCTGCTTGAAATGTAACGTTATGAACAATTAATGGTGCTGGCAAAATAGCCAGTTGGTCAATTTACACACACACTGCTGGCTGTCTCTCGCAACTGCCAAAGGTGCAGCTTTATTCTGGCTCTAGGCATGTAAGAAAGTTGTCAGTTTTGTCTGTGTTCTTTTAGGGGGGGGGGAGGGGGGGATAGTCTGGTTATCTCAACCATTAACAATGAGCCAGTCAAGATTGAACTTTAATAAAGCAGTAAAAGTGATGATAAACTAAATCCCTAAATCTAAATCAACAATCAGCTGGCTAGATTTATAGACAATTACAATTTTTAAGGGTGTTGATTTTTGTTGCTGATTTCAGGTGCGTTGTCGCTTACAAGAGCGCCTGTTGGAGCTGGAGCCGTTGCCGGAACTGCTGAGAACCACGGAGCTGCGGCTGCAGGACGCCAATGAGAAGATTCTCCTCACAGAGCAGCGAAATACCGATCAGATCAAACTCATAGCAGAGCTCACAGCAAAGGTAACTTTCAAACAAAGGCCAGCAATTTGGGTTTGAACTATATGATTTTGATGAAATCTTAAGTCTTAACCATCCTTTCAAAACTTTTTCATGCAGAAAGTTTAATACTTCTTTTTAGACCTGTTTGCGGCACATGCAATTCGCAGTTCTGAACTTACATAATACTTTTTAAAAAATCCTTAATCCTTACTAGTATTCCTAAATCCTCTTCCCTGCATGGCTGATGCCAAGGTTAGAATTTCTAACCTCTGCCTCTTTCTAGTGGTCATTGCTAGCTGTGCCCCACCTCTGCACACATAGAAAGCTAGAATGGTTATTTTCATTCATTTAGGTTCTCTCAGCCAATTAGTACTCACAGCAGCCAAAAGTAGCCTGGCTATTTTGGTGAAACCTTTCTGGTGAAATCATAGTAGAAAAAATGATTAAATGAGAAAGGTTTTGTAAAATCATGCTTTATTTAGAAGTTATTGTCAAAAGTATCATAGATGCAGATTACAATTTCCAGGATAACTCTTAAGCATGAATTGTTAAACATATATTTATTGTTTGGAGGACACAACAATGAATTATAAAAGCGATAGCAGTCCTTTAGTTGATTTTATTCGCAAACTTTTGAATACATGAAAGGCGGTAAAAAATATCTATGCTCAAATACATTCATATCTCAGTTATACATACTAGTATTGTGTACTTGAATGAATGCTGCAATCTGCATGACTTAGCCTATGAATGCAGTCACAGTGACTATCATAGATATTTCTCCCTCCCTTCAGAGTGATCACCAGTCGGAGACACTGGATGGCCTGCGAGAGAAATGGCACGCCTCACAGGATGAGACCAGAATGCTCCAGAACCGGCTGGTGGACGTAGAGCGGTGAGTAAAAACCACTGATAGAGGGCGCTCTTGTAAGTGTCCGTCAGCATCTCAAACCAAAGGCTAATGATGAAATGATGTTTTTGTTACCAAGCTGTTATTAATGAATTTTTATTAGTATTTTGGATGTTCGGGCAAGTGGATATGATTTAATTAACGAAGCCTTTATTTCAAAACAGGAAAAGTTCACTTGAATTTATATATACTTGAACAGTGTGAAACAGGTGTGGAGAAGCAAATCTAAGATGTGTAGTATAAATAGTGTAACTATAACAAGTATTTTTGACAATATTGAAAAGTATATCTGAAAAAAGTTTTAAACGACCTATATTTCTATATTTGAGCAAATAGCCGTTCCTTGAAAGGACACCTTGGTTTTCAATGCAGTAACATGCTATCATTAAGATATGCTATCATTAAAGATTTAATTTTAGATGAAAGTGCTTTTGAATTCTAGGAAAATGCGGGACATTGAGGACCAGAATCGGGACGTTGTGGGAAACCTTGCGAAGCGCGAAGAGCTGCTTCACCAGAGCAATGTCTGCCTTGACGAGAAGACACGAGAGTGCGCCAGCCTCAACCGCCAGTTGGAGGCCGCGCTCACAGACGGCCGCAGGGCCTCTGATCAGGCCAGGGATAAACTAGCCTCTAAGGTAAGAGACTCACATCATAGTCTTAGCCAACTTTGCGTATGGTCTGGGTGTCTTTTGGACACGCAAACTCCATAAATCACCCCTCAGGACACCCAAATCTTTTGTGAGGAATTTCTAAAAATGTCAATCTGAATCATAAAGTTGAATTTTTTCATCATAATAAAAAATCCTATGATATTGTATAAGGATATTATGCCTCAGTTCAATAAGTTTATATATGATTATTGTTGATATCTGAGTTGGATGCCCAAAACATTTACAATTGCAAATTTTGGGCACCTAGTTTTTAAATCCTGGCTAAGACCCTGGCTCCCATGTGGGATTATACATTTTCCTTAAGGATGGGATGATTTACATTCAAAATACTTGCCTAATTGGTGGCACTGATTTACTCAATTAATAAACTTGTGGGATCTTGAACTATGCTGCTTTATCTTACATGCCCATACTCCCCTATCCACTTCAATTGTAATGAAAATGCACACCTGAATACACTCTTTCGTCCAAGGTACATTTAAATCAAAGCTAACAACTACCCATTAGATTGCCTTCATCGAAGCCTTCCTATGGGTCCATAGGGTACTCTATTCAGTCCTGCAAATTTGATTTTTTGAAACCAATTTTTGCTATTTTCGGCTAACTCCATTTCATACTAAGCAATTTGTGTATGATTATATAACATTTGTGTCTTCAGGACAGAGCTGCTCAGTCGAAGGTTCTGGAGCTGGAGTCCCAGCTGAGCCAGATCCGGGCGGAAGTTGCCCGAGCGCGCCGAGAGAAAGAGGAGGTAGGAAGATCCTGAATGTTGACATTACAGTATTATATCAGCGGGTGTTTAACCTAGCAATTAAACCATATTTGCCAATTCAAGAAAAGTGAAAAGGGGTGATAGCATCACCAGTGCCATGTTTCAAGTGTACATTAATTGCTGTCAGTGGTGTGAGAACTAGAGCAGACACTGTATCTCCCATGGCTTAAACAATAGTGTTTTGTTCCTTTCAAGGAAACATGTTGCAACTGAAAACATTTGTCGAAGAAAGACTTTCCATCATATGTTGACCAGGACCCAACTCACTTTCAGAAATTTAGTGAATTGATTGTGGAAACATGTGGCTCGTGACCAAATTGCTAAGTTGTAACTGATAACATTTGTTAAAGAAAGACTTACCATGTTATGTGAAAAGGGCTCAATTCACTTTCAGAAATTTAGTGAATATATGATTAATTACTTTTTCACCTCATTTTTGCAGCAAATTTAATGTCTAAGATAAGGAATAACGATAGGTGATAAATAAATTATTTCAATAAATTTGATTTTTGTATCTCTTTTCTTCTAGACTGAGCGAAAGTTCAATTCCCGCTTATATGACCTTAAGGATCGGTTGGAGCAATCGCACAGTACAAACCGCAGCATGCAGAACTACGTCCAATTCCTCAAGAACTCCTACGCCAACGTCTTTGGTGAAACAGCGCCTCTCACTAGCTCTCCATTGAGGTCATCCTTGCATTAGTATGGCTTGCCACCTGCGCTAGCTTCAGGCTGTGGTGGCATCAAGAAAAATAGGCTCGTTCCAGAGGAGGAAATCATACACCATATGTCAGAAATTCTGTCTGTATTGGGGTCTCAGCCAGGATTTCAAAATACCTGTCCAAACTTCATTCTCAAAATTTCTGCCCTTCCAGATTTAGCTTTCCAACTTCAAATCCTTGTAGCCTTTTGTTTCAAAAAGAGAAAATTGATCCTTAGTCATTTCTTAGAATATTGTTTCCAACGAAAAATATGGTTATTAGTCAAAAAAAATAATTTGAAAATCCTTCATATAAATTTTGCCTGTCTTAAAAGGAGTTTTTCAGGAAACTAACTGTCTGTCCAAAAGACTGACCGGACATGGCCTGGCTAAGTCCTTGGTCTCTATACCACACTTCACAGGGAATACAATTCTGCCGCTTTTTTATGGAACCAAGGACCATTTCAACTCATCAGGACTGGCTCAGAAAAGTTTTTAGAAAATGTGGTAACTACATGTAGACCCATGGACCATGTTCATATGGAAGCTTATTATTTGAAGGAATGCTATGGTCTTGGCAACAAGCAACTTCATCTCTGGAGAATACCTTTCCAGAATAGAAGCTGTTCTAAGGATTTGGATGTGGATATGTAGATTGGGATGTTTGTTATATGGTTATTAGAATGGATAAATGATGATAATGCAGAAAAGCTGTCTTGTAGCTGTTATTGCTTATACTGAATGGTAGATATGTAGAGTAATAGATACCTTTGAGTCTTGTGTTTGCATAGCTCAGTTGGGAACTTGTATCACTATATATTTAAGGGGTCCTTTGACAAATTAAGGGACTTCCTAGAACAAATCTAAATATCTCAGTCCATATCCATCTGCGTTTGTTATATATTCGGTAAATGAATTCACAGTTCTAGTTATTCAAATTGTCACAAATGATTGATGTTGATTTTTTGAAAGCAGTGTATCAGTGATTAAGTGCAAAGATATTGGCATCTTTTTAGCTGTCTGTGAGCATCTAACCTCTTCTAAAACATATTAACTTTTACAAGAGATATCTGTTTGGTTGGACTCATTTGACAGCAACTTGGGAATGACATAATTTGGCAAAATATTTGAGAAAAAAAATTGTTGAAAGAAGATTGTTACTTATGAATTAGTGTATTTTTTAGTGAATTAGCAATCTCTAAGTAGAAGTTTCAATGCCACTACATTAGCTTCCACTTGGCCTTCTAGGTGCAAACTTCTAATCATTCCACCACTAGCAATTGTATGGATAACAAAAGTACGTCCTTACAGAGATTATTTCATTTTATTTTTGATGTTTTTGTGATGTAAATACTCCATGGACAGCATGCAGCTATACTGCATATAAAACTGTATACATTGTATATAGAAATGTAAATGAATTAGAGGCTTGTAGTTTCTGGTTATCACATGTTTGCCTTTTTACATGAAGTAATGTTCAAAAATACCATGACAAAATCACCATGGCTTCTTTTATGCATAATATGTGTAGTTGGCATGATATTCAGTGGATCCTGTGACTTTGAACTCCTCATTAAGTTGAGCACGGCAAATATTCTTAATGCCTATACAAGTGTTTTTCCAGCCTTTCAACCAATTTATTCCCAGAGATGTCCATAGAAAGTATTGACTGATTACTTATCATTTCAACAACTTGAAATAAGGCATGAATTAGAAAAATATTTGAAAGAAAGTTGTTAGAACTCCGATTTTCTTCCATCATGTTTTCCAAATATATAAGAGGTAGATATCTTGTAAAATTAAGATTCCTGGAGCACTCTAGAAATAAAGAGTTTAATTTAGATGAGAACCTTGGAAGAGGAATTACTGTCCGAGTTCATCACTTTCCCCTGGCCCCCTAATGTTCAAGGTAAACAGGTTCCACTGTACACATACACAACATTGTTTTACTGTTAGTGCAAGCTCACCATTTCATTATTCCACTTCATTCATGTTGAAAACTCTGGCAGATGCATGTATATATTTTTGAATTAGTATTTCTGTTTTGTCATCTTTGTGTTAGATCTCAATGTATTATAATGTGTCATGATGTTTGTTCTTCATATTACTTACTCAATCACCTAATAGTTATTTATCTTTGATTAGTCAGACATACCAGTATTTTTCAGGAATGGCTGTTCGATATATGAAGATTGAGAGAAAGGTTTTTAAGAAGCAACAAGTTAGGTAAAAAGACAAAAATCCAGATTAGACAATCCAAAAGTATTTAGTAAATAATTTGTAGAGGTAATTGTTAATATAATGAAAATAGGATAGAATAAGGAGAGCATCATAAGTTTTGTATACTCATATAGTATCTTTCATCCTTTGTACCACAGTTGCGTACCTTCGAACCAATTACAGGCTGCGAAAAGTTTATCAGGCTTTGTTCTCTAAGCTGCCCATACCACATGTTTTACTGAAGAGTATCAAGCACGACAGCTCAGCCAAGCTTTTCTTGGCCTGTGATTTATTGAAGGCAGTCAACAAGACATAAACATTGTCCCCTCGGAAGCTGTGGAAGCTTGGGGTTACTTGACTTGGCCTTGTAACACCTCGGATATATCACATACACCACAGCTTCCTTGGAGTCTATTTCCATGACAACATCAATTTGTATTTCATTGATAATTAGTCAGTTTCATTAACAAAGTATTAGAACTATCTACAGTCACTGCCAATTGAATAAATGAAATTTCATGAATTTATCTTAATTTTTCTATTTGTTTTTGCCATGTTATCTTTTATTTAGGATCACAACCTATATGAGAAATGGTATCAGTCATAATAAGAAAAATAAATTTCTTAAATTGCCGTTAAAACTTTGCCATGGTAATTATATCTGCTATATATACAGGCAGCACAATTTAATGTACTAACCAATACTGTGCAAGATCAAAAGTAACAGTCAGCATGGTCTCTGTTTTGCTTCAGTAAAGGCTGGAGATTACTTCCTGTTTGGCATTTCAGTAATTCAATAGGTCCAACCCATGCTGATGAACAACCAATATAAGTCAAACGAAATAAATGCTCCCCCCGAAAGATTCCATCTAAGACTAACCTAACATAAACAGTCCAGAAGCCTATTTTAAAAAGTGTTCAATAAATTATTCATTACTGCTATATTGAATAAGTAATCAATGAAGTGGTCAATGCTGTGACATGCTTGACCCTGGCCTTGAGAGTCCAAAGTGTAATTTTCTTCACAAATGTCAGATGCCTAATTGTGATAGGGATTAGCGGCCAAGTTCCAGTACCAGGTTGTTCATGTTCAACAGTCTTATTCAATTTTGTTCCGCAATATATGTCATGCTACATATCAAAATAAACTTTGAATTGAGCACATCATTCTGACAGCTAATTGTAATTTTCAAGCTATATAGGAGATCTTTTAGATTGGTGAGCCAGGCTGTTCTTTGAATGAATTTGATCATCTTACATGCATATACATGTATGTGTGCATGGTTCTCTTGGTTAGTGTTACTACAAACGCATGTGTGTTTGTGGCATTGGGAGGGTTAAAAGTAAAAATGATCCTAGCTTAAACTTAGGGTCACCATACCTGCTACACTTAAACAGTGGTACAAAGGGAACTACCAGTGAATACAACTACATGAACTTCTATTAGTGAGGTAAGTTTCATGTAAGTGTAAGGGACTATATCATTGTGATCCCTACACTAGGATCTAGTAGGGCTGTCATTGATAAGAAATATTTATCGATTCGATAATCGACAAAATTATTACCGATATGCTACTTCGATTCGATCCAGCAAATCGAATTCAAAATGCGTGTGGGGTGATATTTTGACCTATTGATCACAGCCCTAACACATACACATTCATCTATGTGAATTCAAGGATAAATGGAATGGACGCACACAGTTGTAGTGGGGAGTTAATGTGTTGTTCAAGCTGTGTGTTTCCTGAAAAATAGTTCATTTACCTAATTTGCATATAAAGCGATATGTTGTGCCTTCTTTGATATCGATAATCGATAAGGTTTTTTTGTTGATTCATCGATATGGGCATTATCAATGACAGCCCTAGGATCTAGACTCCAAATCACTTGTACAAGATGCAGTAAAATTGCAACACTATAACTTCATTTGCAAATGGGTAACCCTGATTAGTTGGGCCACTTCTATCTGTGCATATGGCTTGACTAGATGCATCACTGTTCCCTATACATTCACATTTATCATTTCCTGAAGTATTTATGTAAATGTTTCTACTTGAAATGGTAGACAATCAAGAACGACAGATTATTTACAAAAACATGAGTTTTATTTCTTGTGTACACATTTTGCAATGGAATTTTGTAATATTAAGATCTGCTGCATTTACATTGGCCCGTCAGCTTTGAGCTGCTTATTCTAGAGCTTAACATTCACACTGATGTCCAGAGTAGGTATAAGTATTGTTCAATAATTAAACACACAACTTAAAGGTAATTTGCCTATAGGTCAGGTGAATCTAAACCTTTTACATCAAGCCCTGTACTGACAATCGACTGTGGCCTGTTCAATAAGGCCAAATAAAAATAAAAGTACGCTTCAGGGGACATGGCCAGAAAAAAGAGGGTAGGTAGGTAGGCAATTCTTTTTTTTTTTTTTTTTTTTTTATTTGAAAACACAGCACCTGTATCATTTTTTTTTGAAAACACAGCACCTGTATCACTTTTTGTATTATTGACCAGTATTGTAAGCAGCTAGCACATCAATTAGTATATTCTACTTCAATAGTAAGCATTTCCAAAATAACAGTACAATGATTAGGATGACTAGAAAATTCTATAAAATAAGCTTCTGTAAAATGTCTTATTAAATTCAACTTTATATATACCCCATGCAAAATCATCAGCAAAATTCCTCTGGGTGCCACACCTCAAGGCCCCCAGAAGCCAAAGGGTCTACATGCTCTGAGGTGCATTCTAAGGGCTATCCTGCAAGCAAAATTGGCAATTTAGGAAGGTCATTTGATGTTTTTCACAGTACATCTAATGATAAAACATTTGAATTTTTTATCTTTTGAACAGATCATTGAAGGAAACTACAGAAGATCAATACAGGCAACCCATTTTATGTATTAATAGTGTTCAAAGGGTATAAGACAACGCATGGCTGTGTTTATTCATGTATACAAATAACAAACAGCAGGGATAGAATTTATTTGTATGCATCAAGAAATACAATGAAAGAAATATACATACAAAATCAGAGAGAGAGAGAGACTATAAGAGAGAAAAAAACAGGATGCATAAAGAAATACAGTAAAGAAATATATTCAAAAAGGAGATACAGGAAGATAGTGTTAAAATATGATGCACAGATTAACAAAAACAAGATATTAACAGGTTACAGTAATCCTATTTACTTGGTTTTGATAAGCCTGGTTAAGCCCTATTAGCTGTCAAACAGTGATCAAACAAATGAACTTAGATCTTGTCATTCTGCAAATCAACACAATTAAAGTTTGTTTTCAAGTCCATTTTCAATATTTTTAGATGCCCACTTGGCTAGTTAATAGGGCAGAAGGTCAGTACATTATCCGCCCCCTCCTGAGGATTCAATTGAATGGTGCATATAAGTAAACCTGGTTAATCATAATTACACTCCATCCAAAACTGGTAAGAGCAATTGGCTACCAGTATAATCTACCACTAATGTTACAATACTACCTACTAGAACTGTTATGGTAGTGTTCATGATTTCCCAGAAATCTGATGCTTGAATGTTTATACTTGTTCATCAAGTTCTTAAAGTCATCCCCCACTTAGTAATCCAGCTGTGACGCGACCCGCAACACTCAAACAATGATTGCTTATCAGCTCAACTAGCGGCACCTAGCGGTGAGGTAATCACGCTCTTCAATTAAGAGAGGTCACATTAACTGCTGTATTTCCTGTTTGGCGTGAATATAAGCATGCCGTGAATAAGCATGCCGTAAATAAGCATGCAGCATCAGTGGGTCAGCAGTAATGATAGGAACCCCATGGGGAGTATTGAATCTTTCCCAGGCCACTATCTCCTTTTGTTATCAACTCCCTGTGAAGTGCCAGCGAGACTAATGGTGTCAGCCATGCTGGACGTAATAAAATTTTCAAGCTCGGCGGTAATTGACAGGGTCGGTCGGGTCCCCGGAATCTTGATATTAATTTTACTTGGCCTAAGGGTCCAAGGTAACTGCATGCTTGCTCATCTAAGAGCACTCCCTTTGTCCTCGGTAATGATTCCTCCAATGACAGATTGTCTTTGAGTAGAAGTTTCGGCAGAACTATTGTGTGTATTGGTATTCCGCTTCTTCCTATGTAAGAATCTTTGTAATGGTAAATTATCAAGGAGAAGCTCTGCCACTATTTGTCTTGTGGTGTCCCTTCTTTCTCTGTAACAGTCTTTGCAGTGATGCACAAAATTGGATGATAATTCTCCGTAAAAATGATAAATTGTCTATGAGTAATTTTGATGAGATTATTTGTCGATGAGAGTTCCCTTTGTTCGCATTTTCTTCCTCTCCTCTTCAGCCTGTTCCATGAGTTTCCGCTTGCTGATTCCTTTCCGTAATAACTGTTTCTCAATAACTCTTGCATTGGCTGCATAGGAATCCGCAATTTCTTTCTGAAAGTACAAGGACGGTTTGATGATGTCAAAGGAAAGACTCTTAAATATAATCATGAATATGGCAACCAAGATGACCAGACCATGTGCAACCAGGCCATCAGCCTGCAGGGTGTTAGATTGACATTTAGGCTTGCAAACACGCAACAGTAGACACAAATGTCTTGGTGAAGCATCAATTAATATTACACGTGTAGGCTATTTACAAATGTTTGTTGAGACAGTAAAGCCAAGTTTCACAAAGCAGTCCTAGGATTAAGACATTTCAATTATTGAAAAACTGTTTGCTCAAAAATTATTTTACATGATCATGTTGATTCTTGCCTTATATATCATGTGGTACTTCTTTAATTCTGCTGTGTGATTTCATAGAAATAAAATTGATGAAGACATCACAGGATCTTAAAAACATTTAGGACTAACTGATAACTGGGACCATGGTCTTAGCCAGCATGATGTACAGGTGTCATTTGGACACACAAACCCCCAAAAATCCCACAAAAATCACTCATCATGAAACCCAAATTGTTTTTTGAAGAAATTCTGAAATTGTTGATTTTAGGCATATAATGAATATATCCCTTTTAAATAATTTAATACATGTTTATAGTTATTGTCTTAATATATTGTGGTCTACCTTGAAGAAGAAGACACCCCAAAATTTAACAATTGACAACTTTAGGCAAATAGTATCTAAATCCTGGCTGAGACCCCTGTTGGGACTTCTCCCAACTAGTGTTGCTTCATTAAAGAGGCCCTAGGCTTCACATTACAAAATGTGAAAATAAAGACACTTATAATACTTACTGCTTCTAGTTCTTCCTCTTCCTCATCCACTGTAGAAACCGTGACAGAGCTGAACTTGCCCATATTCTTTGTGTGCTTTGTAAGTGTGACCTGAAAGTGGACAAATGAAGTGCAATTACCATGCATGAATGGGATTAAGAGGCAAAAACAGTTGTCCTAAGTAAATACAAACACATTTATGTAAGTCAGACTCTTCAAATATAGTGGTGAAATTTATTATACAAGTATGTCAGCTGTTTAGAATAGGTAAACTCTATTCAATTTGGGGCTAGGGCTAACAGAGATTATGGTAGGTGCCCATACATAATGGTCTTAAGAGAAATTTGGGTATAACTGTGGTGATAAATACCAGCATACCATGGTTGAATAAAATCAAATGTGTTATGCACCCTGTTACAGACGTTTTCCAAAAGTCCATTAGCACTAAAGATTTTTTTTTGCGAGTCAAACATGTTCTAGTGGACCAGATGGTGAAGAATCTAAACCTTACCGGCTGTTTTATAAAAAGGAATAGTCAAAAGTAAATACCAATATAATCATGAAAGTCTGACTCTTTTTAATTACCAGTATTTATTATATAAATGTATATCATTTGCTTAAAATTGGTTACTTGATATTTGGGGCCAGAAGTTGAGTTGTGTAATTGCCTATGATGTCTGTCCCACACTTAATGGCCTTAGCCATAGGAGAAATCTAGTACCCGGTAATGAATCAACAGATTCATATTTGTTGCAAACTGAATTATCTGTTACATTTTTGAATGGTTATTTTCACTAAAGTTACCTTCCTATGAGTTCAGCCAGGAACAGTATATGCATCATATACTGTTCCTGGTTCAACATGTTCACTATATTGAAAACCCTATACTTTACCAGATATTTTTTGTAAATGAATAAACCAATTGGATTAGAAATGGTACTTGCAATATCAGAAATGTCATTATCTTAAGAAACTAATATCTCACTTGAGCTGTAATGTCAAAGAGACATTAACATATATGTGTATTAAATAGCAAAAGACATGAAAGTTTAACAGTTTCTGTCAAACTCAAAAGGCGACAAAGGTTCTCTTGGATCTGCTTACGCATTTTGCTTATTCATATATTTTAAAGGATTGCTACTGCAATGTTATTATTATAAAATGTTCATGTTCTATTCCTTTGTTTTTGTCTCATGTATCCTAGATTAATGGGTTTAGTATTGTGTTCAAGGGAGCCATGTTGGTATTAAAAAGTCTACTTGCACAATGAAAATTTTTATCAAAGTCATATGGTTCTTGTAGACACCGTGTAGAAAACCCTTACATTACCACCGGTAAATGAATAGTCGTGAAAATGAATAGCTGAATAAGATAAAATTGTTACATTAGATGCAATATCAGCAGGCTCACGATAGAATTCATGTTATTAAAGGAGCATCAATGGTAGTCAGAAGTGAATCTTAAGTATTTATGGAATTCTAACTGTTTATAGCAGACTCAAAAAGGTGTTAGTTCTATGAAGTCTGTTTGTATATATTTCTCTTTACATCAATTTTAGAGAACTGCCACTGTCCAAACTTTGATCATTAAGGAGCTTGCAATCTTTCGTACCTTTTTCGGCTTTGCAACTTGACTATAAATATCTGGAGTTGCTGGTCCCTCACCAGCCTTTTTCAGTGCGCCATCTACCACAAATGTCACATGGCAGTCTTTGTCCTTGTGCTGGTAGTACAACCATAAACCACACCTAAAAGAGCAAAAATATGTACTTATTTAGCATTACTGTTTTAGCTATGTTGGTAAACTATGCCAGAATCACCTGCATATATGGAATAAACTAAATGCCCTAAATGTCCAAATTGAGCTTGCTCTATGTGAACACACAAAAAGGATGACTATGACATATTTTGGTTCGTATAAAAATAGAAAGATGAACTAACAATATAGGCAACAATTTTAATTAGTGAGTGTTCTCTGCAACAGGATCTACATTTCCTCTCCACCTATCTTCTTCGCATGGATTACTTGTGTAAGATGACCTGTAGGGAGCTACATGTTTTTAAACATTATTCTTAACTCTTTTATGATTCTTCAATCTCATTATGGATGTTTTAAGTGGAAAAATTATCAACACCTTATTAAATATGTAAGTGCCTTGTATACATCGAAGAAATCTACTACACATATGTTAGTGAATATATTGAGAGATGATCATTACAGCATACCGACCCAGGTAGTAGGAGTACTTACTTTTTGCATTTTTTTCTACACTGTCTTTCGATTCCCTCTTTTCTGCAAATAGAAGACAACAGAATCTTGAATCCTTTAACTTATCAATAGTCAAGTTTGAGATTTTTTAATAAAGAAAATTACATTAAAATACCGAAACAAGATGTCTCAGTGTAATTCATCCTTTGCTCAAATTCATGCAAACCAGACTTGGAAATATATATGTGAGGACACAAAAATGTGAAATCATTTATGCTACTTGTACTTTTGAAACCATAAGTAATGAGATACTCCAAAGAGACCTATCCTAACATATACTTCTTTTTAGGAGAGTGAATTTCGAAAGATTCAAGGTACAAATCCATTATAATTACCTTCTTAAGTAGACAACCTCATCATTATCACAAGTCAGCTTGTGTGCATGTTTGTGTCCATCGATTACTCTTGCTTTGTCTCTTGGCCGTAAAGGTAGTTTTTCTATGGGACAGTCTGAAATGAAACATGCAATAGATCTTAGGAAGTGTGGAGGAAAGAAGCGTGTGTCTCATCTCTATGCAGTATGTACATGATATACTCTACGAAAAGTCACTTCCTAGATATTAGGTGTACACACAGGCAGCATGACTTGGCTATAGCTACATATTTTTGGTTCTCCCGCAGGGTCTTAGCCGATATTTGGAAACAGGGTGTCCAAATAGAGGTTTCATAGACTTTTGCGTGTCCAAAGTGTGGTACAAAATACATACTACTAATAAGATAGACCCTATACCTTTACAGATTTTGCTTTTTTAGGCCAGATACTGCTTGGTGTGTCTTATAAAAGTGACACTACAACTTCTACATCTATCTTCTAAGAAAAGTCATCTTCATCAAATTCTGACATAAACTTTTGGGTGTCCAAACTGTCAAAAAACAGTGTTCTGCGTGTCCAAATGACACGCTGGACGCATTACGGCTAAGCCCCTGTAAATCTCCCGATATCCCTGGTACCATGACAATAGGCATTTTGCTTGACATTGCCTACAAAGAATATAACAGGGCTGCAGGTTATTAGCCAGGATATAGAAACCAAGCACTAAAAATTGGCAATTGTGAAATATTGGGTGTCCTTTCTTTCAAGGGAGACCACACTATATTCAGATGATAGAAATCCTTTTTACCTAATTGAGAAAGGCCATTCAAAAATATCCTTATCAGGGTCTTAGCCAGGATTTCAAAGATGCCTGTCCAAAACAGCAATTCCATAGATTCTGCCCTTCCAGATTTAGCTACTCAGCTACTTCAAATCCTATACCAACTACATTTTGCAGTCTTTTGTGTCAAAAAGGGCAATTTCCACTTGAGCCATAACCCCCCAAAAGTCTAAATTAAAATTTCTTCAGAGAAATTTTTACCTGTCCAAAAATGTGTTTTTCAGGAAACTGCCTGTCCAAAAGACAGGTTGGACGGGTCTTGGCTATAAGTCCCTGATCCTTATGCAATCTCATGGGAATAACAGTGAGGTGAACATTTGCTTGAAATTGGCATAATTCTGCAGAAAAAGGTGGATATCCTGATAAGTGCTTTCTGAGACACCTATCTTGCTAAGACCCTGCATTGGTGGTTGCTATGTTACACAGTATGAGAGTTGGAGTCAATAAAGCTGTGCAGCCTGACATTAGAGCCATACTAAAGAGTGGTTGCACTATGTTAATAAGATCTTACTATCAGGGGTGTCCAACTGTCGCATTGTCGCACCAGCGTGCGACAGGGGCTTTCAAACGTGTGACAAACCAAATTTTATAAGTACTGTTCAACTGGGAATTTTTCGCAAAACATGACCAATTGCTCCTATCAGATATTTAACTTGAATTATTTTTGACACAAATTGTATTTATAAACCAGTGAACTCCACTTAGTAAGATTGATTTTGGTCTTAACTATTGCAATTAGGGCTAATATAGCAGTGTAATCTGGTGACAATATTCATAGCCTCGGTCACCAACAATTGCTGTGCTCCAGGTCTTATTGACTGTGCTCCAGGGCTAAATTATTTGGACAACCCTGACTATTCCTATTCTACTTTTTTTAAAGTGTAATATTGGCGCACACTAGTGATGTCAACTGGATTCCAGACTGATGTCCACTATTAACCGCATACATATATCAGTCATTTGGTGATATTTCTTTCAAAGATATATGCTTCATGCAACACTGGTCCTTTTCTCCTACAGGCTATATTCTTGTGCAGAGATGTACAATATTCAATCAATACATATGGTAACCTAGAGGTTTAATGTATACATATCTCTGATTTTTGTAAACTTCAACAGCTTTAAGCCTACTATAGATATAAACTGCATCCCCATTAATAACATAACTATAGTCTGTCTGACTCGAGTTTGGCAATCACTTTTGCCACTTTTTTGTGACAAAACATTCAAGTTTTCCATCCAAACTTGGCAAACATGTTAGGAGCACTACTACGTGTATGTATAAACATATGTTTGGTCTCAAATCCGCAAAATGTTGATTTTGCTCATTAGGTCCCATTGTAAAATGTGTCCATTGCCAACAATACAATCTCGCGTGTTTGTATTGTTCGCAACAGGCAAACACGTGAGATTGTAGTGTCGGCAATGTGCACATTTTACAATAGGAACTAATGAGCAAAATCAACATTTTGCGGAGCTGAGACAAAAAGTATGTTTGTATGTATACACGTAGTAGTGCTCCAAAGAGGTTCGCCAAGTTTGGATGGCAAACTCGAACGTTTTGTTACAAAAAAGTGGCAAAAGTGATTGCCAAACTCGAGTCAGACAGACTATAGATTTAAAGTAAGATCAGTAATCATAGGCCTTTCCACTAGTGGAGATATACAGACACTCACAGTCACACTGACACTGAGTCTGAGGCAGGGAACTCACCAAGAATGAGGGACATTTGTCCACATAAGCAATAATACACATATAGAGGCTTTTCTCCGCCATATTCTTCCTGGTCTTTAGTATCAGTACAAACAACACTTCTAGATACCACTTTCGGCATGACTATTCACTTCATAAAGCAGAGGAAAGGAGATATATTCGCAGTCACTTGTTGTATTTCAGTGGTTTGTGAAACTGCGTGTGAAAAACGTCATGATGACGTCATGTAAAAATGAGTAGATTTTTCTCTGCATTTTCTCCTTTTATATAATCAATTTAAAGCGGGTTTTATGCAATTTCAAATAATTGAGATCATGATGCTTCTATGAATAGCGTCCTTTCCGGCATAACTCCTTGAATAAACATACTTTTCGAGTGTCACGATATATAAGACGTCATTCGTTTATGTGTTGTATCCCACAAGCCATCACTTCAGGAAGTGCACGCGACCAAAACTTGTCAGAGAAAGAAAGTTGTCCTCTTGAGATTTTGGCGATTTAAGTGTCTGGAAAATGTCGAAGGTGGAAGACCTCGATTTTCCATTTTGTCCTGATGTTAATAAGTATGAAAAGTTGGCAAAAATAGGGCAAGGAACTTTTGGGTAAGTGTAAACAAAGAAAACCGGTTTATTGTTCATTCACCACAACACACACCACCACTGGAACTGCCCCAGTGGCAGTGTTTTAGCCATGATTTAGAAAAAAAATGCCAGGCCATAATAGCATTCACAAAAATTCAGCTTCTTTAAGGTAGAACCCTACCCGATACCCGGGTCATTTTTAAAACTTAAATATCTGAAAACTGAGTTAAATCTTGGATGAAGAAAGAAATTGGATATGTAGCGAGAGACCAATTACTATAGTCTGTCTGACTCAAGTTTGGCAATCACTTTTGCCACTTTTTTTGTGACAAAACGTTCAAGTTTTCCATTCAAACTTGGCAAACATGTTCGGAGCACTACTACGTGTTTGCATTGACATACTTTTTGTCTCAACTCCGCAAAAAGTTGATTTTGCTCATTAGTTCCTGTTGTAAACTGTGTCCTTTGCCAACAATACGATCTCGCATGTTTGTATTGTTCGCAACAGACAAACACGCGATATCGTAGTGTCGGCAATGTGCACATTTTACAATAGGAACTAATGAGCAAAATCAACATTTTGCGGAGCTAAGACAAAAAGTGTGTTTGTGCATACACGTAGTAGTGCTCCAAAGAGGTTTGCCAAGTTTGGATAGCAAACTCGAATGTTTTGTCACAAAAAAGTGGGAAAAGTGATTGCCAAACTCGAGTCAGACAGACTATAAATGCCCTATTGTTAAGTGCTTGACTCATGCGCCTCATGCAGGAGTACCAGATAAGCCATCAGCGCGAGGTCACATAGGAACAAGGACCAATCAGGGCTCTCGCATCGATTACATTACTGAGAAACCTTATCTCCACCACCAGCTGGGGGTTCCGACTGCTGAGAGCACCAATATTTGGCCTATTAGCGGCTACTGGGAGTAGTAGACAGGGAGTGGGCACTGTGCATGCATCATCAAATTTCGCTGCCTCACACCACTAGGAGTCATAGATAACATGTGTACCCCAGGATTGGCTGCCTGCTGGTTTCACAGGCCTCGGGTCAGACTGAAATTGCCGCGAAACCAATCACGTGACCAACACTTCCCCAGGCTACACCGTGTAACCCGAGGCGCACATACCCTAGGTACTAGCATGCTGTGCCTATGGGGTTGCGGATCAAGGGGATGTATTTCTCTGGCAGCTATTAGTTGACACTGGTTGAGGCTAGCATGTTCAGGTTGACTGGCTGGTTTCGAATCCACTTGTGTTTGGTCATCTAAGGTTAAATGTAGACAACGGCACTTATGCTGTTGTATAGCTTACATCTCATAGCTGAAGAATTATGATAAACTTATCAATAATTTGCTAATTTGAGTTGATATGGCACATATCTGGCTGTGTTTCGTTTTTTGGCAAAATGTCAAGACTCCCCCTTTACTTGAAAACCAAACTCTACCATTTGATCATTCATGTCTTTGGTAAGGTGCAAGGTCCTACCTAAACGGGGAATCTGCACGATGAGTATGTTAAAAACATTTTTTGAATGTTCCCATATGCCTCAAGATTACTAACAGCACGTGGTTTACGTAGTTAATGCTGATTTTCAGGTTCTGTCATAATACAAGGTACTTACGAGTTACAACATGACCTTGTACCTAGAGCTAAGAGGGGATTCATATCTGTCATATTCTAAAATGTTCAATAGCTTCTTATACCGTATCGTTATAGAAGGAATCTGCATGGTCGAAGCAGACACCCATGTTGTTTGGGACTGATTTAACACGGAGGGCCCAAAGATGCCCGTCCTTTGTTCTCGTGGTCATACAACGATAGAGAGCTGCTAGGTCGAGGTTCGTGGCGGGTGACTGCTCCTCATGTGCAATCTTTTGTTTTGATATCCATGCTTAGGGGCCAGCCAAAGACACCACCTAGTCGTGATGATCTTGCTGTACTAAATTATCACCTTAACTGCTCATAATAGCTACATTTTAATAGCCTATTGTGTCAAGATGGTCTATTCACACACTTACACTTCAGCCATGTCTAAGTTAGGGTATGGTTCCTCAGGAAAAGACCAAAGTATTGCAGAAAGATCGATTTGGATATGGTTATCATATTCTGTCTAACCACAAATTTTGATCACTGAATATGCAACAAGCATATCTAGATCAGCAGCCTGGACATTAACTCCTAGTCCAAACACACAAGCTGGCAAACACAAACTTTTTGCAATGAAAAAGAGGAAAAATGGTCAGCCAAGCTTGGGTCAGACCTTAGATGAATAGAACAATGGATTGGTCACCACAGACCAATTATTATATAGCCTGCTCTATAGTGAAGCCCTGCACACACCTTATCGTCCGATTCTAGTCTCAGTGCACATGACATCACTGACAGTCACTCCATGGGACAAATCGGGTAATAGATCCCAACTAACTAATGGTGCATTAAATCTTAGATAAAGAAAAGGATGGATTTGTAGCGAGAGACCAATTACTATATAAGCGGTATAGTGAAGGGCTGGACATGCCAGGGGTCTCTGGGGCCAGTTTCTCGTATCGTCAATTACGATTTTCATTGTTGAAAATCGTAATTAACGATTTTTCTGTTTCTCGAAGCTGAGCCGTTCGTAAATATTTACGAAAATCGCGTAAAATTTACGAGGACCTCAGAGGTCATCGTAAATTTACGAATGACGTTTTTGGACCCTTGTTGCATGGCAACGTGGGGTAATCTCACGCACCTACACGGGCACTTGACCACACGACCATCAGGGCAGGCTCGTGATTTATAAGTATTTACATATAATTTATCAATATTTATAAATAACCTGTGTATGTTAATATATGTTTAATTAATATATACACGTGCACAAATATTATTCATTTATTTATGGATAATTGTTTAAATATAATAAAATAAGTGGTTTCTGAATATTTATTAGATCTCATAATTATTTACGAATCAATAAAAAAATACAATCATTCATAAATAATGTATAGATACTTTTGATTTTGAAATGTTTATAAGTTATATCTATATATCGTTTATTAATATCAAAACATGCGACAAATACGATGCATCATCAAGTGTGAATGAGCAAATAAAAACTTATATGTAGTATGTCCATGTTTTATTATGGAATATGTTGTTGCCTTTGTACGCAGGGCTGAAGGTAATCGCTGTATCCTTCAATATACGCTACGGCGGGATAAATGCCCCATACATCCCTGACGTTCATGTCACTGATGTCACTCCCATAGTGAGTGGCATACGCAACAATATAACTACGTACGCAACAATAGGACTATATGCGCAACAAAAGCACGTCACAACAATATTTTATCGTAAATGACGTCATCAATTACGAAATTTCAAATTCATTTACGAAGAGCTTCGAGAAACGCAATAACTGATCTTCGTAAAAACGTTCCTAAATTTACGAATCGTAAATTACGAACAATTCGTACTTTACGATACGAGAAACAGGCCCCTGGTCTGGCATCAGCGTGGGGTCAAGAGTGAACAAGGACCAATCAGGGCTCTCTTATCGTTTCCATTGTAAACAGAGAAACCTGCAAGGCAATGCGCAGAGCACAACTTTTAGGCTATCCGGTGAGGCTAGCCTGTTCAGGTTGACCGGCTGGTTTCATATCCACTTGTTTTTATTTACCTAAGATTATATAGTGAAAATGTTGGCCTCACTGCTCTAAATTTTAGAACAGTGGTTTTCTCACTTGTCATCATGGTTTATAGCCCAACTGGTATTGTTCAATTTAGTACATTATGACCAGTACATTTGCCTCATACCAGCATGTGACAATGGTTTCATAGTGTTTTATTATTCTAGGAAGAAGTTCTGAAGTGAAAACTTTCACCAATTTGAATTACTTTGAAAGCCATTTGGCCTGACTAATCTATCATCAGCCAAAAGTCCTGACTCATGTACATGTACTATTGGTGTTTGTAGGAATTCAAATTTGTGAAAGGTCACACTATACATGACCGTTGTCACCTGCCGGCATGGGGCAAATTTACAAGTCAGACATTGTGACATTGCCTGATTATTTCTGGGTGTGGTTGCATAAAACTTCTGAAGTTAACCCTTTCATACCCGTATCAGCCCAAACTGCTACTAGTCAAGTAGATCTCCAGGTATGAAAGGGTTTAGCAATTCCTTATGGTTTCCTTCATGGCTTAGGTTTACCATAAACATTTTATTCTTAAGGTGCTTCAGTGAGGGCGTAAAGAGTGTAATTCGACTTCCCTAGAATACAGCCTGTATGTCCATAATACCAGGGAGTCGATATCATGCAAAGGTGCAAAGCACTTAGGCACCCAACCTGCATGAAAACCATAACGTTTAACTTCTGGATACTGGAAAGTGCAAAATAAATGAAAATATAGATCAAAATAAAGGGAAAATGACAACATACAAATGTTTTTATTTGATAACCAATCCATGCAACAGTAAGGCTTTTGAAATCCAATATTATGGGTTTATGTGTAACCAGGCATGAATGTAGTAAAGGTTGAAAAAAAACGAGTCCTTGCTTGAAAGGCAGGTGTCTGCAGTAGACGTGGTAAAAAGCGTCTGCGGCCGATTTTAAAAAGACTAGTGGCACCACGCTGTACTGAAGTACCTTGATGTTACCATAATATTACTTTTAGTATGAGATCAAGGGAAACCTTGACCTTTGTGAAAACCTTTATGGAATCCTTACCTGAAAATGTTTTATGGAACCAGGCACAGTTGCAATAAGCCCTACCAGACAATAGAATGTATTTATTTGGTTATTTTGTCAAACTCTGTGGGTTTTAATTTTTCAAATGCACTTTTATTTGTCTTACAGGGAGGTTTTCAAAGCCAGGGATAAGAAAAACAAAAATCTCATGGTAGCTTTGAAGAAGGTGCTTATGGAAAATGAAAAGGAGGGGGTAAGTAAAAACAAATCAGTGTTAATGAGGTTATATGTGTAGATACTAGTTCATAAGGCCTAAAAAAAGTTGTTTGTTTCCTGTAACCCTACCCTTACCTAACAAGTTTTTATCCAAAAAAATCCCTACCCTAAAGTTTTTTCTGCCCTCCCAACTCCCAATTAACATAAACATGCATAAAACACACATTTTTGACAAAAAAAATAATCAAAAAATATATATTTTACCGAACTACCTACCCTATTTTTTTCAGACCGTTACAGGAAACAAACAGTTTCTTTTTTAGGCCTAAATGAAATCATAAGATTTCAGATCGTTATTGAACTTGGATAGGCATTACCCACATACTAGACATATATACCTTATGTTATATTGTGTCATAGTGTGCACATGTGAAGTGAATTTTGTCTGTCTTTGTATGTGATAAAGTGCTTGCACACAATTACAAATTACAACACCTTGGATAGATATTTTAAGAAAATTGAGATAATCACCAAGGACTTGAATGTAATTGATATTGATATCAGAAGGACATTTTTCATTTATGTTGTGTATTTTGTTGTCTATAAGTTAGTCTTAGTTACTTGTATATAATTATCTACTACTGCAAATCTCTTATTGGTTTTATTGTTTTCCTTTATCCAGTTTCCAATCACAGCCTTAAGAGAAATCAAGATACTCCAGCTGTTGAAGCATGAAAATGTGGTCAACCTTATAGAGATCTGCAGATCTAAAGGTGAGTCATGGCCAGATGTCTTTCATTGACTTTATGATAAAATCCCATTTAGGCGTTTTGCACAGCAAGTCAAGCAAGGTGTCTCAGTCATAGTCTTAGCCAGCAGGGCGTCTAGACATCATTCGGTCATCCAAACACTTCAGGACACCCAAAGTCTTTTTGAGGAATTACTAGAAATCTAAATTTTAAGCATATCATTGTATATTTTTCACCTCAATATAGCATATCATTGTATATTTTTCACCTCAATATAATTACCATGACATTGTGCATGGATATTATGCTTTATTTCATTAAGTATACATTCTGATGGTTGTAATCTAAGTATTATGTGGTCTCCCTTGAAAAAATGGGGCCCAACATTGGGCATCCAGTTCAAATTCCTGGTAAAGACCCTGGTCTTAAGTGTCATTTGGACACCTGCCCTTCTAATAAAATCATAAATTAGTGCTGTACCAACTTCTATTCTTGAGAATTTCCTAATATCTTGATATCATACAGATGATCAACTTTTTTCACTTTTTTCACCTTACTATAATTCCCTCAACATTGCATAAGGATGTCATGTCTCACAATTAGTGAATACATGTTTATGGTTTACACCAGGATATCCTGTCTCCCTTGAAAAATAGTATTACAATTGCCAATTTTGACACCAAATTTCTTTATCCTGGCTAAGACCATGTTTGCACAACATATTGTAAGCGGGGTTCTCTTTCTTTCACATTTCACTTTAAGTGGCTTTGTAAATTTGTATGCATTTTGGTCTCTCTTGAATGATATGATGCCAAAAAGTTTTGTATGTGCTCATTTTGACACCCATCTTTGAAATCTTGGCTAAGGCCATGCCTTGAAGTAACCAATGATATATATTTCTTTCACATCCTTCATTTTTTTTTCAATTATACCATACAACTATTCCAAGAGCTCTAAACTTGTTTTTTCATTTACATAGTCAATGAATGCCATATTCTTGTTCTTTTCAGCTACCCCTTATAACCGCTTCAAGAGTACATTTTACTTGGTGTTTGACTTCTGTGAGCATGATCTGGCTGGACTACTGAGCAACGCTAATGTCAAGTTCTCCCTTGGGGAGATCAAAAAGGTCATGCAGCAGCTTCTCAATGGGTTATACTTTATACACAGTAACAAAATCCTACATCGGGATATGAAGGCTGCCAACATCCTCATCACCAAAACAGGGACTCTTAAATTAGCCGATTTTGGTCTGGCTCGTGCCTTTAGCTTGAATCGCGGACAACCAAACCGGTACACGAACCGTGTAGTAACACTTTGGTACCGGCCACCAGAGTTGCTCCTTGGTGAGAGGAACTACGGTCCGCCAATTGACATCTGGGGTGCGGGGTGCATCATGGCAGAAATGTGGACACGCAGCCCCATCATGCAGGGCGGGACGGAGCAGCACCAGCTTCAGCTCATCAGCCAATTGTGTGGCTCCATCAGCCCAGAGGTGTGGCCAGGAGTGGAAAGTCTCGAACTCTTCCCTAAAGTGGAGATCCCCAAGGGACAGAAGCGCAAGGTCAAGGAAAGGTTAAAAGCCTATGTGAGGGACCAGTACGCCCTTGACCTTTTGGATAAGATGCTTACGCTCGATCCAAGCAAGAGAATCGATAGTGACAATGCCTTGAACCATGACTTCTTCTGGACGGACCCCATGCCGGGCGATCTGTCTAAAATGCTTTCCCAGCACACCACTTCCATGTTCGAGTACCTGGCACCCCCTAGGCGTCGTGGACCTATACAACCTCACCAAGCCCAGCACAGGCCCCAGCCCAACCCCGACCAACATGTGGAGAGAGTATTTTAGGAAGACCTATGACAATTTTAAGTGACATGTGTGCCAGGAGTCGACCATAACTTTTTCTTTGGGATTTGGCTCTTCAAGTTTTTTTATGAAACAAGGAGTGGACGCATGGCTCGTGTATCTGTGCCCTTACTTGACACATGTAAGACTACAAGGATATCTTAATTCATTTGGCACTTTTGGGACCAATGCAGTTAAGAGACCATGAACTCAGCCTCTGATCACTTTTATGCTCTGCAATATGGTAAAGTTAGGATGGTTTATGCTAACAAGATTAATCATTGTATCTGGAAATCTTGGTTAGTCATGCAGCTATATGTATGATAATTTTCTTGGTCATAACACAGCTTAGTTAATCCTGGTTCCTTATTAAGTTTGCCATAACTCACCTTCATTTAGTTGCATTTAGTAGCGAAACTGCCCATAATTGCTTCAGCATGTTAATCAGCCATTTTTCTCATATTTTTATTTGCTTTAACTCAGGCTGCGAGATGAAAAATATGTTTAACATGTAGATTAGAGTTTAAACATAGATCTATTTTACTAGGTGATGATTATGTTTTATACTTAGTTTCCTGATCAATGTATCATTTTGATGAGAATAATTTGAACTTAGCAAATTCAAGAATGAATATCATGCGAATCCTGATAAACATTCCTCCTAGATTTATACTCTAAATATAATATATCTTAACCATTTAACAGTATTTCAAATGACATGTTTCTGTCTTGCTCACGCCAAGGATGTCTGTAGAAAACTTTTACCTTTATGTACAATTTGTGACCAATGAATAATCAGTTGGGGTTTAGTATTGATGCTTCTACCGTGTACCAGTATTCTAAGGAAAAGGGTATTCAAGTACATGCATTTATAGTGGGATGATTAATCAGTTATTCAGTGGTTTAGGAATAAATAACTACAGGAAATCTTAAATGAAAGGTGAAACTCAAGGTTCGTGTTGACATTTAGAGATGTAATTTCAGAGGGTTTCTTACTGGGTATTAGGGAATCTTAAATATGAACACTCAAGGTATGTCTTGACATTTAGATATGTAATGTCACAGGGTGTCTAACAAGGTACAAGGAAATCTTAAATGTGAGCACTCAAGGTATGTCTTGACATTTAGATATGTTACATCACAGGGCGTCTTACAAGGTACGAGGAAATCCTAAATGTGAGCACTCAAGGTATTTGTTGATATGTTGAGATGAGATCTCATATTGTTTCTCACTAGGTATTAGGATATAACGGGACTGGGAAATCAAATTCAAAACTGGTTTCCACATCTTATAGGTAGGGTATGCTAATGAATTCAATTTTCAAAATGGTGACCCTCTGTACTTTAATTTGTGGTAAATAAATACGTTTTTCCACTACTTTTTCAAATATTGACTTGTATTCTGCCATGCATGTGCTTCGCAAGCGAATGGTGTATGTATTAGATTCGAGATTTCGGTAGAAGTTATATGATACATACAGTGCTATGGTAAATTCCTGAGAAGGCATTGAACCTTACTTGCATAAAAAACATTGACAATAACAACATCATATGCATAAGTAAGGTTCAATAATGTTAAACTATTTTGAGCCGTAATAAAGCGTTGTTGCACTGTTAATACATCTACAATCTATTCCAATTGTTCTTTTTTTTAAAGTGTAATATTGGAGCACACTAGTGATGTCAACTGGATTCCAGACTGATGTCCACTAGTAACATTGTACATATATATGTCAGTTGGTGACATTTCTATCTAAGAACTTTGCTTCATGCAACACTGGCCCTTTTCTCTTATATTCTTGTGCAGAGATATACAATAATACATATGGTAACCTAGACTGGTTTTTATACATTTCTCTGATTCCTGTCAACTTGAACAGGTTTAAGACTATTATGGGGATAAGCTGCATCCCGGGTAATAACAGATAACTAGACAGTAAGGTCAGCAATCATACACTTATAGACTATAGTGGAGATAGTCTTATGCACTTACGCAGTTAGGCTGCAGACACTGAGGCAGGGAACATGGTCTTAGCCAGTAGGGCGTCTGGGTGCCTTTTTGGACACCCAAACCCTCAAAAAGAACCCCTCAGGACACCCAATTATTTTGAGGTGGAATTTCTAAAAATCTCAATCTCAAGCTTAAAATTGAATTTTTTCATCTCCTTATAATACCGATGACATTGTTTAATGATATCATGCCTTATTTTGATGAATTTATACATGTTTATGGTTGAAATATGAGTAACTTTTGATCCCCTTAAAGATTTGGACACCCCAAAATTTTACAACTGCCAATTTTAGGCACCCAGTTTCTAAATCCTGGCTAAGGCACTGGCAGCGAACTCACCAAGAATGAGGGACATTTGTCCACATAAACAGTATAACACATATAAAGGCTTTTCTCCACCATATTCTTCCTGACCTTTAGTATCAGTACAAACAACACTTCTAGATACCACTTTCGGCATGACTAATCAATTCGTGAAGCACAGGAAAGGGTATGCTAATGAGTCATTTGTAGTATTTCAGTGGTTTGTGAAACCTGCGTGTGAAAAACATCATGATGACGTCATGTAATTATTGTTATCCATTATCAAATAATTGAGATAATGATGCTTCTACAAATAGCGTCCTTTCAGGCATAACTCATTGAATTAACATAATTTTCGAATGTCACTGAATATAACACGTCATTCATTTATGTGTTGTATCCCACAAGCCATCACTGGAAGTGCATGCCACCAAAACTTGTCCTAGAAAGAAGTTGTGCTCCCTGAGATTTTGGTGACATAAGTGTCTGGAAAATGGCAAAGGTGGAAGACCTCGATTTTCCTATTTGTCCTGGTGTCAATAAGTATGAAAAGTTGGCAAAAATAGGGCAAGGAACCTATGGGTAAGTCTGCTTCTGCTTTCGATATGATCCTCCTTTATGGGAGCTGTATACATTAATCAATTACAATTGTTATTAAATATGTTTATATGAAGTGTAAACAAAGAGAACCGGTTTATTGTCCATTCACCACTTCACACCCTAGCACTGCACCAGTGTCTTAGCCAGGATTTAAAAATCCATAATAGCATTCACAAAAATTCAGCCTGTCCAGGTTTACGTACCTACCTACTCAGCTTCTTTAAATACTCATATTAGCTATGTACGCTTAATAGTCTATTGTGTCAAGATCATGAAGATGGTCTATTCACACTTCAGCTATGTCTTAGCCTTAGGAGATGGGAATTACCCGTCTTCTGCCCAAGGATCGTGCGCCTACTTCCTCGAGTCGCCCCTTGACGATCCGCCCCGCATTTTAAAAAAAATATATAGTCACTCAAACATTTATTGTTTATCTTTATTCACGGCACAGACTCGTATTTCATATATATTTTTAAAAACTTTTTGCAACAAAAAGAGTAAAAATGGTCAGCCCAAAAAAATGTGTACAACATCATAACAGATTGTCCATGACTAGAGATCGGCTCATAATCAATGATTCATTCCTATTGGTATTTGTGGGAATTTGTGAAAGGTCACACTGCACATGACTGTTGTCACCTCCCGGCATGGGGCAAATTTACAACCCAGACATTGTGACTGTAACTTAAGAACACAATGCCTGATTATTTCTGGGTGTGGTTGCATAAAACTTCTGAGGTTAAGGAATTCCTTATGATTTCCTTCATGTCTTATGTTTACCATAAGAATTTTATCCTAAAGATTACCCAGGCTTCGAAATTAAGGCTAGCCTCGTAGCCCTGGGCTAGTTATTGAAAGTCAGGGCTAGTATATTCTACCTGTGAGTAGCCCTGAGGGGCTAGATAGAAATAGAATATCTGCGCTTAAAAAAGTATGAAGCCCTCCTTTGCCTCTGCATACCTGGCTGATAATATTACTCAATTTAACACAATACACTGTACTATATTCTTTTGATGTTAGCAACAGAGGCTATGTTTTCAACAGAGGTCACTATTTGAAAAAAAAATGTCATTAATATCAGAGCTAGCAAAATTATTTCAGGGCTAGTAAAAGTTATGGTAACTAGGCTTATGAAGTTTTTTTCTTAATGTTGAGCCCTGTTACCATAATGTTACTTTGAATTCTTACATGAAATTAAGGGTAAACTTGACCTTTGTGGAAACCTTGATGGAATCCTTTAAGCTTACCTGAAAATGTTTTATGGAACCAGGTGCAGTTGCAACTAGCCCTAACAGACAATGCCATTATTAGGTTCAAGCTCAGTGGGTTTTAATTTTTCAAATGCACTTTTTATTCTCTTTCAGAGAGGTTTTCAAAGCAAGAGATAAGAATAACAAAAATCTCATGGTAGCTTTGAAGAAGGTGCATATGGAAAATGAAAAGGAGGAGGTAAGTTAAAACAAATCAGTGTTAATGAGGTTATAAGTGTAAATACTAGTTCAAAAATGAAATTGTAAGACTTAAATCTTATTTGGATAAGCATTACCCACATACTAGTATATTTTAATGCATCATAGTGTGCACATGTGAAACTTGTTTAAACAGTAAGTGAATTTTGTTTGTCTTTGTACATGATAAAGTACATGCACACCGCTTACAAATTACAACTCGGGATAGATATTTCAAGAAAATTGAGGGCAGAACTGATAAATATGTAATTCTAAGGCCATTAAAAGTATATAGATATATCCTTTTGTATTGATTAGGTCTAGCTAGTGAGCGCTGTCTGGTTATGACGGCATTGCTATAAATAGATTCTCTGTCATGCCAGCGTGGCACATCCTGGTCCAGTGAATACTTTTTTACCCAGGATAAGCCTAGAAAATAGAATAATAGAAAAGTTGGTATTTGCATGGCAGGGTCTATAGTTATTGTCAAACATAACATGGGCCTAAAAGTAATGCATGTTATTCTCACCCCTGGCCTAATTATAGGTGGCTGGGAATGGGGGATGGCCTTAACAATTGATGGGATCTCAATCTTACAAATAAGATTGCTGTAACACACACACTAAAGTTCTGTCCAATTTTTATTACTACTGCAAAGAAATCTCATATTATTTTTTTCCCTTCATCCAGTTTCCAATCACAGCCTTAAGAGAAATCAGGATATTTCAGTTGTTGAAGCATGAAAATGTTGTCAACCTTCTAGAGATCTGCAGATCTAAAGGTGAGTCATGGCATTACAAGCTTTTCATTGACTTTAAGATAAAATCCCACATAGTTGTTTTGCACTATTCTTAAGAATTTCTTAATATATCTTGATATCAAACAAATGATCAACAATTTTCACCTTACTATAATTCCCTTAACATTGCATAAGGATATCATGTCTTGTTCGCAGTTAGTGAATACATGTTTATAATGGTTTACACCAGGATATCTTGTGGTCCCTCTTGAAAAATAAGATGCCCATATGTATTACAATTGCCAATTTTGACACCAAAATTTCTAAATCATGGCTAAGACCATGCATGTTTGCATTTTTGTTAAAAATTAAACAGTATAACAGATTTAAATATTAACAGGAAAATGGGTGAGATTAAAAAACTCATAAGAATCTGGAGCTCCAGAAACTTAACACCCTACGGTAAAGTAACAATTATAAAATCTTTACTAGTTTCCAAAATTACTCATATGCTGCTGTCTCTCCCCAGCCCCAGCCCTGAAACTATTAGAGAAATAAATGAAACCTTCTCTAGTTTTTTATGGTGCGGGAAACCCCCGAAATGGCGAAAAGGTATCTTGGAGGGAGAATTTCATGAAGGAGGTTTAAAACTACATAATATTCAATTATTTGACAAGATGCTTAAACTAAGCTGGTTGAAAAGATATTTGTGTTCCTCCGGGAAATGGACAATCTTCCCAAATGATTTTGAACTTTATGGTGTTTTCCAATTCGGTCCGGATTACCTAGAACGCACTATCGAAATGACTTCAAATCCTTTTTGGAAAGATGTGATTCAAAGTCTACAAATTTTCTGGAATTCTGAAGCTCCATTACACAAAAATTTTATAAAGTTCACACCTATATGGTTTAATCCGGTTTTTTCCATTCCAATTAAAAAAGAGTGGCTTAAAAAGGGAATATCCACAGTTGCTGATTTTTTAGGTATAATGAATGTGCCTTTATCAATGGAAGAATTTAAACAAAAATTCAATGTCAAAACAAATTTTCTGGAATACCATGCAATAATACAAAAAATTAAAAAACACATTGAATGGAGAGAACTTCCGCTTCATCAGGAAGAGCATCCTTGGAATAGTGCATTAAATGTCATGTTAAATATAACTGCGAAAGGATGCTCAAAACTATACAATATAGTTAAAGGTTCCAATAGTCACATCTTGGAAACAGCGTCGTGTACTTGGCTAAACAAAGGTAATTTGAACTTGGAAAGTTTTTATTTAAGTACTTCATTCAAATATCATCATCTCAAATACCAGGACACATACTTAAAGTATATCCAGTTTAGGACCTTACACCATAGATTCTTTACAAATAATTTATTATTTAAAATAGGGATTAAAAATTCCAACCTGTGTGGCTTCTGCCAAGAAACAGAAGATTCAAACTCCCATATGCTATTAACTTGCATTAAAACAGAGGAACTGTGGTGTAAGGTAGAAAGCTGGATACGCGAACTAGGTATGGAACAATACAACCTCACACAAGAAAAGAGAATTCTGGGAGATATGGAAAACTCTACATGTATTAACACTATCATTTTAATTACAAAAAAGGTTATTTACAACTCTATGAAAAAAGAACAAAAACCATGTATATTTCAGATCAAAAACGATGTGAAGAACTTTTATTTTCTAGAGAAATATAGACATTACATAAAGGGTAAAAACAGATTGTTTGATAAACAATATGCTTTATTGACGAATATTTACAACTGAAATTGCTGCTAATCTCTACTGTAAATACTGATACATATATATATTCTACACTGTTTGTACTGTGCTGATACATGTTTTATATGAAGGAGAAATAAAAATGATTTAAAATTAAAAAATGTTTGCATTTTTGAAAATAATGTAATTGGGGTTCTCTTTTTGCTTTCACATTTCACTTTAGGTGGCTTTTGGAGTTAATTTGTGAATTTAGGGTTATTTTGAGATTTTGCATGTGCTATGGCCTTTACAATTTTCCTCATATTCAGATCAACTCTTAAAGTCTAGGCTATCACTGAGAAAAGTATGATATCAACTATTATAGAAAGATTCCATAGGCTTGCACACTAGCAGGAAAAGTTTTTGTCCCTTTTCTCTATATCAGAGTTCACCAAAAGATGGTTACTTCAAACATGTATTTTTGGTATCAAATGTTAACAGACTTGCATGATATTTGGCATATTTATGGATAAGAATATTTGAAAGGGAAGGGTATCATATATTTTCCATCTTTACTTTGTTCAGAAGTTGTGGAAATCTGAAAATTGAGAAATATTGTCAAAGAAACTAGCCCCATTATAATATAGCTACCTTAAGAACCTTAATATCAAAAGCTTTAGCCACATAATTGGATTATAAAAATGTTATTGACATCAAAAATTAGTAAAGCGATTTTCGTAAATTGTCCTGCATTGACCAGATATAGTTGACAATGAATAAAATCATTTATAACTTAATTCCTAAATTTATTTTCTAGGGGGTTAATCTTTTTTCCATATTTCTGATTATCAGACAGTTTTTTTAAAGAATTACACAAGTGCATTGATTGATTATTAGGCATGAGTTAGGCATTAATTATTCTATACAACTGCTTCAAGGGCACTAAACTTGGTTTTTGATTTACAGATTCTATGAATACCATATTGTCATTTTTTCAGCTACCCTTTTCAACCGCTTCAGGAGTTCATTCTACTTGGTGTTTGACTTCTGTGAGCATGATCTGGCTGGATTACTGAGGAACTGCGATGTCAAGTTCTCCCTTGGCGAGATAAAAAAGGTCATGCAGCAGCTTCTCAATGGGCTATACTTTATACACAGTAACAAAATCCTCCATCGGGACATGAAGCCTGCCAGCATCCTCATCACCAAAACTGGAACTCTCAAATTAGCAGATTTGGGTCTGGCTCGTGCCTTTAGCTTGAATCGCGGACAACCAAACCGGGACACGAAACGTGTTGTCACACTTTGGTACCAGCCACCTGAGTTGCTCCTTGGTGAGAGGAACTACGGTCCGCCGATTGACATCTGGGGTGTAGGGTGCATCATGGCGGAAATGTGGACACGCAGCCCCATCATGCAGGGCGGGACCGCGCAGCACCAGCTTCAGCTCATCAGCCAATTGTGTGGCTCCATCAGCCCAGAGGTGTGGCCAGGAGTGGAAAGTCTCGAACTCTACCCCAAAGTCGAGATCCCCAAGGGACAGAAGCGCAAGGTCAAGGAACGCTTAAAACCCTACGTGAGGGACCAGTACGCCCTCGACCTTCTGGATAAGATGCTTACGCTTGATCCAAGCAAGAGAATCGATAGTGACAATGCCTTGAACCATGACGTCTTCTGGATGGACCCCATGCCAGGCGATCTGTCGAAAATGCTTTCCCAGCACACCACTTCCATGTTCGAGTACCTGGCACCCCCTAGGCATAGTGGACCTATACTTATCCCACTCTGAGGGGTATTTTACAGTTAGGATAGTGTAAAAGAGAAGTTGTCCTTGATGGTTTGTCTTAAATGAGGTTAAAGATCAAACTAGTGTAATTGTCCAATCAGATCCCTAAATTTCAATCAAGGGGTCACTGCTGTTGGGTCAAAGGTAGACCTAACAATGGCCCGTATGGATTTGAAGAAGCGTCACGTACGATATGGGTGTTTGGCACTTGTGGGACCAATGCGGTGAAGAGGCCAAATACATAGCCTCTGATCTCTTTTATGCTCTGCAATATGCTACTGTTAGGATGGTTTATGCTAACAAGATTAATTGTATCTGGAAATCTTGGTTAGTCATGCAGCTTTATGAATGATAATTTTCTTGGTCATAACACAGCTTACTAAAACATGGTTACATATTAAGTCTCCCATAACTTGCTTTTATCTAGTAGCATTTAGTAGAGAAACTGGCAGTTACTGCTTAAGCATGTCAGTCAACCATTCCTTGATTGTTCTTGTTCAGTATTTCTTGTGAAAATCTGATCAACCCAAAAAAATCCACTTCTCTCATACTTTTATTTGGTCGAACTCAAGCTATGAGTGGAAAAATATGTTTAACATGTAGCTTGGAGTTTAAACATAGATCCATTTTACTAGATGATTATGTTTTATACTAAGTTTCCTGATGGACTTATAATTTTGATGAGAGTAATCTTAACTTGGCAAATACAAGGAGGAACATTTTGCTAATCTTGATACTCTAAAAATAATAGTTCTCAACCATTTAACAGTATTTCAAATGACATATTTCTATCTTGCACATTCCATTGATGTCTGTATAAGAACTTGTACCTGTATGTACAATTCCTGACCAATGAATAATCAGTTTGGTTTTAGTATTGATACTCCTACCACATATAGGTATTCTACTGAAAGGGGTATTCAAGAACATGCATATGTGGTTGGGTGATTAATCAGTTATTCCGGAATAAATAGCTACAGGAAATCTTAGATGAAAGGTGAAACTCTCCAGGTCTGTGTTTACATCAAGAGGTGTAATCTCAAAGGATTTCTTACTGGGTATTAGGGTATCATAAATATGAACACTCTTTATGTTTGGTGTTGACATTTAGAGATGTAATCTCAGAGGGTTTCTTATAGAGCTGCACTCACAAACTCAAGTGGCTCGAGCACTAGAGCCGAGCTCGAGCTGAAGTCGTCAACTCGCGAACTCGTCTATGTTTGGAACACAAACGTAGCGCAGAACATCTAACACAAACTTTCTTATTACTGCTTATCGCTGTCATATTTTGTTTACAATCCCCAATGTATAAAGGCAGTGTTGAGCGTTATATCGATCTTTGTGCCGCTCTGTAGAAGGCAATATGTAAATATACATTGCAGATGGGTATTCTTCTATGCAGGCACATTTAAAAAATGAAATAACCATGTAAATGTTAGCAATTCTCCAAAGAATGATGAAAATTTATATATGAAACCGTGCATCCACGAGCTCATGAGCCAAAATGGTGGTGAGCTCATGAGTTGATCTCCCTCTGTGAGTGCAGCTCTAGTTTCTTAAACTGTATAAGGAAATCTTAACTGTTGAACACTCAAGGTGTGTGTCAACATTAACAAATTTTATCTCCCACTTACAATATGTTAAAAAGTGCAGGTACTAGAAAGTCTTAATTGTGAACACTCAAGGTCTGTGTTCACATTAAGACATGTGATCTCAGCGGGTTTCTTACAAGGTATAACATTAAGGATATAACATTAAGGAAATCTTAAATGTGAACACTCAAGGTGTTAGTGTTGACATTTTGAGATGTGATCTCAAAGTGTTTCTTACTAGGTATTAGGATATGTGACTGGGAATTAGTGGGAAATTGAGTTCAAAACGAGTCTTACAACTTATAGGGAGGGTAGGTCTCACTTTAGCAATCAAATTATTGAAAAGAATTATAATTTTAGATGGTTGGTTATTCTAATATTTTAGTAATTTTACCTCAAGCTTTTGTTGCTGATCGAGGTGGTTATCATGTGACCTTCCTCAAAAAATATGAAGCTCAAGTAAGTTGAAAGTTCTTATTTTGACCACCAATCTCTGTGACAAAGCTTTAGCCACATTGAATTTTAACATGGTTTAATGGTGTCATCTGTACCAAGTGCAAGCAAATGTTATAGAAATAGGATGATAAATAACTAGGGCTTGACATATTATCCTGACAAGTAGAGCTGTACTCACAAACTCGAGTTCCTCGAGCACCGGGGCAGGCTCGCCAAGCCCAGGCTGAAGTGGTCAACTTGTGAGCTTGTCTATGTTGAGAACATGAACGTAGCACAAAGCACCTAACACACCTTCTAACTGTGTATCGCTGCCATGTCTTGTTTACAATCTCCAATGTATACAAGCAGTGCTGAGTGTTATACTGACCTTTGTACCTCGTCAGCACATTTTAAAATAAAATAAACATGTCAATGTTAATAAATCAAAACCAGTATGTATTTATTTTGTAATAGCTGGGCTGGAAAATAAGTATATTCTTTGAAAATCTGCGTGTCCGTTAGCTCAGGAGCTCATGAGTTGAACTCCCTCCGTGAGTGCAGCTTTACTGACAAGTAGACATGTTTCTACTAGACAAGGGAACTTAATTGAGCATCAGCACCATTTCACTTTCTTTTAGTATAGGTGTAAAAATTTGTTTGAACAACTGGAAATTTAACAAACAAAAACTTGGTCATATATGTCCTCATCAGTTAAGGTTAACCCGTGAATTAAGATGAATACTATTGTACTTAATAATAAAGCAAGCAAATCAATTTACATATGTGTGTTGTTATGAAAGGGCTTCAAATC
Source organism: Maea johnstoni (assembly GCA_963942565.1). NCBI lineage: Eukaryota > Metazoa > Annelida > Polychaeta > Spionida > Magelonidae > Maea > Maea johnstoni. The sequence goes on from OZ012695.1 coordinate 12,460,024, forward strand.
AGAAATGAGGAATATACCATATCTATTTCAGGTTGAAACACTGCTGAGGCATTTGGCTTGCCATCAAGAAAAAATTGAACAAAAAGTTAAATGTATTTAATGGCTTAAAGGACTATTGAATACTTGTAAGCTAACTATTTTTCTTTGCGAAGTTGGTAGTCCTTAGCAAAGCTGGAATTAATGGTATCAGTTTTTGGTGAATTTATTTTCTCTTGCCAAGTTTCTCAAACCAAACAGCTGCTCCAGAAGCAGATATGGCAAAAATAAGTCTCTCCTTTAAGCAACTATGTATCATATTCCATGAACTTATGCATTTTCCCTCTATGCCAAAAGTTTTCTTTACTTTCTATTTGGTAATAAATAAACGGTAGTCCTGCTCTTCCTTCAACTGGGATGATAATTGGGTAATTGCTGAGCAATAAAATAAAACAAGAACATTGAACAAGGTCATTTCAGAGATTCTTAATTTTATTTACAACTACGTATAGAAAGCTTGTTCTATGGCTGTGTGGAACATGCATTCAGTAGGTTTTGTTGCTTAGAAATTTTGTTTAAACAAAAATTAACCAACAGACTACAATACAAATCCATCCCAACCCAATGAACACAGCAGTTTATAATACACCAATAACACTCAAGTCCTCCTCTGCCATTGATTGACCTGGTATGGCAGTACCTCCAGGAACAGCCCCTCCTCTAGGGGAGTAATGAAAACAAACTGAAATTCTGACAATCCGCCCCATCCAAAGATGCAACCTAACATTGTATGGCTTGAGACTGGTATAGAAAATAATCAAGTTTTTTCTTGGACATAAAAACAACTGTATTATTGTGATTCATATATCTGTGTACCCACAGTGTAGTATAGAAAAGAAACAAGGTTTTCTTGAGTGTAAAAAAACTGTAATAGTAAATATTAAATCTACTATGGCTGGCTACTGGTCCAGCTAAGTCACTATAAACTTGTCGGAATAAGAAAACGGTCTACAAATTATGCCAGCATCTTGCAAACGCAGGAGATATTCCACAACACATTCAACGATTTGATGTCAATAATCAGGATATGCCACTCAAATGCCTCAAGATTGCAATGGCATAGCCTTGTAAAACTACCTGATTTTCTGAGCGAGAGCGCCCTATGGCCAAACATTCATTTATCCTCAGACTCAGAGCTATAAATATCCATTATGGGCTTTGTAGCAAATGGTGGCTGTGTCGCTTCAATGTCAAAAAGCGACCCTTCATTTCTCTCGAGGGTTAATTCATCATGCATGCAAATGTTTCAGAACAAATAACTTATGCCTCACATTCATTAAATATCTTACGCCCAGCTCAAAAATAACATTTTAAATTCAAAATGTGCATTTATACAATTTCAGCTGTTGTGTCGACATGCTGTGTAATTTGATAATCTTGTTTTAGAATTATAGAATATTGCTATACGAAAAATAAACATGAAATATTAAATTTATATTCACTTTTTAGATCATACTGACACCAGAACTGCTCTGCCCACAAGGCAAGTCCTGAGATGGCTAACGAAATCCAGATCAAGGCAGATGACTATATTATGTTCCTTAGATAAATAGCTCCCTTGTAGAAAATAAGAAAGTACATAGCCATATCAATACTGACATTAAAGAAACCATTAACTGTCTTTTAGACACTCAAATTTCAATATGGGAGAGATTTTCTTGTTCTTGTGAGTACAGCAGTATCGCCGCTTCCAGAGTCTACAGACCATGACACATAGTTGGCAGTCATGTTATGTCAGACTTCACACCGGTTTAAGTTGTAAATGAAAATGATTGAGTAAATACATGAGTAGCTGGCACGGACAAGTTAGTAAACACTCTTGTAGTGCCCAGTAACAGAGGGGAGTGGATATCTTTATGTAACACTTATCTTAATAACCATTTGTGATGATACCCTTGCAGGGTCTGACACAAAGAATTCAGGCTGAGGGGCCTGAGAAGGTTTTATGATAAAAAATAAGTTGCCAAAACAGGATTTCTGGTTATCATACATACTACTTTGGGCCCCTAGTCTGAAAAATCTAGGGGCATATGGCCCTGGGAAAGTCGAACCCTGCAGTAGAAGTTTGCCATTCTTAGGTATGTAAACATAAAAAGTATTCCTCTAATAAAGTGGAACTGATCTCTTTTTTCAGTTTCAGAAGTTAAACACTTCCACACTTCCGAAGTACCACGGAAATATTCTACTAGCGCTTACTGAATCATCTGTGAACCTCTGAGTAAAATATAAACTTTTTCATCGCCCCTGGAATTTTATCTAATACAAATACTTCTTTACATTTGTCTTGAAATTAAACTAGGAGATCATGACAGAATTACCTCCGTAACAGGATTGATCCAAATGGACTATGGAGGCAGCCATTCAAGAGATAACCTGTTTGCTTTGTAACTTCCTTGAGAAATTCATTGTTCAGAAAATATGTGAAAATGGAAGTTTGTTAATGTACAATGGCTCACTGTGAAGCAGACTAGAAATTATCTTTAACATTTCATTTTGCTGGTGTTTCTTTTTGCTTTTGTTTTTCACTTATTTCTATAAGCTTTTTCAGACACTCTCCTGCATGATGTTCGCCAACCTTATCCTTGGTTTTCTCTGCATTCTTTAATGCACTTGTGCAGCATGAGTTGGCTTTCTTAGTTTCATTCTGTGCTATATATAGTGCTCCAAGATTACATAGCAGTGCAGTGAGCTCCGGCGCGCCTATCTTCTTGGCAATATCCACCCCTTTTTTAAGGTGCTTTTCGGCTTCTGCATAGCGCTTGGTCATCATTGTGACAGTAGCCAGGTCGTTCAATATAACCAGAGTTTGGGCATGATCCCAACCAAAGACCTTCACAGCGGTCTCCAGTCCCACCTCAAACTGATGTCTGGCTTCATCCAGCCGGTTTTCCAGCATCAAAAACCTAGCGTACGAATCAAGGCAGATACCAAGCAGAGCGATTGTGTCATAATCAACCTCCTTGAGTTCTTTGATTTTCTCCTCCTGTGTCTTGATGCAGAAATTGTACCCTGCTTCCGCTGCATCTCTATTCTTTGCCATCACGTAGATCATAGCTAATTTCAGTGAGATCTCAACTACTGCATTGTCATCATTTTTAATTCCCTTCTCCATTAAACCCTTCAGTAACTCCTTGAAAAGCTGCTCTGCTTTCTTATGATGCCCTCTTCTGAAGGACAAATTTGCCATGCCATCATAGATATGATTTCTTGCATCTACCCACTCAGCATCGGTCATGACTTCAGCGAGATGACGATCCTTCGCCATCTGAAGCGCCTTGTGGTAGAAGTCCTCCGCATCACCTTCTTTGCCACGCTGCTCTGCCAGCATAGCTTGCTTGATCAGGACGATCATCTCATCCTCCTCCTTTTCCTCTTCTTTTCCCCAGCCAAAGAGCGACCAGCCCATCAGGCCTGTGGTAACGCCCCCAAGCATGCCAAATCCACTTCCTGCTGGCCTGCAAAGGGAAAAAATCCATAATATTTTACCTAAAAGATACCTTGTAGGATAACAATTAAAACAAAGGCCTAGGTGACTAGGCATATTGCCCATGCTATATTTGCCAATCTGACAATATATTTAAAGCTTTTCTTCTAACAGTGATTTAACAAGTAAAAGGTGTATGTAATCATTGTAAGACATACTAGAGAATCAACATTTTGCGGAGTTGAGACAAAAAGTATATTTATACATACACCTGCTGACATACACATAGTACTTAGTGCTCCAAAGAGGTTAGCCAAGTTTGGATGGCAAACTTGAACGTTTTGTCACAAAAAAATGAAAAAAGCGATTGCCAAATTGAGTCAGACAGACATAACAAAAAAAGCTTGGGTCAGACCAGAGAAATACATCCCCTTGATCCGCAACCCCATAGGCACAGCATGCTAGTACCTACGGTATGTGCGCCTCAGGTTACACGGTGTAGCCTGGGGAAGTATTGGTCAAGTGATTGGTTTCGCGGCAATTTCAGTCTGACCCAGGGCCTGTGAAACCAGCAGGCAGCCAATCCTGGGGTACACATGTTATCTATGACTCATAGTGGTGTGAGCAGAGAAATACATCCCCTTGAACCGCAACGCCATATGTAGGCACAGCATGCTAGCACCTACTAAGGGTATGTGAGCCTCGGGTTACGCAGTGTAGCCTTGGTCACGTGATCTGATCTGTGCAATTAGCATGCAGCATCCTTTCTAGGTCAGATAGTTGCCAAGGAGATGGGAGGCAGCGATGCATGCACAGTGCCCGATCCCGGTCTACTCATCTCAGGTGTGAGGCAGCGAAATTTGATGACGCATGCACAGTGCCCACTCCCTGTCTACTACTCCCAGGTCAGACAGACCATAAAAATACTATGTAGTCTGTCCGAGGTCAGCCACATTAGGGGTGTGAGTTATTTATTATGTAAATTATATAAAGTTTAACTGTAAATTGTAATATTAATCCATCTCTCAAAATGAACAAAACCATTATGATTGAAAGTAGAGAAGATTACAGTTCGGTCGCTGTAATTCGGTTGTGCGATGTTGACTTTGCATACCCTCTGCGCCACACACCATCGCCCCCCCCCCCCCCCCCCCTCCCAACCGTTACCAAACGTTTCTGTCTGTGACTCAATGACTGTGTTTTAGGTTTTGTAGCAGACGACTTCTTTGACCTTACCGCATTCTCGTTGTGATACCATGATGGGTACATCTCCTCCCGATACCACCATAAGCAGTACCTATTGATGATCTTTTGAGTAACTCTTTTGCTGAGACTAATGTCTGGTTGTGGCTGAAACTGCTGAAACGCCTCACTAGAGTGCTTGCACGACTTCTCAAGGCGGCCGCCATGGCGAAATTCGTCCTTGACCTCTGACCTCTTCGCGCACGCGCATTGCAAGCACGTGTCTTTGGAGAGGGAATGTTTATGTCTGCCTTGGTGCATTCTCAAATCTGATTTTGGATGTTTTTTTCATACTAGAAGTTTATTTGTGGCTAGCCTACCACCAAGTCCAAGATGACGGACAAGGCCAACCTGAGGAGAGAGACTTTGAAGGAGATTAGGTCTTTGCTAATCTCTGCACCAAGGGGACTGTCTGTCCATGAAATGATCAATGACTACAGGACATTTATGGGCAAAAAGTTGCCCTTCAGAGAGTTGGGCTACAACTCTGCGGAAGAATTCTTTTCGGACTGCAAAGATGTGGCTCAGCCAACTTGGGAGCGTGGTGTTCTTGTCTTGAGAGGAATACCAGATAAGAACACCCTGCATATCCAAAAACTAGTGTCAAAACAGAGAGTCACCAAAAAACCTCCAAGAAGAGAACCCATAAGACGCCCACCTAGAATCATAACAGCCCCAAGACCAGAACCAGTGGTGCCCCCTTTTCTACGGATGCAAATCAAACAATTATTAGATGACCAACCAACACCCATCATGAGTTCTTCATTTGCAACATTGTTTCGGAAACGCTTTGGACATACAATTGATTGTTTCCAGTATGATTTTCCATCCCTTGCCACTCTCTTGAATTCCATACCAGATGTATTAACATTGGAGCCCCAAAGAGGGGGAGGTTTCCAGATCTTTCCCGCAAAAAGAAGTAACAGACCATCACCAGAAGGATCGTATGCAAGAGGTATATACGTAACTATGTATCCTAAATTTCTTTTAAATCAAGTCCTCAAATTATGCACACACAAAATATACCATATCAAATAAGGAAATTGAAAAGTATGTTATTAGGTTCAACCAAAAATTTCTGAGCGATAATCTTTTGACTCGAGCGCTTGGATCAGATGCCCCAGCGACTGAAAGCTAGGTGGTGTTCGAGCCACTAAGTATAATTGTTAATGATCAAAAGATGGTATTATTTCATATATAAAACATATTAGGCGACGGTAACCCGATTTATTGATTCCCGGTTCTGCCGATCAAAGTGGAATAGACCCGACAGGAAAATAAATGTAAACCCCCCACTTTATTTTGTGCTCTGCTGCTGAGCTGTATAAAGGTACACCAAACCTACAATAAATTTACCATGGATGGTAATAAAACTACAAGAATATTAATACCAGAGAAATATAACATTACCATAGCAATGTAATACAGTGTTGTTGAAAGGCATTATCTTATTAAAAAATCATTCTTGTAACATTCAAATATATGGTTTAAGTATGTATTTTAGTACAAACCGAAAAATCACTTAATCACTCCAACTGTTTGCTTACTTAGATTTCCATGTGTTAAAATGTTTTAAAAAAAGATCAACTTTACTTTTATTAACCTCCCTCCAGACCCTGTAAAATTGGTCTGGGAAGGATACGAGAACCAATAAATCAAGTAACCTTCGCCTTAAAGGGGTAATGAAGAGTGTTTTTGACCATTTCAAAAGCCCACCAGATTTTGTGAGATGCGTAATAAAGATCATTGAAACCCATTTGTAAAAAGTTCAAATGATTTTCTTTTTAAATTATGAGATATAGGTCTTCAAATTTGTGAAAATCTGGCCTCGCTCATGCCAGCAGCCGTAGCTTCATGACGTCACAACGGGAACCTGTCAGAAGTAGGTCACCTCTGCATATTGGGTTGTGGTGGTGCAGGTTCCCAAGTAGACAGAACTTTATAACCAGCCGCTGTTACGCCAATTCGTTATCAATAGTGATGACACTTGAGAACCCTATAAAGCTGGATCTCCTCTTTAAAACGGGACCAAGCTCGCAAGGCTAGGCCGAGGGAAACGGACGAAAAATGGAGAAACCGCGGGCGTCATAAATAAACAGCCTTTTCTCTGCTCTGTATTGTAACACTTGTCAACTTGATCTAGAATACTGGGTTTACAATTTAGCATGAATTATTTATACATGCTATACATAGGCCCTTATTGCGATCTCCTTCTCATGTTCACTGAGTTGTGAACTCATATTTCTACCACTATGGGGCTGAAAAACCCATTGAAGAAATTTGATTCCCAATGGGCATTTGGAATGATTTTATTACCATATTTGGTAAAGATTGCCATATATGGAACAATGCACCACTTTTGTTAGCAACGTGACCTAGAAATGCCAGGCACGTGCTCAGGCACGCTCATTATATTTGAAGCTTCCCCGATTATTTACTGTTTATTTATCTATGGGACGTGGCAGAAATAGGTTCTTGAACTTGTGTGCTAGAGTATGATATTTCTTACACTCGGGGACAGAAATTTCATCATGGAACTCGCCAGAGGTTCCTTCCACAATAGAAATTCTGTACCCTCATGTAAGAAATATCATTCTCTAGCACACGCGTCCAAGAACCTCTATTAATGCTGCTACGAACACTGGAGAGTAACGCATCAATCTCGCCAGTACTGCAGTAGCCATTGGGTTGGTGCGTGGCAGCCTCTCCTATGTTCCCGTTGTTGTTATACTACGGCGCTAAGGGCAGGGCAGAAAAGTCTTCTTTTTGCGAAAATAGGGCTTTTTCTTGCAGAATAGAATAGGCGTACTAAGAAAATATCATGTATGTCTTACTATTCTGCATCTAACTCATTTTTTTCAAAACACTCATCATATCCCCTTCAGAGTTATATTAAGTTGAATTCATTCATTCTTTTCAGTTTATATACAGAAGAGCCACAACATTTTGGCAGTATCACATAAATAAAACTCAAGACCATTCAGACTGGTTCATTTAAGAGAAGGCACATTGAAACATATAAACCTCCTCAGCCATTTAGACAGCTGGATGGCCAAGCAGTGAAAAACACAATTGTAGTTCCAAATTTTACCACTGGTGGCATGATGATACAAAGAGGGGGGGGGGGGGGTTTACTTGAACCCATGGACTCCCCCTCTTAAATCTTAATCTTTTAATAGATTTACTTCTTAATCATTTGCTATGGGAAATTGGAAAACCTGAGTCAAGCTGATCTGCTGACACAGTGAAAGCTACTTAATTAAGGTAAGGGGGGTCTAATCAAAGAGGACATGCTCTTTGAATGCGATACGGACGGCTATTAAGTAGTGATGTCATTGATATGAAATTTTATCGATTCAATTAATTGATATATTTTTCGATTCAATGCGATTCGATTCGATACACCGTAACATGCTCGTAGGGCAAAATTATTTATAGGAATGTTATTGATATCCCTTTATTTTGGTGGGATACCCTGTGTCTTGGCTTTATGCCTGAGTAAAGCACACCATTCATTCCAATTTCTCTTACAAAAGCCATGGAAAATACTTCAGTATTTAGTCAGAGTTTCACTTTGCATTAGTTTAACAGGAAAATGTCTGGGAAAAGTGTATTTTTTATTAATAATCATACGTCATTATTGGGGTACAGAATATTGATTATTTCGATTCTATACCCAACCATTCGATTCAATTTAATTGACAAAGTGAAAATGTTGATTTGTCGACTATCGATGACATCCCTACTATTAAGTATAATATATTCTGCAAGATCTTGGACCAGTTCACATATGCAATGTGGGTCACATACATATAGGTGTGAGCAGCAAGTCCTTTCCATTGAGTCATTGCTTCTAGATAGAACCATGAAGTGATATTGAATATGGAGTAATGGAGATCATCTGGTCAACTTTCCTTTCCATAGCATGGGTAGACAAGTGCGATGGTCTGTACCCCTAGGGTACACTTATAATTTGACCATGGTAATTATGTACCAGTGCTGATACTGATACTATCTAAGATAACTGTTTGCAAGCTGGCTCAAGCAGACCCCCTGCTATTCACAATAAGATATAAAGATGTGAAAACTTAACTGGTATAGTAATGTATGGTACATTAATATTTTGAAGATATTTCATTAAGAACAACAGTTAAATTCAATAGAACTGGATATCGATATCCTATATATACTTTATATTTAACAGTTCCAGCAATATATTCCTGCAATATTTTCCTTCAATTGTATTTATACCAGAAGCTGTGTTTATGTGTGCTTTTCAGATCTCTCCAAAAGCCCTGGAAGTGTCTCTGTAGGCAGCAGATCTAGAATATCATCAGGGGGGTCGCCACCAAACATGCGGGATGACATCATAAGTGATGACCTGAAAAAGAAGGTTAAAGAGGTAATATCTATGGTGTGACACTTAGTATTGAAAAGAATTAAATCTCATCTCTGGAAAGGTTTTAATGAAAAAAAGTTCCAATGTTATGGACAGGCCAAGCTCAATATGATGAATGGTTATCACATTCAAGATTTTCCCAACGTCCTTGATGTTGTCTTTATTTGAAGAGCAGATATTGGGGTTAGCAAAGAGATTAGTTGGACCCCTCTCTAGTTTTAAACTGTATATAATTAAGGATGTTAGAGCTAAGATGTAACTTTTCATTGATTTGAACAGGAAAAGCAGCCTTGTTTTAAAAAATATCTGTGAAATATTGTTTTTGCACAAATAATGTTTCTCATGCGATACTTAAAGACATTCATATTTGGGAGCAAGTACTGAGATTCTACTACTTCATTATATATAAGCTCATTTCTATTATGATGTAAAGCTAAAAGTCCTGTGATAATTCTTCAGAAATTGATGACAAATGTATGTGAACTACTTATTCTGTCTTTAGATTTTACGAGAGAAGCCTAAGGGCATGTGGGCAGCAAGACTGGCATTTGAATTTAAGGTAAGTTACCCCTAGTATCTAAGGACTAATCTAGGCTAGTCATAGGCCAGGAATATGATATCAGGGTCAAACTTTAACTAAAGCAGTCTTTATACCAGGCCTAAATTTTAAAAACTCACAGTTTAGAATATATGGAGGTTCTGGGGCCAATCGTAATTCCCCACATATGCATTACTTCTTGACCCAATTGGCCTTGGAATCCCCTGTATTTATAAGTAGTATTACCTGGTTGTAAAGACTGGGCAGCAAGGTGTTTCTACAGATGCAGTAGTGTTTAGTAATGCCTGGAATATCCTAGCCCTATGCAGAATCCTATACTCACCCAATCGATTCAACTGCCTATTCACAATTTAGCAGCAGTATGTTAGAAAAAGTGAAGATAATTGAAATTTCAATTTTACCATAGGTTAGACAATGTTTAAAAAAACTCCCTCACTCTATCTCGTCAATGAAAAAAACCTGTTGAAAGTGATAAAATTGCAATACAAACAAACAAAGCGTCACTATTTCACTACTTCTCATTCCTCCTTTATTACTAAATATAATCCCCTTTCTCTGCTTCAGCAAGCCACTAGGTCGGAGTTGCCGTGGAAGCGACTTGGTTATAATAGTGTTATAGAGCTCATGTGTGATATGCCCGATGTGGTCACCTTTGAACGGCCAACCCAGGGAGGTGATTGGTTACTCTTCGATGCCACTCTCAAGGAAGAGATTAGAAAAACTCAAGCAGGTGGGTATTCGTGAATTCTGTACTTAAATAGATGAAAGCAATTGTGCATGCAGGAACTGTTTGGTAGGGCTTAAAGACATGAATATCTACAAGCCTAAACAAATGTCTATCAGCCTTAACTTAAATTATGAAATGCTTTATGTACAAATAATTGACTACATGAATCATCATCCAATTATGAATTTGATATTTTCAAATTTAGGAGAAAAACCTATTTGAAAGTTGTGTTAAATATGGCCTAACTCTGATTTTCACTCAATAACGATTATTTGGTGCACATGCAAGGGTTGACAGTTTTTGCAATATGTTTAAACTGGCACAGGCAGGCTATTACTTGTAAATATTGTCAGAGACCTGTGGTCCTTCCAAAATATTGGACTAGGAAATGCTCCAGCACTATAAGAATAATCAAAGTGTCATCTAATTATAATGAATTATAATGCCTACTATATGAATTGATTAAGTTGGTATCTGTTCCAGCAGAACCTCAGGGAAGGAGCGGAGGACGGGTTCTCGAGGTGTCCACCTCCACTGCCCCCAAGCTGGACGCCACTCTGCAGGAGTCGGTCCGCCAGGTTCTCCAGGCTCATCCTGAAGGCATCTTACTACATGACTTTACCTCCGTCTTTCAGGTAACTCACCCAGGCCTATATCTAGTAATAGTAGTAGTAGTAGAAGTAGTGTATCTGTAGTAGTAGTAGTGGTAGTAGAAGTAGTAGTAGTAGTAGTAGTAGTAGTAGTAGTAGTAGTAGTAGTAGTAGTAGTAGTAGTAGTAGTAGTAGTAGTAGTAGTAGTAGTAGTAGTAGTAGTAGTAGTAAGATAAGATAAGGTTTCATTAAAGTCTCACCCATACGAGAGACAATGCAGCTAAGAAATGCAGGATATACATTGCTAAAAAATATATTAATATCACATAAAACCTGTACTTGATATTAAGCATTTTACAACAGGTTTTGGCACTTACAAAACTTGATTTCACATTTGGACAATAAGAACGCCAATGTATCTGTATCATTCAAAATATTAAAAGTGGCCAATATTCTAGTGTAGTTGTAGTAGTGGTAGTAGTAGTAATAGTAAATGCAGCATCAGTAATAGAAGTTGCAGCATCATGGGTAGCTGCAGCAGCAATACACCTGGCACTAGTAGTAAATCAAGAAGCAATAGCATTGGAAATTGTGGAGCTATAAGTGTGTTTATGAAATTCTTGCGCTTGTTTGTGAGAGAACTATATGTTTTATTTCAGGACCTGACTGGTCGTGATCTGCCCACCAATCAGTTGGGCTTCGCTACACTAGAGGCGCTTCTCATCTCCCTCTCAGGAGTGGTGGACATGGTATATAAAGGCAAAGGTAAGCTCAAATACTACCAGGGGTCCAGCTAACCACTACCCCACAGCCTGAGGCTACAGAAAGGTGTGTGGGCCTATAATAATATTTGCCTTAGTAGTCCGGCTGGCTATAAGAAAACGCCTTTTTAAGATTTTGCTTTGAGGATCATCTGGAATATGATCATTTGACACATCAGTACTGTTCCAAAAATGAAGTAGAACAGTGTGAAAATAGCTTGCAACTTTGAAATTGTTTTTGAGAAAGGACCACGGTGGGACTGCAGGGTTTAGTGAAGCTAGGGCAATGCGATTTTGAGTGGGGCTATGACGATTTGAGAACCAGAAGTCCTGCAGTCTCCAAGAGTTTTTAGACAAAGCCTGACCCTTCTACTACTATACCTGGTGTCTCAGTTCCTCTTATATCTGAATATGTTAGGTATATAAAGGCAAAGGTAGGCTCCTCAAAGTAATCTTAATCCTTGTCATAATATACTACCTACTACCTTAAGCAATTGGACCCCATGGATAGGCAAAACTGGACATTTTCATAATGATAGGCTGTCCATATCAAAATATCTTTAAAAAGATTAACCAAAATGCTTTTTTCAATAGCCATTTAAATATCATAATAGTGCCAATGCTGTTGCTGTATGATGTACATCGTGTGCCATTGTCTTCTTGAGATTAACTGATTTTTGATGCACTTCCCTATTGTTTTCCCTCCATCCTTTCTGTGCAAGTGAAGGCTGAAGGCAGGGGTCTTGGCCAGGATATTTAAAATGCCTGTCCAAGACAGCAATTGCTAAATTTCTGCCCAATCAGATTAAGCTATCAATATACTTCAAACCCTTATGCCAACTACATTTGGTAGCATATTGTGTCAGAAAAAGCAATTTACACTTCAGCTCTATATTATAAATTTGTTTGTTTGGAAAATATTTGGTTATTACCCCCAAAAAGTCAAAATTGATAATTCTTTATAGAATTTTTTCCCTGTCCAAAAAGGAGGTTTTCAGAAAACTGCCTGTCTTAAAGACATGCAGGACAGGTCCTGGCTAATTCCCTGGTTGAAGGGCAAAACTTCATTTCAAAAATCATCTTGCATGTGTGTGTTTTATTACAGGTCGAGTGATGCTATATGCCTCCAGAACAGAAGTAGCTGTTAGAACGGACCTCCTGAAGAACATCTGCTTTGGACCAGTAAGGATCATCTTTCATTTAGACTGGTTAATGATAGCAGCGTCAGATAACACAGGAATATAGTAATTGTTAAAAATATCAAAAGAGGGAACACTACTTTTCATAGGAATTACAGTAAAAAAAACTCAGGACATTAAATTTGCCACTGAAAATATTTCACCTGCCCCTTTTAATGATGATACAAGCGTAAGTCAGACAATGATACTGATTAAGACATTATAATTGAATTTTAACTCCATTATTTTGGACCCAAACTACATAGGTCATGTGCTTATATTACTTTTTAGGTCTTAAGTAAATACAAATATGTTTGTCTTAATATTTTTGTCAATATAACTTGCTGTGTTCATAAATAACACGACACCAACCATAAGGGTTGCCATTTTGGACACCCAGTTTCAGTATCCAATGTAAGGCCTTTCTCCAAGCTTAATACTAGGAGATAGTTGATATTTTTTTCTCAATTTTTATTTCATCATTAGATATGACGCCAGAAGTAATGGTTATCCACCTAAGATGCCCAGTTCCATAATCCAAGGCCCCTCTCAAAACTTTCATTATCTATCTTTCAGAAGGGCAAGAAGGGTGTTCCCTCAGATGCGATAGGACCTGGAATCGTGTACCACCAGATCCCGATCTCGGAGCTCCAGGTTCACCAATACATAGAGGTGTACGTGTCCAACATCAACAACCCCGGCCGCCTCTGGGTACAGCTCAAGGGCCCCAGAACTACAGAGGCCATGGAAATACTCATGGACAGACTCGAGTAAGTTAATGATAGATTCCTAACATATCCTTTATCTCAATAGCATAACTTCTCTGGCAGTCCAGGCCTCTCAAAGAAACTTATATTCAAGTTATTTTGGTTGTAGATTTGCATATTACAGTGATGCAGCTGATTATCTAAAGTCTTTAGGGAGTATTCCACCATTGCGTTTCGTTATTACAGAGAAACGTATTACAGTGATGAGGCTGGTCATTTTACACCTTTATTTTGTTATTCAACCTTCACTTTTCTCTATTACAAGGAAATGTATTACAGCAATGAGGCTGGTTATGTAGTCTCTGGGGAGTATTTCACTGTCACATCTCTCTATTACAGAGAAACTTATTACAGTGATGAGGCTTGCTATCTAAACTCCTTGAGGAGTACTGTACACTGCCTTAATATTCCGTGCTTAAATAGTACAAATCTCTTAAAATCAAAAAAGTCCGGAGTTTAAATAGTCCGGATTCGATCCCCTCATGCAGCGACATCTACCGATCATGACGCAAATTATTTTTTGTCAAGTGAACCGTCGCGGCGGCGACATGACCACGCTCAAACTTGTCCGTCTGCATTTGATCATTAGATTACATCAGGGAGCTTCCATATGATAGAAGCTCTCTGATTGCAGTCAAAATGTTCAAGCTGCCTGCCACATCAGGTGAGAACAACTCACCTAGTTGTCATTAGCAACCTGGTAAGACAAAGGAATGAATGTCACAAACATTCATGATGGCTTCATGTTCAGGAAGCACTCAAACAAAGGAATGGGAAAGGGATGGGTTAAAATGGCCAAAAAAGAGCTGAAATATTTCATTTAATTACATTAGCAAGGTAAAGGGTTAAAAAAAAAGGCATTAGAGAGATGATTTGATAATTAGGGAGTTAATTCTGCATGATGACGCCTGTGAAGGTGATAGTGGCGCATCCTATTGACTGACAGTGAAACTAACGGACAAAGGGACGAGCGTAGCTCCACTTCTATTTTTTTTACATTACATTTTTGTCCGTTATTAAACATTCCGGATTATTCCAAACGGAAAAATCCGGAATGTTTTTACACACGGACTATTAAGGCAGTGTACAGTATGCCATTGTCACATTTCTCTATTACAAATCAACATATTGTGTACAGCTATGAGGCTGGTCATCTTAGGTCTTTGTTTTAGTATTCCACCTTCACCTTTCTTCATTACAGAGAGACGTATTACAGTGATGATGCTGAAGAATACAAGATGCCAGATTCACTTATCATGATTGGTCAAGTCTGTGTAGCCATTTACCCAGAGGACGACAACTGGCACCGAGTCACCATTACAGGCCTGCCTGATATGAACTTTGTAGAGGTTGGTATTATTTGTTACATCCTGTTTCAATTGACATTGTTGGGTCCATTGTACAAGGCATGATAGTGATATTGACATCTTAGTGGGATGTGGCTGCCAGTTTAATAACTCTAGACTAGTCAACATTGAAAATTGCAAGCAGTCGGATGCCCATATATGGTTGCAGGAGCAAATAACTTTTTCAATGTTGGGGAAATATGAATTGAATTTGGAAAACTTAGGCCTAACAGAAGTATTTCAAAATCTAAAAAATAATTTAGAATCATATTTTACAGTGACACATAGAAAGGTATTGTATTTCAGTGATTGATATAGATGATATAAAGCTGTATTACGTGATGGTAAGAGTTTATTTGGCTGGCAGCCAGGCCTGTGATATCATACGTACAGATAGTAGTTGTGCTGGAATTCATACTGCTACTAGCAAGACAACCTAAAAGGCCTTATTTTTTCAGACATAAAATGTGGAATTGCTGTCAGAGACCAGGATGCAATTTACCTTTCTTGTAGCAAGACACTATTAAGGGGCCTTATTTTTGTATGACATAAACTTTGTGGTTGTAGAATTGTCCTAAATTTGAATTTATACTACTAGTAGTTAGCAAAAGAGTTTTGAAAGACCTTATTTTTGTCTGATATGTACTTGTAGAGGTAGAGGTATAACAACTTGTCTTGTAAGGTTATGTGGCTTATTAAGAAAATGTCTTTTTACTAAATATACTGGACTGCCTTGTATTACCATAGTATTGTTTTCATTCTTGGCAGTTTAGGGAGCTCTAGGTGATATGGATCTCTAGGTATGCGCTTGAGATGTAGCTATGTTTGATCCCTCTTAAATCTCTCTGCAGGTGTTTTTTGCTGACTATGGCAATTCACTCTGTGTTCCGAGGACATCATTAAGGATGCTGAAGTAAGTATCAATTATTTGGCTACAGGAACTTAGCCAGCAGGGTTTTTCGATGAATGTGCATACCTTAATGCTTGAAAATAATCGGCTTTGCCAATTAACCCTAATTTATTTCAAAATGTGTTCCTAGGAAATCCCAAGATTTCCTTTATTTTCTAGGAAGTGCTGGATATTTTACATTGGTAAGGATATACTATTTTCTGATATTCATTTGGTCAATCTAATGGATGGTGAGAACTTGTAACATCGATTGATGTCTAAATTAAGTCATCATTTATGACAAAAAATATTGTAGTCTATGTAGAGCAATATATTGATAGAGATATGATATTTTAACCACAACACACTTTAATTTATCGGGTTATACCTATTGATGTAACTTACTACATTGTTTAACATTGATAACAATTAGCGATCTTCATTAGGCAATTTTCGTTAAATTAAGATATAGAGAATTTCTTTTCTTCTGTAAATGTAATTCTCTAAGAGGACAGCTGAGCTTGCTATAAACTAGCCTAGACTCTAGGCTCTCATATCCAAATCAATTTGAATGTATTGTTTACCAGGACAGGGCTGGACATTGGTGCTTGCCCCATTGCCCCGGGCAAGTAGAATTCATAAATTATAGCTTGAGGGCAAGTGGAAACTGTATCTTGCTTGGCAAGTACTCTGTGTATATTTCAGGTTTACTTTTGAAAATGTGTGCAAGTATTGTGGTCTGGCATCCAAGCTTGTCTTCGAAAATATGCTTTCACATGCCAGCACCATGTGCCACTTGGTTTTAAATGAAACATCATAAAACATACAAGTTTTCAAGGGCATGTGAAAGTTGGAGTAGGGCCAGTGAAAGTTGAATCTCACTTGCCCTACTGGGCAAATAGCCACAAAAGTTAATGCTGTGCCCTGCAGGGCCATGCAGCAAGTCCCTCTGGTATGTTCACATGTTTCTCACTTGGCGGTGCCACTATAACAACCATTAGAGACGGAACCATATGGTACCATCTACGGGACAATGCTGGTATCACACTGGTTGGACAACTCAAAAGAAAATGTCAACTTTTAGGGACTAGGAGTCTTTTCTTGCAAAGGACTTGCTTTCATCACTCCTTGTTTTCTCCTTTTCCAGATCTCGCTTTCTCAAGCTTCCCGCCCAGGCTATTCCAGCGCGTCTGGCCAATATCAAGCCAGCTAATAAAGCGGTAGGACAGGATTCTTATTCCCCACTGAAATTATCCCATTTCTGCCACTGCTTCACCTTCTTTTCATGAAACATTGGAAATTCAACAGAGGTGTCCCAGTTTAATATTCAGGTTATAAAGTCCAACATTTTTGATGACTGAACATCAAAGATTTTGTAATCAGGTGGCATCTTCTCAAGTGTTGTTAGGATCTATGACACATGTAATGCATTCTGAATTAAACAGAAATCTAAAAGATATTTGAAGGGGATTTGTTGGTTGTATTTTGATCAGTAATTCTTCAAATATATTTTTGAAAAATAATCTAGTCCAAATGGCCAGGGTATTTTTGGTCTAAGGATGTTGCTGAAGATTCTTTGTAAACAAGACAAACATATGCATATGCTTTTGCTTTTCACTCTTTCAGAAGTCATGGAGCAAGGAGTCTAAGACGTGTCTCTTGAGCTTGTGTAGCAACAAGCTATTGGTAGCTCTGATTACATCCAATCAGGTAAGCCCTTACTGTGTCATTGAAATTTAAGACATTACAGTGTCACCAATAATTTCAACTACAATTACAGTTCACACTTGAGCCATACCTTAGAATATGGTTAGTAAGAAATTGTCCTGGTTACTAAAATGAGGTTTTCAGAAAACTGCGTGTCAAAAAGACAGGCTGGATGGGTCCTGGCTAAGAACTTGTTGATGGGATTTGGGTTAAGGTCTTACGATACTCTATACCGGTGACACCTATTGGGTATTGGACAAACTAAAATAATTTATTACAATTTACCTGACGTCACTGGAAATATTGATAAGAAATTGAATTTTATTGAATATGTACCAATTCTGATTATACCTGCCTATTATAAATAGTATCCTATGAGTTTTTTGTTTTTGGCTACAGTGATTTCCATATTCATTGAATTTGTTGTTTTGACACATTTTCAGGAATAATGTGTGATAATCCATGTGTATAAAGTGGGGTTCCCTTTCTTAACAATATCTTATATAAGTATGGGCATTAACAGTAACTATTGAGTAACTCTTTTCTAACATTTTCATGAAAATTTGCCCCAAAAATGTCCTATTTCACAAACTTTGACCATCTGTGGTTCGAAAACTAACCTGATGACCTATCATTTTCTTTGTGTCTTCTTATTAAGGGCATTGTGTAGATAGTGTAGACAAAAATTGGTGAAAATTAAACTAGGCAATTCTGACTTATATCAATTTTGGGTTAAAAACTTGTTTCTCGAATTTCTTGATTTTGCCCAATAATTCCTTTGTAACAGCAAAAAAATAATTTCAACATGGCAAAACAGTATTTCAGGCAGTGTCAGTATTCTGAAGGGATAAATCTAGCAAAGAAAGACACCAATTTTGGAGAAAGTGATGTTTGTGACATAAATTGCATTAATTTTTCAAAAATCTGTGAAAAAAAAAATAAGTTGATGACCCCATGATTTTAAGTTGTTTTGAGGATCACTGTGCTATGTTCTTTCCTTATGCAAAATTTCAGGAAAATTAAACTGAGATTTCTAAAAGTGTCGTAAGACCTTAATAGGCTGCTGACTGCCTTGAATGAATAAAGGCAGCTGACAAAGAATTGCTCAAGGTATGCAGGTGCGCAGGAAAAATGGGGTGCTCAATGCAGCAGGTTCCTCTCTACATGCATGATGGCCTTTCTAGTTTCTTGAAGTACAAGAATATCCGGATAGTATGAGAACAACTATTATATTAATGTAAAATATTTAAAAGTATCCACATATTTCAGTCAGGTGTTCATTACATCTAAAGTATGTCACCCAGCAATCACTCATTTAGCATTTCACTCAACCCACATGGCAGTCAAGTTAATCTAAAATATACTGTATGTAGTAGAAGCACCATCTGACACATTTAGAATATCTTGATAACAACAAAAACAGGTTGAGAAATATTTGATTGAAAGGTTTTGTTCCGTATGGGTTTAACATTTTATCATCAACTATTAAAAAAAAGATGGATTTGAAGTTGTCAGACCATGTGCGCTTCCAGATTCAAATGGGAAAATGTTAAGTCCCTATTACCATTTTTGTATTTCCTGAAAACAGTGATCAATTCAAAGCATGGAAACTCTACTCTGAAATCCTACATCTACCCCACCTCACTGTCATGACAGCGCGAAACATAACCACTTACCCTGTTGCAAGTTGCAAGTGAATTCAGCAAAAAAATGTAAACCAGGTAAGCAGCACAAGACCCTAACTTGCCCCGCATGGCAGTTATTATTTTGGGCAGAGTCCTCCCAATGTAACTCATCTTTGTTAAACAGAGTGGTGGGGCAAGTGGAGGTGCCGGCGGGGCAAGTTAACTTTAGGGACAGCTTGCCCTGCTCGGCAAGTTATGTTTTGGAACCTATGTTGCACCATGCATGATGAAATTTCTTTGTGCCTAGGATGGAGTGCTGTCAATATGCCTATGTGACACGTCAGGCAGTGAAGATCTGCACATCAACGACTTCCTGTGCGAAGAGGGTCTGGCCATGTTCGCTCCCGACTCCGGAACAGCATTTCTCCCAGGCGAGGCGGAGTCTCAGGATAGGACTGAAACTGAAAGGTAATTCAGACTACAGGTTCTGATCAGAACAGCCAGAACCCAAATGTAGTAATGGAGAGACTACTAGAAATACTCATCATACAAATATAAATTGCCATGTGTTATATCTAATAAGTATTCAGATCATAGTGATTAGCAAAATCAGTCTCTTGGAATAGATGATCAATACTTCAGAAAATGGTAAATATTTGGTTATTGATTATTACTGTGTTATATATATATAATTATATATATATAAACTGTAGAACACGAAATTCACGCGTGTCCCAAGTATAGCGTATTGGGGAGTTTTGCATCATAGCGTATCTTTATATTAGCGTCTCTTTACCGTAGCCGACGCCGCTGACAGCGCCATCTGTCCCAAAAAAAGATGAACTAATTTGAACAGAGAATGCAGTTTGATTGAGCATTCTCTCAAAAGGGGGCACCCGTATATACTTTGTTTTCTGGACCGGGACAGTTGAAGGGGGGGGGGGGGAGGGGGTGATAGTAGACCGTCGCCCTTAATTTCAATCAGTTTAAAAAATGTCACAGTTCATATCATTAAAATACATTGAATACATTCTTTATCTTTAGAAAATCATCATGTCATATCATTTTATCTCACCAGTCTTCTGAAACTAAATTCCAAATTCACTTTGGCACATTACAGTTATCATTTGGCAGTCTTCTCAATCTAAATTCATTTTGATAAAAGTGTTTAAAATCTAGCTTTAAATGATGTTAAAAGTTACAGTATTTAAAAGTCACAGTCCAGGTTGACAGAAGCCAGAATACTGAGCTCTTAGTCTAATGCTGCCAGAGTGAAGCAACCAGATGGACTTTCTAAATTTGGCATTTGTTTGTGTGTAAACAGGGCCGCCGGAACAATAGCTGAGCACCTATCCTTCTGGTTGCTATGTGCAACACTCACTCAGTATTCTGGCTTCTGTCAACCTGGACTGTGACTTTTAAATACTGTAACTTTTAACATCATTTAAAGCTAGATTTTAAACACTTTTATCAAAATGAATTTAAGCCAGAAAAACAAAAAAAAATGGTTCAAGAAGGGCTACGTATGCTTTATGTTTGTACTAGTGGCGCTAGGGTTTCAGCAGGGCTACGTGTCTTCTATTAGATTTACTAGTGCCGCTATCTAGCGGCCACCACTAAAACGAAAATTGACGTCAGCGCCACCAGTGGCTAAAAAAAAGACAAAAGTACTGCGTTTTTGTTTATAGTGAAGCGGCGCCAGACGCTATGTACGCTATATATAAACACACGCAGAAATTTTGTGTTCTACAGTATATATATATATATATATATATATATATATATATATATATATATATATATATATATATATATATATATATATATGTATGTATATATATATATATCACTTCAATTTAAGCGGCAATGGATTTGAAAATAGCAATACCTTCAATAACCTTGAATACTACTCTTTCTGTGAGAATTGATCAAATAGTGGTAGTGGTTCACAGCAGATGGATTCCTGGTTCATATTATAGTACTTGCATCTTATTTCTGTTTTTAATTCCAGACCTGATGACATAAATGTCCATGATGAAGAGCCAAGTGATTCCCTGCCAGTCAACCCAACTAGTGAAGAAGAACAACCTCCGCCTGAGCCAAGATGCACAAAATAGTAGGTTGTGGAATATTAGGACACAAAGAGGGGACATTCAATGCTTGACCTCCACCTGCGCCATGATACACTTAATAATAAATTTGTGAATATGACTGCAGAAACATGGGATATTCAATGCTAGTCTCCACCTAATGCAGGATACACTAAATGGTAAATTTATGAATATCACCGCACTAGGTGTGTACACATTCAGTGCCAGTGTTATTGCAAGAGGTGGGCTGCTGGGCTGAGAGAATGCACCTGTGAAATTATGCCTAATGACTGGTGGAGGGTGTCTATGCCGGTGTTGAGCCAGGCTTATTGGTCCATGCCCTTATCATGCAGAATGAGACTCCAGAGGTCAACCCTTAACTAAGGCTGACAATACAAATATACAGATAGAAGCAAGGTTATTCTTGGGATCTACGCCTATTGTATTTTACATCATCAAGTTAATCAAGTGACTCGTGGTGATAATAAACGAAATTCAAATTTAGGTTCTTACTTACTAGTTAAGGATAATAAATAAAATTCAATTTTGGGTTCCTACTTACTAGTTAAGGAGCTGAGCTAGCCCTTTACCCCGAAAGTTAGAGTGGACACCGATAATTAATTTGGCCGTACTATTTCAGTGTACAACTAACGGAGCAGTACAGCTTCCACATCCTACTCATACAAGAGGAGGCGTATATTGTCAGTGGCGAGATATCCGCCTTCTTCTGGGACTCAGATCTACTTCGCTCAATGGTGAGTACTAACAGTGCTTTTAATGCAAGAATTGATCAAAACTCACCAAAACTATCTCCAGTGTCATTGACAATTCAGTGTCTTAGCCAGGAGGGTGTCTGGGTGTCATTTGAACACCCTAACCCTTAAAAAATCACACATCAGGAGACCCAGAATTTTTTAGAGGAATATCTAAAAGTGTTGATTTCAAACAAATAACTGAAAGTTTTCCCCTCAATGTAACTGCTATGACAATGTTTAAGGTCGTTTTGCTTTTTCTGCATGTATTGCCTTCTGTGTATACGTTTCCAACTGTCCGCTGTGTTTTGAGTGATGTTATTTGCGATGTCCTTGCAGCTGCGCCAGCGCCAGATGAATCCCACCAAGCTGGTCATCGCTGCTGAGGACTACAGAGACATCTTTGAGGATTTCCACAGGTAAGTTCGCTTTCTTAGCACTTAGAGGCAGCTTTGAATCTGCACATGTAATTTTTGCCTATTGCCTATTTCAACGATTTTTGCTGCAACTGATTATTTGTGTATCCCTCCATTAGAAGAGAGCCAAATTGTTGAGATTTACTGTTTTCCAAGTTAGTTTTGCGAATTTGAAGTATAGCATATTTTGTGTATTAATCCTTGGTTGCTTTGTTATTTTTAAAGTATCATACACTGAGGAAACACTTCTTGCTATCAATCACAAGTGAATGCATTTCTGAAGTTTTAAAATACCTAAAACGCAATACGATCTTGTTTAGTATTGGGATGTTCATTATTCCCTGTAACTATATACATTGTAACCCTCATTATTTGTATTTCCAGATATGAAGTTCTTGGAACCTGCATAGAAAACCAACCTAAATCCCATGTGACAGTATACCAATTGAAATGGTAAGTGATTTTTAAGGTAATGGTTGTGGTAGGGTGTATGGTATATATATATATATACATATATATATATATATATATATATATATTAGGACTGGTATTGACTTGGTATTTTTAGGCTCGAGATTGGCATCACTATTATTATGATACCGATCCTAATTCCGAGCCTTAGCGTCGTTTTTGAAGTTGCTGTGATTTATTTACATCTATACATCATCATCATGCATTATTTACATCCACTAGAATAATTTCAGTTTAATTGTGGGTCTCATACTACAGATATGTATTTTTCCTCAAGGCATTCTCATTTGAATGACAAGAGAGAAGGTGCCACTTCAATTTTCAATTAAATTTAATTTTCAATTAAATCCTAATTAAGTTATGTTATCATTCATATTATATATATTCATATACATTTAAAATTCTTTTGTCGGGTGTTACAGGGCATATGGGTATCAAATTATTCAAATAATTATGATAACAACAATAATAATCATAATAGTAATAATAATAATAATCATAATCATAATCATAATAATAATGGTAATAACAATGAACTTTATTTCATGAAGTTAATACAGTAAACTACATGGTTAGGTTAATGTATAGGAAAATGTATATCTGATACATTTTAGTCTACATGGATGTAAATCCTTTTTCAAGGCATGGGCATTTTCACATCTTTGGGGAAAGTTCTATGTAAATAATAGTGATTATGCAATGATAAGTAAATGAATGCCCGCAGCATGAAAACGAATGTGCCTCTGAAGCACATGGCAACCACTAATTGGTTGCCGGGTGAGCCGATTATCTGCCGGTCTCCTGGAGTGAGTGCCTCGAATGTGCCTCTGAAGCACATGGCAACCACTAATTGGTTGCCGGGTGAGCCGATTATCTGCCGGTCTCCCGGAGTGAGTGCCTCGGCAGAGCGTGGGAAAACAATAAGTTCCTGTTTACCAGCATGTCGAAATGTCAGTAGCTACCAGTCTTTAATGGGAGTTTTATATTCCCTTGAGTGTTAAGCACATTTAGAAGTACTCATCTTAGGATCGAGTTGTTTTAACATGCCCTTGCCGATTCGAGCAATGTTACATAATTCGAATCACAGCTGTTCGGTACTACTCGATACCAGCCCTAATATATATACATATATATATATATATAAACATATATATATATATATATATATATATATATATATATATATATATATATATATATATATATACAGGGACTTAGCCAGGAATTTGAAAGTGGGTGCTGTTTTTTGAGTAGTTGAAAACTTTTGGGCGTCCTGGGTTGCGAGCGCGTAGCGCGAAGCGAACAACGGCCGGGGGTCTGGGGGCCTTAAGCGGCCCCCAGAAGCTCTAGGGGTCTAGACTCTCTGAAATGCATTTTCTGCCTTTTCCTGGCACTTGAAATGAGATATTGCCATTGGGAGCTCTAGCTAGAAACCACAAAGGGAAATGATAATCTTCAGTGCAGCAGGAATAAATATTTTAAACTCACTTTCAAAGAGACAGAAACAAATTGAAAGAAAAAGAAAATGTGTTGTTTTCTTTTACTCTCATGGCCCATATAATTTCACCCAACACCTGTGTACATTGAACACCAAATCTGGCCTCATTAATTGCCTGCATACATTGTACATAAGTCATGAACTAGAGATGGATTGTAGCCGAGCTTAAATGTTTCGCTAACCAACAACTCAGCAGCTCATCCCCCAAGAGTAGTCAACCCATTTGCTGAAAGGTTTCCTCATGATGGCAATTTTGTAAACACAAGTAGAAATCAACTTTTAAAAATTCAGTACATTTTAAATAGGAATAGAGCAGCTCACTGACAAAAAGTATCTTGGGTGCTGAAGCTTTATTTGTATATATATATAAATATATATATATATATATATATATATATATATATATATATATATATATATATATATATATATATATATATATATATATATATATATATATATATATATATATATATATATATATATATATACATTCAACTAAAAATAAGTCACAGATCTTCCTTATGCTATTAAATGCAGGCCCTTTTCATCACTATGCATTTAAGAGATACGTCAGGTAATTAGAATACCCATAGAGCACAAAGTGATTAGTGGCATTTGGTTGTGTAGTTGTCTGACTTATCTTTTCTATCCTCGAACCACTTTTCTTTCTTTCAGCACATCAACTCACCAACATTATACATTAATTATGATCATATGTAGTTTTAAAAGAATTGTTACAGAATTGACAGTCAAGTGACTAAATACACCAATACCAAACCAAAGGCAGAACCTCTTCCTTGTGAAATGGTGGATGTTTGCAAATCGTTATCTGGGCAGCTAAAACGTCAGTGATAAACTGAAAGTGAGCGTGACCAGGTTTGACTTGGATAAACAAATACAATACTTTAACTATAACCTGTTTGCATAACTTGTTATGTGAAACCTTAGATATTATCCAGTGCCATGATAAGAATATACTATAATTGGCTTTTTAGTTATGCTTTGTAAAATTGTGAATGGAAAATAAATAGATGATCAGGTTATTTTTTATTAACATGTGTATGTGTACACAGTACACTGAGCTCTGACGTCTGGAGAAGTGAATCAAAAGTGCAACCCCAAACCCTCTCAAATAACACATTTTCATTGACATATTCTTGATAAACTATCCATGTGTCATGGTTATGATAGTCCACCAAGGTTAGGCATTAAGAAAATGCAAGGTTTTATAGTTGTAAATGAATGTACAACTCCGTTCTGCTTCCTTGATTGAGTGCCGATGCACCGGCAGTGTTATTGTGTTAACCACGTGCTGAGCAGTCACCAAGCCGTTATATGCGCATAAACCCAATCAACCAGACCCATTAACCCAATTTTTGCTGGTCAGCGATTGTTCCGATCCCCTGTTGTGTGTGTGTGTGTTTGGGTATGTTGACCGGATGTTTTATGTGCTGGCCGTGAATTGAGAGTGGACCTGGGCTCTTATCTCCAGCTGCTGGAGATGAGAGCCGAAGAAGGGAGAGCAGAGACAATGGCACCAGATGTGGTCGTCATTTCCTGCTCTTCTCCCAGCGGAGTTTGGGCGTCATTTCCTCCTGTCTTCACACAATACAAGCCGTCTTACAGAGAATGTGGCCGGGCCGTTCTGGACCACGCTGGGGAGCTTCCCCAGAGAAATGGGCGTCCTACAGACGCCCGGACGCCTCTCTAGCTAATTAGGGTGTGTATATATATATATATATATATATATATATATATATATATATATATATATATATATATATATATATATATATATATATATATATATATATATATATAAACATATATATATATATATATATATATATATATATATATAAACATATATATATATATATATATATATATATATATATATATATATATATATATATATATATATATATATATATATATATATTTATACATATATGTGTGTGTGTATGTTTGTGTGTGTGTATATTTTTGTATGTGCGTACATATGTGGATATGTGTGTTTTCAACCTATTGGAAATGCTGAAAGTATTTGGTAACATTATCAAGTAGAGGATAAAATGTATGGTTTGTGATAAATCCAGTACAGAAGTCTTTGACTATATGTTTTTATTGATATGTATCTTTTCAGCCTGCCAGAGATTCTGAGTGTGTTTGGTCACGAGAGTAATGAACTTATGCAGGCAGTGAAGAGACAAGTAGCTGTGTTTAACCCTCAAGACAGGTATTGGCAGGTAAGCCTCAGTTGTAATTTCCAACAATGGCATCAGGTATTTTCCTAGTCTCTATTATTATTGTTATCTTGTTCTTGGAACAGACAAGCCTACCAAATGCCACTATTACGGACTGTCCCTGATGTGGCTATTGAGAGATAGTTAAAGTTCCGGGAATTAACGGTAGCATACATCCAAATGCTGTGTACTGTGTTCGCAATGATGAATCAGACAACCCCTAATCCCAGGTCCAAGTTGATTGATTCAGTGACCAAAAGCAGCCTGATAATTTTGGTTAATTCTTTCAAGCGAAAACACACTTTGGAAGATATGAAAGAGAAATACAAATCAGAACATTATAAGATCAACTCTCCTTCAAATATTTTGTAAAATCATTTTAAGTCCTAGGTAAGGATTGAAGTTATCAGATCCAGACAACATTTTGAGGAATGTTTATGCATGGATATGTTCCGATCAGGACCTATTATCTCATTCTCTAGGGTGTGGACGAGGAGGAGGATGAGAGAGCCAATGATGAGGAGGAAGAGAAGGAGGTGGAGGAGAATGTGAGCAGTGAGAGCGAGGTGGAGCTGGGACTGGAGGACCTGCAAGTTACCGTACAAGCTCTTCAGTTTAAGAGGTCAGTTCCAGCAATGACATCAAATCTTACCTGATCTGAAGTCCACACATGGGCTCACAACTCTGATCATTCCTAATCAGATGAAACAATATTTGAAAAGTCTTTGAAGATGTCTGACAACTACAAAAATGCCTATTCAAATGGAGTATAATTTGAATAGTGTTTGAGGAAGTATTGTCAAATCTACCAGGAACAACAACTTTAAGTGAAATCTTTCTCTATTGCTTTGGAATCAAGACATTACCTTCTGTTCCAGATCACAAGATGTGAATTGGTGTAGGAAGGAAGGAAATATTTTCTGGTTACCATTTGTACAACGAGAGTTAAATCGCACAAGAGTGATGGGGTGGGGCATCAGCACACGTAATATATTTGATGGTTGTCCTGATCACAGGTAGTTAGGCAAGGTGCATGAGAAATCAATAAACTAGAACATAGGCAAAATCAGTAGTGAGCAATGGCCCTAGAAATGCCAACTTCCTGGCTGAGTTGCTTCTTACACGTTATTTCCACCCTCCCTGCTGACTTCAGCATTCATGTGTTTGGAATAGCCTCAACATTTGGGCACTGAAAGAAGGTGTGCGTCAGTAGTAAGTAACAGCCCATATTTCTTGTATATTTCTGCACGAAACACCTCATCTCGCACCTCTACTAATCATAATTTTCCCTGGATCAACTGTGCAGTCAATCTTTCAAATAATTGCCCCAACACTACTTACTCTAAAGCCTTCTTGTGTTGTATTTTAGACAAAGGCTCCTTCAAGACATGATCAACGATGTAGATACCACCAATTTTGTGGACCAGCTCAACCAGGTCGAGCTGCAGATACAGAAGATCAAAGACCGCATCAAAAGCATTGAATCTATGGATAAGGGAAAAGGTAAAATAGGCACTTGATTATACAACCCAGTTAGAGGTTATAACTTCTAAGATTATGAAAAATATAACTATAAATGATGCTGATGTACAGTCCAGCATGCTATAAGAGACCACTGGCAGGATGCCTTAAGCAGTTTATACCTGTAACACCTATATCTAGATTTAAGATTTGTGCAAAACAAGTATCATTATTGTGAGTGATTCTTGTGACTTTTAAGTTACTCTTTTGCCTAGTTCAAATTTGTACTATGATAAGTGGAATTTCTTGAGGTTTATAATTGTTCAATTTATTTAAATTTTTTATTGAATATAAATCTGTTAATCCATTAAGCCCTATTCTGGATAATTTTGGGGAGTTGTGTTCTTCGTGACTCCACCAACAATGCTCCCTCATTTGTTGCTTCTAGTTCTGTCCCAAAGTATCATGCCATAAAAATGATACGTTTTGTAGGGAACTCAAGACATGAACGAGTTGATTAGCTGATGATACCTGCGTATCTACTCAGTGTCCTGGTGGCAAGAAAATGTTTTATTTCTTCAAAATTATTAGAACACTTTAATAAAAGTTGCTGAGGAGAACTTTATCTCCAAACGTTCTACTTGAAATCCTTGTAGCTAGCAGTATTCTAGGAGTAATTTATAATTCAAATATTTTGTTGCATAATAACGGAAATACATTTAGCCAGCAGTATTCTATGAGTAGTTGATTGTTCAAATATTTGGTTGCATAATAACACATAGGCCAATTGATTGAATATGTATGTAGAGACCAGGCGTTTATGAGTATGAGTATGACGAGATGATTTCTAGTATTTCTAGCCTCACTGGGCCTATGGTAGGATCTGGCCTCTGTTTTCCCCTTCAATTTTGATATTGCATGACAATTTGGTTTATTTGTCTGCCTGCAGGTGGCAAGAGAGACCACAGGAGACAATCAGCTGAAGCTCACAAGGTGGTGGTATGTATTTTTAAGCATGGGTATCACTTCATATAACTACCTACTTTATTCCCCTTTCCCTTACCCTTTTTTCAAGATTATCCTTTTTTGTTTCCTGCTCTATTGTTTTATTTCTGGCTGTCTATCTTTTTCACCATTTTAGTCAGAAGTGCACATTCTTTGCTTTTGCTTTCTTTTTTTCCTTGCTTCTGCTTTCTTGACATATTCGCCCCTTTTTTGCCCCTCAGTCTAACCCCCACTCACGCTTGTCAGGAATGTCTATGTCTTTTGCTTTCTTAATACACATGCCCCCTTGCGGCCCTAACCCTAATCCCTTATTTCAAGATTACCCTATTTGTTTTTTTTGCTCTACTGTTCCCCTCCCTCCTTTGCCCTTCCAATTCACCCTTGTTAGTCAGGTGCACCCCTTCTTTGCCCCCTGCCCTCCTCATGCATCTATCCCGTATTCAACCCTTTCACTCACCCTTCTGAGGGAAGGGTGCATTTTCTCCGCTTCCTATTCTTGAGGCTATTCGGTCAATTTTACATTCACATGTGTCGGTGCCATGGAACATGATGCTGCCAAGCTCTGGAACATTCTTTCCCCAAGGTAATTACAAATGAATCAATTTATGTAGATGTAGAAAATAGTACTTGTATTTTTGTACATTGGCTATAGTTTTAAAGCCCATCAAAATGGTTAATGTTGCCTAGATACAGTCTTTATTTGGCTTACGATTGTTATTGTCAGAGATCATCAAATCAAATTCCTAATGTTGCTTCTTCACTTTACAGATTGACCGTGTGACCTGCCTGAAGGACAACACAGTGAGAGAAACTCTGAAGACGACACAAACAAATAATAGGACGACTATGAAGATGTCTCTGCATGGAAATACTGCGAGAACCGAAGAGGTCCAACCTCTGAAAAACACCCACAAGACTCCCTTCATAAGTGAGGCGGAAGATAATACAGGGAAAGATGTGGTTACACAAGGGGAGAATGCAGAGGAGGGATTGGAGGATATCGCAGTGAAACATCTGGATGAGCAATTGCAGGATACTCTAGTAGATAATCTGGCCGAGTCATTGCACAATAAGCTAGTGGAGAATTTGGAGGTGTCAGTGAAAGATACTGTAGGGAATGATGTGGATAAGCAATTGCAGGATACTCTAGTAGAAAGTATGGCTGAGTCATTGCAGGATAAGCTAGTGGAAAAATCAGAGGTGTCAATGGAAGATGATATAGGGAAAGATCTGGATGCCCAATTGCATAATACTCTAGTAGAAGATATGGCAGATTCGTTGCAGGATAAGATAGTGGAGAATTTGGAGGTGTCATTGCAGTATACTTCAGGGAAAGATGGCGATAAGCAATTGCAGGATACTCTAGTAGAAAATCTGGCTGAGTCATCACTGGATATTCTAGTGAAAAAAACAGAGGTATCATTGAAAGATATTGTGGTGAAAAATGTGGTTGAGCAATTAAAGGATACTCAAGTGGAAACTCTGGGAGGTCCACTGCAGGATATGCTAGTGGAAAATCTGGATCACTCTTTGCAGAATAGACCAGTTGAAAATCTTGGGAAGGCGTCATGGTATAATTCAGTGGAAAATATAGAGGATTGGCTGGATGAACTAGTGGAAAATATGGGTCAGTCGTCACAGGAAATTTTTGTAGAAAATCTCGGGCAAGCATCTCCTGTGGAAAATCTGGAAGAATGGCTGGATACTCTTGTGGCAAACCTGGATGATTCTACACGGGACACTGTACAGGAACATAGGATGGAAAATCCTAGGATATCATCGCAGGAAAAACCGTTGGAAAATCTGAAATTGCCATTGCAAAATGCTCTAGTGCAAAATCTTGAGGAGTCGTTGAAAGATACTCTAGGGGAAAATCTTGAGGAATCATTGCAAGATACTCTAGTGGCAAATCTTGAGGAGTCCGAAGATGAGAAGTCATTGCACGATTGGGAAGATGAGAAGTCGTTGCGAGATTGTGAAGATGAGAAGTCATTGCTAGATCAGAAAGATAAGAAGTCATTGCAAGATTGGGAAGATGAGAAGTCATTGCAAGATTGGGAAGATGAGAAGTCATTGCAAGATTGGGAAGATGAGAAGTCATTGCAAGATCGGGAAGATGAGAAGTCATTGCAAGATCGGGAAGATGAGAAGTCATTGCAAGATCGCGAAGATGAGAAGTTATTGCAAGATCGGGAAGATGAGAAGTCATTGCAAGATTGGGAAGATGAGAAGTTATTGCAAGATCGGGAAGATGAGGAGTCATTGCAAGATCGTGAAGATGAGAAGTTATTGCAAGATTGGGAAGATGAGAAGTCATTGCAAGATTGGGAAGATGAGAAGTTATTGCAAGATCGGGAAGATGAGAAGTCATTGCAAGATTGGGAAGATGAGAAGTTATTGCAAGATCAGAAAGATGAGAAGTCATTGCAAGATTGGGAAGATGAGAAGTTATTGCAAGATCAGGAAGATGAGAAGTCATTGCAAGATTGGGAAGATGATAAGTCATTGCAAGATCGGGAAGATGAGAAGTCATTGCAAGATTGGGAAGATGAGAAGTCATTGCAAGATCAGGAAGATGAGAAGTCATTGCAAGATTGGGAAGATGAGAAGTCATTGCAAGATCGGGAAGATGAGAAGTCATTGCAAGATCGGGAAGATGAGAAGTCATTGCAAGATTGGGAAGATGAGAAGTCATTGCAAGATCAGGAAGATGAGAAGTCTTTGCAAGATTGGGAAGATAAGTCGTCACAAGATTGGGAAGATGAAAATTCATCACATGCTTTGGATAATAATGCAGTGGCCCCAGAAATCGAGAGGAAGACAAACCCAGATGAGGCATTGCAGAACAATCAAGCGAACAGTGCATTTACATACATACAGTCGTGGCTACATGGCCCAGTGGAGAAGCCCTTGCAGGAGAATGTCATCAAACAAATAGAAATGCAGTGGCAAAGAAAAACAGTGCCACCCAAAAATGACAAACGAATAGAAAAAGAAATGGAATCTATTGCAGCCTCATCTTAGGACAGAGCTGTGACAACCCCTGGTGGGTTACAGCAATGTTCCACGGTGGAGAATGTGGAGATGCCAGATCAAGGTCTCCCACCCGGTCACAAGGAGACTTCAGCGAAGAGGAAAGAGATGCCACCACTTGCGTGTGAGTACTATGCCCGTTACAGGAAATGCACAGAGTGGGAAGTGCGCTCGCGACTCCGTGCGGAGATGATCGAGGGTCTGACAGATGACGGTGTGACATCGCCGTGGTCGCTGAGACTGGGCCCATTGCCGGAGTACATGTGGCCGCTGGAGAGTGAACTCCTTCCCTTCCTCAAGCAACAGGCTCTAGACCTACAGTCAGAGTGTGCCTCCCTACTTAGTCAGCAGGCAGACCACTATGCTCTCAAGACAGCCATTGAGAAGGAGTCACTGCGCACATCCTTGCGCTACGATGTGCAGAATTTCAAGGAGTCTTGCTTCAGAGTCTCAAATATAGAAATGAAAACAGATCAGGTCCTGCAATGCCAAATGAATCGGCACTCACAGGTTATAAGAGACTGTGTACCGTCTGATAAGGATATTGTCTCTCTTGTAAAGGGAGTGCTACCATCCAAATATGCTCGTACTTTCAAAGATGCAAAGATAAAAGCAGAGACCCGATACAAAAGACAGTCAGGAAGGAGAGCCGCCTGTGTGAGAGACACAAGGCGGAGAAAGGCTGCTGGCAAGCAAGGAATGAGGAACAGAAATCCAGGAGGTACAAGAGGAGCTTGTGCTAAAGGCATGAACAAAACTAGATGCCAGGATCAGAACTACAACAAGCACAATGAGAGATCCAACACACGTACCTTTGACACATGTCCCATGAATAAGAGCATGGGCAAACCCAAATACACGAGTACTGAAAAACCATCTCAGTGGCTCTCCAACTCATGGTCTGGTAGGGATGAATGGAGGACCAAAAGACCAGACCAAGTGCTCACCAACAAACAAAAACACTCTACCAATGATGAGGACATAGGCAAACCCAAATACACGAGTACTGGAAAACCATCTCAGTGGCTCTCCAACTCATGGTCTGGTAGGGATGAGTGGAGGACCAAAAGGCCAGACCAAGTGCTCACCAACCAACAAAAACACTCTACCAATGATGAGGACATAGGCAAACCCAAATACACGAGTACTGGAAAACCATCTCAGTGGCTCTCCAACTCATGGTCTGGTAGGGATGAGTGGAGGACCAAAAGACCAGACCAAGTGCTCACCAACCAACAAAAACACTCTACCAATGATGAGGACATAGGCAAACCCAAATACACGAGTACTGGAAAACCATCTCAGTGGCTCTCCAACTCATGGTCTGGTAGGGATGAGTGGAGGACCAAAAGACCAGACCAAGTGCTCACCAACCAACAAAAACACCGTCCCAATGATGAGGACATAGGCAAACCCAAATACACGAGTACTGAAAAACCATCTCAGTGGCTCTCCAACTCATGGTCTGGTAGGGATGAGTGGAGGACCAAAAGACCAGACCAAGTGCTCACCAACCAACAAAAACACCGTCCCAATGATGAGGACATAGGCAAACCCAAATACACGAGTACTGAAAAACCATCTCAGTGGCTCTCCAACTCATGGTCTGGTAGGGATGAGTGGAGGACCAAAAGACCAGACCAAGTGCTCACCAACCAACAAAAACACCGTCCCAATGATGAGGACATAGGCAAACCCAAATACACGAGTACTGAAAAACCATCTCAGTGGCTCTCCAACTCATGGTCTGGTAGGGATGAGTGGAGGACCAAAAGACCAGACCAAGTGCTCACCAACCAACAAAAACACTGTCCCAATGATGAGGACATAGGCAAACCCAAATACACGAGTACTGGAAAACCATCTCAGTGGCTCTCCAACTCATGGTCTGGTAGGGATGAGTGGAGGACCAAAAGACCAGACCAAGTGCTCACCAACCAACAAAAACACTCTACCAATGATGAGGACATAGGCAAACCCAAATACACAAGTACTGAAAAAACATGTCCGTGGCTCTCCAACTCGTGGTCTGGTAGGGATGAGTGGAGGACCAAAAGACCAGACCAAGTGCTCACCAACCAACAAAAACACTCTACCAATGATGAGGACATAGGCAAACCCAAATACACGAGTACTGGAAAACCATCTCAGTGGCTCTCCAACTCATGGTCTGGTAGGGATGAGTGGAGGACCAAAAGACCAGACCAAGTGCTCACCAACCAACAAAAACACCGTCCCAATGATGAGGACATAGGCAAACCCAAATACACGAGTACTGAAAAACCATCTCAGTGGCTCTCCAACTCATGGTCTGGTAGGGATGAGTGGAGGACCAAAAGACCAGACCAAGTGCTCACCAACCAACAAAAACACTGTCCCAACAATGGGGACATAGGCA
The DNA here is from genome assembly GCA_963942565.1 of Maea johnstoni. Taxonomy (NCBI): domain Eukaryota; kingdom Metazoa; phylum Annelida; class Polychaeta; order Spionida; family Magelonidae; genus Maea; species Maea johnstoni. The sequence continues at coordinate 12,494,647 of OZ012695.1, forward strand.
AACCCAAATACACAAGTACTGAAAAAACATGTCCGTTGCTCTCCAACTTGTGGTCTGGTAGGGATGAGTGGAGGACCAAAAGACCAGACCAAGTGCTCACCAACCAACAAAAGCACTGTCCCAATAATGGGGACATAGGCAAACCCCAAAACATAGGGACAGTCAGACCCCCTCAACGGTTGTCAAACACATGGAATGTCAGCAATGACCGGAGGACAGATAGATCTAAACAAGAATGCTCCAACCACCGATCCCAGATCTTGAGAACTAGGGAATTCAGCAGAACAAGATATACAGGTGAAGATTCGGGAAGCTTTAATTTGAGAAGAGGAAGACCGAACAGGGGGCAATACAACATATATGGGTGCACCTCTTTCGCCCCACTTCAGTTACATGAGGACCATTCATCACAAACCAGCCAAGGGTCCAATAATCAAAACTGGAGACCCGGTAGATCCAACAGTGGAAGCTCCAACTTGAGACACGAGAGAGATAGGTTCACCTCACATACTCCACAAGTGTTACATGAGGACCTAGATGACCAACGTCGCGACTGGGACAACTGTAGAACTGGTAGATCCAACAGTGGAAGCTCCAACCTGAGACAGGAGAGAGATAGGTGCACCTCTTATACTCCACAAGTGTTACGTGAGGACTTAAATGACCAACGTTGCGACTTGGACAACTGTAGAACTGGTAGATTCAACAGTGGAAGCTCCAACTTGAGACACAAGAGGGATAGGTGTACCTCACATACTCCACAAGTGTTACGCGAGGACCTAAATGACCAACGTCGCGACTGGGACAACTGTACAACTGGTAGATCCAACAGTGGAAGCTCCAACCTGAGACAGGAGAGAGATAGGTGCACCTCTTATACTCCACAAGTGTTACGCGAGGACTTAAATGACCAACGTTGCGACTTGGACAACTGTAGAACTGGTAGATTCAACAGTGGAAGCTCCAACTTGAGACACAAGAGGGATAGGTGTACCTCACATACTCCACAAGTGTTACGCGAGGACCTAAATGACCAATGTCGCGACTGAGACAACTGTACAACTGGTAGATCCAACAGTGGAAGCTCCAATTTGAGACACGAGAGAGATAGGTGCCCCTCACATACTCCACAAGTGTTACGCGAGGACCTAAATGACCAACGTTGCGACTGGGACAACTGTAGAACTGGTAGATCCAACAGTGGAAGCTCCAACTTGAGACACAAGAGGGATAGGTGTACCTCACATACTCCACAAGTGTTACGCGAGGACCTAAATGACCAATGTCGCGACTGAGACAACTGTACAACTGGTAGATCCAACAGTGGAAGCTCCAATTTGAGACACGAGAGAGATAGGTGCCCCTCACATACTCCACAAGTGTTACGCGAGGACCTAAATGACCAACGTTGCGACTGGGACAACTGTAGAACTGGTAGATCCAACAGTGGAAGCTCCAATTTGAGACACGAGAGAGATAGGTGCCCCTCACATACTCCACAAGTGTTACGCGAGGACCTAAATGACCAACGTTGCGACTGGGACAACTGTAGAACTGGTAGATCCAACAGTGGAAGCTCCAATTTGAGACACGAGAGAGATAGGTGCACCTCACATACTACAAGATTCACCAATGAAGACTCTGAAAACTTTAATGGGAGAACTAACAGAGGACGCTCAGACTTGAGACACAAGAGAGATAGGTGTATCTCACATACCCCACAACAGTCACAGGAGGACCTTTGGTCTTCAACCAACCAGCACTCTAAGTATGATACAGGTGAACTTGGATATGACGGACCACTGTACGATGGACTTTTGCATATGACGGACAATATGCTTGGTCCCAGTCCGATGCATATCAAGTATTCGTCATATGTATACGACGGATTTTGCATATGACGGACCAATTTTCCTGGTCCCACTGAGTCCATCATATCCAAGTTCACCTGTAATTGGGGTTTTGGTATACACAACAAAAGCTTCTCAAATAAATCATGGTAGAGTCATCATAGATCTAATGCCAGACTTACTGTGAATATTCTGAAAGTGTTAACTTAAGAACCAGCAAGTCCAATAAAGGACTTATGGATAAAGGGTTCACTTACTCTAATTGGAGAATTCGGGCGATAATTTATCCGCTGGTGAACTGTCCTGAAATAAGTTCACCAGGACTACCTTTTCAGATTGAAAAGGTGTTTGATCATGTGCCCTCTGGTGGGCACTGCAAGAATCAGTTCACCAGTGCTTGCTTTTCTGATTAAGAAAGTGTGTAATCAATTGCCCTCTGGTGGGCACTGCAAGAATCAGTACTTGCTTGTCAAATGAAGGATATGTTTGACTATGTGTCCTCTGTTGGACAGCCTGTAGATCATTTAGACAGTACTTGCTTTTAATAGTTGCTACTAGTTGCTTAACCCATTCATACCCGTATCAGCCGAAACTGCTACTAGTCAAGTAGATCTCCAGGTATGAAAGGGTTAAAAAGGTGTGCTTAGGACTGTGCCTGTCAGAATCAGGGTCTAATAATATTTTCAAGAATGTGCTTTTTATTGAGAATTCCCCCCTTTAATTAAAGGCCTTCTGGTGGATTGAAGGACTTGCTATCTGGTGAGTTTTTAAAATTTTAAATTTCAAAATTTTAACTGAGGGTTTACCTGTTACATAGGGGTGTGCTATTTACTTAAGGTTTTGCCATGCAAGCAAGGGCTGACTACTTATTTGAACGATGTGTTATATAATATCTTGCAATGGAAAGGGATATTTTATTTAATAATGTGTTTGCCATTTAACTGTGGGGATGAGGGATGTACAATTCAGAGTAAGTTTTTCATTCAATAAAGGGTTATCTAGTTAAATGTAGGATGTACATGTACTATTTATACAGGCTTTGCCGAGAACTAGATACTACTTCAAGAAGTAACTCATGAAAACTTTCTCGAAATATTTAAAGAAAAATGTAAGAAGGGTTCTGATTTACATTACTCCTTTTATCAGAAAGACATCAGATTAGTTTTGCTCACCTTAGCCACTGTAGGCATGAATGGTTTAAGTTCTTGTGATGCTCTCAACAGGTGACATCTATTGTATATTGGACTGACTAAAATGATGTAGTATACTTTACCTGACTTTGCTGCCCAGTGGGTAGGAAAAGTTACGAAAATTGTTTTATTACACATTATTACCATTATGACTGTACGAGCCAATTCTTAGTGATATCCTATGAGCCAATTTTGAACACTTTCTATTTAAGCTAAAACAGTGGCTACCAATACCAATTATTATATATATTGGTATTCGATAATTTGACATGTTTTTGAGAAGTATGTATGACCATTCATCTATGTATATAAAAGGTAGCTATGCAATGTCTTAGATAAACATGGACAAATGCCAATTTGGTAATTTTTGTTTTTGGACCATTTTTACATACTGCTGAAAAGGTCTTATTTTTATGAAATTTCAACATCTGTGGATCAGAAACTAACCTCAGTTTGTGTCATTTTCATCATTTCATCTTGTTAATGAATAATGAGTGTAGAATATTTAGACCATTTTAGGTCAAAATCAATTCTGTTCTAAACTTTATTCTGGCATTCCTTGGCTTTGACCCATTATTGGTATTTCCCAGCATAAATATGCTTTCGTCATAGCAAGGCAGTACGTCAGGCAGTGTCAGTTAGGGCTGTCATTGACATCCATTTTTTTTCGATTCGATCATTGACACTTTATTTTCCGATTCCAATTATTTCGATTCGATTTTGAAGAACTGTACTAATAGAATATTTTCACATGTTCCACACTATTTTTGTGGCTATGATCCTAAGATTCTTACAATGCAAAGACAATGAAGGTTTTCTCAACATGCTGAAAAAATGTGTTTCGATGAATTGACATAACAATTGACATAATATTTTTTCTGATTAATTGGAAAAATGATTTCGATTGATCGATACTTGTCATATCAATGACGGTTCTAGTGTCAGTATCTCTGAAAGGATATGATGCTTGAGGAAAAGATACCAAATTTGGAGAAGGAGAGGTTCATAACATACCTTACATTGTTCTTTCAAAAGTCTTTCTAAAAGTCACATTCCTTGACTCCATGAATAACAGCTGTTTTGAAGATGATGTGTTTTGTTCATAATTTATGTCAATTTCTTGAAAATCAAACAGAAATTTCCCAAGTTTTATAAGACCTCAAATCCAATCATGCTCTAAATTTGCATATATTTTGAAACAATGGTGCTTTGATACTTTTGTAATTAGAATGAATATATTGTCTTACAGCTGAAGTCATCTCATCATTATGATAGTGTTAAATAATAGTTGGAGGGGGTTTATCAAACACAACCAGAATGCAAATTTCAGTCAAAGATTTCTCGAAATGTTACCTTGTCCGCAAGATGTTCTCATATTTAGCAGATACTATTAGTTACACCCTGTTGGAAATTGCAATCTGGCCTGATATTCAACCGAAGTCATCCAAATCCCACGAGGCGGAGCCAAGTGGGATCTGGATGACTTAGGGCGGATAGCAGGCCTGATTGCACTTTCCAACAGGGCGTAACAAATTTATCACCTGCTCTGTTATGCTAAGAAAAAGGAATAAATACATCTCAATGAGCCGTTCACGAGGAGAATCTCAGTAGGGCCGGTCCCAACCAGAGGCAGAGAGCCAGCGCAGACTCCGCCGCTAATTTGACAGTAAAGCATGGGGGAAAATCAACAAAAAACAATCCATATCTGTTCTGACTAGTCTTATCTTGAAGTTCCATACAATTCTACCGATATTCATACTCTGTTCAGTCAACTGCGACGGAAAATGAAGCTGAAGTGACGTACTGAACAAGCATGTGCTTTTGGCCATTTTTCACACAATGCCCATGCGCACTGCTGGAGGTCAGAACGAGGCTGGTGACCTCAAGGCTGTCAGAGTGGTGATATCAAATTAAGTTTGTGCTCCAAGTGGTAGTATTGAATTCTGCCATGTGGTATTGAATCTGCAATGGGTGAACGGCTCCAGATCTAACACCTATTGACCAATCAGCATCAAGAATCATAGCAGAGCAGGTGATAAAGTGTATGCTCCACTAGTTGTAAATGAGTCAGGAGGGGATCTGTGTGGATGCAGGGTTTTATCATCATTTCTAGGTGCACTTGTATATTTCCATCATTTGCACATCACTCTCAGTTGATTTGATTTGATTTTATTCGGTCTAGTACGATGTATAATTACATAGCATTTGGTACACAGACAAATCATATATAAAGGTGACTAGTTGGAGTCATTAACTGCTATGCAATAGAATTCTAACCAGACACAGGATATATACACTAAAAGGTGTTACATTGTATTGCTCAGAGCATGCCTACCCACTTATAAAGCTAGTGTTTATAGCTATTTCAATAATTGTAGTTAAGGCATGTGTCACATTTGTATTTCCCTAAGAAAAGGACTCAATAAATTACTGCAGATATTTTCAAGCTTCATTTTGTTATCTCTTAAAAAATGTATTAACCACTATTATAACAAATACTGCGAATGTCTGATTCCTGTTTCCTGTGCCAATACATTATCTTAAACTAATGCAAAACTTGTCTCAGTACCCAAAAAATTTTCACCATAGGCAATCTAACAATTTGAAGTGTAAAATTCAACCTTATCCTGACCTGTAATTGTGCTACCTCTCATGATCACAAATGTGAAATTGGTCTCTGAACCCTGGCCTCTATGATCACAAATGCTGCCATCCCTCACAAACCCTAGTGGGAAATTGGTGTCTGTACCCTTAAAATCTTTCATCAGTACACTTGCTCTGAACCCATACATACACCACTGATAGTCTCATAGTGTATAGTGTAAACAATCTGCCCCTCTTTCATGATCTCAATTGTAGAATTAGTCTCTGTACCCTTGAAATCTTTCACCATGTCTCTGAACCTGTGCATAAACCATTGCTAGCCTAATGTCAAATAGAGTTATATATAAAGATTATGGCCTCAAATGCTGCCTACCCTTATTGCCTCAAATGCACCCTACCGTTAAAACCTTTCACTTTTCCTGACCTGATTTAAATTATCTATTGTGATCTACCTATGCCTTCCAATGCTGGGGCTACTTTTGTCCAAAGCTTGAGGACACACCGATTTTTTGAATACCATCTAAACCATGTCAAGTTGTTATTCATTGGATAGCTCTCGCTTCGTACTTTCAGATGAGTACCCTTATGCCAGGGTTTCAGTCATTTTCAGGTTGTTTGCATCATTTTATGTTTACCAAATTAGCCACCAGCAGCATAAGGGTCAAATCCCTCCCTTCTTAAAATTTGATTTTACCACCTTTTTACCAGCCTCTGACCTTCACGTTTCCTCTCCCGATCCTTGGAATATGCAACATCTAGGTTACTGTGACAATGGCTAATTAATTTTCTGTTTTCTATAATAATTTGAATATTGGAAATTTGCATCAAACTACAAATTTTGATATTTATCCTTGAAATTGAAAATTTGCTGGACAATTTTCAGGCTATTCTTGGAATTAGAAATTCCCTTTTTTCAAATAGAAAACAAAAAAAAATTGGAAAGTAATGCACTGAACCATCTCCTGATTTACGTCCTCACTAGTAGTTTGGAGGCTAAATATTAATACTTTTTATCATCTCGTAATTGAACTAAATATGCACGAAGCAAGTGAGTGCTGTCTTGTTAAACATCCAGAGGTGTTTTCTGCTTATAAACCCATTAATACGCATAGCGGCCAAAAGCAGCTTAACCATTTTGACGAAGTCAGCAAAGTTCAATGTAGAAATATTTAAAGGAGAAGTTTTATTCAGAACACAACAAACAACTTTTTCCCAAATATTTTATGAAATCATTCTTAATTTCAAAGGTATTATCAAAAATATCATAGATAGATATTACAGTATCTAGCGGAACCCTAAAGCATGAATGGGTTAATAAGTGCCAACACAGCATAATGATATGATTTTCAAAAAGGCACAGAGAAAAATTGAAATGGAAGATATAAATCTTTCACCTCAAATCAAAATATTCAACAATGGTCAAAATATGGCCTGGGCTGCGTTGTCACATTGAGAAATATGGATAACAGCACTAACCTAAGTTTTTGCTAAAAAAAATTCAAATTGTTCCTAGTTAATACAATTTGACTCCTGGATTTTAGCACTGTCAACAACATTCAAGAAGCCTATAAAGACGGCCACAGACCTGACGCTATTGACGTCTCTCTTGTTAGTACATGTACTGCCAATTCCCTATTTGTAAATTTAGAATGCAGATGTCTGAGCATCTCTTATTCCATTCACGTCACAGGGTCTGGCAAGGTTAAGCACACTTAGCACAGGTCACCAAATATAGTAATATTTTGAAAATATTTGAAGAGGTATGGTTTATTTGAAAAACGATTTTCAGTGTAATACTTCTCAAAAAGTTGATTTGTTACCAGGAGAGTCTGCATGTCACCATGTGTACTCTCCATGTAGTAAATTATCTTTATACATTATGTCATTTATTTACTGATATTAACTTATGTATTATATAGTCAATGGTTAAGTGCTATTTAGTTACATTTGTTTTAGCTTTTCAATTATGTATTCGCATTTATTAAATCGTTATTGAATTTAATAATATTGCTTTCATAAATTTAGCGATTTGTTTACATTATATATTTGATATATATTTATATATTCAATAATTGAGTTATGTTCAGTTACATGTCTATTTATAGTTTTGTTATTGAAATATATATTTGCATATATTAAATTTCATTTTCATTATATCTTTTCATATACAGCATGAACCAGAAGATTCAGCCAAGGTACCCGTGACTTCCCCGGAGGATCGTAAGCCGGAGGAGAGCGCCAAGACGAACAGAGTGGCTCCCATGCCGACTGGCGTGGGTAGCCTGGGTCTGCCGCCTCAGCCGGACCTGGCCGCCCTGCTCTCCATGGCCTCACAGCCCCTCGCTGCAGACCAGCAGAGGCTGCTGTTGCAGGTACGATCACCACCTGACATTTAAGATGATGAATATTATGAAAATGATAATAATAAGGATGATGATAATAATAATGAGGATGATAATGATAATAATAATAATAATGATATTATTATTGATAATAATTATAATAATAATAATAATGATAATAGTGATAATAATAATAATAATATTATTATTGATAATAATTATAATAATAATAATAATAATAGTGATAATAATAATAATAATAATAACAATAATGATAATAATAATAATAATAATGAAAATAATAAAAATGATAGTAATAATAATGATAAAAATATAACAGATTATTCAAAATAAAAGATATATAGACCATAACCCAATGATGATAATCCTTCAAAAGTTTGGCAAATTACTGCTTCATTTCCAAGTTTGTTTCAAGTTTCATGCATGCATACATCACTTATCAACACTTATTATTGAACTAACCAAATGATTCTCTCTCTTTCCTGTTGCTGCGGTGTGTGTAGCAATACCAGTCGCTGCTGTTGAACCAGGCAGCCATGATGCAGAGTGGTCTGCTGGCGTACCAGTCTTCCCCGCTGCTCTACCAGTACCAGCCCGCCCTGCTCGGCAACCCGCTCCTGCAGCAGGCCCCCGCCGCTGCCACCGCCGCCACGGCAACAACCGCCGCCGCCGCCGCCGCCTTCCTCGGCAACCCCGGACAGAACCTGGACCTCCTCTCACAGATGGCCTCGCTGAACGTTGGGGCGCCCGCAGCGATGGGGCTCGGTCAGGGCCGCGGGCACAACCGAGGGGGTGCCGGCAATTTGCCAACTCCCGGCGGTCTCAATCAGTTCAACCAATGGCCGCCACAGCAGTGAGCTATTGAGGATTCATAATTCCAACACGTTCATTTCATTGTAAATTTCTCATTCTATAAGCGTGATGGTCACTCATTCCTGAGGTCAGGAACATATTTTAGTTACCAATTCGTGCTCACAGTTTCCCCTGGAGGACATTATTATACTTGTTTGGATGATTCAATACAGCAAGAGTGAACTAAATTTGCAGGAAAACTGACATCCATGTTTTCTCTATTGTTACTTTTATAAGAAATCTATCCTCAGGCCTTTTTGTGATGATATGGTTCAACTCATTTATGCCTGCAAGGATTAAAAAGGGTTAACTATCTAGAAGATCTGTTTGTGGTGGAAGCATCTTGTGAAAAGGTTTGAATGCATAGGGCGGATGGATTGCCAGGTTATGCTTAACCCATCCATGCCTGCACCGTGGCTGCGGCCTCGAAGAATGTTTTATGATTATTTTGTAAGCTACTCAAGATTTCTTTCATTTAAATAGTTGTTTTATTTTGTTATTCCAAGGCACTGATGTGATTTTTATCCGTAATTAAGTCATCCACTTGTCAGATATGGTGTGCATTGTGCAGTAAACTGTGCATAAATCATGTGTTTAGATATTGCAGAAAGATTAAACTGTTTGCATAGAGAGATTACAATGGTTTGACAATTTTGAACACAACTCACCAAGTAATGGATTGTGAAACTTATCAGGAACAACAGTGTCAGTCAGATATTTGTCAAAACATATAATCAAAAGATTTTCTTGTATATCAGGCCGATGCGAATGGGATAAGAAATTGAAGACTTATGATTAGAGGGCAGAGAAGGGAATATGTTGGCATAAATGTGGAAATGATCATTTTACTTGACCTTCAGCCATTCTTATTTGCCCTTATGTTAGTCATGTAAGAACGACAGCAGAGCTCGACAAATAGCATAGTTCCATCTCCTGGGAGATCTGACTTCCAAAAACAGCCTGGCCGGGCCACATAAAGTTGGATTTAGGTAGACCCATTGGACCACCTGAATCCTGAGGAATTTCCACACTAAAACGATACAAAATGGTAGCAAAAAACTATGAACGAAAGTAAAGTATAGCATCCCTTAAGCATGCAACCTACAAAAAAGAAAAAGCATGCTATAAGTACCATTACTAACATGAAAAATGGAAAAAAGAACCCTATTGAAAAAATTGGCAGGTGGGGCTATCTAAAATGCGGGCGGTACTACCTGATTTCGGGTTCAGGTATTCCCGCCAGACTACCTGGTCTTTCTAGGGACCGTTGAGCCCTGGACAGATATCAGAGCTGATACCTATTCTCAATAAATGTGTGGTAGCTTTGGATTTTGTAGAAAATGTTATTTTTGAGTTCACACGATTGCACCATTTTAATGTATATGTGAAAGGAAATGTGCCAACTTGTCCAATAAGTGAAATATGCCATCTGGGAACATACGCGAAAATGCTGCAATAATTTTAAAGGTTATGTACTTGCAATTAGGTTTGATATGTTTGGCAGATTAATTACTCCAGGCATTATATTTATATGTGTAGAAAAGTATGTCAGGGTCCTCCTTAAGCACTAATGAGGTTGCAATGTAGGCTTCTATCTTCTCAACTATTTCAGCCTGTCCAGGCCATTGAAAAATACTGGCAACCAGGGTCTTAGCCAGCAGGGTGTCTGGGTGTCTTCTGAACTCCCTGGTTCATGAAAAATGCCTGATTTTAGGTAAAAAGACGCCCTAGAATTTGGGATGTGTTTTTTACAAATACTAATTCCAAGTTAAATTTCTAAAACGTTTAACTTCAAAATAATAACAAAGACATTTCTTGAGGAATTAAGCATATAATCACTTTATTTGTTAATGTACATAATCAGTGTAATGATTTTTACTTTTTCAATCAGGGGTTTTGGACACCCTCAATTTTTGAAATCCCAATTTGGACACCCTGTTATGAAAATCCTGGCTAAGTCCCCCTGCTGGCAACTACAATATCTTAGAATTTAAGTAGTATCTTTCATAGTCTAAATATTTTTTTCTTAAGCATTATATCATTTGATACATATATACTTTCTGATTAAAAGTTTTAAATTTGGTTGTACTGTACTTTGAGGCATATCTAATATGTCTTTAGGGCTAGGAAATTTCGGGGTGTACTAGCCTTACCTCCCTTGTATAACCATTGGCCATTATTATGAAAATGCTATGTCTGTGTTTAATTGAAAGTTGCTGTAGATAAGGTGATTTAACTTGTAAGCTACCAAATATATCGTCAAGTAGATAATGAATGAGCTCTCCCTGGCTGTAGAGCAGTCTATGTTGATATTATGTACCATGGATCTGTCAATGTGAACAATTCCATTATTTTAAACACTTGAATTTCATTTCCACTATGCACTTGAAAATGATCCATAAAAAGGATATAACGTTTGACTATAGTCAACACCTGTGTATACTAGAGTATTCCTTCTTGTCTCATAGGTGCTCAGAATATTCTGATTTCACATTAGGAACCTGCTGTTACATTATTTTATTGTTGATAGATGTAATATTCATTTCATGCCCACAACACCTACGTGGTTTTAGATTTCTTGAGTATTAGGAAAAACTTCCATTTAGTTATAATCCACACAATATGGTAATTTATTTTGAAATATAATGGAATCTCCTCTATTAGGGACACCTAAACTGTCCATATAAGCAGGGTAACCATATCAGAAAGTTGGCATTATATCAAGTCTGTATACAAAAGGGGTTTGACAAACTCCACAAACTCTGTATTTCTGAATATGTTTGACTACCTGTTATATGTATGATATTTAGATTCGGGTTTAGACCAAAAATACCAAAAATGACCTGCCCGAATGGAGGTGTACCACAAAGAGGGGCTATCCACTTCCTGAGTTTCCACTGTTTCAGAATATATTTGATAGCCTGAGTACTATCACGATGAATCACTAAAGATTTTAAACTGAGTGTCTTTATTTTAATGTGGAGATCTGCTGTTTTACAAGTAAATACTCAGGATAAGTTAATGTGGCTGAATGTTTATGATATAAAAGTGAATTTCTAGTCACAAAGAGTAACAAGCTAGCCTGATTTCTTATTTTATTTCAAGGAATATGTTTAAAGATTTGTTTTGTAGTGAAGAATAGCCTAGCGTGGTGCCTTAATTTATCAAACATATGGGAAGATTTTTTGTATTTTAAGAAAACCATCAGGATACAAGATGTGTATCTATATTTCCAAGAAATAGATGGGAAGATATTATCAATTAGAAAATAGGTTAATTTTATCTGAAAGTTCAAGAAGTTTGTGTAAATATCCAAGGAACCACTCTGAACTATTGGTAAATTGTGTCTGACTGATATATTTGGCAGCTCTCCTCTTTTTGGATGAAAGATAATTGTGTCTAAATTGATAATAAATATGTACAAAGATCTAATGTTTTTCAGATAGTGTGTGACTGGCTGCCAGTAAAATACCAACGGTAATTTTTTTCAGGTTATGTCAATATGTTTTGTGTTCAAAGAAAAATCTCAATGGTTGAAATAAGTTTGTGTTTCCCTTTTACATTTTGGGTATACTCTTGGTCTGACACATTTCTAGTTCTTGTGATGAAGATCTATCTCTTAAGAGATATTTAGACTTGTCTTCCATTTGATTTCACTGCAAGTTGACTGATAATTATGAAAGTTACTGGCAATTATGATGTTTCAACAGATAAATGATACATTAATGAATATACTGTATTTTCTTTTAATAAAAAGAAAAATGTTTATATGCTTATACCATAAACTATTGGACTTATTACTGTGATCCCAATAAGAATACTCAGAACACCCTGATGATGATCTGTCACTTATATCAATATAACTAACCCTCCACCCTTCTACATTTTGCTACAGTATTAGCTATTCTGTTTTTCTCTAAAAAATCTCACATGATAGTTATGCTAGGGACATCAAACACTCCTAGGTATAAACATCTGGTTATGCAAATAGTTCACAATAGAGGGAATTCCGATGAATGTGGTGTAGACCATGTAATTTCTTAGTTCAAAACTCATCATAAATAGGCCATTGGTTGAATATATTCGAAAGTGTCCCCTCCTGAGAGCAATATTTCAAACTCTTGTTGAAACGTATTCTATATAACTCGCATCTTAATCATAATCTAAAGCATACAAACATTTAAATATCATAGCAATATTTTGACATCTATTTACTAAAAGTCAGTATTTTTGTTGGATTTAATAAACCCTCTCCTCAATTATTTCTCTATTCAATGAGTTATTCTAGAGAGTTAGATACCAGGGAGATGCATCAAGGGAACCTTTACCATACAATAACCTAACACCCAGTGTGCAGCGACTGTGATATGGCTTGTAGCGCCTGTAGGGTTATTGGAGCTGCACTTTCGTTGTTAAGAAGCTGGCTAAATGGAGTAGAGGATGGTCATTGGCTTCAAGCAGGGTATATCAGTTAATCCCTAGCTGTGATGCGTAAGGATGGTTACGCAGCAAGATTTGCTGGCTACCGGTCCATCCAATATTTTGTTCAAGGTTTAACCCAATGCTTAACCCTTTGGATGCTGGTGGCTAATTTGGTTTATACAAAATAATGCAAAAAAAAGCTGAAAAATAATTGAAAACCTTGCACATGGGTACTCATTTGATAGTACTCATCAAGAGCTTTCCAATGAATACCAACATGGCAAGGTTTAGAAGGTTTTCAAAATTGTTTGCGTTCTTGTGCATCAGAAGGGTTAAAGTGGTCTGACCGGATGGAACTCCCCAGGTGTAGAGTATAGTAGCCTTCATCCCAGGCCATATTTAGATGTCATCACTTGTAGATAGATGGCACTGCAGTATGCTAGGAGAGTAGTTGGAAATATGTTAATGCAAGTACAACCCCCTTGTGTGGCATTTGTGTGAACTAAATGGCCAACAGTAGGCCACAAGCACTTATGTAGTATGGGTGCAGACATAAATGTATATACACGTATGTATAACAAGTACGGTTGTTGATGCAAAGCATCAATAGTCAAAAGGCGGTGCCAAGTTATTTAAGAACTTGTGAGGGAACCGGATGTATAAAGAATATTAACATTATAGAGGAAAATAATTTATAATGACTAGATTTGTATCAGTTTCTTTTTGATCTGATCCAAGTGTCCCCCATAACAGCCAACAACCTGTCTCACCGGTTCAGGGTCATTATACCCACCTACCCGAATGGCCACCTGCCAGAATGGCCAATTTTCGGGTCATTATGGCCACCTGCAGTGAGTCATTATGGCCAACTCCACAAAAAAGGTGATTTAAGGCAAGTTATTATTAATAATGATTTAGGAGGAAGAGATGGTCAAACTTACATGAATTAAGTCACTTGATGAGTGCTTTTAGGACTAATGATAGGGCCTAAAAAAAATTGTTTGTTTCCTGTAACCCTACCTACCCTATATTTTTGGCCCTACCCGAAATCTTTTTATGACATTTTGAATCAAAAACATGGTATTCCGAATGAAAAACATGAACAGCTCAACTGTGAGGCTACCATTTATCACTAAAAAGATTTCTTAAAATAAAAACATTTTCCTACCTACCTACCCTAATTTTTCCTGGGGTGTTACAGGAAACAAACAATTTATTTTTTTAGGCCTAGAGGTTTTAGGAAGGAAAATGGGTCACCATTGTTTGGACTACTCACAATTGTCAAGAACCTCCATTACTGAGTAGTGTACACTTTGCATTAGAAGTTTAGGGTATAACTAATAATGATGTTATGATATAAGAAACTGAATCTGAAATATATACATATGATTTATTGATATAAAATGTTTTGTTGGTGTTTATTAATAAAGAGGAATTGAGGGGAATCCAATACATTGTGGGATACTGATGGTACACATTGAAGGGTAAGTACTATTGTTTGCACAACTCATAATTGCAAACATTACTCCTTACTGAATTGTGTAAACATTTGATTGAAAGTTCAGGGTTATAACATAATACAGGTATCATATTTGAATCATATTTAAATGCACATAGCCTTTTTCAAGGCTTCACAAAGGTCTTTTTTAAGACCAGGAAAAGAAACCATATCTATTCCAAATTTCTTAAAATCTAGTGAAATATATGATAAAAACAAGGCCTTGAATAAATCCATAAACTATATATGCACAAAATATCTCATTCCTCAACTCTTTATTGATTCATGATAGTAACACAAATTCCTAATCACACAAATATTTTCATTTTGAATGGATATTTCAAATATGATACCTGTATTATGGTATAACCCTGAACTTTCAGTCAAATGTTTACAAAATTCAGTAAGGAGTAATGTGCAAACAATAGTACTCTTCAATGTGTACCATCAGTATCCCACAATGTATTGGATTCCCCTCAACTCCTCTTTATTAATAAATACCAACACAACATTTTATATCAATCAATCATATGTATTTATTTCAGATTCAGTTTCTTATATCATAAAATCAGTATTAGTTAATAGTTATACCCTAAACTTCTAATTCAAAGCGTACACTACTCAGTAATGGAGGTTCTTGACAATTGTGAGTAGTCCAAACAATGGTGACCCATTTTCCTTCCTAAAACCTCTATCATTAGTCCTAAAAGCACTCATCAAGTGACTTAATTCATGCAAGTTTGACCATCTCTTCCTCCTAAATCATTATTAATAATAACTTGCCTTATATCACCTTTTTTGTGGAGTTGGCCATAATGACTCACTGCAGGTGGCCATAATGACCCGAAAATTGGCCATTCTGGCAGGTGGCCGTTCGGGTAGGTGGGTATAAGGTCCTGTCACCGTCTCACTCAACCTCTCTTACCCCCACCCTCAACAATCTTTGTGATGCACTCTTCCTATATACAAGTGTACTCAACTTCTGCAAAGCTATCATCCCCCAATACACCACTCACCCCCCCCCCCCCCCCCCCCCCAAAAAAAAAAAACAGCAATCTCTGGTGCGATCGCCCCTCACTTCACTCTAAGTTGTGATGGGATCCACATCCAAGTAATGTCCAATCAATTGATGAATCCACTCCGGGCTCATAACTGATAACATGGTTTTGGTCGAGTGAAAGTGAGGTAAATCATAACTGTTAGATTAAGGAAAATGTCACGAGACTTTCGAAAAGCATGATACGTCAATAATACCGTGCACTTTCCCAATAGAGGATTCGTGACTTCATCCTTTACAATTACTAAGTATCCATATCGTGATGCTGTCACGTTCCACTGATCACCGTGTCGGTGGGGATTCCCTGATGCCTCGTTTCCCGTGCTCATGACGTCATTGTTCCGCCCCTTACATTTCACCTGTTGTGTTGTAGAGAAGCCACGAACAGTCCCCTGCCAGTTAGAACACCTACTGAACTTAGCGGAGTAAGACATTACCAGGCAAATGGGGGATAACGACAGTCACCGTAGAGGTTCTGTTCTCATTGAACTAGAATCTTGGAATGAGGCGATCACAGCTTGCGACGACAAAAACTATGAAGAATGTTTGCAGAAGTTCCTTGATGTCCCGGATCCCTCTGCAAAGATCATGTTCAATATTGGGAACGTCCAAATCGTTCTTGGTGAACATGCCCAAGCGATACAGGTAAGTGATGTCTGTGGGACTGTGATGTTGAACGACAGCTATAGGTGTGGATCTTAGATGACCAAACACAAGTGGATTCGAAACCAGCCAGCCAACCTGAACATGCTAGCCTCAACCAGCATCAACTAATAGCCCCCTAATAGCCCTAAATTGGTGCCCAGCTGATGGTGGAGATCAGGTTTCTCTGTAATGTAATGGATACGAGAGCTCTGATTGGTCCTTGTTCCCACGTGACCTTGCACTGCTGCCAGTCAGTGACCCCTGGCATGAGTCCCGCATCTAACTATAGTGCATATAGTAATTGATCTCTCGCTACATATCCATTCTTTTTTTTATCCAATGTGTGGATACATGCCTACTTCTAAAGAGGTAGATGCTGGTATAAAGGTGCAGCAGGGGCCCATTTATAATACACTCACAATGATTGTGTGACTCTTACGGTTGTTGTAAGACTTTCAACTCAGTGTGTCTCTCTGATTGAATACACATAATGCCCTGCTTAACTCATTAAGGCTTTGATAATGCATTCACATCTTCAATATAATAATATAATGATAATAATAATGATAATAATAACAATGATGATAAATGATAAATAGTAATAATAATAAAAAGGATAATATTGATAATAATAAAGTATTCCAGGAGATGTTCTATGATAAATTTGGGTTTCAAAACAATTATTAGAATAACTCCTTGTGGATTTAAGTATGATATATGTACACATTGTACATGTACTTAATTTTGTGAAGTGAAAAAATCTGTGCTGACTGATTGTCATCATGCTGCATGTATTATATCCTAAAGAATCGTCAACCTCCTCGGTTTGACATGGAATTTCCTCTGACTAATATGTCTTGGTTAAATTACAGTCACATTGACTGCATGAGTGTGAGAAAGAAATGCGCAAGAAATTCCTGCTGCCTGGGCCTCTAAAGAGTACTAGCTACAGGTCTAGTGCACTTGAGATATTGAATCCCTGCCGGCCCCTCTATTTAAGCAAGGGGAAGGAGTTTCCTTTTTTAACCCATTCATGCCTGTTGCGCCGCTAAAATGCCTATTTTGGTGGTCTAGCTAGATCTCTAACCTAAGTAATTTCCAGTTCTAAGAATATTTGAAGGTAAAATGTTAATCAAAATCCAACTCAAATATCTCCTTCATAAATTGTGTGAATTGAAGAATAAATCTAGATTAGCAAAGGTCCTGACAACATTTGTCAAGTAGATCTCTGGGCATGAATCTGTTAATGTGTTCAATCCCCACCCCCTCTATATTTACCTGTATGCCCTGGGGGCTCAAGGGTATATTGACTCTTGTAGGACATCTGACCCAGTTTTCAGGGTAGGTTCAATGCATGTACTAAGCTGCTTATCCCACAGTGCTGGTAATTGGTGCTCACCTGGCCTTGGGGTCTATCTTTGTACACATGCACTAGCTGCACTATGTGTATGTGTTCCATAATCAGCTAGCAGGCCAGGTGAGGCCTCGGACATAACAATCGCTTAATTAAGAGAGAATTTCTGTCTGAGCCATACCTCAAGATGCTAATTACCAGGAAGGAGAGGAAAGAGTCGGCTCAATTTAAATTTGGAGTAGCACCTTTAAGGTTAGAAGCGGATCGCTGGGAGAAAAATGATATTAATAATCATAGAATTCCAAGTGAAGAAAGCTAGAGTTTGCCTGGGATGTTATAATTTATAAACAAGGTTTTATAGAAATTGAGTCGGAAGATCACTTTCTGTTGCGTTCTCCTCACCCAGCACACAGAGAGGACCTTTTACATAAGGCATGCACCATCTTGCCAACATTTGATATTTAAGATGGTACAAATAATTGTGTCAGATTTTATGTGATTAACAGTGTATATTCTGTATTTCCTATCTGTGTATAGTCTTGTAGGTCAAAACTGACCATCCACTGTTCTTGTTGTGTCATGTATGTACAATTCTACAATGGGTGAGACAAATAAAATTTTCTTATAATATCTTTTCTTCATTACTATCACCGTGGCCCCTTCCGCCTCAAAAAAAAATAATGCAAGCAGCATTGATCATAGTTTTCTAGAAAATAAATCTTTTTGAGCGAAAGTATCTCCATTTGACCTGGCCTTAATGGGCTATTGATTGATCGAATGCCAGGGCCTGTTGACAAGTTTCAATAAATTTTCCAAATGACAAATAAATTTACAACATGATCCGCAGCTTAGACTGCATCTCAGACCATCTATATTTGAAATGTTTTGTTTGGGGTGGGTTTAAGGGCCAGTGTCCCTCATGACAGTCCAGCTGCAGAGGTGCGTTGCTTGGATACTGAAGTGCAATGCTATGGGAGAACAAATACTCAGCTAGCCCAGTCAGACTACTAAACCCTGCTAACTTGTCTGATATGTACACTGTAAATTCTAAGATTAAAGGATCATCACTAGAGCTGTCATTGATAACGCCTGTATCGATGAATCGACAAAAAAACTATCGATATCGAAGAAGGCACAACATATCGATTCATATGCAAATTAGGTAAATAAACTATTTTTCAGGAAAACACAGCTTGAACAACACATTGACTCCCCACTACATTGACTACAACTGTGTGCGTCCATTCCATTTATCCTTGAATTCACACAGATGAATGTGTCTGTGTTAGGACTGTAATCAATAGGTCAAAAAATCACCCGACACGCAAACTACAACCATTTCATAATAAGCACATTGCTGGTTTTCATTCATTTTGAATTTGATTCGCTGAATCGAATCGAAGTATCGTATCGGTAATAATTTTGTCGATTATCGAATCGATAAATATTTCTTATCTATGACAGCCCTAGCATACACTAACCTTTTCATCCCATATGCAGCCTGGTTTGACCTATCGTAAATCTTTTGTCGATACAAATCTAATAAAAAGCATTTTGGTAAATATTTGGGAAGTTTTTTAATCAGAACTCCCAAACGCAACAATTTTAATTCACCTAAATCTCAAAATATTTCTTTGATATAAGCTATGTTTATTTGTGCCAGATGAGGCGTACTGGCATAAGCTTCAGACGTGAAAGGGTTTATTTAAAGGCTTAAGAGTTCGAGAATTAGTGCACAGAGAAATAGGGCAATTATGAAGCTACTCTAGTTAATTTAAAGAGGATAGAGAGGAAGGCTAGTGTTGTCTGTCTTGAGATACAGAGAGTTTCTGAGGCATTTAAACTACCTTCAGGGCTATATGATTTAATAATAAATGTTTTCTCAAGAAAACACTGCCCTTTCCTCAATAGTTGCCTTTAATGAAACCTCTTCCTTCAAAGTAATCTTAGCATTCTATCTGCCATTCATTGTGATTGTGTGAGTCAAAAACAGGGACTCAGCTAGCAGGGTATGTACGCTTCATTTAACATCAAAAGAACAGATACAGTTCTGAAAGGTATATCCATGACTAGGAAGTCATTATTTTCCCAAATAAAAAAGAAGATACAATTAAGGTACAAGTGGGGCTTGGCATTAAGGTTTGTCCATGCAGACAGCTAGGACCAGTATGATTATCATTTCTATTTAGGACAAGTAAATGAATATATTCACTTACCCAATATAAGGCCTAAAAAAAAAATGTTTGTTTCCTGTAACGGTCTGAAAAAGATAGGGTAGGTAGGTCGGTAAAAAACACACTTTAGGGTAGGGATTTTTTTGAATAAAAACTTGTTACTTTTTTAGGCCTAATTTAATAATTCAGTGATAGATATATTTTACTGGTCATCAATGTCAACAGCATCATAATAAGCGACTTGCGTAGAAGCCCCCATGTGGCCAGCCATTATGTAAATCCAGATGTCAAAGGGTGCTATGTTGACCCGGAAGTACTTCCTTTCCATACAAACACATAGGATGACCAGTGCAGCTTATGCATGGTCCATCATAAATGATGTGTTTGCGGTAAAAAATACCTGGATTTTGTGAATAAGCAGCAATGTCTACCGAAGTAAGGATATTATGAACATATGATGAGAATTTTGCATCCATTCAAAAGCCCTCAAATGAGATTTTATCTGTTGAAAAGATGGCCCATAGGAGTTCTTCTACCTTGTTTGCATTCAAGTTTATTACTGTGCTGAGTTATCAGTTAACATATTGAATGCAACACATCCAAGGGTGTATTAAGGAAAATCATTCAATATCTCAAGCTTATCAAACATCTATTGGATGTATTTTGCATAAATACTGTAATTTATTTTCCAATATTGAGCATTTAGAGATAGACATACTGACAGGATGTATGTATATATACCAGAGACTTATACAATTTAAAACCTCAACACTTTTCTTTCCTCCTCCAGGGCTGAATGAAAATTTAGGTAGTTGATTCCCATCATACTTACATTTAATACTAATTGTGCTGTTTTTGGCTACCATAATAGCAAGCGGATATTAAGAAAATGGGCAGGGGAATTCTGTAACTTGCATGGGATATGTTCAAGGAGTGTGCAGGGGGGTGACAAAAAGAAATGTATTCATAACCCCATACTTAGGATGGATTAACTCTTTAAGGCCACACTAAGAAAATTAATAGGAAATAAAAGGATAATCAGTTTCCTTCATTTTATTGTCCAGAATACAGTATAAGTTAATTGCTAGGTAATTAAGATTCACTGTCAAACACTACTACTGTGCTTATTCGAAAACAGAGTATTGTGATCACCAGGATTTTTATTCACCAACACAGTCAATATCTGTCAAAGGGTCCAGTAAGTTCCCTTTAGGAGAAGATCCCTACATGATCTGGCTAACATTCTTTCCCTTTCTTTCTAAGAAATGACAACTGGTGCTTTCATTTCCATACAGAGAATGCTTTAGCAATAAGGTGTTCCTCATTACCACTAACCCTGTAATCTATCAAAAGCTGGGAACAGTTCACATTTTATCAATTGTTATAACGTTTTATCAGTCAAATCATTTCTGTGAGATAACCTGACTGCTCAGGGGCTTCTACAGAACTAACACTGGCCATGATGGGAAGGAATTTTGCATATAAGGGTGTACAACTATCTAAAAAGGGGGATACAATATATACTGACTTTATTCCATAGACTAAATCACAAAGAACAGGGAGAGTAAATGATTTGAAACATATTTGTAGCAGACATCAGATTTGATCTGGTATAAGCTTTACCCAGTGAGAAGCTGAAGGGAATCAAATTACACTCATGTAACAACAGGAAACCTGAGTCTAATTACCCAAATAAAGTTAACAGTGTTCAACAGAATATTCCCTTGAGGTCACATTCATCTTTTCAGGAAAAGTTGATGATACTAAGTGACATTTTAAGCACATTATGTGGAACTTCAAGGGGGCCTGCGCTAGCTTCCCTATGCTATTCTAATGAGCGCAGGCTGCCAGCCGGCTGCATCTGCACCCCTGCTGCACCCCTAGCGCTTATGAGCAAAAGGCTTATTCTACCATTTTTTCAAGCATTGTCACAATCAAGCCCTGACAAAGACGTTACATGTCTATTTTGGAATGGGGTCAAGAATGCAGGGTTAAGAATGCGTACATCTCTTGGTCCAGAGCCAATGGTTCACCATTGTACAGGGGTGTTCAGGGGACTACATGTTCATTGTTTGGTTCAGTGGGTACAGGAGCCAAAAGTGGTTAACCCCTTCTCATCCTTGAACGGTCAAAGTCTGACAACATTCAGCATAGGGCCATCCTTATAACAAAGGCCACAAGTAGGATTGACTCTAAATCCTTCATACCTGCTGTGCTCAGTCTTAAAGTCTGCACTACAGTCGGCGCTATTTCCCTGCCAAAAGCATTATCCTTTTTCAGTAATCCTTTGTAATTATGTAATTTGTCATATGATTGGGGAGCTAACACTGAAATGGCTAAGCCCTTTTTGTGCACAGCAATCATAAATGGATTAAAATCTTTAATTTATGAGACTGTTGTATGAGGAACAATTCCACAAATAGATGCCCTTTTTGGGAGTACTTCTAAAGGTATTTAACGCAATAGGCGCACTGCATGGTGACTCGATTTCACTGAACCATGTAAGGTAGTAATTGAGAACTAATGCTACATTCGGCTGATGTGCTGCCAAATTTCAGTATGACAAGAGGTTATGGCATCCTGTGAGGTTTTTATATCAGCGTGCAATTGGCTGGTCACATAAAAAGTTCATATTTAGGTGATCTGGTTATTTGCATGATCTTATAGATTGCCTCACCCTTCCCTATAGCTTGCAAGAGAGACATTCTGTTTACTCTGTTTAAAGAATCAGGGCTCAACATTAAGAATAAACTTTACAAGCCCAGCAGGGCTAGCCACCGTAAATTTTACTAGCCCTGAAATATTTTTGCTAGCCCTGATTCATATATTAATAACAAAAATTTTCAAATAGTGAGCTACCCCATAGACTCTGTTGATAACATGAGAAGAATATGCACTGCACAACTTGTATTATGTTGAATTGAATTATATCATCATCCAGGTATACAGAGCCAAAGGAGCGCTTCCTACTCTTTAAGCGTGGATATTTCTATCTAGCCTCTTGGGCCTACTCACAGGTAGAACTTACTAGCCCTGACTTTCAATAACTAGCCGGGGCTATGTGGCTAGCCTTAACGTCAAGCCTTAAGAGAATTATGAAGGTGAAAGGGTTAGGATTTCCAGGCCTAGTGGTGAACAGCCATGGATAGTGACCAGGCCATTGTTTGGTTGGATGATTACCTAAACAAACCTAACCTTGGCGAGGCACAGATAACATCAGCTTTGGGTGCCCAGTGGTATCTCAGGCTGGTCTCTCACGACATTCACGTAGGCCCCTCTGGCAAGTATGACCCTGGACTAGTAAGAGTTCTGATGACTATTTTAGGGTATCATGGCCATAAGCCAAGAATTTATTTGATTCATATCTATTGATTACCTCTTACCTATTACATCATTACACCCCTACCTATTACATCACATCATTGATCAAGTATTGTTTTAATAAAGTGTCATAATATATCAATACAGGTAGGAATACAGAGGGGCTTTAAGTGTACAACAACCCCCCCCCCCCCCCCTGACAATTCAAAATGTTGATTTCCTTAGTTTTGCTTAAAACCAATGAGAAAAAAAATCTTCCTCTCTCTTAAAAGATCCCTCTCCATACAGAACAAACCCGCTATGCACACAGAGTTATCAGATCTGTCCCTGCAATAGCACAGCACTAAAAGGAGCACACTTATAAAACCGGCCTTAGTATCATTTTTCTGGGATATTTGTCAGCTAGCATTGGGTGTCAACCTATATTTTGACAGAGTCTGTAAATCTAAGGGGTTACGCTATAATCTATTAGGAACCAGGATCCAAGTCTACATGTTGAGTCTTGCGATGGAGCCTGCCAACTCCTCGGGTGCATACTGGCATATAGATATTCCTAGGTAAATATGCAGTGATCATTTTGTTGTCTGTGGCAATGCAGTTGCTATCTTTGCTTACCTTTGCTTTTAAGGAACATATATAACCATTAATTGACTTTCATTGGAATTTCTTACTTAACACAAGGTCTGAACTAAAAATCATCGTCATTATCATCATCATTATCATCATCATCATCATAATCATCATCATCATTATCATCATCATCACTTTTCTCACTGTCATAAAAACCATCACAATCATCTTTATCATTAACTTCCTCTTATTCATAGGCGTCACCATCCTCAACTTCCTCATAGTTATTCTTTAAGTTTCCGTGCCTTGATGTTTTTTCAGAGTTTCACTAGATCCATAGAGAAGGATGACCACCTGGCCATTGCTCTGTTCCAGAGGGGGATAGCACAGTACAAGTTGGGAAGGTAAATTAGTCAAACATTGCGAACCTGATAATCCATGCAGCTTTCAAAAGCCACCTTTATTGAATTATTAGATCTTTCAGGCAAAAGAAATATTGGAGAAATTTTGGAGAGGGTAGATGTTAATCAGATATCAATTCTTTCAAATATTTTGTAAATCATTCATGATTTCCATGTTATTGTCAAAACTCTCTCTCTCTCTCTCTCTCTCTCTCCCTCTCCTCTCTCAGTCTCTCTCTCTCTCCTCTCTCTCTCTCTCTCTCTCTCCTCTCTCTCTCTCTCTCTCTCTCTCTCTCTCTCCTCTCTCTCTCTCTCTCTCTCTCATCTCTCTCTCTCTCTCTCTCTCTCTCTCTCTCTCTCTCTCTCTCTCTCTCTCTCTCTCTCTCTCTCTCTCTCTCTCTCTCTCACCTCTAAACCACAATGTTAAAGGTCAAACTAAGTAAACCCAAATACAGTTAATTGGAAATATGCCTTTTTTCTGACCTGTGCATGTACTTAACTGACATTTATGATTCATACCATAATCAATGAACAATACAGACATCCTGTATCACCATGTCCTGATAACTTCCTTGTCTACAGGTTTAACCCATTGAAGCCGATACATGTATGTGGATCAAAGTCAACATGTTTATTCTAATACTGGTAAAAGACTAATACATGTATATGAATATTTCCTAATTAGAACTCTTTAGGTTCTTTGCCAAAAAGTTCTCTTCTCAGTGGTTTCACTGTATGAACTTTAAGAAATAGTCTTTTAATACTTGACCAATTGAACTGCATTTTGAAAGACTTGGCCACATCACTAAGACTTGACCTAGGCCCGGGCTTGGAATTAATTGTTTTTTCAAGGGAGCCCAATTGCGTCTTTAAAAGCTACCTAAAGGTGTTCTTTATTATTAGGAACCAGTAGATTTTTGGGCTCCCTGGAGAAATTTGAGGGAGCCACAGGAGAATTTGAGGGATCCCTGGGCTCGCGGCTCCCCATAATTTCGAGCCCTCTAGTCGTTTGTGCATAAATGGGTTAAAGTGGATAGAGGAATTGCCAGTCATAACTCACATGTTGTATCCCCGCTTCTATAGAAACTGTTTGCATACTGTAAATAGAACCTCTATATAGCGGTGAATAGGTCAACCCTAGCATGCCTCATTGTTGCTTGGACAAGTGTCAGATAGACTTAACTGTGATCATACAGGGACTTAGCCAGGATCTGCCCATGCAGCCTAGCTGTCCCTTGAAAACCTCCTTTTTGGACAGGCACAAATTTCTATTAAAGAATTTTCAATTTTGATTTTTTGGGTGTTATGACCAAATTTCTTTCCTAACAAACCATCTTCTAGGATATGACTGAATTGTACATGTCCTTTTTGACACGATTAATAGACATACTAGTAAATGCAGTTGTTATAAGGATATGAAGTAGCTGAGTAGCCAATCAAATCTGGATGGGCAGAAATTCTGGAGTTGCTGTTTTGGACAGGCAATTATCAAAATCCTAGCAAAGACCCTGCCTGTGATACTTTTGAAAACAACTTTGGAATAATTATGATGTTTTAAAATGTTTGAAGGGAAGTTGTGGGCTGAGATCTGACCAGCATTTTCTTTAAAACAAATTCTTTATTTATTTGCGGTTCCGGAGGTGTGGCTAGAATAATCAGGTGTTTTGGGCATTACAGGTATGAATGGGTTAACCCATTGTGTAATTGTCACGCCTTGACCCGTTCATGTATCTTCTTCACAGATGTGGTCGGTGTAACTGGATGATTCTTTTGAAAAAGAATGGAGCAAAACTCAAATTTTTAAGGAGCGTTGTTGGTTTGATTGAAGAATATTTTTCTTTGAGATATTTCTGATGATTGTTTAGGTCAAAAATTTATTTCCAAAACAGACTTTATTTGGTTCTACAATTCAGGGTTTGACTTTCCCAGGGGCCCAGGGGCATATGGCCCTTGATTTTGCTGTGGGCCCCTAAATTTTTCAGACTAGGCGCCCAAAATAGAATATATATTATAAAACAGAAATCTTGTTTTTGACCACTAAATTTCATCCAAAGACCTTTTCGGGCCCCTGGCCTGAGATCTAAGTGTCAGACCCTGTACATGCTTGCGTTTCACACAAGAGAAAATTCTTCGTCATCCAGTTTTACTCCTGTCCTGTTAGGTTGATACATGCATGAATGTTTTTGTTTTGTTTTGTTTTGTTTCATTGTATTATATTAGGAGAAAAAAAATATGTATTTTTTTGCTTAAATAGGATACATTGGATCTTTTGGGGTATAATCTAATTAAACGAAAAATGAAACCTCTCTTTTGCATTATGTTAAAAGTTCCTGATATCTGATTATTGGGAACTGAAGAAGTTAGACCATGACAGTAGGTTGACTTACTAAGTGTGTATTTACGTTTTTGTCATATTTCCTATTTGTGTTCTGGTTGTAGCTATGAGTTGGCTCTGAATGATTTCCGGAGGCACAGATACGGCTGCGCATGCGTAATGTCATCGACTATAAACAGCTTGGTCTCCGCTACAAGTTCTATTCATGTGAGGTAAGGAATCAAGACAAAATGGAAGAGAATTCTGAATTTCTGAGAAGTGCGCAAAGAAAAAGTTCCCATCCGCTATAAAGAAAATATTTGGTCCTTGTACAACTGCCTTTGTGCATAGCCTGCTTGCAGGCAATTTTATACCAATAAGCAGTCACTTGTATAATCAAGGTTCTGCTCATTGATTGCTGTATAACATGTCTTTGATGATACATACATTCACCCATTTTACATACATATTTGATACCAAAATGAGTATCGGTACTTTCCCCTTATTTATACCATGTAAATTTGTGCAGATTGAGTCTGTTATCCCTCGTGCAGGTTTTACTTTATTTTGCTGTCTCATCTCAGGCGTATTATAACATAGGTCTGATGCTGTTTTGCTGTGTCTTTTCAGGTGTATTATAATATTGGTCTGATGCTGTTTTGCTGTGTCTTTTTAAGGCGTATTATAATGTTGGTCTGATGCTGTTTTGCTGTGTCTTTGAGGCGTATTATAACATTGGTCTGATGCTGTTTTGCTGTGTCTTTCAGGCGTATTATAACATTGCTCTGATGCTGTTTTGCTGTGTCTTTCAGGCGTATTATAACATTGGTCTGATGCTGTTTTGCTGTCTTTTCAGGCGTATTATAACATTGCTCTGATGCTGTTTTGCTGTGTGTTTTCAGGTGTATTATAACAATGGTCTGATGCTGTTTTGCTGTGTCTTTCAGGCGTATTATAACAATGGTCTGATGCTGTTTTGCTGTGTCTTTTTAAGGCGTATTATAATGTTGGTTTGATGCTGTTTTGCTGTCTTTTCAGGCGTATTATAACATTGGTCTGATGCTGTTTTGCTGTGTCTTTCAGGCGTATTTTAACATTGCTCTGATGCTGTTTTGCTGTGTCTTTCAGGCGTATTATAACATTGGTCTGATGCTGTTTTGCTGTGTCTTTCAGGCGTATTATAACATTGGTCTGATGCTGTTTTGCTGTGTCTTTCAGGCGTATTATAACATTGGTCTGATGCTGTTTTGCTGTGTCTTTTTAAGGCGTATTATGATGTTGGTCTGATGCTGTTTTGCTGTGTGTTTTCAGGTGTATTATAACATTGCTCTGATGCTGTTTTGCTGTGTCTTTCAGGCGTATTATAACATTGGTCTGATGCTGTTTTGCTGTGTCTTTCAGGCGTATTATAACAATGGTCTGATGCTGTTTTGCTGTCATTTCAGGCGTATTATAACAATGGTCTGATGCTGTTTTGCTGTCTTTTCAGGCGTATTATAACATTGGTCTGATGCTGTTTTGCTGTGTCTTTTTAAGGCGTATTATAATGTTGGTCTGATGCTGTTTTGCTGTGTGTTTTCAGGTGTATTATAACATTGGTCTGATGCTGTTTTGCTGTGTCTTTCAGGCGTATTATAACATTGGTCTGATGCTGTTTTGCTGTGTGTTTTCAGGCGTATTATAACATTGCTCTGATGCTGTTTTGCTGTGTCTTTCAGGCGTATTATAACATTGGTCTGATGCTGTTTTGCTGTCTTTACAGGCGTATTATAACAATGGTCTGATGCTGTTTTGCTGTCTTTACAGGCGTATTATAACATTGGTCTGATGCTGTTTTGCTGTGTGTTTTCAGGCGTATTATGATGTTGGTCTGATGCTGTTTTGCTGTCTTTTCAGGCGTATTATAACATTGGTCTGATGCTGTTTTGCTGTGTGTTTTCAGGCGTATTATAACATTGGTCTGATGCTGTTTTGCTGTGTCTTTCAGGCGTATTATAACATTGGTCTGATGCTGTTTTGCTGTGTCTTTCAGGCGTATTATAACATTGGTCTGATGCTGTTTTGCTGTGTGTTTTCAGGCGTATTATAACATTGCTCTGATGCTGTTTTGCTGTGTGTTTTCAGGTGTATTATAACATTGGTCTGATGCTGTTTTGCTGTGTCTTTGTTTTTTCAGGCGTATTATGACATAGGTCTGATGCTGTTTTGCTGTGTCTTTTCAGGCGTATTATAACATTGGTCTGATGCTGTTTTGCTGTGTCTTTCAGGCGTATTATAACATTGCTCTGATGCTGTTTTGCTGTGTCTTTTCAGGCGTATTATAACATTGGTCTGATGCTGTTTTGCTGTGTCTTTCAGGCGTATTATAACATTGGTCTGATGCTGTTTTGCTGTGTGTTTTCAGGCGTATTATAACATTGGTCTGATGCTGTTTTGCTGTGTCTTTCAGGCGTATTATAACAATGGTCTGATGCTGTTTTGCTGTGTCTTTTTAAGGCGTATTATAATGTTGGTCTGATGCTGTTTTGCTGTCTTTTCAGGCGTATTATAACATAGGTCTGATGCTGTTTTGCTGTGTGATTTCAGGCGTATTATAACATTGGTCTGATGCTGTTTTGCTGTGTCTTTCAGGCGTATTATAACATTGCTCTGATGCTGTTTTGCTGTGTGTTTTCAGGTGTATTATAACATTGGTCTGATGCTGTTTTGCTGTGTCTTTGTTTTTTCAGGCGTATTATGACATAGGTCTGATGCTGTTTTGCTGTGTCTTTTCAGGCGTATTATAACATTGCTCTGATGCTGTTTTGCTGTGTCTTTCAGGCGTATTATAACATTGCTCTGATGCTGTTTTGCTGTGTCTTTCAGGCGTATTATAACATTGCTCTGATGCTGTTTTGCTGTGTCTTTCAGGCGTATTATAACATTGCTCTGATGCTGTTTTGCTGTGTGTTTTCAGGCGTATTATGATGTTGGTCTGATGCTGTTTTGCTGTCTTTTCAGGCGTATTATAACATTGCTCTGATGCTGTTTTGCTGTGTGTTTTCAGGTGTATTATAACATTGGTCTGATGCTGTTTTGCTGTGTCTTTGTTTTTTCAGGCGTATTATGACATAGGTCTGATGCTGTTTTGCTGTGTCTTTC
Organism: Maea johnstoni; assembly: GCA_963942565.1. NCBI lineage: Eukaryota > Metazoa > Annelida > Polychaeta > Spionida > Magelonidae > Maea > Maea johnstoni. Next base: position 12,524,403 of record OZ012695.1, read on the forward strand.
AGGCGTATTATAACATTGCTCTGATGCTGTTTTGCTGTGTCTTTCAGGCGTATTATAACATTGCTCTGATGCTGTTTTGCTGTGTCTTTCAGGCGTATTATAACATTGCTCTGATGCTGTTTTGCTGTGTGTTTTCAGGCGTATTATGATGTTGGTCTGATGCTGTTTTGCTGTGTCTTTCAGGCGTATTATAACATAGGTCTGATGCTGTTTTGCTGTGTCTTTCAGGCGTATTATAACATAGGTCTGATGCTGTTTTGCTGTGTGTTTTCAAATGTATTATAACATTGGTCTGATGCTGTTTTGCTGTGTCTTTCAGGCGTATTATAACATTGCTCTGATGCTGTTTTGCTGTGTCTTTCAGACGTATTATAACATTGGTCTGATGCTGTTTTGCTGTGTCTTTCAGGCGTATTATAACATTGCTCTGATGCTGTTTTGCTGTGTCTTTCAGGCGTATTATAACATTGCTCTGATGCTGTTTTGCTGTGTGTTTTCAGACGTATTATGATGTTGGTCTGATGCTGTTTTGCTGTCTTTTCAGGCGTATTATAACATTGGTCTGATGCTGTTTTGCTGTGTCTTTACAGGCGTATTTTAACATTGCTCTGATGCTGTTTTGCTGTGTCTTTCAGGCGTATTATAACATTGGTCTGATGCTGTCTTGCTGTGTGTTTTCAGGCGTATTATGATGTTGGTCTGATGCTGTTTTGCTGTGTCTTTCAGGCGTATTATAACATTGGTCTGATGCTGTTTTGCTGTGTCTTTCAGGCGTATTATAACATTGGTCTGATGCTGCTGAAGGTGGGTAACGTCCACGGCGCCAAGGAGGTGCTGGAGAAGGCAGAGATAGGAGCACTGGAGAAGAGACACGCCCACTTCAAGGGGGCGCTGCAGAGGAGTGAGGTACGACTGGCATTTCATTAGGAATGTCATCGATAGTCAACAAATCCATATATTGCCAATTTCACTTTGTCATTTAAATCATATCGAAATTTTGGGTATTGAATCAAAATAATCAATATTTTCTACCCCAATTCTGCGTATGTTTATTAATAAAAAAATTACTAATGCTAGGCATTTTCCTGTTAAATTAATGCAAAGTAGAACTCTGACTGATATTAAAAAATTCTCTATGGCTTTTGTAAGATAAATTGCAAGGAATGGTGTACTTAATTTCATAAATAACCCTTATGCTGCTGGTGGCTAATTTGGCCATTATAAAATGAGGCAAAAACCTGAAAAATTACTGAAACCCTGGCACATGGGTACTCGTCTGAGAGTACTCAGAAGTATCCAATGAGGTACGCCTGCCATTTAACCCATTAATGCTGAACAGTTACTTTTGATATTGTCGTCTGGTTCTTTGAAACTTTTGTTAATAATTTTAGAATTGAGAATGATTTTACAAAATATTTGACAAAAGATTGTTGGTCATGTTCTGATTGACATTTCTCCATCAAATATTTTTCTATTAAATGCTTTGCCTGCAAGATTTCATCACAATTGTCAGGCTGCTTTTGGCCGCTGTGAGCATTAATGTTTTTGTCATACTGCGGCTTAATTGTGACCAGTCAGTTGAGTCTGGAGGAGGAAACCAGAGCATCCAGCAAACACCACATTGGTAACTTTCTCACGTGCCCCAGCTGGGATTAGAACCCGAGCAATGACATTGCCTTAGACCACTTGGCCATCAGGGCAGGCCCCCTCAGCGTGTTGGATGTACACGAGATGTTTGCATTCTTTGACCTCATGCTGTACACAGACAAACCATAGCAATGTAGTTTAACACGCATCTGCTAGGTGGCACTTGTGTGTATAAGTACTAGACCACCTCCAATACAATAACCTAATAAAACATCACTTCAGTCCATTGACTTCTCGGCTATTGGCGTTACTACTAGTGGGCGGATCATCTATTATAATTAATAATTGATTGGTTGCCTCTTTTTTACCGATTTATCGATTATGAAACTGGCAATCGATAATAATCGGAAAAAGTGACACCTAGCAACAAAAAATAGACCTAAATGCCGGCAAGTTGTCAGCTTTCTTGCAATATACAAAATCAAGATTTTGTATATGCTAAAAATATTTTTACTTTTCCAGCAGGGGGAAGTGCTGCAGGTCTTTGAAATGCCGAAAATTGAGCTTTTTCGACCACCAAGATCAAAAACAGAGAACATGCACAAAAAAGATTACTTAGGCAAAGCAAAGGTAAGTCCACAAAACTATGTTCACCAATCTTGAAAGTCTAGCTAGAAAGTTTTAGATTTGAAATAGATCCGTTGAATTTAAATTTAGGGTTTTTAAAAGTAAAGCAAATGCAACTAAGCTGATTCATTTTTCAATTCTATCTGGAAATTCTGAATTCCAGATAAGTTGAATTTAAATGTAAAATATTGAGAAATACTGATTACAGAGTTTTGTTATTCATCATAATAGCAATTGGTTAGAATTAGTCAAATTAGTTAAAAATTAGCAAACTACGATATTTATGGCATTTCGGGTGTAATGCCTTAGTACTATTTGCGATAGCTCATGAGAATATGCGGTGAAAAGTCCTGAATTGACCAATCAGTCAGTCGGCCTCCAGTACCCGTGCACTGAGAGAAAGAGGTCAGTGCTATGTCATTGTTGATTGTAAATATGACCACATGCATCACACCTTTTGACCAATGGGATACATTTAATGACGTCACTCATCAAAATATTCCGCGAAATAGAACCGGTGTAGTGGCAGATATACTATGTGTAGCTGGATCTATGGGTCAGAGAGTGATACTGTATCTCTGGCTATGTGATACTCAACCTGTCCTCTATTCCCCTGGTGAGATAAATGTAAACTAAATTGGCCACTATGGCCACCTGGTAACAGAAAAACATGACAAAAATACATATGGTAGCCTAGAAATTGGGCCTGCACACCACAATGGTGCCTGTGCATAGACTAGTATTTAGTATTCCTACTGTTACTTTTATGTGGTGATACCTATGTATATTGATTTTGTTTATTTATAGTTTAATGTGTATTTTCCAGGTTGTATCATCTGTTCAAGGAGAAGAAGATAGCTTTGCAGGATTCTCTGGTCCCAAAGTGGTGAGTGCTGCCTTTCATCACAATACTACAACTCTGTTGAACAATAAATTATTATATCTATGAATTATCACTGTTGTTATTATTTTCATTATTATTATTATGTAATTTTTTCAATCATTTATTCAAATACTCATAATTTCCTTTCGTGTCATTAAAGATGGAGGAACGAAGGAATTCTTCTCAGCCCAATTCCCCCATGCTTGGCAAAAAATCCCCGATGTTAGGTTCTCGCTCTCCACAGCCTGCACGGCGATCTCCAATCCTCACCATTACAGACGGTCTCGGGAAAGCCATGTCATCTTTAAAAGACATCATGGTACTACCTCGATCCTCATCGCAATCAACACCATCGCCTACAGAGGGTGTTGTGAAATCAGCTGAACCCGTAGGTGACGTGCCCATCATCAGAGTCTCTGCACACGACAACATGGGCAAGTTAACTTTAAAATCCATCATCTGTAAAACATCATTTTTCCACATCTTAGAATTAACCCTTCCAATGCTAAGGTTACTTTTGTCCAAAGCACAAAGACACAGATATATTTGAAAACCATCTAAAACCCTGTCATGTTGATTTTCATTCATATTCTCAGATGAGTACCCATAAGTAGGGATATGTCATCGATAGTCGCCAAGTCGATGCACCGCTTAGCAAGACCCTGTTGATAGTCGCATCGATAAGGCTACCGTATCGATGCGTCAGAATTGACAAAATTTACCCCCAAATGCCGCTACACTTGGGGGTTAAGTTCTACTGTGTACTACGGCTGTCAGCCGTCAGTTCAGGCAAAAACTCATGAGCGATCGATCGGTCCAACAAACCAACGGCTGTTACCTTTGGTGGTAATGTTTTACGTTGTACTACGGCTGTCAGCCGTAAGTACACGCAAAATCATGAGCTGTAGACCGATTCGCTCACCAAAACAAACGGCCGCCATTTTATCTTACTGCGCACATAGAATTCGCAGTACGTTCAGAACAACAATGTCTGAAACGTTCGCTAAACGTACTGCTCATCATGTGCGCAGTATTTGAGATACGAACGTTTCGAACGTTCGTGTCTCAAATGAGCAAATGTAACGAATGTCCATATACACATACAATGTGGCTATGGATGAAATTAATACAAATAACCGCCACAAGATGAATTGTAATAGGTATATACAAGAAAAAATCAAATATGAAGTAAATTGATAAACATATTTATTTAAGTAATTTGTGTATTCAAATGAAATGAAATTTAAAAAAAAAAAATCATGATTGATTATAATAATTGATGAATGAATAAATACAGAATTGATTCATTGATTTGCTGTTTGATGAATGAATTAAAAAAGCAAGAATGTCTTTTATTTTGAGCAATATACTAGGTAATTAATTGTGCCCAACGAGCATGTTACGGTGTATCGAATCGAATTGAATCGAATCGAAAAATATAGCAATTAATCAGTCGATAAAATTTCATATCAATGACGTCACTACCCATAAGCCAGGGTTTTAGTCATTTTTCAGGTTCTTTGCAACATTTGGTATTGGCCAAATTAGTCATCAGCAGAACAAGGGTTAAGTGAAAATCTGATTTATCATACATATTTATGCACCTATTTATGACACTTACTTTTAAGACACAGTTGCATAACATATTTGTAGTATCATTTTAAACATATATTATGCATCTCTAATTCATGTTTTCAGTTTTCCAGTTTTGTGGATTTTCCACAAAACTATGGAGTATAAAGCCACATAGAGAGAAATATCTTGCTAATAAAGTAATATTTTAAAGAATTTATTGACTAATGGTTTTAAGTTTCTTTTGAATTTAACAACAATATTCAAATTTTCTTTTTTCAAATATTGATCCATAAATTCAATTATGGTCAAAACTGTTAGCCCATTTGAGCACTCTTGGTGGAAATTGGTGAAGGATCAATGTTCACTACCTGTTTAACCCATTCATGCCTGGAGATCTTTTGGCTAGTGTTGTCTGCTCCTCTAAAACTTTTAGAAATAACTTGGAAATTAATCATATGTTCAAAGAAGATTTGATAGAGAAATGTCAATAGCGTCCTGATCAACATATCCTCTTCAAATATTTTCTGAAAAATGCTCTGGGCACGAAGATGGTTCCAAAATGATGAGGGCATTTTGGCAGTGAAGGTAATATCTGGGTTGGTTTCATTTGTACAGGTTCCCCTCCAGACAGACCTCCGCCTCGACCCAGGAAGTCCCCAGTACCAGTTGACCCCCCAACAAAACAGGTAAGTACCAGAAATATTTACCCCAAGGACACCTACAGCAGTTTGTTTCTGTGATTGCTGACTTGAGCCATTGTTCCACTTCTGAGAACAGCAACAGCAGTGGTTTATACATCATACAGCAGCAAAGGTTCTGCTGTCAACAAAAGCTTTTCCCTAATTATTGTGATTATAATAGGGAAAACAATGTCCACATCTGCATCTGTTTTCTTGCAAAAAAGCCAGATACGTTCCCCATCGATCATAGCTCTACATAGCAAAATAAAAAGTAAAGCGGAACACCCTCGTTTATTTTAAAGAAAGCAAACCTAGAGATGATGAAAATGTCAAAAAAAATCTCCTGAGTAGGTATTTTTTACAATTTGATAGTGATTGTATATCTGACATCTCTGTTAGTTTTTAATCTCTCTAAGAAAAGTCTTTTCAGAAGAAAGAGTATAGAAGTGATAAAAAAGATTTCAAACGTGTTGAAAGATAAATCAGAAAAGCACAATGCATAATAGAACAGTGGCAGAAACCATTAGACCCACAACAGCTGATGCTGACAGCGTCCCTCTTGTTTTACAATTTAATATTGACTGCATATCTGACATCTCTGTTATTTTTTACTCTCTGTCTTTCAGACGTCCTCTGAGGCAGTAGAGGTAGTGTTCCACTGTAATGGCAGCCAGTCATCAAAGGTCCCCATGGGCGCATCCCTCTACAAACTCCAGAGCCTCGCCTGTGACCTCTTTGACCTTGCACCTAACTCTATAGATCTGTGGTAGGTATGCTTTATTGCTAGGAGTTATACTGCTGGCTTTGCTGGTTTTAGATATTTATTGAGCATTTTAGAATGAAGCAGAATTTTGGAAAAATCTTGTTTGGCCTATATCTCAAGATTTGGTTGCATTTTTAATTAATTCGTTATTTTGATGAACTTCTTTCAGAATGAGGCTTTATTCTGGGATGATCTTGTTAGTTCTATTAATATCTTGAGAAATGGTTTTCAGATTTCATCTAGACTTGAAGTGTGAATAATGCTTTACAAGATGATGTGAATATAAACTGTTTCTTAAATCAGTCATTGCAACCAATGTAAATCCTGTTAATTTACCAATCTATATATCAATAGCGAGTTGCAAATTTTGCGACCCTATTTCCTCTGAAATGGCTGCAAGCCTAATGTTGTGGCTTTGCATGCCGATTAGTGGGAGGCTGAAGTTTTGCGATAGCTAGGTTTGATGTAAAAAAAACTTACAAACACGTTTTTTGTTTTGAATTAATATCTAAACGAATATCTAAACAGATTCTTGCAACATCTTGGATGATGCAACAATCAGAACATCATAGAACAATATGAACTACCATTGTTGGAAGCATGTGCATGTGTAACATTCCCATTGTTGAGGGAGGAGGTTATTATGCTAAATAACCTCCTCCCTCAACCATGGGAGCGTCACACATGTACATGCTTCCAACAATAGGAAATCCTATTGTTATATGATGTACCCATTGTTGCACCATCCAGAATGTTACAACAACAGCTTAGTTTAGATCTTCATTTAAAGCAAAAGCTTGCCGTAAAACATGTTTGTAAGCTTTGTGATATAATGGGAATTAGTCACAGAAGGTAGGTGATTGTGGCAATACCAGTGCCCGGCCCAGTCAGCAGCCAAAACTGAGCCCATAGGGCAAGGTTTTGGCTGCTGACCTGACCAGTTTTGGCCAGGCACTCAGGTGTTGCCACAATCACCTACCTCCCGTGATCAATTCCTACAATATACCATGGCTACCACCTAAGCCACAAAACATAATTTTAATTGCAATTATACATTACTGGGCTTTAAGACAACAAAAATTACATATCTAGAAATTCTGTAATATGTTCTTTTTAAATTTATTAAAATCGTAGTTTTAGGCCCAGTAATCATGGAGAAATCATCGAATGTAAACATCTTGGACAGATGTTTTGATTTTATCCGAGGTTCTCGACAAAAATGTTCGTTTTCATTTGATGATTTCTCACTTACTATGGGCCTACGACAACAAATTTTATTTATTTAGAAAGGCGGTCATATATTCTTTTAAAATATATTAAAATTGTAATTGTGGTTTCCGAAATCACGACATTGTTAGAAAGATCTTAAAGAGCTCCTCCTTTGGCTGCTAACTAAAATGCAGTGTATAAGCCCGTGCTGTGCACGGGTTGCATCTAGTGTATTTACGAACCAGACTGGATCGAGAAAAAATGAGATTCAGAAAATGCTGAAAAGCTTCAGATCGGCAAATTTACGACATAGTTGAGCGAACTGGATATCTTCCCTGTTCTTTAAGCTGAGAGGGGTTAGTGTAGGACAAATAAATGTGACACACCTATTACATTCTGAATAAGGGCATGGAATGGAAATTGATACTGACTACTTGTGCCAACCCCATTCTCCAATTAGCAATTAGATAATAGAGTGCTCGTTTCATAGTGACTTTGTAATTGAGTGCTCTGTTTGTTTTCAGGTATCTGCCTGTGGGAGAGGAGGAACAGGAGATCATCTGGAGCGACGATGAACTGCGCCCTCTGTGGGAGACTTCTAGAACTAGCCGCCGCTTAGAGCTGTGGTGCTACAGCAAGCTCCCTGCTGAGGCGGAGTCCTGAACAGCGCTGGAGCCTGACACACATGGACACTGGGACCAGTAAGAGTGAACAGTGTTGTCACAATGAGTTCTTGGACCAACAGCTGAGGGGCGTACAGATAATTTGATTGAAAAAATTGAAAAGAAGAAACCCTACAATATATTTTGATTTTTTTGAATTAAAAAATCTTTCCAATTCAAGGTGTGTTGAAGTGCAAAATTTAGGATTCAATTTATTGGGTTCGGTTAAAGACAACGTAAGTCATCGTATGCTGATAAGAGAAAAATAGAAGACTAAAAATAACTCATTCATGGAATGAGAGATGTACGTGGATGTTGGCACAAGGGAAAAGAAATTGTTTTATCGAGTCCCTGGAGCCACAACCTGTCAGAAAGACAAAAAGGCATGCAGGTTCCATTTTACTCTATATCTTGTAGAATTACTACCATGCTTTTTCATGGGAATGAGTGTACATAATCCATGGACGATGGAAATCAGCCAACTCAGACATCTGGATTGCAAAAATTAAACAAACCCATATTTCCTTCTTGCTAAATTTCTAAATTCTTCAAAATGGTATATGTATTACTGCTCTTGATGCTGCGGTAGAATCAAGGATGAGATGAATCGGGATAGATTTTTGACATTGTAAGACAGTGTTAATGTTGAAAAGACAAAGACAAAAATAAGACCAATAGTCCAGCGGATAAGCTCCAAATTTTGGCCAAATCGTTCACTTTGTGATAGAAGTGTAAAAGTTGGTATATATGTACTTTCGTGGATGGAGATTCATATAAGATCATGACCCGCCCTGGGTCATGCCCCTGGGGGTCAAAATTCAACTTTTAAAAATAACCGACCAATCAGAAGACAGTATTCTATTATCATATCAAAAACTTATCTTAATTTTTTTCCAGATCTAAAATTGTTGCACACAAGGATATATTTTATTTTCCTATGTGGTAATAATACTATTTTGACCTTGAAAGGTCATTTGGGGTCAAACCAAGGTCCAATATGCCAAAACTAAAAAACAAACACAAAAATCATCCTATTTTATGATAGAAAAAATTGTTTTGAATATCATGGTGCCTCTCTCGTGTCCCTGTCCTAAATGCAAGGGAAATACAAGGTCATTTTGGGGTCAAATCAAGGTCAAATATATAGGAACTTCATTAACACTAACTTACTATTACAGTGTATGTCAAACCCATATTCTGTTCATTTTCTTTATTGAGAGCAGATTATAGTAACATTTACCTAATTAAAATCTTACTAAGACATACAGCTGCACTCGCAGAGGGAGATCAACTCATGAGCTCACCACCATTTTGACTCATGAGCTCATGAGCTTGTAGAGGCGCGTTATTTAGAATAAATATTCATTATTCAGCCCACCAATTAAGAAAGAAATACTTACTGATGGAGAGTTGCTAACATTTACATGGTTATTTCATTTTAAAATGTGCCTGCATAGAGGAATACATATCTATATTTACATATTGCTTTCTATAGATCGGTAAAAGGTCAGTATAATGTTCAATACTGCCTGTATGCATTGGGGATTGTAAGCAAAACATGACAGCGATAAGCAGTGATAAGAAAGTTTGTGTTAGATATTCTGTGTTAACTACGTTTGTGTTCCAAACATAGATGACTTCAAGAGTTATCAACATCAGCTCGAGCTTGGCTCGCCTGCCCTAATGCTTGAGCCACTCGAGTTTGTGAGCGGTGAGTGCAGCTCAGCTAAACATGACCTTTGAATTTTTAACTTCATTATATACTTATTACTTAAGCTACTTAAAGCAAATATGTTCAAAATCAATATATCCTTAACTGAAAGTAGGAAGACTACCGAATACAGTGTTTTACCTGTTCAGTAGGACTTAAGTGGTTATTGGCAGTTTCCTGCACACAGACAAAGAGCAGTGCAGCTAAGAGTTGCCTTATAGCATTTCAACAGTCCTCTACATGCTTTTTTGCATTAACAGTGAATCAGTTCATGGCACACCTTTGCTGCTTCGGGGAGTGTACTCCACAGTGGTGCCCATCCGTCACCAATATTCTGCCATCCCCAGTCAGATGGATTGGAGCACATGCCTGTGCCCAAACATGACCCGCCTGATATGCTGCTCGCTTTATGTGCTGTTGCAATGCAGCCTGGGTAGGTGGTATATTGTCTAGTCCCTGATTGCCTTGTTTGGTTTACTGTGCTTTTAAAAGGACATGCACGGCTGTACAGTAACACAGTGAACCTTTCAATGAGATTCAGGTCATCGGGATAATTTGATAGTGTTTCTGGCTTATTTGAGAGATTGCAGAATGCTAAACTCACTGCTGGAAAGGCCCACCATCTCTCATATGCACTTATCTTCCCAATGCCTGCAAAGGAAGAAACTGTATCACATCATGGAAGAATGGAAGAGAATTGCACACAAGCTTCTCTAGTTGACTTGCAATAGTGTGACTGGGAATAAACCTAAAATTCTTCCCAACCCCAAATGCCAATCATATTTCTTCTACATTTTGCATGGTGTGTACATACTAGTAAATGCTACAGCAAGCACAAGAACATCTGTGTCAACTGTACGTATAACAGCCTTTGAGTGTCCCTCTCGAGCAGCATGAACAACATGGAGGAATATCCTAGTGTCAGCTTCTTCATGATTGCATGGAATTATACTCCAGATATCTCAAATGGTGTAGCACTGATGACATCTTCATCATAAGTGGTCAGAATTTCTTTCCCTTGTAGTTCCAGGGTTGCCCCTTGCTCTGCCAAGAAGGCAAATAGTTCAGTCTTGTTCTCATCAGTACACTAAAAGTCTGCCAGTTGCCTGGAATGCTTGAACTGGACATGACCCTCTTGCGGACACCTTGTCCCTGCCTCTCTCTGAGACCCTGTTTCAGACTATCTGTGATATATCTATCCCATATGATGTACAATCTTCTTACATCCTGCCCTGTGCCACAATATAAGGCAAAAAAAACTGTCTGTGCATAGTCCCCAAAGGTTTTGCACATTCACCACTGCTGCTTAATCTAGAATTTTGACATCTACTTCAGGTGGTTTGTATACAGTTTTTTGCCATTCAGTCTAGCATTTTGCAATCTCTCAAATAAGCGAGAAACACTATCAAGTGATCCCGATGACCTGAATCTCATTGAAAGGTTCACTGTGTTACTGTACAGCCGGGCATGTCCTTTTAAAAGCACAGTTAACCAAACCAAAGACAATCACAATTTGCACAAGGCAATCTGGGACTAGACAACATACCACTACACAGGCTGCATTGCAATAGCACATAAAGCAAGCAGCATATCAGGCGGGTCATGTTTGGGCACAGGCATGTGCTCCAATCCAAGAATTACCCAATCCATCTGACTGGCAATGGCAGAATATTGGTGATGGATGGGCACCACTGTGGAGTACACTACCCAAAGCATTGAACTGATTCACTGTAAATGCAAAAAAGCATGTAGAAGACTGTGTAAATGCTTTAAGGCGCAACTCTTAGCTGCACTGCTCTTTGTCTGTGTGCAGGAAACTGCCAATAACAATTTAAGTCCAAATTAACAGGTAAAACACTGTATTCAGTAGTCTTCCTGCTTTCAGTTAAGGATATATTGATTTTGAACATATTTGCTTTAAGTAGCTATATAATGAAGTTAAAAATTCAAAGGTCATGTTTTAGTTAGATTTTAATCAGGTAAATGTTGCTATAATCTGCTCTCAACAAAAAATATTAATGAACAGAATATGGGTTTGACATACACTGTAATAGTAAGTTAGTGTCGATGAAGTTCCTATATATTTGACCTTGATTTGACCCCAAAATGACCTTGTAATTACCTAGCATTTAGGATAGGGATACAGAGAAACACCATGATATTAAAAACAATTTTTTCTATCATAAAATAGGATGGTTTTTGTGTTTGTTTTTTAGTTTTGGCATATTTGACCTTGGTTTGACCCCGAATGACCTTTCAAGGTCAAAATAATATTATGACCACATAAGAAAATAAAATATATCCTTGTGTGCATCACTTTTAGATCTGGAAAAAAAATTCACATAAGTTTTTGATATGATAATAGAATACTGTCTTCTGATTGGTCGGTTATTTTTAGATGTTGAATTTTGACCCCCAGGGGCATGACCCAGGGCGGGTCATGATCTTATCTGAATCTCCACCTGAAGAAGTACATATATACCAATTTTTACACTTCTATCACAAAGTGAACGATTTTTCGGCTTATCCGCTGGACTACAAGACTTACCCCAGTCCTTGTGCTTCCTATGGGATACTTGGGAGTTCTATATGGGTAGGTACAGGAGGTTCAAGGGATCCAGAGAACTCTCCTTTATAACATATCAAATGAATTTGTATAAAATAAAAAGATGTAGTTAAGATGCAGATTAAAATAAATAGATACATAGAGGTTATTCACTTTTTTATTTGAATTTTTTGACTGCCAGTCAGAAAGATAATTTGGTCTTGCTCCACTCTAGGCTAGACTTGGATTATGGAGAACACCCTTTGTGGGCCTGACTCTTCAGTGAGTATTATAGGTATTGAGGGGCATAAAGAAAAATACTTTTTATGACTGTGACTTAATAAGCTGATCCTCATGTAGGATCTAAGGAAGTTGCACTTCAGGTATATATTTGATGCCTCCAATTGCAGACATGGCCCTGAGTTGGATATACTGGCTATCCAGAATTGGGCATTAAAAAAAAAGTTTGGATGTCATTTCATAAAAAGGATAGTAATCATAAACATCGTTACTATTTGTTACAAGCATACATGGTATTTATATGTCAGAGTATCCAAACAAATAATTTTTTTAAACTTCAAATATTTATTTAACTTGAGACATTTTTCAACTAATACATTAAATTTCCTTGAATACTAATTATGATCTTTCTTAGAAAGAAAAACATAGCTATATTGATTAGACACTTGTTTGGGTGTTATAATACTCAGCTGACTGGAGATGATATCAGGTATTATCTTGAAATTAATACTCGCCTTCATAAGTGGCAATTTTACTTCAAATGAGAAATTCATGTAACTTGAACAACTCAGCATATTTCGCACATGTCTCTGTCAGAGTTCTACTTGTGCAGTTTGTAACCCAAGTCAATTAGAATTAAAATGGTACTTTTACAAGAGAAGTTGGTGTAATTTATTAAACTGAGCATTGTCTCTGATATGTATATATTAGCACTATGATATTATGACAGATACCCTGGACTAGAGCTCTTTTGAAGATTGTTCAGATACTAAAATGGAAAATACTCGTGACATTTGTCATGGGATGGGTGGTGTTGTTCAGCTCGTTGGATGTTGACATATATATGTGTATGTATATATATATATATATATGTATATATATATATATATATATATGTATATATATATGTATATATATATATATATATATATATATATATATATATATATATATATAACATGTAAATGTACACACATATATACACACACATATATATGTATATGTATATATACATTAATCTCTATTTTTGCTTAGTAATTTTCTACTCACTTTTTCAGGGATATATCACAGCTTTAAAAGTAATTTAACAATGAATAAAGTATTTTTAAATAAAATACAGTTTGTTCCTTGCTTATTTTTCACAGTACTGAGATTCTCAGTCTATTAGGTTGCAGTTCAGGTACATCATAAATGATTATCTTTTGATTTATTATCCTTTTTAATTTTTTGATTATCTTTGTTCCTTTTTGTTTTTGTTTGTGAGAAAGTTGCCATGAATAGGTGGATCTGTAGTAGGTTTTCACAACCAGACACTGATTTCCTCCACCACTCACCACTGCCAGGTGAGCGGCAAATCATGATATAGACGGAATGTGACAGAAAGAGAGACTCAAAAACAAAATTACGGATACCCCGTTTGATACATAACAGCCAAAAATGACCGTCAACTACATGTATATTAAAAGTTGCCAAAAATTCAATCAGTTCTTGCATGTAAGTTTGCAGAACTCAAGCCCAAGGGATGTGGACCCCTCAAACTGTCGAAATGCCATAAAAACTTATAAATTATACACATTTACAAGATACTCAGCGACTATTGATAAGGTAAATCAATTTCAACCAGTGGATGAGGGCCCGAGGATTGGGATAGTGGTGCAGAGTGGTGCAATCATTCATTACAACCCCAGGAGGGGGATACCTAGTATTTGAATTCCTCAAAATTACCAACATTCCGAATGTCATTAAATGCTCAGCAACTAATGACTAGTTAAATATCATCAACCATACCGGTGCAAATAAATTTCAACCTGAATGGCACAGTCGTTAGTTTATGAGCAATAAATATAGGGTGCAGATTGGTCCATTCAACCTCAAATGGGTTCATTACAAAATGCTTGATACCAAATATATACTAGTATATACATATATATATATATATATATATATATAAATATATATATATATATATATATATATATATATATATATATATATATATATATATATATATATATATATATATACATATGGTAGTTTCAAAACTGATTTTACATCTAAGTACCGGAAAAGAAATGTAATTGTTTTTTATTAGCTGAAATATTTTTTTAAGATATATCCCATATTCTTTTAGCCAATTCTTAACATATTTGCCCAGTAGATATTTGTAAGACAAGTATGTTAGTTTAAATTTGTTAAAATCAATTATTTTATTTGCTTTTGCGTCATGGTGAATATGTCAGGAATTAAGACTTTTCAATAGTTGCCATGTGACTTGAAAACCAAAGTTTATGGAGAATAACTAGGACGAGTGCAAATGACATGCGCTACAGCCGGTTTGATATCTTATTTATCAATTTCATATCTGTAAGTCAAGCTTTCTAAACTATTGACACATAGGATTTGTAGCCCTAAGTGTGTGCTCTGATATTTCTTTTCCATTAAAAGAATTGTTAAACGAAAAATAAGGGTTGAGAAGATAGAACTAAAATTAATCATGAGTGATGTCGCAATCAGATATCTAGGTGCTCTGATCTTTTTTGTCAATTTGAAAAAAATATGGTTACTGTCTGCAAGGCGGGTACTTTCTTGTTGAGTACAAACTTATAAATCAATAGTTGTTGTTTTGTTTTTATTTTTTCATTTCCACCATTTGAAATTAGCCCAAAGTATGCCTATATTATACAAATATGACATCCCTGTGGGGTTTCCACCAGGAATAACTTCCCCGAAAGAGGATTGTCGCTCGAGGGCGTAGCCCGAGCGCTACAATCCTCTCTCGGGGAAGTTATTCCTGGTGGAAACCCCACAGGGATCTCATATATTTTTATATAGCTATTTACCCTATTATTAAATGCTGTCCAATCCCTCAAAGTCACTTATACACACCAAACCTGATATTCTATTCAATATTATTTGAATGTATTCTTTTTAAAGGGCGGGTAAAAATGCAATTAAGACCATATGAATTTGTTAATGGTTCATGTTTTACTTTATCATTCCTTTTGCTTTTTTTCTGCGTCTTTTTGGTGTATCCTAAATGTCAATACTATGCAAAATTGTAACCCTACTGATGTTAATAAAAATATATATATGATCACTTATAATTCAGTTTTCTTCTAGTAATGTGTTGCCCTTAATACATGTGTAAAATAAGTCAATGAGTAATATATCATGCAATGTTGAATTCTGTTGAAACCTACAAAGGACCCAGTACAGGTCTCCTGGCCATAGGAGCACCCGTGATACAGGTAATTTTACACGTAATATATGAACTGCCCCTATTCTTCCAAATCTCTGCTATCCAATCGACCTTGGATTAAGAAAGTTTGGTCTTCTAAGAATCGACTAACCTGTCTTGGTGTACATGTTTTTGTAATGGAAACACGTAGCGTTATTACTTCAACACATATAGTTATAGGTATCACCATCTTCTTTCCCGGCGTAACTTTAACGTACATTTATCTATACATGATCATTATATTTCTGGAAGGCATTTGTTAAGTAAAATATATTATGATCTCTCTCTCTCTCTCTCTCTCTCTCTCTCTCTCTCTCTCTCTCTCTCTGGGGGCTTTGAATTCGTTTCAAATTTTACAATGCGATTGCCAAGAAGTGCGCAGATGGAATGACATAATCCAACGTTGTGTATTTGTTCTGATGTTGACTTCAGCCTACATGTGCATGCCTGCACGGCAGGTTTCTGAGAACTCAGTCAACACTCGAGCATGCTTTGTGGAAAGACTTTCTGTTGAGACCCCTGCTCGACATGGCCGTCCTGGGTTGCCGCATATCTAATCCAACACTGATTGTAAAGTGCTTTGTAATGACTAAAGGCTTTTGCTACTAAAAGTATTAATGGTATTTTTACTTCTGAACATAATTTATCTTATTGTAATATTTCAAAAATATTTCAAGAGGGATTTTTTAACCTCTTGAATAACAACTTCAGGTCAGACTTTCACCAGGATGTTATTTAGGGATCCAAATATGTTCATACATGTACGGCCATTTGTACGCTCCATGTGCTAAAGGGTTAACCATCACATCGCTCCATGTGCTAAAGGGTTAACCATCACATGGCACGATGACTAAAGTAATACATGTATGCCATTTACATAATGATAACTTTTTGACTGAAACTGATACATCTCATTCTGTCATCACATGGCAAGTTGACTAAAGTTGTATACCATTTGACAACACGATAAGTTAATTGTTGAGTAAAGCTGATACATTTCATACTTTTATTGGTTTTGATGACTACTATTTGATATTCATTTCACAGAAAAAGTGCAAAGCAGATTAAGCAGAAACAAAATTTTAGAAAAAATAAATAACTGGACTATAAGTGGATATTTCAAACTTTAACACATTCAAGATCATACGTTACTTCAGAATCTGTTGCCTGGATCGTTGATACTCTTGATAACAACTTGGGTATTTAAAATGTTTTACCAAATCATGAGAGGAGAGTAATTGACCGAGTTCCAAATTATTAAACTTGAAATTACTATCATTGTATTAAAGTAACCATACAGCAATGCCCGTTTCTTCAACACCTCCAGTACTAAACATGTACTGGAGGATGGAGCATGTACTGGTGCTACACATCAGAACAGATGTGTCCCAAACTGATTTTATATGATATTTTTATTTTAACAATGTTTATTCCTCTTCGATCATATGATAGCGAAATTCACTGAAATACAAAAATACTTATTAGAGCTGAATGTTTTTTTGGAAAATGGTATGTAATAGATAGACCCCAAGGAAGCTGTGGTGTATGTAATATACCGAGGTGTTACGAGGCGGAGCCGAGTAACCCCAAGGGTATCACATACAGCAATGCTTCCAAGTGGTCTATGTAACTTGTACTACAGTTGACTGCCTTTCACCAATCACAGGTCGAGAAAAGCTTGCAAGAGCACTCGATCCTGCTAAATACAATTGGGAAACTAGAGAAGCTCAGAGGTTAGTCTTCTAGGTATGCAAGAAAGTTGCCAACGACTTTGTTTTAGTTGTATGGCTCTTACAGAAGTATTACCATGTCTCACCACTGCACAAGCTCAGGGGTTAGTCTTCTAGGTAGGCGAGAAAGTTGCCAATGACTATGGATTACCGGTAGTTGTATGGCGCTTGCAGAATGACTGGCCTGCTTCACCACTGCACAAGCTCAGAGGTTAGATTTCTAGGTATGCGAGAAAGTTGCCAATGACTATGGATTACTCAGATTTTTTTGACAAAATGATGCCGTGTCACACCACTACACAAGCCCACAGGGATTAGACTTGTAAGTATGCAAGAAAGGACCTGTTCTGATTTACTATACAAATTACCCATCATTTTCAAGTTTCATGAATTTAACCGAAACTCATATGATCATGTAGCTGAGGTATCGCTTGTTTATAATTGCTACCATATTCCACAACCCTCACCCTGGATATTGCATATGACCACTAACGACATGAGTGCAGCACATCCCCACCCCGGGGTGGGGATTTATACTTTGTGAATGCCTTTAATCTCAAAATTAGGATAAAAACCTCATTTTTTAAAAAATTGCTCAGCAACTATTGACCAGGTACATATAATTTATCATCTTATTGCACATAAAAATTAATTTCAACAAGAGTTGCGCAATCAATAAATTGAGCGCAAAGGTGGGGATATCTACTATTATGCAAATACATCAAACTGCCAAATTAACATAAAAACCTCAAAATTACCCATATTTATTGTCACCCATACCTATACTAGTAATTGTCAATTTCAATTAGAGTGGCGCAGTCAATAATTTTAGCCCCAGGCTAGGGTGGGGATATGTACTCACAAATCCCTTAAACCTCCAGAATAGCATAAAAACCTCAGAATTAATCACATTTATAAAAAATACTCAACAACTATACTATACAACTATAGAGAATTGAATTCAAGATTCTGCTCCTGGCGTACAAGTGTTTGCATGGAACTGCACCCTCTTACCTGAGGGAAATGCTGAAAGAGTATGTCCCACCCCGGACACTGAGATCAACATCCAAGAACTTACTCTGCGAACCGAGAAACAACATGAAAACCTACGGTGACAGATCATTTAGTGCCTGTGCCCCAAAACTATGGAATCAGCTCCCAAATAATATTCGGGCAGCTGGGAGTGTGGCAATCTTCAAACGACAATTGAAAACACATCTGTTCAAAGATGTATTTATCAAATAACTATGTGGATATCAACATCTATCCTCTGACAATGAATGTAATGCGCCTTTGAGCATGTTTATATGGAAAGGGCGCAATATCAAATGACAATATTATTATTATTATATTATTAAACAACAACAAACACATGTTTAATTACTGTAAAAAAATTATGTATTCAAGTATATGCAAGTCTTTCAAATAAACATTCTGAACTTTAAATATTTCAAACGATACAGATCTAGATAAATTGGCATTCTTATTGTATTGTATTGTACAGGCAAACTTGCATATGACAGACGTTATGCTTGGTCCCAGTCCCATGCATATCAAGCATGTGTCATATGTATATGACAGACCAATTTTCAGGGTCCAATTCAGTCTGTCATATGCAAGTTTGCCTGTATTGTTGACCATAACGACATGTTATGAAATTACAAATACACACAAAAAAAACAATAGAACAAATATAACAGAGAATACAGGAAACAAAACAAAGGCGGGAAGGAGAATACAGAAATCTATAAACTGGCCTAGCATCCTTAACCCATATTATGGGCTGTGAAGATCAAAACCAATTACTCAAAACTTCCCTACGACAGACAGCCGACGAGGCCCTCTAGCGGGCTTTATACTAATTACACTTCAGAGAGGTACATCTCATAGCTTGACAATACCAGACCAGTCACAGAACTCTGTCTTCTCTTAATTAATGGTGCTGTGACAAATTACATATACCGCAGTATCTGATATACACCAGTAATCTATTGTCCAACTGTAATATGAATATTGCATTGCCAAAACCTGTTGCAAAATGCTTAATGCTAGTATCAGAACTGATGTATCAATGCAGGCAATATTTTCTATAAAGAATTATCAATTTTTACTTTTTGGGGGTAAGAACCAACTATTTTCCTAACAAACCATCTTTCAGGACATAGCTGAAGTGTAAGTCAGCATTTTTGACACATTCGGCTATCAAATGTAGTTTGCATAGGGATTTGAGGTAGATTAGTGGCTAAATCTGGACGGGCAGATATTTTGGAATTGCTGTTTTGGACAGGCATTTTTGAAATTCTGGCTAAGACCCTGACTTCCATCATGCTGCGATAACCTTTCCTGACATTGGGCTAAAAGAAGGTTACAGAATGGAACCCAACCGTTACATAGGAATAATACTAGGTCAATTGGGAGGGTAAACAGCCTTAAGGTGATGAGTACCATTGCAAGCCAGTTAAAAGCCCTGCCCCAAAATACATCTCAAAGCAGCATAATCCTATTACTAGGTGTATCTCCAGGTTCCTGAGTGTTATCAGGTACAGAATATCATCGCCACCTGTCATTATTCAATCCATATTCTGTTTTATTGCAAAATTTACAACTTTTCTTTCGAATGACATATTCTCATTAATTACGCAGGTGATGGTTACTGCAGGTTCAGAGTTACTTTAGGGATATCATTGACTATGCCCAATAAAAAGTATTTTTTGGATTTTTTACTGCTGAAGATATTTACAGGCCATAACGTTGAAAATTTTAGTTAGAAATCTCCACACCAACTACACTTGGTAACCTCACGTGCTCATAGCTAGCACCTATTTATAGCATCCTGACCACAAGCCATTGTCTTGGGATCGTCGAGGTGTATCTTTGTGCAACTGTCTTTTGTTTCGATTGCTCAGATGTGATCAACGAGGTATGTCCACTACTATCAAAGGGGTTCCCATGCCTCCACACACGAGATATCTCACTAAAATGTTCAATGTTATGGCCTGTAAAAATCTTTAGCAGTAAAAGATTAAAAAAATACTTCTTATTGGGCATAGTCAATGATATCCCTAAGGTAACTGTGAACCTGTAGTGACCATCACCTGCGTAAGTAATGAGATTGTGTCATTTGAGTGAAAGGTTGTAAATATTGAAATGAATTAGAATATGGGTTGACTACAGACGGCTGACTATGATATTCTCTCCCTGATAACACTCAGGAACCTGTAGATACACCTTGTCATATGATTATGCTGCTGTGAGATGTGTTTTGGGATGGGGCTTTTAACTCGCTTGCAATGGTACCCATCACCTTAATGCGAGAGTAACCACTTGCTAGTCTATATTTTACATCTAATTTCGCTGATTTAACCCTTATGCTGCTGGTGGCTAATTTGGCCATTATTTTTTTTGTTTACAAATGTCCTGGATCATTCTTGCGAAACTTTGATTATCTTTCTGAAAATTTTAATTCTCTAAACTTTTATTTTTAACTATCAAAGTGCTACGGGTCCGGACCCATTGATCATCGTCAAAAAATGAAAGTTGTTTAAAAAATCTCAAAATATTCAAGGACCCCATACAAGTGTTTACAAACGTCCTTGAACATTTTTTGAAATTATGATAATCTTTCTAATTTCTTAACTTATTTCTAATATCAAAGGCGCCACAGGTCCGGACCCATTAAATATCGTCAAAAAATAAAAGTTGTTCAAAAGGTCTCAAAATATTCAAGGACCCTACGTATTTGTTTACAAATATCCTGGAACATTCGTTCGAAGTTTTGATTATCTTTCTTAAAATATCTGTTTTCTAAACTTTAATTTTTAACTATCAAAAGTGCCACAGCTTGGGACCCATTGAATATCGTCAAAAAATAAAAGTTGTTCAAAAAAACTCAAAACATTCAAGGACCCTATATATGTGTTTACAAATGTCCCGGAACATGTTTTTAAAAAAATCTTAAACCTTTCAAAAGAAATTTCAATTTTTGTGAAAAAATTAAAGTTGTTCAAAAAATCTCAAAATATTTAAGAATTCAGTTGAATAATTTCAGCTATGCAGATGCATCAATGAACGCCTCATGAAAACTTATCTGGACCTGTGAGGTATATGCAATAGAGAATGATATTATCTATAATGTAGATAGAACTGAATATATGATCTTTAAACCACCATCCACAAGAACATCTGAATTCCCACCATTGAATTTATTTTGAAATTATTGAAACTGGTGTTGCAGATATGTTATCTAGGGCGTGTTGTTGCGAATGATGTCAGATGATGAGGATAAAAAATGTCAATATAGTTCATAATGTGGCAGAGCTAACCTGCTGATCACAACGTTTCAGAGAGGCGCGGAACAAGTCAGACTAGTCCTCGTTAGAGCTTATTGCGCGGTACTGTATTGTGCGCCTCTGTGGTGTATCTTTGCAAAAAAACACGTACCCTCACTCAGAGTCTGTTTTTACAATACTCTCAGGTAGCTTCTACACATGAGACGAGATAACTTACCAAAGAAATGTTCGTTGTGAATAGAATCCTTAGTTTCGGGGAACTGACTAGGCAGAAGATTTACATATTCACAACTCGTATCAATAACAGTGCCAAAAAGTATCCTTTAAACAGTAGAAAAGTATATCATAGATACTAAAATAGTAGCGTAGGTAAACACTGAGATACTTCTAGTACAACTTCTTGTCATTAGTGTACCCAGGAACAATCTTTATTATATGCCTACTGCTCATTCTCTGCTGTGATTGGTCAGATCATGGTCACATGACCACCTTACAAAAGCGATATTGGGGTGCAATATCACTTTCCAACACTCTGCCTCAGAGCTGTCAGGTTTATGTGCTCAATTCTCAACTTCAACTCTTGAAAAGGAAGCCAACAGAAGTGAATTGAGACAAGGAACTCAGAAGAGTTTGGGCTTCTTGTAAAATCATGATTGGGACGGGAATTAGTAAAACACAATTTCAAATTGAATATATAAATCATTACATTTCTGAAACTAATGCATGTGACTTCTCCGGGTATTTATAGTATTTTGATTGCGATATCACTGAATTGACACAAGAATATATTACAGCTTAGAAATTTACAATAACCCAATGGTTTGTGTTAAAACCCGGAAATGGAAAAACATATTAATGATATTTACATTTTCATGATTCTTTAAATCAGTCACTTATTCTATTAGAATGAGCAGTAGGCATATAATAAAACAAATATGGCACTTTGGTTTCGTGCAATATCAATTTTTATTGCACTCTGAAAAATGATATTGCACTCGGCGCAAGCGCCTCGTGCAATATCATTTTTCAGAGTGCAATAAAAATTGATATTGCACTCACCCAAGTGCCATATTTGTATAATCTCTGGTGTACCTCTGGACTGGGCCGGCGGTGTCTGAACTAAAGTATTGAATTGAATTATATTTATCTAGTTGTTATTAACCCATTAATGCTCACAGCGGCCAAAACCAGCCGGACAACTTTGGTGAAATTTCTCAAGCAAAAGCTTATTTAGGAAAATATTTAAAGGAGAAATATTTATCAGAACAATACCAACAACTCTCTATCAAATATTTTGTGAAATAATTCTAAACTCTTAAGTTATTTCCAAAAGTATTATAGCTACAGACGACAATTGTTGGATGAACTCTTAAGCATTGATGGGTTAAAGGTCTTGGCAATTTCTCATCAATCATTTTTAAAATCGACTCTCATTTGATATTTTTTGCCAATGTTGTTCGGCAAGTAAAGTGCACACTCCCTGTGTAATTGTATCAAAATCTGGCTGTGAGTCATTAGATTTATCAAATCTAGTTCAATAACATTGAACCTTACTTTAAGCAACGATATCTTATTGTGGATGTCCTGTGTTGCACATGTACCGTTCATATGGTATCAGAAATGTGAAAAAGTTTAATTGAATCCTACGGTGCCATCCTTTTGTAATTACAATTTTTACGCAGATTCTTCCGTCTGCAATAGTTGTTTCCTCACAAATATATTGACAAATAAAATGAAAAAGAAATTGCTAAAATGTAGAGTACACTGTCACATTTGCGACAGTTAGCCACGTGTACAAATAGTATAATGAAATCGCATGTATCTATTCCAAAGTATTGATATGAAATCTGTATCTGCATATTTTACATCAAGCATCTTATTTCTTGGAAGAAGAAAAGAATACTTGTTTGGTCATCTAAAGGTATTATCTATGTTCGAGCAGTTCCGTACAAATACTATTAAGTCACTCGTTTTTTATTTTTTTTCCTATTTTTAGCAAATAATCATCCACAGTCAGGTGATGAATTGCCATGTGGTTGTGCATTGTGTTGGCCATGCTTTAATAGTGACTCATGTCATCCACCACGATTTCATAAAAACCCGGAAGTCCACAAACAAACATCACACATGTGACGCATGGAACGGGCGATTTAAATTGATGAGGATTTACATATTGCAAAACTACTTAGGAACTCTTTATCGCTCTTTTCAATAATTTGTGAAGTTGTTGGAACAGCCAAGGTAATCATTACAGATGATAATTAAAGAAATATAGGAAAAATGATCAATTGGTATGCTGATGACGTCATTGGTCCTCCTCCTGTTTATTGATATTTGCCACAGATGGCAGCACCAGTGGACTGACCTACTTTATTTATTCACAGATCCCGTCAGGAGCAAGAGAAAAAAGACGGAAACATGGCACATTCTCAAGGAATTATGTACAATCTCAACGATCCGGTGATAGCGCAACAACTGGGGATTCTCGGATCTTCTCCAGTGCAGTCTGGGTCGCCCCAGGGAGGGGGAAATCTGGAAAATGTACCCACCCCCTCCCCTGCTTCTTCAGGAGGGCCACCGGCAGTGGCCAATCCTGAGCTGGCTGGGCCGTCTACCAGTCACGACTCTCCAGAACAACCACCACCCTACTCCGAAATCGCGAAAGATGGACGCCCCCTCCCCTCGGCACCCCCACCCTGGGACGGAGGGGCCGGGCAGGGGGTCTTCCAGAACGCCCTGGGAGGGGCCGTGGCACCCTCCCACGGCGGGGGTGCTCAAATACGTTATGTGGATTTTATGCCAAAATTACTGGAACAACGAAATGTGGTCAGTCGAGTCTTTTCGGATGACACTTATGAAAGCTTTGAGTGAGTATCTTTTTTTCTAAATTTGATTTAAAAAATATTTTTCATGTCATTCAGTTTCAGAAAAAATGAATTTTGTATGATGGGAACGTAGACCCTCTTCACCCTATAGTCTATAATTATGTACTCAACATGTTATTCCCAATATTGCCATTATTGGTAATGAATATAGATATATATTTATTATAAAGAGAATTTGAAGCTAATATATTGAGTGTTCAATTTCTGGCATCATGAAGTGAAATGATCTACAGAGGTGGCACTCTGAATAATGATAGAATATGAGATTGTTTAGTCTTGAACAAAATTGTCAATTTTAAAAAAATTGGGCATCCAATTTTTCAAGGGAGATCACTATAAACATGTATTTATTGAAAAAAGGCATAATTATATAGCCTCATACAATGTCATGAGAAATGTTTGAGGTGGAAAAAATCCAATTATATGCTTAAAACATGGTCTTAGCCAGCAGGGCGTCTGGGTGCCTTTTTGGACACCCAAACCCTTCAAAGGAACCCCTCAGGACACCCAAATTTTTCTGTGAGAAACTTCAAAAAATCTCAATCCCAAGCTTATAATTGAATTTTTTTATCTCCTTTTAATTCCCATGACATTGTTTAATGATATCATGCCTTATTTTGATGAATTTATACATGTTTATGGTTGAAATATGAATATATTGTGATCCCCCTTAAAAATTTGGACGCCCAAAAATTTTTAGACTGCCAATTTTAGGCACCCAGTTTCTAAATCCTGGCTAAGACACTGGCTTAAAATCGACATTTTAAGATATTACTCAGTGAAAAATTTGGGTGTCCTGAGGGGTGGTTTTTGAAGATTTGGATGACCAAATGACCCCCAGAGACTCTGCTGGCTAAGACTATGGACCCCATTCCACCATGGAATTGACCCTTGACTCTGTCCCTGGCCTGGGTTGGACAATTCATTTATAAATATTGACTACAACCCTAGCTGTGATACTCATGCCTACCATGATCCAAAGGATGTTGAATGATTTACTTCGTTATATAAATCTATCAGCAATGAAATGGCTGCAGAGGTTTTATGCTTTACCCAATGAGTCAGGTAGTTGAAATGATTAAGAAATGAATGCACCAACAATTACATGCTTAAAGGGCGTTGACTTGGGAGATGTGTGGTTATTCCATTCTTTTCTACAAAAAAGTTTCTTTTAATGAAGCAAGGACAAACTGATTAATGATTGAAAAATACTTTAGGATATGTTTTAGATAAGTGTCCAAGGACTTGCTTCTATATTTCTAATCATAATTTGGTGATATACATGTATAACAGGGATAAACAACTTATTGCGCTGAGGTTTACTTACAAGTACATAAACCTGAGCTTTCACAGGTACACACAAGAGAACAAACTATTTTTAACAAATCCTACCTCAGCCTCAGTCTCAAATCACATTTTTTGCATAAATATCATCCTTTCCTCTATGTTGCTTATATAATAGTTCCTTCATTTGTCTGTGATGAACATCTGTTGGTCGATTACCTGGAACTTGCATGAGTGCACTTCCTGCAGCTATTGTAGGGCTTTGTGTATTGGCACCCTTGGTGGTCTGGCCTAAGTATAGTGATTAATAATGAATGATCACACACATTCTTCACCACTTCTGATTGCATGTTGTTTCATTATACAATATTCCACTGAAGGGTGTTGCTGCTGCCTGTCTGCCTGCTATGGGTTCAGACTTTTCTAAGACCCTGTAACTGGCCCCTCTGTATGCTAAGGGTTCAGACTTTTCTAAGACCCTGTAACTGGCCCCTCTGTATGCTAAGGGTTCAGACTTTTCTAAGACCCTGTTATTGGGCCTGTCTGCCTGCTATGGGTTCAGACTTTTCTAAGACCCTGTTACTTGGCCTCAAGTTCTTAGCCAGGATTTAGAAACTGGTTGCTCAAAATTGTCAATTTATTAGATTTTGGGGCAGTGTCTTAGCCAGGATTTAGAAACTGGGTGCCTAAAATTAGCATTTGTGAAATTGTTGGGCGTTCAAATTTTTAAGGGGGATCACATTATACTCATATTCCAACCATAAACATGAATAAATTCATCAAAATAAGGCATGATATCATTAAACAGTGTCATGGGAATTATAAGGAGATGAAAAAATTCAATTATAAGCTTGAGATTGAGATTTTTAGAAATTCCACACTAAAAAATCTGGGTGTCCTGAGGGGTTCTTTTTAGGGATTTGGGTGTCCAAAAAGGCACCCAGACGCCCTGCTGGCTAAGACCATGTTTTTGGGGTGTCCTATTTTTCAAGAGAGACCACAATATACTCAGATTACAACCATAAACATAAATTTACCTAATGAAAAGAGGCACAATATTCATGTACAATACTATGGGATTTATATTGGAGTGAAAAAAATAATATATTTGAAAATAACATTGAAATTATTTTGAGTGTTCTGAGGGGCGAATTTTGATGGTTTTTGGGGCCAAATGACACATGTACAGATACCCTGCTGGCTTAGACTATGCTGGTCCTGACTGACTGCTCAGGGTTCAGACTTTTCTGAGACCCTGTAACTGGTCTGGTATGTCTGCTAAGGGTTCAGACTTTTCTAAGACCCTGTAACTGGTCTGGTATGTCTGCTAAGGGTTCAGACTTTTCTAAGACCCTGTAACTGGTCTGGTATGTCTGCTAAGGGTTCAGTCTTTTCTAAGACCCTGTAACTGGTCTGGTATGTCTGCTAAGGGTTCAGTCTTTTCTAAGACCCTGTAACTGGTCTGGTATGTCTGCTAAGGGTTCAGACTTTTCTAAGACCCTGTAACTGGTCTGGTATGTCTGCTAAGGGTTCAGACTTTTCTAAGACCCTGTAACTGGTCTGGTATGTCTGCTAAGGGTTCAGACTTTTCTAAGACCCTGTAACTGGTCTGGTATGTCTGCTAAGGGTTCAGACTTTTCTAAGACCCTGTAACTGGTCTGGTATGTCTGCTAAGGGTTCAGACTTTTCTAAGACTCTGTAACTGGTCTGGTATGTCTGCTAAGGGTTCAGACTTTTCTAAGACCCTGTAACTGGTCTGGTATGTCTGCTAAGGGTTCAGACTTTTCTAAGGCTATGTAACTTGGTCTCTCTGTCTGCTTAAGGGTTTAGACTTTTCTAAGACCCTGTAACTGGGCCTGTCTGTCTGTTAAGGGTTCAGACTTTTCTAAGGCTATGTAACTTGGTCTCTCTGTCTGCTAAGGGTTTAGACTTTTCTAAGGCTATGTAACTTGGTCTCTCTGTCTGCTTAAGGGTTTAGACTTTTCTAATAACTGGGCCTCTCTGTATGCTTTAGGGTTTGGACTATGACTGGGCCGGTCTGTCCACCAAAAGACTTCCTCTCCAAGGCAACTGGCATGAAATTTGACACCCTGGTTGATGTTGAGGCTACAAGTGGTGTAATAGAACACCCCAGCCAGAGCCCAGACTGTACCCTATGAGTAGGCACTTGGGCATACAAGCTATACTCTAATCTTTCATTCATTAACCCTTTTATGCCTGCAGTGCTCAAAATCAACCAGAATTATTTGGTGATATAACTCTCTTTCAATTCTTAACTTTTAAAAGAACTCTTTTGAAAAATATTTTAAACCTATTAAACTACCGAATATATATTTCAAATATTTTTCAAAAAATTCTTCCAAAGAGTTATATCACCAAACGAATCTGAAGTGGCGCAGCAGTTTTTTACACAATCTATACCCTAATCAATACTGATATCCTCGCCAAAACCCTCTGCTGAGAGAAAGACAAATGTTCTGTTGAATAAATCCTTGTACCAAACCCCTGCGACCTGCATTGAAAGTAGATTAATTTGGCTGCTGTTTTATTTACCGATGCCTTCTTGGGGCAAGTTCCTGTATTTAGGTTATAATATGATAATTAATGATTTTTCATTGAACATTGATAAATCTCATAGATTTTTCAATTTTGACTTTGTTTCAAAATAATATATTGTTCTAGGTTAAAAAATACTCTTTTTTTCTCATTTCCTGCAGAAAATCAGAAAGAAATGATCATAAAATTTGAACGGAGTAAAACGTAGAAAAACTGTGTCCCTGTTCATCTTTGGTCCATATTTATGAAATTTAATTGTCCTTGGTTCATAATTGTAGATCGGGGCTCCATTTCAATACACTACGCAAGTTTTTTACCCCCCTAAATTTAACACCCTGCTGGGAGGGTATATTTGTGATTCTTAATGTGTTCATCTTTAGAAAGACATTTCAAGCAATATACACTTTGTATAGGTTAACAAGTCAAATAAAAGCAGGGTAGAGGAAAAAGGTAGTCAAGAAATTAACGCCATAATCCACCTTTAATAATTCTAATCCAAATAAATATTCATAGCCAACCTGTCTATTGAAGGTAGTACATTTACCGATATTCACTAAGCCAACCCCTGTGTCTATGGTACCACAAGTTCTTAGATAATCTATTAATGCAAACCTGTGTAGCCAACTTCTGTGTTGAGGACGTCTAGGCTAACTGTTAGGTGACAGCTGTTTTGTCTTACTGGTCATCATTAAGACAGTTGACATGGGAAAGGCTGGTCAGTCGGTCAGCACACTAGAGCTCAGTGGGGTTAGATGAGGATGCCTGGCTGCTGACCACTTGGGTCAAGCACATCATGTACTCAGGCCATGTCCGGGTTACTAGAGTACTGTTTGTGTCGAAGACCAGTGAGGAGCTGATAGATCCAGTCAACAGTCAGCCTTAACCCATTTCAGGGTTAGAGTTCCTCTGGTCTAGCGTCTAAGCTAGGAGTAAGAAAATTGGTGGCCAAAATTAGCCATTGAAAGATTTTCAATTTTGACTTTGTTTCAAAGAATTTTATGGAATCTAGAAGTTTAGAGATACTTTTTTTCTCATTTTCTACAGAAAATCAGAAAGAAATGATCATAAAATTTGAATTGGGAAGATCTCCCCAAAATGTATATTTAGATTACAATTCACAACTGTATATTATAAACACGAAATTACTTATTGAGGAAAGGCATCCTTATGCTATGTCATGGAAGTCACATTGAGGTTATAATATAATTACTTGCTGGAAAATAATTTCTTTGAAATTCCGCACCAAAAATTAAGTGTCCTGATGTGTGGGTGACCAAATGACACCTTGAAGCCGTTTGAGGACATTGGTGAGGGAAAAGATATGAAAGAGAGACTGCTAGTGTGCAAAGGTAAATACTCAAAAACCTAAACCTAAAAATCTTTGAGAGGAACCTGAAGAAAGAAATTACCCATATGAAATATTACCTTAAGATTTCGTTATTTTTAGAGATCTCAGACTGGATCTGTATATATATGTTACCCTTCAAAAGAGTTCAGAATAAAACATGAATTAAAAAACTGTTTGAAGGAGAGTTGTAGGAGGGAACTCTGATGAATATTACCCTTTGAAACATTTCTCAGAATAACATCAAGATGAAACAGATTCTCAGGAATTTAAATGAAAGTTGTGGTTTGGGTTCCTATCTGCATTTCTCCATTGCATATTCTCTGGTCACAATGATATTACCCCAGTAGTCAGGACGTTTTTGCCTGCTACAGGTATGAATGAGTGGAGCATGACCTGCCCCTTGTGGTCAACAGCCAGTATTATCAGCTGTTTGCAGGGCTCAGCCAGGGATGATCATTAAAGCCTGGTCGTTAGTGCATGATCCCCCAGTGGTCTGCTAGGAAACTAATCAGTGAGTTGCAGAGGTCAACCAGCACGGGGGTCCTGGCAGGACAGGAAGGAAATACAAACAGAGAGCCGCTAAGTCCACTTCTCTGCTATTAACGCATCAGTGCTCAGTTCCCCCTAGAAATAAGTTTCCTGCCAATATATATATATATATATATATATATATATATATATATATATATATATATATATATATATATATATATATATATATATATATATATATATATATATATATATATATATATATATATATATATATATATATATATATATATATATATATATATATATATATATATATATATATATATATATATATATATATATATATATATATATATATATATATATATATATATATATATATATATGGCATATATGATTATACACACAAACACTGCTATTAAAAACAATATAAATCTGTCGTTTTAAGCTGAGGCAGAGATGAATAAGTTTTAAACCCATTCACATCTTGAGCATACGCAGTCAGGCGGTTTATGGCACTAGTTGCAGGCATGATTGGGTTAAATGCAGGGTTAAATGAGTAGGTTCATTTCCAGCCCCTGTATATTTCATTGCACATTTTTCCAACATAACAGCGCTGCTCCGTTTCTATTTACACTGTAAATACTCCTTTCCTTCTGTGTAGCAGTGTTTTCTAGTGGGGAATATATGGCCCATCTTAACCTTCCTGTTCAATGTGAACAGTAAACACCATAGTTTTCCCAGTCTAGGAATATATGGCCCATCTTAACCTTCCTGTTCAATGTGAACAGTAAACACCATAGTTTTCCCAGTCTAGCTGTGTTTTTTGCTTCAGGGAAATATGTTAGCCAGTTATTTCCTTTTAACCGTTCCATTCCCAGAACATGCCTGCCTTTTCATAGGATAGTTTTTTTCAAGAAATAATTGAAGTGTGAGAGGATGAAGTAAACAAAAACAATGGAAATGTTTTACATGGAATCTGAACTGATTCAGCGACTTTTATGTATTTTTCATTGGTTGATAAATTAATCTGTGGTATATTCTAGCAGCATGGATCTGCTTTGGCAATGAAAGGGTTAACCCCACTTCACGGAAATAAAGCTCAAACATGCATAACTCCTGACCTAGACCCTGTGATCACAGGCGGTGAGAACTATTGGATATCTAACGAATTGCAAGTTTTTACATATGTTTCAATTAAAAGTTGTGGCTTGTTTTCCTGAGGAACAATACACCAAGTATCTTATTACCACTTGTGAGGGGAAACTCTCTGCATGAATGGGTTAACTAAAGAAAGCTAAAACACAATATAATTAAGCTTGATTGACATGCCCTTTATCATTTGTAAGTTAGGCCACTCCAATTTAATTACTTGTCTTACAAGCTTTTTTTGGAAAAAAAATCCTGTCAGACTCCAAAAAAAAAGAAAAAAAAGGTCACCTTGGTGTCTTACGGACGAAAGTGGTTGTGAAATTTTCTGTCAGACTCCAAAAAAAAAAGAAAAAAAAAGTGCAAGTTTTAAGAATATGCTTTGTAAGGGTGATTCATTCAAATACAAGAAGCTATCATTGCTGTAGTAGAGCCTCAGACTTGAGGAGGTATACCTCCCACCCTTCAGGTTACAGGGATTAATTGATTGATTGATTTTATTTAGTTGAGAATAGGCTGGTAGAAACATGTCGCTACCAGTCCTAGTCGGCAGACTCTAAAAAATATAAAATAAATAAAAAAAGTTGCATTTTTCAACTTTTTTTTTATTCCAAAATGGCTCATTTCCTACCTCCTGAGCTCGTAAGACAAGTAAATAAATTGGAGTGGCCTTAGGTATACATGTCTATGTTTAACTGGTACATGTATATAGCGATTAATCAAGAATACTTGTTATTTTGTTACTTTTTAAGCCAGAATAAGATATATAAGACTATCACACAGCCAGATTTTTAAAAATTTCTATCTTAAATAGCAATCACAAAATATCTGCCCTTCAAAAAATACTGACTGTTGCCAAAAGAAGCCTCACTGTTTTGTCAATATCTTGATAATACTGCCCTTCGCATTAAATGCGAAATACTAGAGAGGAAAAATGTTTATCAGATCTGAACATCCATCAAATATTATGCTTTATTCTCATGGTATTTCTGAAGTATCAAAGCAGCAGACTGCATATTTACAATGAATCGGTGTATGAACATGCATAGGCATACGCCTGGTCTCAGAGCACTGGGATACTAGGTTAACATGCCTCATGAGCACTATGATCAGGAAAACATCGTAAAGATACAGCTTTTCCTATACTACTATATACTACTATAGGATTGAGAAAACATCATCACCAAAAGTTTTTTTTAAATGAAATAAATGAGAAAATTGAATGAGGGTTTTGATTTGTTAGTCTATTAGTGTTGTATTCCGATTAATCGATGAATCAAGAGATCTCACCATTTTCACTTCCAATTTTGATTTAGGTAAATATTAGACTGACACAGGTGATGTATAGTTGTGTATGTCAGAACAGTCAGATTGCCGTCGTATTCATTAGTCTTGATTAATAGAGGCGGGCTGTCAGATTAGTCAGCACGAGGGTTAAATACAACATGCTTGTGAGTGGGAGTAGTACTTCCTGGTTATATGTCAAGTTGTTTGCATGAACTTGCAACTGGGTGATGGGTTAAAAAATTAACTTGAATGTCAATGTATAAAGGTTTGAACTCAAATGTTTATTTGATATATAGCTCGATCTATATCTATCTTAATGTATGAATATATGAATATATGAATATATATATATATATATATATATATATATATAATATATATATATATATATATATATATATATATATTTATATATATATATATACATATATATATATTTATGTATATATATATATATATATATATATATATATATATATATATATATATATATATATATATATATATATATATATATATATATATATATATACATATATATATATATATATATATATATATATATATATATATATATACATATATATATATATATACATTGAAAATATATATATATATATATATATATATATATGCATATATATATATATATGTATATATATATATTATATATATATATATATATATATACATATATATATATATATATATATATATATATATATATATATATATATATATATATATATATATATATATATAGAATATTATATATATATATATAGTATATATATATATATTATATATATATATATATAGCCAGCAGCTACTATGGTCTGTCCTTAGGCAAAACAGTTTACTTCTCGTTGCCTGGTGCTTCGGATGGCATTTAAAGCTGTAGGTCTAGTCGGCCAAAAGCCCTTGTAGCTTGTTTTTTATTCTAAAAGAAAATGACTTAAATGAAGATAACTTTACTTATATATATATAATTATATATTCAATATATATGATACTTGGTTCGGATGCGAAGCGATTTTTTGTATCGATTTATTCAAAAATTCAAAAAAAAATGGACAATTAATTGATTCTGTTCGAGTTTTCCGTCACATTGACATAATTTTAAGGCGAACGATTTAAAACATTATTGTGCCATGGCATGTGCGGGCACATGCCAGGCTCACATGCAGTGTACTGCAGCAATTGAAAATCGGTGCATCAAACATGGCGTGACTTGCAACTGACATGGAAAACTGTTCATGTTTTTCACCGGATTTTGACCGGGTTCAAGGCAAACTATGTAATTTCTTTTTTTGTCTTACATATTGGGCGAGTTACAGACATTTGAGCTTAATCGATTATGTCAAATGTCTGTTGAACGAGTCGAGCTGGCTTCGCTATGATTGGATGCTCGAGTTTTCAATTTATCATCCAACGATTAAAAGCTCTGATCAGCATTTCTACATCAAATATTTTCCAAAATAATCTGTGTTACAATGATTTTGAGTAGAATAGTCAAGAAAGGGTTAGAGGCTTAGAGCCCAATGTTCATGACCTGGACTGCTTAGTATGATACCCTTGAGGCATCAGCTGTGATTGGGCTAATGAGGTCTGGTCAATCACAGATAGTATATGATAGAACAAGGTTTGCTCTGTCTTTGCACTAAATGCAAAGGCACTTAATATGTACAAAGTACAAACTGTTAAACTACCAAGGATCTGAAATTCCCAATCTTGTTTCAGTAAAAGCAAGGGCTCTGATCAAAGAGCCTCTCTGCAGCCAGTGCTCTAAAGAGGACAAGTGACAGCGGTCAGCCAATGGGATGCAGGCAATCAAAATAAGCTGTGCCTCTGTGTGGTTTGTGTAGGCCAACTTATGTTGCTCAGCAGAGCAGGCAACATCAGCTTGACACCTATTGTAGTCCTGGGGGCTGTCAAACTGACATCACTATGTAATTGTACTCCAAATATTTTTGGAGTGCCTCTCTTGTATCTTATCTCTCCCAGGTTGCACACGGAACTTTATGATCTAAATAGAACCTGACTTTAATCTTTGTATCACATATCACAATAAGCGTGTATATCCAATCGTAATCCAATGCAAGGTTTACATTGGTAGGTCAGCTCTGAGGAACTAATCTTGTATTACATATCCCAGTGAGCGTGTGTGTCCATTGTAATCCAATGCCAGGTTTGTGCAGTGGCTTATGACGTTGTACATGATGCATTATATCATGCTCTAGATCATATTTCTAGGTAGATACCCTCTGTACATGCAAGAAGCTGCACAGTGGCCTAGTTGTCTAAGGTGTGGCCCCTGACTGCTGGTCAGTGCTGAACATCTCTCACCACTGCAGAAGGTCTAATGGTCTAAGGCATGGTCTTAGCCAGCAGGGTGTCTGGTTGTCTTTTTGGACACCAGCCTTAAAAAGCACCCACAGGATGTCAATCTCAAGCATAAAATTGAAGTTTCTCATCTCCATATAATTCCCATGACATTGTATAAGGATATCATGCCTTATTTTGACAAATTTATACATGTTTTAGTTTATGGTTGAAATCTGAGTATAAAAATTTGGACGCCCCAAAAATGCTACAATTGGCAGTTGTGGGCACCCAGTTTCCAAATCCTGGTCTAAGGTGTGGCCACTGCAATTCTCACCATTGCAGAAGGTCAAGTGGGTTCAAATCAGACTCGAGGTCTGTGAGGATGTTGACAGTGGACTTGAGGTTAGTTGATGGTTTTTCCCAATACTCCAGTTTCCTTTTGAACAATAAAATGACATCTTTGGTTATCTCCTCTAAAAAGTCATAATAGAATTTGTACATTTTGTGCAATTTTTTTGCCGCTGTCACTCACAATCAACCACATTTTCAAGAAAAATGGGCCAATCCCAACCCACAATAGCCTATTAAATGTAGTTGATATAAGGATTTGAAGTAGATTAGTAGCTACATTTGGATCGGCAGAAATTTTGGAAATGCCGTTTTGGACAGGCATTTTTGAAATCCTGGCTAAGACCAGAGAGTTTTATCCATGTAAGCCTGGTTAGATATCGCCGCCGATACAAGTGGTAGTGCTCTGGGAGTTGGAGTAATCAGCAGCTATTTCATACATAGGGAACCCATGAATGTTATTACAGTTAATTATTTATTGGCCGTGAATTATTGAGGTCGGACTGCGTTCCAGTGAAGGCTTTATTTGGCAGGGACCATTTCTGCCAAGGCTTAACAATGCTCCGGCCTGGTGGGCATCATAGAGAGCTAGGAACATAGGGATTGGACGTTGACAACCTTCAGCAGTTAGACCACAAACATCACAAGCACTGGGCTTTCTGTATGGCTTAGCTGCCTTCTTTTCATTGGCTAAGGGCTGTCATTGACATTCAATTTTTTCCGATTTCTACCATTGACATTTTTTTTACTCCGATTATTGATATTTGATGAAACTGCACCAATACCGGTAGAATATTTTCGCATGTTACACACTATATTTTTGTTGCAAGATTCTCATAATGCAGAGAATATGAAAGTTTTCTCAACATTTTGTGATTGAATACTTCTTCAAAATTCTTATTAGTGTTGACTAAAAATTAATAGCAAACAAATGGTGTAAAAGGCCGAAAAATGTATTTACTCTACAATTGATCAATTGGCATTTTACGATTAAATGGAAAAATTATTTCAATCGATTGATTCTTTTCATATCAATGACAGCCCTACTAAGGGCATGTCGGCACTGTGAAGTCCTCTTCAAAGAAAAGGAACTGAGGTTGCCTTTGATCAGATCCTCTGCTATCTTATACATGGTTGTTGAAGAGCAGAACGATCACAAGCAGGGTTTTCCGTATGGCTTGAATGTTTATCTTCCATCGACTGAGAGCAGGCAGTAGACCTCTTCAGAGCACAGGTGCTTAGCCCTCCCAATGCTGAGGCTACTTACGTCCAAAGTGCAATGATGCAAAGATTTTTGAAACCCATTTAAACCCTGTCATGTTGGTATTCATTGGAACGCTCCTGCTGAGCTCTGTCATATGAGTACCCATGTGCCAGGGTTTCAATCATTTTTCAGGTCTTTTGCATCATGTTGTATTGGCCAAATTAGCCACCAGCAGCATAAGGGTTAGTAGTGTCTTTGACCATGTACCTTGCTGCCTGCAACCCTTATATACAATATGCTTGAGTTTCACAATGTTCAGTAATCTTGACTAGAAGCTTCTTCATAAGCACAGCTCCCTATGGAGCACACCCACACATTCTAACCTGGCTGCCTTCCTCTCATTGGCTGAAAGCTGGCAATGACGTTCATACTCCTGCATAGCGTGGACTTGCCACTGCATGGAGATGTCATATTTTGCCTATTACTTATTAGAATAAGGCATAAATCCTTACATCCTTACAAAAATTTCATGGAAATTATACTGCAGTGAAAATACTTCCATTATATGCTTAAAATTGACATTTTCCGAAATTACTCACAATAAAGTATGGGTGTCCTGACAGGTAATCTTTGAGGGTTTGTGTGTCCAAAGGACGCCTAGACTATGGTATCATGTCTATGGTGCCAGTACACCTGCACTGACCAAAGGATGTACATGTCCCAGCAGAGGCCACTCCATGGATGAATCTCTATGGTATGTCTATGGTGCCAGTACACCTGCACTGACCAAAGGATGTACATGTCCCAGCAGAGGCCACTCCATGGATGAATCTCTATGGTATGTCTATGGTGCCAGCACACCTGCACTGACCAAAGGATGTACATGTCCCAGCAGAGGCCACTCCATGGATGAATCGCTATGGTATGTCTATGGTGCCAGTACACCTGCACTGACCAAAGGATGTACATGTCCCAGCAGAGGCCACTCCATGGATGAATCTCTATGGTATGTCTATGGTGCCAGCACACCTGCACTGATCAAAGGATGTACATGTCCCAGCAGAGGCCACTCCATGGATGAATCTCTATGGTATGTCTATGGTGCCAGCACACCTGCACTGATCAAAGGATGTACATGTCCCAGCAGAGGCCACTCCATGGATGGATCTCTATGGTATGTCTATGGTGCCAGCACACCTGCACTGATCAAAGGATGTACATGTCCCAGCAGAGGCCACTCCATGGATGAATCTCTATGGTATGTCTATGGTGCCAGCACACCTGCACTGATCAAAGGATGTACATGTCCCAGCAGAGGCCACTCCATGGATGAATCTCTATGGTATGTCTATGGTGCCAGTACACCTGCACTGACCAAAGGATGTACATGTCCCAGCAGAGGCCACTCCATGGATGAATCGCTATGGTATGTCTATGGTGCCAGCACACCTGCACTGATCAAAGGATGTACATGTCCCAGCAGAGGCCACTCCATGGATGAATCGCTATGGTATGTCTATGGTGCCAGCACACCTGCACTGACCAAAGGATGTACATGTCCCAGCAGAGGCCACTCCATGGATGAATCTCTATGGTATGTCTATGGTGCCAGCACACCTGCACTGATCAAAGGATGTACATGTCCCAGCAGAGGCCACTCCATGGATGAATCTCTATGGTATGTCTATGGTGCCAGTACACCTGCACTGATCAAAGGATGTACATGTCCCAGCAGAGGCCACTCCATGGATGAATCTCTATGGTATGTCTATGGTGCCAGCACACCTGCACTGACCAAAGGATGTACATGTCCCAGCAGAGGCCACTCCATGGATGAATCTCTATGGTATGTCTATGGTGCCAGTACACCTGCACTGACCAAAGGATGTACATGTCCCAGCAGAGGCCACTCCATGGATGAATCGCTATGGTATGTCTATGGTGCCAGCACACCTGCACTGATCAAAGGATGTACATGTCCCAGCAGAGGCCACTCCATGGATGAATCTCTATGGTATGTCTATGGTGCCAGTACACCTGCACTGACCAAAGGATGTACATGTCCCAGCAGAGGCCACTCCATGGATGAATCGCTATGGTATGTCTATGGTGCCAGCACACCTGCACTGATCAAAGGATGTACATGTCCCAGCAGAGGCCACTCCATGGATGAATCTCTATGGTATGTCTATGGTGCCAGCACACCTGCACTGACCAAAGGATGTACATGTCCCAGCAGAGGCCACTCCATGGATGAATCTCTATGGTATGTCTATGGTGCCAGTACACCTGCACTGACCAAAGGATGTACATGTCCCAGCAGAGGCCACTCCATGGATGAATCGCTATGGTATGTCTATGGTGCCAGCACACCTGCACTGATCAAAGGATGTACATGTCCCAGCAGAGGCCACTCCATGGATGAATCTCTATGGTATGTCTATGGTGCCAGTACACTTGCACTGACCTAGTGCTGGCCTTGTCCCAGCAACTTTAATTAATTCTCTGCCAGGCAGTTGGAGGGTTATTATTATCATTATTATTGTTATTCCATTAACAGTGTTGATACAATATATGACACTTTCTGCTGAGCTTTTGTGGAGCTACTGCATTATTTACAAAAAGATGTGTAGATACAAGTATGCTTAATTCACTGATTAATCTACCCATTAATGCTTACACTGGCTAAAAGCAGCTTAGCGATTTAGTGAATTATTTTAGGTGTAAGCATGTTTTGGAAAATATTTTGAAGGAGAAATGTTCATTAGATAACTGCTGAAAACTCTCCCTAAAATATTGGTGAAGTCATTTTCAATTCCAAAGTTCTCATCATAAGTAACATGGATACAGACAACAATGTCTTGTTGATCAATGGAGCTCAACACTGCTAACAGATAAATGTCATGCCTGGAGATCTGATCATCTTTGGACCAATAAAATAATTTGGAAAATAACTTTTGAATGAGGTATAGCTTAACAAAAATATATTTGATGCACAGCAGGGTTGTCTGGACCCATGAGTTTTTGAAAAATAACTTTTGAATTATGCCAAAAATATGCAAAATATTTGTTAAAGAGACATTATCTGTTGTTTATATTGAATGTATGAATGTGTGAAAATCCAAAATGAAATAAGGATTGTTAAGCCATTATGTAAAAGATTCAATTGTTTTGTGTTATTTCAGTCTAAGAAAAATAGGTGAATATGAATATTCAGATGTCTAAGGTTCTAAGGTCACAAACAACTGTCCCATAATATCACAATCTTTTTAGTGTGTAAATGTGTGAAAGTCCAAAACCAAGTAAAGAATATGTCAAACCATAAGTGAAAAGGTAAACATTCATTTCCGTCTGAGAATGAAAAATGGGTAAACAAGACAAGTTCAATTGTCAAAGGTCACGAGTGTGGTGAGCTGCCATTTTTCTTCCAGTTCTCGCTGTCCACCGAGCCTTTCTTCCTCCCTCCAGACATTGGAGAGTTCACGCTGAGTTCAGTGTGGAGGGAAGGAAGGACACACTTTGGCTCAGGTTGTAGTAATGATGTTACAATGTTTTGCCGCATGATTCTGGAGTGTAGACGTGTGACCTGATGGCTTGATGGCGTTAATTTACAGCATTGACACTCAGGGCTTGGCACAGCCCATAGCATGATAGCTTGAACTACCTCTGTTCCACACTGGGCAACTTTACCATGCTAATGAACTAATCATGGGGGGGGGGGGGGGGGGGGGGGGAGGGGCGGGGACAAAACCCTAGTGCTGAGTGTGTGAACTCTTATACTTCACAAAAAATACTCATTTTGGTTCCTATCAAAGGTGAAACTTACCACTGATAGCAAAAATCCAAGCTTAATAAACATTATTTTTTCCTCCTTTCTAATTTTCTCTGATTGGCAAGGCAACCTAATTTGTATTCGGGGCAATTCAATTTTAGATCCATCTTGCCCCGCTGTACTATCTGATAATTTTGGTGGCGTCTCTGCTTTTGTCCACTGCCTTTGGTTCAGTGCTGGGGTTCAAGCCTGCAGGCTCGAGGCATGTCAGAAATAAGGGTGTACGTCTTAGTATGTGAACATTCCGGAGCACGAACAATCAGTCCTGGAGCACTGCTGTCTTATAGGTGGTCTATGTGCAACAAATAGTTAAAATATTTATAGGTGTTACTAACAAATAAGCCTCAATATCAACTACAAAAACCTGCAGCAATCACTATGTAATACAAATGGATGGAATCACAAATTTAATGAAATCTGTATTCAATAAATAACTCTTGCAGAGAATATCAATGCAACAGTTGGATGTACGCATCTGACAACAAACAGTAACTTGTGGTTAATTTATGCTTCACCCTGAGTACTTCCGTTTCCTGTCTAGTCACAAATTAGCCATAATATGGCAGTCAATACGTGATTGCTGTCTTACACCACTACTGGTCAATTAAGTGATCAGGGATCTAGCTTATGGTATGTGAGAAAGTTTCCTGAGAGTTGGGGTTAACCAGTGGTTTGCCCTAGTTTCCTCCTTATAAATATCTCACACTGGATGTGACGAAAAGTGATTGCTATCTCCCTCTACTGCCTAAGGTACTGAGTTCAAATCTGGCTCAAGGCATGTGAGAAAGATGCTAGTGACTTGGTGAGTCAACGGTTGTGTGTTGGGTTCTGGTTAACATTTCTCCTTGAAACATAACCTTAACATATAAAGATATGTACCAAAATAGTCAGGGGGCTTTTTAGGCACTACTGGCATCAGTGTCTTTTAGCCAGGATTTAGAAACTGGGTGCCTAAAATTGGAAGTTATAAAATTGTTGGGCGTCCAAATGTTTAAGGGGGATCACAATATACTCATATTTCAACCATAAACATGTATAAATTCATCAAAATAAGGCATGATATCATTAAACAGTGTCATGGGAATTATAAGATGAGAAAATTCAATTATAAGCTTGATAAATGAGATTTTTAAAAATTCCACAAAAATCTTTTTGGGTGTCGTGAGGGGTTCTTTTCAAGGGTTTGGGTGTCCAAAAAGGCACCCAGACGCCCTGCTGGCTAAGACCATGACTGGCATGAATGGGTTAACAACTGCCTAGTCACAATTTAGCCATAATATAGCACGAGAATGATGGAAATTCATTTGTCACATTCTCTAAATCATAACTTGCCAGTTGCCGTCAAAGATTCATTTTCTTTATCATACATTCACCACCCGCTGGCCAGGCATGGTCTGTTTATTGCCTGCTTTCATAACACATTCAAATCCAGCCTGGAGACTGTTATGATTTCCCATTGATTTCCGCGAATTGTTGATGCGTTTCTCGCTCTCACACAGTGTGGAGCCACACCGGAATGACCCGGCTGGTCAGTGCAGCCTCTGAGGGGTACTGTCCGCTGTACTACGCAGGCGAACACTCGATAACATGGAGCAATTTGCTGCTGTGGAGGCAGCCAGCTGAGGGCAGTGTGGACCGGGGCAGGAAGGAACTCTATGTCACATCACACACTGCGGACAAACTATACAAGGCCTGTTGGCAAGATCTGCCTCCCACATTAGATCCACAGTGGGAGAGAGAGAGAGAGAGAGAGAGAGAGAGAGAGAGAGAGAGAGAGAGAGAGAGAGAGAGAGAGAGAGAGAGAGAGAGAGAGAGAGATGGTGGGGAGGGCAGTTAAGAATAATATCCATTTAGAGTTATTTAAAAAAAACTAAAATCTTGAAGTTGTACACCAGTTTTAAAAAACGATTTTCAAAGAAATAGAGCAGTTGTTGGTTGTACCATAAGTACTATTTCTCCTTCAAATATTAATGATGCTTTCATGATAAAGATACACTCAAGCCTTTCTCATTGCGATTGAATGTTTCCCACACGTTTTATAGTGGGTTACTTATAACTTATGAATTAGTCACTCATACCCTATTTGAATGGGGGTCTGTAGGACCTAAAGCCTGTGGTCAGCTATACCCTCAGGGTTTGATATTTTCCTGTTCAGTGGTCTTGAAGAGTACCAGACACTGGTAGCTGAGTGGTTTAAGGCTCCCTGACTCTCACCAGCTCTCAGACCAGCTCCAGGCATGTGAGGAAGTTGCCAGCGGCTTGGGTTAGTTGGTGGTTTTCTTTGGGTACACCAATTTTCTCTGCCAATAACCTGTCCAGACCTAGCACTCGCCTTTAAAGTGATGTCGGCATCTATCATACATTTGAAAACAACTTGGTAATGAAGCCGAAACAAATTATTAGAGGAAGAAATAAGATTGAGTTCTAATCAGCAATTCTTCTTCAATATTTATTTGAAAATTGATTTATTAAAAAGATTATCACCAACTGATGTTTTTGCTGCAAATTCCATTAATAGCTTGTCACAAATTATTCACTTTATGGCAGAAAAAGGAACAAGAATAAATTCCAAATTTTATAAGTATAAAAGTATTGTGTGGATAACCTGATACTTTTAGAATGATTTAAGAAATGCTTCAGTATAAATTTGATGCAATGCACTTGAAAAAAAGGTTGTTGGGCATTATGGCTTACATTTCCCATTGAAATATTTTTCAAAAAAAAATCATTGGTCAGAAACAATATTATCACCAAAAATATGTCGGCCGGAATTAGCTGTGTTGGCTGCTGCTGCATTGGTAGAAACAGTTTACATTTTATTGGTAGGTAGGTGCGTACTGGTAATTCTCCTTTTAAATTCTCTAAAGGAAAAAAATCCCAGAGAAGTAATTTGTCCATTTAGCACACCTTTCACAAGCTGTGAGGAGGCACTCAACACCAGAACCAAGAAATTAGATCAGCGCAAGTAGGATATGAAAACGCCGCGTGTAATTTGGCAGGCAATTGGTTGTAGCGTGATGAGCTGGCTCTCCTCCGGGGCCCAACGGAACCTGACGTCGTCCACACTCGCCTAGTACCTACCTACCTGGCCGGCTGAATATTGACTTGCAGTAGGAAACGGTAGCGGCTGAAAGAGAATTCTGGCAATTCGTTGCTACTTTGGATTTAATGAGGGTTTTTTCAGCAGCCTGGGTCTTTTTGGGGAAATAAGTTGATTGAATGAAACGGGTATCCAGAGAGCAATTTGCATGCGATCTCTTCGGGAAAATTACATAATCAATCATAAGTTTCCTTAGAATCCTTTTTTTGCATGCACCTCCTGCCAAATATGGTAATTGGATGACTTTTGGAGTCAGTAGAGATGTGAGATATGTGCCTTTTCCAGAATGGTCATACATTTAGCCGCCTGACCAATAACTACTATAGAGCGAGAGAGTATTTGTGTTTGTATTTTATGCTTGCACAATTTTTATTTCGTATTTTACAGCTAGTTCAAGCTAACAATGAGCGATAGTACAAGTTCAGGAGTATAGTCCATTCACTCTGCACAAAAGATTGATAGACCCTACAGGTGGACGTGTGACCTCTACATGTCCACTTGTAAAGTAGACAGATGGGTTTTGCCAGTAGACAAGTAGGTTTTCGGGGTCACAGAGTAGCGAGGCTCTCCAGGGGTACCATATCTCAAGAACCACAATCTCTACATCTTATTTTAGACTACTAGTGTCCCATGTACCAATTGCCCCTTTAGCTCCCCTTATGTTCAAGTTCACCACACTCAGAGACTGCTAACCACAAACTGACCCAGATTTCCAGAAGTGGACAGGTGGGTTTGGCCTTAACATCAATAGAAATCAAACCTGATCTTACAGGCACACAGTTGATACTTACAAACCCATTCGCTTTGCTCATTGTTAGCTTGAATTAGCTATAACATATTCATACATGTAGCTTCTCAAAGCCTACCTGGGAGGTTAGGCCCAAAGCAGCTCTCATAGATCTGAACAGCTTATGTTAGGGTATTTATATCTCAGAGGTTTTATTGTTAGTCTATTAATGCATCATCTCACCTTGAATACAAAGCAAGGCATAAAGTCAGATGTAGGTTCTAAGTATGGATTTTCAGCAGATTTATTGCACTTACATATAGTGAAATCTTTTCAAGGGAACATCTCTGAGATTTGAACTTCTCATATAAACAGTTTTGCCCTGAGGT
The DNA here is from genome assembly GCA_963942565.1 of Maea johnstoni. Taxonomy (NCBI): domain Eukaryota; kingdom Metazoa; phylum Annelida; class Polychaeta; order Spionida; family Magelonidae; genus Maea; species Maea johnstoni. The sequence continues at coordinate 12,569,071 of OZ012695.1, forward strand.
AATCGCATACATAATCATCTCAAGAGTTCCACTGAACCTAATGCATCATGTCACCTTGAATACTGAGGAAGGAATCCTGTTAACTGTACCAGAGACTTTAATAACCTAGGTAATGTACCTCTCTGATTGTATATGTACAGTAAAATTGTCTTATGAGGATACCTCTAAGATTTGAACAACTCCTCATGCGAACACTCTTGCCCTGGTAGCAGAATGTTCACATCTCGAAGGAAGACTCCTCTATGAAGCTAATGCATAATCCTACCTTGAACACAGCGATTAAGGGCATCCAGTCTATTGTAGTTTCGCACTATATCGGGGGCGGTCTATTTGACATTTAAATCTAATGCATAATTCCCGGCCGAGCCTGGTTTCTCCTTTAACCATCGTCAGAATCTCCGAGTAGCCACCGGGGCCGTGACCCTTTTATGAAATTTTCCCATAGTAATTCGCCAGTCCAGCCTCGTGAGGCAACCAATAAAACACTATTTAGATTTCATGGGCAAAATGTGCTCAGGTTTTGGAAGTATTCCAAATGTGCTGCTCCTCATAGGAAGGAGCTCTTTCCGCCATGTTTTGATTATCAACTGGAGGAAGGAGTTGTTAATCCTGCTTTTATTTCGAGTAAATATATCCCGTTTGCCGTCCATCTTAATTTCATTCTTGCTTTGGGTGAAGTGAATCTAGCTTTATGCCTGTTAAGGGAATGGCCTGCAGAGATTGTTTGCTTTGATCCATACTGTTATAATGCAAATCTTTTACAATAGTATGATATCATCTAGAAACACTCTTCAAGAGGACTCTGATCATGAGTGACTTGGAGCTCAATACTCTTGAAGGGTGAGGAGGATTTGTCCGTATTGCTGCAAATTGCTTTATGATCCATTTAAGGTGGGCAGAATCTTGGTATTACAATTGTCACACATATTTAGAGGTTGAATCAATGTTATTTAGGATATAAATGTAAATATATATATATATATATCTATTTTTCTTCACTATCATGTAGTTTTCCATTTATTTGTTGATATAAATCTGGAAAAATGTCTCAAAATCAAAATATCCTGACCCCCCCCCCCCCCAAAAAAAAAAAAAAATAGTTTCATTATTAAAAAAAGGGTAAAAGAATCAAATCTATCCTACCTAGTATGTAATGAATTACTCTTATTTCAAAATTATTCATAAGTGAAAAATCTCCCCCTAGTAATAGGTCTTTGTAACTGGATGGCTTAATAAATGAGCAATCATAAACTAATACTCTCAATGTACAACAGATAAAGATAGCAACACTCACATGTTATATACTGTAATTTATCTATTGCTTTGTGGGATCCGGTGGAAACTTGGATTCGTAATCTTGGAATGGAAAACTATAATTTAAGTGACCGAAGGAAAATCCTCGGTGACTTAGAAAATCAAAATGTTGTTAACATAATTATTCTTAATACCAAAAAGATAATTTATTTGGCAAAATTAGAAGGAAAAACACCTTCTTTGATTTGGGTACAGGCCAGTATCAAGTCATGCTATGATCATGAAAAATACAAAGGGTTAATAAACAACAAAATCGCAATCTTTGAAAAAAGATGGTCTTTATTACTTAATTTTTTTAATTACAGAGGTTTACAGCCATAGAAAATTTACTTGTAGAAATACACATAACTAGTAAAGGCTTGACATTTCAATACAATGTAACAAACTTGTATCTCCCAAAAAATTTCTGCCCACTGCATAATCTTGTATTTGTTATATACCAAGTTTGGTTTTTATATGTTTAATTTTGTTACCTATTAAGTTGAATTACCAACTTCTTCTCTATATAGCAAAAAGCTATCATTATTTGTACTGTTGATTTTCCATGCAAAACTGGATAAAGAGGTTTGAAAAATAAAAAATCATAAACTAATATGTGATTGTAGATGTTGATTTAGATTTTGAATAACTTGTTTATAACTTCTAAACTTGTATCCTAGTTTAGGGAAAGATGTGGTGTTTCAGATTGATATAGTCCTGCTTGCATTCCCTTTGATGTGAAACATAAATGTTCTGCTTGACATTGATATCTTTAGAAAATTCTTGACAATAGCACTTTCACTATAGAGCATGTTTCTCACAAGGGTGTGGCTCTCTGACACCCTGCCAGCAAAGGCCCTGGACTAGCACTCTTTAGGGCTTCCCCTCTTTAATTGTATAATGATGCATTATGCCTGCACTATTATCTCTGTTTGAATACAGTTATTGAACTGTTAAAGCACCCCTCTGCTGCCTTCAGACAGAGCTTACTCTAGTGGAAATGTGTGGAGAATAATCAATGTGTTAGCACCCTAGAGTAAACCCATAGTTCAATCATTATTACAATAGGATACAGCCATAGGTGCTCTATGATATGATAAAATACCATTGTCTTTTTAACCCATTCATGCCTGGAGCAACCAAAATCGCCTGACAATTTTGGTAAGATCTCTCTAACAAAATATTTGGGAAATATTTGTTGAGAAGATAAATTCTTTTTAAATTTCTGTGGCTTACATCTATTAACAACTGCCTGGTTAGCATAGCATTAGTCTTTTGAAGCATCTGGCTCAAGGGTATTCGTCTGAGAGTACTCAGCGAGAGCTATCTAATGAATACCAACATGGCATGATTCAGATGTTTTATGCTTTATGCTTCGGGCGAAAGTAGCCTCAGCATTGGAAGTGTTAAATGTTTTAATTTATTGCAACTTATATAATCATGATTAGACATATTAAATGATGTATGTTTGGATTGGCAAGCATGAAGCTCCAACCCCCCCCCCCCCCCCCACCAAATGTTGACAATATTAAACTCTCATAGATGAACTCTTTTACAATACTAGTTGGTGTATTTCTGATTGTATGACATATTGGTGCTGTATAGGGGGTCACTGGAACCATTCCATGTGTCATCCCCCTTTGACCTCTATGAGAGCCTGGGGCAGGGTGTATGAACCCTAGGCATGTGATCCATGTGCTGAATGCTGCATATTCCACCATGAATAACCCATTAACACTTTAATTGATTCTCTGATGGGGCGGCTAAATGCGATGCACTCGTTAAGGAGAGAAAAAATGGCTCCCATTCTGCTGATTGTGAGTGCTCCTAGTGCAGTCTGCATGCGGAGGTAGAGGTGGTCATCATACCAGGTGAGATAGATCAGAAAGGTCATTTATGACTCATTAACCCTTCCAATGCTAAGGCTACTTTTATCCAAAGCAGCAAGGAAACCCCTGTCATGTTGGTATTCCTTGGATTGCTCTCACTGAGTACTCTCAGATGAGTACCCACATGCCAGGGTTTTAGTCATGTATCAGTTTTTTTTTGCATCATTCTGTATTGGCCAAATTAGCATACAGCAGCATAAGGGTTAAGAAATACAATCTAACCTGCTCTTAAGGTGACCATTTGCGGAGAGGCTAACTCTAGTGGAAGATATAGCTTGTCAACAAATCAGGTGTGTTTACCTGTGTTTTATGAGGTATACTGTTAAACGGGTATATTTCCCAGGACTTCTATTTCCCTAAAAATTACTATTTAGGGTATTTCCCGTTTTTATTTTCCCGGCCCACACACATCTGCCATGTATACCATACCAACAAAGATGGTTTAAGATACCGTTTTTAATTTAACCGTCTTGAACCCATTAGGTAAATTTGGGAAGATTAATTACTTGTTAACGTGCGCAGGACTTTTCTAAACCACTTAATGCTTAATGACCTCCTTCACAAATTATTGCCTTGATCAGAGAGGTCTATTTATATATACATAGATTGTCCCTGCCTGGATGCTCTAGTGCATTTAGAAATAATTTGACCAGATACTCTCAAAATATTTTGGAGGGGTGTTGTTTATTGGGATATTATTAAATTTTCTTAACAAATAAAGTTCAACAATGCAGGTCCAGTCCAAAAGATATCATCTTCATAGTATGAAGGCCTTTGTAGGGCATTACAGGAAATGTGCACATAGCCTACAGTAGGGAGGTCCCCAAAAGTGGAGTCCTCCCTACTGGGCTGTGCTTCCTGCTTAGCTGCTCCCCTGAGGTTGCAATGCATCCGCATCTATATAGGTCAAATCAAATAAGCTATCCGAGGGGCTGTTACACAAAAAGAGACAGCCTCACAGATTTCCCCTTGTAGAAAAACAGTGTAAAAGCAGTTTTAATGGAAATGACTACATAAAAGTGGGATATTTAGGTAAGGAAGTATATGATACACCAGCTTGCAGCTTAATATAGGAGTTGTAGCATGCTCGTGAGGGTTGAAACTTGTATTTAGTGACTTCAAAAGTTCTATGTGACCATTTCCTGTCATGGGGTGTTCTCTGTATATTCTCATATTTATTGACTCTGGACAGTGAAAAGGCTTGATTTTGATAGAAGCCTTTCATTTACTTGGTCAATATATCCATGTCATTTCCCTTCTAAGAATTTATACTATTAGGGGGGTGAGAGTTTAGGGGGATTAACTCATTTAGAGATACAAAACATTCATCCTATTTTCTTGACTGGTTATAAAGGTGCCCTTGTGTATCCTCTCAACCTGCACTAGATCCTCCTGCTAAAATCATTGGCTAAAAGTCCCATCCTTAATTACCTCCATTTTATCTGCATGTCCAATTTCTATCAGAACCCACGGATCTCCCTCTATAATTTCCTCAGATCTAAGAGTCATTGGGCAATTCTCATAAAGTAACACTTCCGTTCCATTTTCCTGTCCGGGTTTTACAAGAACCCATCCATTTTGGCCCCGCTTTCCATATCCTGTGTCTGCATGGAGCTCTTGCGCCATTCCAGGTTTTCGCTGGCGCACATGATGACTATTTGAAGCTGAGCGGCTGCTGGGTCAGGTGGCGGGTTCTATCAATCAGGGTCCGGTGGTGTATTGATCGACTATTTAGGGAAGCCGCATCCCCGGGATGAATGATGGGGATGTGGTGTATTGATCGACTATTTAGGGAAGCCGCATCCCGGGGATGAATGATGGAGACCAGCGCTTGGATGTTCTCTGGGGCAGGGGGTCACACTTGGTTGATTATGACTTTCTGGAATATAGGAAAATTCAATTCGCTGAGAGTTAGTAGCTGCTTAGACTTGCCACAAGTCTTTGTTATAGGCAGGGTGCAACATAGGTTCCAAAACATTATATACTTGCTGAGCGGGGCAAGCTACCCTTAAATTTTACTTGCTCCGCCAACACTTCCACTTGCCCCGCTACTCTGTAAAACAAAGGTTAGTTACATTGCGAGGACTCCGCCCAAGACATTACTGGTCGAGCAGGGCAAAATAGGGTCTTGTTCTGCTTTGCCGATCGCCATATTTTTGCCAAATTCACTTGCACCTTGCAACAGGGCAAGTGGTTATGTTATGATAGGAATATATCCTAGCTGAGCAGTCTTTGTTGAGTAACCCGTCCAATGAGGCTGGCTCATGGCTTTGGCATGTGGTTTAAATTTGACTTCACTCTTCGTCGGTCTCCCATGACAGGAAATACAACAAAGACCGCTCTATGTCTATTTAAGCGTGACACCACTCATTTATTAGTTGTTTTGAATACACGTAAAGGGCAAGTGAAATGGTGGCATTAATTGTGGATAAGCATTGTAAATTAGCCTAAGAACTGGGCAGGGGCAGGGGCTTAGCCGTAATGCGTCCAGCGTGTCATTTGGACACACAGGACACTGTTTTGTGACAGTTTGGACACCCAAAAGTTTATGTCAGAATTTGCTGAAGATGACTTTTCTTAGAAGATAGAAGACGTAGAAGCTGTAGTGTCAATTTTATAAGACACACAAAGCAGTATCTGGCCTAAAAAAGCAAAATCTGTAAAGGTATAGGGTCTATCTTATTAGTAGTATGTATTTTGTTCCACACTTTGGACACGCAAAAGTCTATGAAACCTCTATTTGGACACCCTGTTTCGAAATATCGGCTAAGACCCTGGGCAGGGGTCTAGCTTAGCCAGGATTTAGACACAATTGCCAATATCAAAATTTTGGGGCATCCTTTTTTTAAAGGGACAACACATTAAACTCACATTATAAGCATAAATATGTATTTCTAATTGAAATAAGGCATAATATCCTTATTCAGTGTCATAGGAATTATATTGAGTGGACAAACTTCTATTAGATCCTTTAATTAAATTGACATTTATAGAAATTTATTTGGGTGTCCTAAGGGGTCATTTTTGAGGGTTTGGTTGTCCAAATGGTGCCCAACTGCCCTGCTGGCTAAGACTATGAACTAGTGGTCTGTGATGATTGCCTATAGTGTTATAAAGCAATGATGCTGGCTGCTCACTGTGTCTCACCACTGCCTTGGTTCCAACCCCTGTCTGTGCATGCGAGAAAGTTGTCAGAGACTTAAGGTTAGGCGAAGGAGTTCGCCAGGTACTATGGTTCCCCCACTTGCAACTGGTTAGTGATCACTTACCCTATATGTGGCATAAAAATGATAAAAAATCCAAAATACTATCTTATTGGGTGTCGTCAGATACATATGCAGTTAAGCAAATCTATGTGTGATTGTTTCACCAGCTGAGGCCACCTAGATACAATGGGTGATGAGAGCAAGATGGGGCGAGGGTCAGCGGCCCAATCTCCTCAGAAGCTTGATGAATTGCTGTGTTCAGAGAGTCTCAGTCAAGATATACATGGTTGTTGAGTCGACATCGCCTAGGGACCAAAGAAGCCAATCAGGCTTCTAATTGGTTGGTTACAAGTTCATGAAATATTTACAACGGCGCTCTCGCAGGTTAACAGAATCCTCAGAATTCAAGGTGTGGGACTGTCGCACGATTACCTATCTGTATTGTTTAACCATCTTCGGGAAAAACCTGCCCCAAAAAACACTTGTTTACAGAGACCACCTGTCTATAGACCAGTGCTTCATCAAAGAGTAAAATATTACAATTTTCCTGCTATCTGTAGTTATCTGTATTCTTAATTTATAACAATATGAAAAAAACTCTGGACTGATAGATCACTTGTTAACAGATCTCACCTGTCTAGAAAGACCATTCTCCTCCGTCAAAGAATCATGTATTAAAATGTTCCTGCTATTTTTCTATTTTAATTTCACTACATTATGAAAAGAAAAAAAACTGTGAGGGACCACATGTTCGCATAGACCACCTGTTTATAAAGATCAATCGTACTTCACAGTAAACATGTTACGTTTTTATGCTACTACCCCTTCTATTCTATCAGCCATCTTCTTTCAGGGTCTGACACTTAGATTTCAGGCTGTACTTTTGATAATATCTTTGATCAGAACACTTTAATGGAAAAAAATGTAATGGGTAACTCAGTCTCAAAATCCAACCGATAACTAAAGTATCTTTAATTTTTTTAAGAATTTAATCTTATTTCCTACGTTATTTTCAAAAGTGTCACAGATCTAGATGAAACTTGTCAATAGCTGATCATCAGGCCTGAATGGATAATGGTTTTTGTCATTTGTCTGGTGTCCCGATCTGTTACCCTGCCTTCCGCCCCTCCCCCTCCCCGCCTGCCTCCTCCAACAGAATACCTTATTGGCCCTCCTGTCATAAACTGTAATAGAATGACATTTATAATATTACTCATGGGTAACCTTGCTTTTTAGTATTGTTCAGTGAGCATGAAGCCATTTTATTTCATTGGAAAGACCTGCCAGAGAGCCTGCTTGTATAAAGAGACCACCTGGCCACAGCAGTCTGCCTACTGTGCTGTTTACAATCTCACAAAAGTGTGCTCTTTTATTAGGAGATATGTCATGGAGGATCCCGGAGACCTCAAGGGAACACTTGTCTCATTCTCAGTATTACAGGGAATTTACAACCTTCTGTTATAATTTATCATCAGGACACTCTAACTGTTTTTCAACCTCTGAACGGTTGCTGGTGGTTTGCCCTTTGAATGCCTGGCCCTAGAATGCTACTTGCTCTCTCAGCCTGGAGAAATCTACACTAACCGGATCTGCAAATGTTTAACCCATGCACGCCTAGATTTCTCCCTGAAAATTGAAGTCTTGAGCTATGATACTTATAAGAATAAACGTATTACCCTTCCAATGCTGAGATTACTTTCATCCAAAGGACAAGGAGGCAAAGATTTTTGAAAACCATCATGTTGGGTATTCATTGGATAGCTCTTGCTGAGTACTCTCAGAGTACCCATGTGCCAGAGTTTCAGTCATTTTCAGGTGTTTTGCATCATTTTGTATTGGCCCAATTAGCCACCAGCAGTGTGAATTTGCACAATATATAGAGTCTTTGTTTGGATATGGATTAACATAATTCCTTCAAATATTTTCTAGAATATTCAATCATTAGGAAGGAATACCCAAAATAGTCTGACCCGTTTTAGGCATTATGATCATGAATGATTCTAAAATATTCATTGATTAGGATGGTATTCCCAAAATAGACAGGACAAAATTTTGAGGCACTATGGTCATGAATGATAATAAATCATGAATGAATGTAAAATATTCTTTTATTAGCAAGGTAATTAAATATTTTTTCCTGATTTATATTTATCAAAAGTGTCTCAAATCTAGATGAAACTTCTCAACAAGTGATCATCAGACCTGAATGGGTAATGGCAGGGAAAATCTATTTAGACCTCTCTGGTAATGGTTAAAAGAAACTTACCTGTTTGTCATTTATCTGGTTTCCCGTTCTGTTACCCCTAGCTGCCTCCCCCCTCCCTGCCTCCTCCAACAGTACACCTTATTGGCCCTCCTGTCAACAAATGTAATAGAATTGTTGATGGGTATAACTAAGCTTTTTAGTATCATTCAGTGAGCATGAAGCCATTTTTATGAAACTCATATGATATAAATTCATAAAGTTGCTTTGTAGAAATGAATAGAATATTGGTGATTTTCAGACAATCATTAAAATCAAACTTTTTTTTTTTCGAAAAAAAAAAATCAATAATTTCTTTGGTGAAATTAAGATAAACATAACTCAATATTGCTTCTCAAAATTAAGGTAAACGCAGTTATAGGCCTCGTGTTAGGATCTGGGATGAAATGACGCAATACCTCTGACATTAAGGGATCTCCTCAGACAAGTTGATGTTTTATGAAGTATCTGTAGTTACGCACAGGAAGCGCCTCCCGTATTTTCCTGCTAACGCCCCGGTGATATTCTCATCTCTCATTCAGCGACTCGTGAGAGCAGTTGGTGTCGACACCTCAGGTCTGCTGGGAAAAGTTGTCAGAAAATATGGCCTGGCTATTAATCCTGCCTGTGGGCAGCGGTAACAGGTAAACATATAGGCATTGCACTCAGGGAGAGAGAGAGAGAGAGAGAGAGAGAGAGAGAGAGAGAGAGAGAGAGAGAGAGAGAGAGAGAGAGAGAGAGAGAGAGAGAGAGAGAGAGAGAGAGAGGGGGGGGGGGAGGGAGGGGTGGGATGGAGAAAGTCAAGGGAAGGAGATGAAGGGAGAGATGGATAGAGAGTGAGAAGAAGGGAGCGAGGAAGGGAGAGAGGGATGGAGAGAGCAAAGAAGGGAGTGAGAAGGGAAGGATGGATAGAGAGGGAGAGAAGGGAGGGATGGATGGAGAGAGAGAAGAAGAGAGAGGGATTGAGAGAGAGATTGGTCCAATGCTGGCATTATGGATTTTGGTTTTGAGGAATGTCATACCTAGGTAATCATCTGTAGGTATATATAGATGATATATTACCCAGCGATCCATATTAGAGTGGTCCGTAGTACCTGTGAGCAGGAATCCTGGTTCTCTTTAGATGTTAACTCCCCGAGGAGCAGTAACTGCCAGTGCCTTCCAGGAATTTCAGTTGGGCCTAATCAAATGTTCATTAAAAATAGATGGTTCGCAAGAAAATAATAGGTTATTGTATATAAGTTTAACGTGCCAGACTAATTACATTCCCTTATCTTCTCCTCTCTTCACAATGGCAACTCTTTGACTCTTTAATCCATTAATAAGTGTTTTTCTTGTTCAATGTACAAAACTGTATCTACCTTTAATCTCTGATTTATCAGGGGTCCAGCTGGACACTGGCCCCATAGCCAGTGGCTACAGAAAATTGTGCTGGGCTTTGATAATATTTTCCTTTGTAGCCTGGCTGGCTATAAGAAAAATGAAATTTCAAGATCATGCTCAGAGCAATATCAATAATGAAATCAGTTGAAGAACACCATTTGACACATCTGTTGTCCTTTGGTACAATTCCAATATGCCATACAGACCAGTAAAAAGATAACTTACGCCTTCAAAAATTGTGTTTAGGGAAGGACTGCACATTTACAAAATCTAGGGCTATGAGATATTGGGTAGGGCTATGGTGATTTGAAAACCTTAAGTCCAGTGGTCTCTTAGAGTTTTCAACCAAAGCCTGACCCCTGATTAAATACAGATTTGCTATAGCTAGGTGGTTTAGGACCTTGCCACTTACAGTCTAATGTGTATCATAACTGGCATTGTTTGAATACATCTCTAGGCATGTGAGAAAGTTGCCACTGACTTCAGAGATAAGGGGTGGTAGTTTAACCTGTGTATTTCTTTTTAATATTGACTACTAATTCGTTGTGATTTAGATCGAATCAATGTGGCTGAAAAGGGGACAATAAATAAGTCATTCCAAAACTCCAAATTGATAACTACAATTCATTGTCCATGTGTATGCCTATATGCACTGACAAAGTACAAACCATTGTTCGATGCAGATTCCGCACCTCTAGCAGGTGCCTGCTGCCATGACGAGGGGCTAGGTGGGCTGCCATGACGAGGGGCTAGGTGGGCTGCCATGACGAGGGGCTAGGTGGGCTGCCATGACGAGGGGCTAGGTGGGCTGCCATGACGAGGGGCTAGGTGGGCTGCCATGACGAGGGGCTAGGTGGGCTGCCATGGAGAGGGGCTAGGTGGGCTGCCATGACGAGGGGCTAGGTGGGCTGCCATGACGAGGGGCTAGGTGGGCTGCCATGACGAGGGGCTAGGTGGGCTGCCATGACGAGGGGCTAGGTGGGCTGCCATGACGAGGGGCTAGGTGGGCTGCCATGACGAGGGGCTAGGTGGGCTGCCATGACGAGGGGCTAGGTGGGCTGCCATGACGAGGGGCTAGGTGGGCTGCCATGACGAGGGGCTAGGTGGGCTGCCATGACGAGGGGCTAGGTGGGCTGCCATGACGAGGGGTTATACTAAGGTGGCATACCATGACGAGGGGCTAGGTGGGCTGCCATGACGAGGGGCTAGGTGGGCTGCCATGACGAGGGGCTAGGTGGGCTGCCATGACGAGGGGCTAGGTGGGCTGCCATGACGAGGGGCTAGGTGGGCTGCCATGACGAGGGGCTAGGTGGGCTGCCATGACGAGGGGCTAGGTGGGCTGCCATGGAGAGGGGCTATACTAAGGTGGCATGCCATGACGAGGGGCTAGGTGGGCTTGGATGAATGTTGCATGCATAGTGCTGACGGCCGGGCCGGCTGCGGTCACTATTGATTCTCCGTGTTCTTTACGAGGGGGGAAGAGGAGGAGAGGGCTGGAATATTGTAATTATTATCATCACTGCTCTTTACTGCCCCGTTAGCTCCACAACGCCAGTGGGCTAGATGATCTATGTTTGTAGAATCCTGGGCGATAACCTGAGCTACCATCGCTTGCACAGCCTTAACCCATTCAGAACTGGAGGTCTCCTGGATGAGCATCATCTGGATTTGTGATATTCTTGAAAAAAGCTTTGTAATCAAACGTAGATTCACAAAATATTTAAGCAGGGTTGTAGATGCACATCTCTCCATCAAAGTTTTTCGCAAGATTGCTTTTGTTAGAGAGCTATCAGGCTGTTTTAACCCTTATGCGGCTGCTGGTGGCTAATTAGGCCAATACAAAATGATCCAAAAATAATGAAAAAAACCTGGCACATGGGTACTCATCTGAGAGTACTCAGGGAGAGCTTATCCAATGAATACCAGCATGACATGATTTAGATGTATTTCAAAAACTTTGCGTGTTAATTACCCATTCACTTCTGTTGCACAAGCATGGTGTGACAATTATGGAATATTAGGATAAAAAATGAGGATTCATTGAATCACTTCACTGAATCTTATTAGTTCTGTGGGATTGAACAATATCTCTTCAAATATTTTCCAAATTATATTTTATCTAATCAGTTAATTTGATAAGTAATTTATTTGACAGGTTCAAAGTTGTCGGAGCATGTGGGCTAGCAGTCTATAGATGCAAATGTGATAATCATTCAGGTGTTAGGGTTTTATCCAAAGTCTTAAGGATGACACACCATTGCAGCCAGATGTTTACATCAGGTATAATCAAATAATATATGCCAATGTCAAGTTAGTCATTTATATCATATGACGTGTCAATTTGAATGCTAGGACATTACTATCCATTTTCTAAACAAGTTGTTAATGATACAAGTTTATGATTGCTATGCGGATGTGTTAATTCTTTCACTCCTATTGGGGCCAAAAAGCCTAACTGTCTTGTGTTATTTTTGTGACGGATTGAAACACATTGAAAATTTTGAGATGAAAGTACACAGGAATTAGCCAGGAACTCTCAATTAAATAGTTAGTTAATTCATGCTTTTTTCTGAGATATTTTGATAGTATGATATTTGACCAACACATGCCATGGGAAAACCAATTCAAGTTCACCAGTTCTTGATAAGGTAGCTGGAGATACTTCATACTGAAATGTTGTCATAAAAATCCTCCTATCATACCAGGTTTAAAACTGTTTATTTAAGTTTTAACTGTTTATTTTGTTTTTTAACATATTTATTGATTGTTTTAGTCGCTCATTTTATGCATCCAGATGCCAGGAAGAGAATACTTTGAAATCATGTTGGATATAATAATCTCAGGAAACATCATCAGTTTTGAACTGTTGCAAGTACATACCTCTAGCTTGTTTTAGCCACCCATTTCAGTCTACCAGTTCGAAAGTTTTATTTGTTTGTATAAGTAGCAGGGGTGTATCTAGGTTTTCTGTGTACAGGGGGGTTGTTCCTGTATGTGCAAGGTTTTGTTTTGATAGGGTGGTTGATCTGTCTCATTGGTATAAGTAATTTTTTAACTAAAGAAAAATGACAGTTCTTATAATAAATTTACTCACTATTTTGAATTCTAATTTTTTTTTTGTCAAACCCTTTAAACTCCCTCCATATATGCAATTATTGTATTATTAAGGAAATATGAATATTGTATTGATATGTATGGGTAAAAGGTGCATATCCCTACTTGAATCTTTTATTCTCACCTTTTGCAAAGACATAATTATATGTCTTACATATTGTATTTCATCATTTCTGATATTTAGTTGTGAATGAACATTTATCTGAATGAATAACTGTGTTGGATGATAGGAGGACATGCCTTAACCCTTATGTGGTGGTGGCTAATTTGGCCAATACAAACTGATGCAAAAAACCTGAAAAAATAACTGAAACCCTGGCACATGTGTACTCATCTGAGAGTACTCAGCAAGAGCTATCAAATGAATACCAACATGCCAGGGTTTAGATGGTTTTTAATTTTTTTTGCCTCCTTGTGCATTAGCCTTGTCATTGGAAGGGTTAATATCAACCCATGCATTATTAGTTCTACCAACCTCACTATGGATAGTATGTAACAGTGGACAGCGCTGTGAGTGACCAGCAGACTGTGGTGGTGGCATATTCCATCATGTGACCAATTCCATTAATGCTGGAGCTGGCCGCCACCGCGGGCCTGATATCCCCCTTATTGATCCAGCCATTGTAAGGACCCCGACTATTCCTCCTCTGGGCTAATAGTATTGCTCGTAACTGCATGAAGATAAATCCATGCTGATCCTCGGACCTCAGCAGTAGCAAACACGCCCATAAATTACTGTTATGCTTATAACTGTAATGCAGTGGGAATCTGCTGTGTGTGGCCTGGCTTTCAGACCAAAGTCAGAGCCACATGTGTACCTGTCTGAGGCCTGGCTTTCAGACCAAAGTCAGAGCCACATATGTACCTGTCTGAGGCCTGGCTTGGCAATGCTGAGGCTACTTTTGTCCAAAGTATTCAAAAACTTTTGAAAACCATCTAAACCCTGTCATATTGGTATTCATTGGATAGCTCTTAGTGGAAACTACCAGATGAATATCCATGTGCCAGGGTTCCAGTCATTTTTCAGGTTTTTTGCATCATTTTGTACTGGCCTAATAAGCCACCAGCAGCATAAGGGTTAAGACCAAGGCGAAAGCTACAGTTGTACCTGTCTGTGGCCTGGCTTTAAGACCAAGGCCAGAGCCCCATGTGTTCCTGTCTATGGCCTGGCTTTAAGACCAAGGCCAGAGCCCCATGTGTTCCTGTCTGTGGCCTGGCTTTAGGACCAAGGCCAGAGCCCCATGTGTTCCTGTCTGTGGCCTGGCTTTAAGACCAAGGCCAGAGCCCCATGTGTTCCTGTCTGTGGCCTGGCTTTAAGACTAAGGCCAGAGCCCCATGTGCTCCTGTCTGTGGCCTGGCTTTAAGACCAAGGCCAGAGCCCCATGTGTTCCTGTCTGTGGCCTGGCTTTAAGACCAAGGCCAGAGCCCCATGTGTACCTGTCTGTGGCCTGGCTTTAAGACCAAGGCCAGAGCCCCATGTGTTCCTGTCTGTGGCCTGGCTTTAAGACTAAGGCCAGAGCCCCATGTGTACCTGTCTGTGGCCTGGCTTTAAGACCAAGGCCAGAGCCCCATGTGTTCCTGTCTGTGGCCTGGCTTTAAGACCAAGGCCAGAGCCCCGTGTGTACCTGTCTGTGGCCTGGCTTTAAGACCAAGGCCAGAGCCCCATGTGTACCTGTCTGTGGCCTGGCTTTAAGACCAAGGCCAGAGCCCCATGTGTTCCTGTCTGTGGCCTGGCTTTAAGACTAAGGCCAGAGCCCCATGTGCTCCTGTCTGTGGCCTGGCTTTAAGACCAAGGCCAGAGCCCCATGTGTTCCTGTCTGTGGCCTGGCTTTAAGACCAAGGCCAGAGCCCCATGTGTTCCTGTCTGTGGCCTGGCTTTAAGACCAAGGCCAGAGCCACATGTGTTCCTGTCTGTGGCCTGGCTTTAAGACTAAGGCCAGAGCCCCATGTGTTCCTGTCTGTGGCCTGGCTTTAAGACTAAGGCCAGAGCCCCATGTGTTCCTGTCTGTGGCCTGGCTTTAAGACCAAGGCCAGAGCCCCATGTGTTCCTGTTTGTGGCCTGGCTTTAAGACCAAGGCCAGAGCCCCATGTGTTCCTGTCTGTGGCCTGGCTTTAAGACCAAGGCCAGAGCCCCATGTGTTCCTGTTTGTGGCCTGGCTTTAAGACCAAGGCCAGAGCCCCATGTGTACCTGTCTGTGGCCTGGCTTTAAGACCAAGGCCAGAGCCCCGTGTGTTCCTGTCTGTGGCCTGGCTTTAAGACCAAGGCCAGAGCCCCATGTGTACCTGTCTGTGGCCTGGCTTTAAGACCAAGGCCAGAGCCCCATGTGTACCTGTCTGTGGCCTGGCTTTAAGACCAAGGCCAGAGCCCCATGTGTTCCTGTCTGTGGCCTGGCTTTAAGACCAAGGCCAGAGCCCCATGTGTTCCTGTCTGTGGCCTGGCTTTAAGACTAAGGCCAGAGCCCCATGTGTACCTGTCTGTGGCCTGGCTTTAAGACTAAGGCCAGAGCCCCATGTGTTCCTGTCTGTGGCCTGGCTTTAAGACCAAGGCCAGAGCCCCATGTGTACCTGTCTGTGGCCTGGCTTTAAGACCAAGGCCAGAGCCCCATGTGTTCCTGTCTGTGGCCTGGCTTTAAGACCAAGGCCAGAGCCCCATGTGTTCCTGTTTGTGGCCTGGCTTTAAGACCAAGGCCAGAGCCCCATGTGTTCCTGTCGGTGGCCTGGCTTTAAGACCAAGGCCAGAGCCCCATGTGTGCCTGTCTGTGGCCTGGCTTTAAGACCAAGGCCAGAGCCCCATGTGTTCCTGTCTGTGGCCTGGCTTTAAGACCAAGGCCAGAGCCCCATGTGTTCCTGTCTGTGGCCTGGCTTTAAGACCAAGGCCAGAGCCCCATGTGTGCCTGTCTGTGGCCTGGCTTTAAGACCAAGGCCAGAGCCCCATGTGTTCCTGTTTGTGGCCTGGCTTTAAGACCAAGGCCAGAGTCCCATGTGTTCCTGTCTGTGGCCTGGCTTTAAGACCAAGGCCAGAGCCCCATGTGTTCCTGTCTGTGGCCTGGCTTTAAGACCAAGGCCAGAGCCCCATGTGTACCTGTTTGTGGCCTGGCTTTAAGACCAAGGCCAGAGCCCCATGTGTTCCTGTCTGTGGCCTGGCTTTAAGACCAAGGCCAGAGCCCCATGTGTACCTGTTTGTGGCCTGGCTTTAAGACCAAGGCCAGAGCCCCATGTGTTCCTGTCTGTGGCCTGGCTTTAAGACCAAGACCAGAGCCCCATGTGTTCCTGTCTGTGGCCTGGCTTTAAGACTAAGGCCAGAGCCCCATGTGTTCCTGTCTGTGGCCTGGCTTTAAGACCAAGGCCAGAGCCCCATGTGTTCCTGTCTGTGGCCTGGCTTTAAGACCAAGGCCAGAGCCCCATGTGTTCCTGTCTGTGGCCTGGCTTTAAGACCAAGGCCAGAGCCCCATGTGCTCCTGTCTGTGGCCTGGCTTTAAGACCAAGGCCAGAGCCCCATGTGTACCTGTTTGTGGCCTGGCTTTAAGACCAAGGCCAGAGCCCCATGTGTTCCTGTCTGTGGCCTGGCTTTAAGACCAAGACCAGAGCCCCATGTGTTCCTGTCTGTGGCCTGGCTTTAAGACCAAGGTCAGAGCCCCATGTGTTCCTGTCTGTGGCCTGGCTTTAGGTTAAGATAAAAAAAATATCATAATAGTCAGGACATGTTTGGATGATATAGGCAGGAACAGGTAATTTTTGACATGCTAACTTTATGAAATAAGCGAAATGTATCACACATTTTAATCAGGTTTAGTTTTCCTTTATTCCTAAATGCATCTTTATTTTATTTTGCAGAGACTTAGTAAAGAAGGCCAATGATTGGCTGAAGCGAAGACCCGACGTAGCAATTAAAAACTGCGAGACAGTTGTATGGGCAAAAGCCCGCAACAAAGAGGAAATATTCAGCGATTCTCAGATCTTCACAAAAACCTTTATGAGTGGAAACAGAACAAAATACACAAGAGGATTACGGTAAGTAAAGAAAGTGGCCCATTCATGCTCAGGGAGTATTCCCCAATAGCTGAGTAGTCATTGCCACTGAATGTTCGCCATCTCTCACCACTGCACACGTAGTAATCTGGCTCCAGGCATGTGAGAAAGTTACCAGTAACTTTTAGATTGGAAATGGTTTTCTTTTGGTACTTAGGTACTTAGGTACTTGGTACTTGTAACAACTTAGCCTCTAGACTAGTGCTGGGAAGATTAATCATATAATCTATTAAAAAATTGTTTTGCCATGATTTCTAATTGATGGATCATTAAAGCGAAATATTATTTTCAATAATGTTCTTTGCTCACATGGTCAAAGTTTTCATTCAAAAGGGACCTTATTTACCATGAAAATTATGCATAAAAGTAAAAGATCATTGTAATAAACACGAACTAAGAGTTTCTGACCATTTATCATTCAGAATAAAGGCTATGTATTGGACACTGGCATTGGTGGGCATATTAACATTGAGGATAATCAATAATAATCAATAATAATTGATTAATCAATCAAAAATTTGGACGATTAATTGAGCTGAAATTTTCCAATAATTCCCAGTACTACTTTATATGGCAGAAAAAGTGAAAATGAAGGAAACCCCAAATCCAAATCAGTTCCTTCATATTTTCATTTCAAGAGTTTTACCTAGAATGCTTTCATTTGAAAGATATTAACGCTGTCAGGCCTTAACAGAATTTTCCAAACAAATTGATATCTGAACTATATTTGAAGATAGAATTTCTGACCTGATCAGAACAACGGCTTTCTGTCATTTTTTTCTCAAAATATAATTTTGCTTTCCAGGCATGTCCATATTAAACAAACTATATGCGCACTCCAGCTGTGAATTGATAAAAAACAGACTTTAAGTAATTTATCATTATCCCATAATGTTGCTGCTATTACTCTACACACCATTTGCAGCACAAATGCAGTACATGCTTATGGAGGGATTTTCATATAGTTGGGTCCACGAAATGCAATCTTTGATGGAAGTTTCAATTATTAGATCATATATTTACTAGAGCAGCCACTAAAAATGAATACTATCTTTCTAGCAACCTACTTGTAAAGGTTTTAACATTTGGAAAACACACATGAATGCCCTCAGCTGGCTCATAAATTTCATTTAAACAGTTTCATTGTGGGTATTTCTTTCTGTTCTTTTCTATGGCCGACTACTCCTGAGGTGATGTTTTAGGATCTGGTATAATGAAATTGCATGGGGTCATTAGACAGATTGTTACTGTTTTTATGAGGCCTGACTCCTGCATTTTGTTTTTCAGGATCTGCTATATAGTGAAATGGGGAATCATTAGCCATATATATATATATATATATATATATATATATATATATATATATATATATATATATATATATATATATATATATATATATATATATATATATATATATATATATATATATATATATATATATTGATGCCTCACACCTGTGTTTGTATTTCAGGATTTGGTATAGTGAAATGGGAGGTTTTCACCACAGTACTGCTGCGACAAGCACACTCAAGCTCAGCTACAAAGACTACCTCCCTCAGATTGGACAGGACATGCAGAACGCCCTGAAGAAACTCAACAGTGATCTGCCAAACCTGGGTGAGTCAATTTACTGGTAGCTAGTCTAAACCAGAGACATATATTATAGACTTGCTCTGTCTAAACTAAAGCTACAAAGACTATACCTCCCACCAGCGTCTCAAGCAGGATATAGAAACTGGTTGCTTAAAATTGGCAATTGTAAAATGTTTTTTTTCAAGGGAGACCACTAAATATTCAAATATTAACCATGAACATTCATTAATTGATCTGCATAACATAGGTGATTGAGGCACATCCCTTACCAAAAATCCTTTTTTAACCACGGATATTTCATGTTTAACCACTATAGGTTTTGCGTTTCAATTTCCAAGGTCTGATCATTGGTCATTGATGGACCAAAGCTGTTGCAGACACTTGGCAGACCTGTGGTGGACCTTTTCCACCTGAACGCCTATGTGTCAGTTTTGAGTCTACCATGCAGTGACCATATGGATTGTCAGTATGCAGCAGTTAGTGGCAGTCTGTAGGTTACGTGATTAGTATGTAGTAGTCCCTTAGGTGTAGGTTAATCATCATCATTTAACACAATTTAACCACAGATTAACCTAGCTACTGCCACATATGGGACACTCATATGTTCCAATGTTTGGGTTCTACGGGCATTGAAGGGTTAATACGAATAGTCAGTCTAGGAGATCAGTTTAACCCATTATTGCTCATAGCAGCCAAAAGCAGCCGGGCAATTTTGATGAAATCTTTCAGGCGAGAGTATGATTGGGAAAATATTTGAAGGCAAAATGTTAATCAGACCATCATCTTTAACTCTCCTTTAGATATTTAGTAATATAACTAGGGATGTCATCGATAGTCGACAAATCGAGAAAATCGACATTTTCCCTTTGTCAATTAAATCGAAATGAATGGTTGGGTATCGAATCGAAATAATCGATATTCTGTACCCCAATAATGGCGTATGATTATTTATAAAAAATACACTTTTCCCGGACATTTTCATGTTAAACTAACGCAAAGTGAAATATTGAGGTATTTTCTATGGCTTTTGTAAGAGAAATTGGAAGGAATGATGTACTTAACTCAGGCATATGACCAAGACACAGGGTATCAAACCAATTGAATCAAATTGATATATTGGAAAGAGTATATAGCAATAAATCAAATCGAAAAAAAGGGATATTAATGACATCCCTATAAATAATTGTGCCCTACGAGCACGTTACGGTGTATCGAATCGAATCGTATCGAAAAATATATCAATTAATCGAATCGATAAAATTTCATATCAATGACATCACTAAATATAACCTTAATTCCAACGTTATAGTAAAAGGTTTGTAGATCTTGGAGTACTCACAGGATGCTCTGAATGATCCACTGGACACACTCTCTGCCAGTTATTTAGGAAAAGAATCAACTGTAAATCATTGAAACATTCACACAATATACACAGAGTTTCGTTATTCAAGTATAGCCTTAGAGCTAGTGCAATTAGTGGGCACTGTGAGTCTTGTATGCAGTTCTGACAATTGGCCTTCAATGACATTTTCTAAGCTTTCTGACATCACTTTATTTCTCAGTCTTGAAACAACCTTTTGAATTCAACATTCATCCTACAAAGCTAAAGTTTTGATACAATGTCTATCTCCTTGGGCACTTAGTGATTTTCATTTTAAATATCTTTTCTAGTATTTTGCTGAAAAATACTTGAGGGACAAAAATTAGAAAAAAATACTATGTGTGCAAAGATGTTTTCTTTCAAATACATAGATATGGACTTGATTGAACGCAGGGGGTTGTTTGCAGAATTGTAACGGAATCTACATTTTTGATTTCAAGCCCCATCCTAGCTGTGAAATTGTGAAAACCTCACTAACTGATCTTACCATAGTCAGACTCGCCCAAGACTCAGCTTTCATAAAATATATAGTTTTATGAGGTTTCTTCTACTTAGACCAAATGAATTGTTGATCTTTCAATGGTTGTCTAGCTGAAAGTTGGAATCCTTTGGCCTTATCACTTCCAATGCAAATGCTACTTTTGTTGAAAGCTCAAGGAAGCAAGAATTTTTGAAAACTGTCTTTACCCTGTCATGTTGGTATTCATTGGATAGCTCTTATTGAGTACTCTCAGATGAGTGCCCATGTGCCAGGGTTTCAGTCATTTTTAAAGTTTTTTTGCATCATTTTAAACAGACCAAATTAGCCACCAGCAGCATAAGGGTTAATCTTTATGCTGATGGTGGCTAATTTTGCCAATGCAAAATCACGCCAAAAGCCAAAAAATGGCTGAAACCCTAGCATGTGGGTACTCATCTGAGAGTAATCAGTGACAGCTATCCAATGAATACCAACATAAAAGGGTTTAGATGGTTTTCAAAGATCTTTGCCTCCTTATGCTTTGGATGGAAATAGCCACCAGCAGCATAAGGGTTAACAGGACTAATCTATGTCGTGGCACAGAGGAGGTGACAGAAGCATCTGGCGGGCTCGGGTAACAATATCACTGTGTCGCGCCAACCATCAGCCTACTTTCACTGCAGCAGCAAATATTGAGTCCCAGCTGCCTGTGGCGGGCCTAGCCTTGAGCAGAGCAATATTTCTCAAATATCCTTATAATTCTAACCTGATAAGAAGACCAACACAAAACTGAGTCTACCCTGATATAGTTCTGAACTTGCTCCCCAGGTGGCCACAGTGAGATCTCTCCAGTTTCTTGGTTCTCGCTACCGAGGATCATTGACCATCCTTAGCGCCATCTATTATTAGCCAAAGAAATAAAAACATTGACCTCAGGCCTTCAAGAAGTGTCTCAACACACACCTTTTCATGCTTGCCCACTGAGGCTTTATGGACTAAGACTCAAACTATGACAATTGGCAGCGCTTATGAACATTTTATGAATGGAAAGCGTGCTATATGAATTACAATTATTATTATCATTATTGAGTAAAAGACAGACACCAAGCCAGAGAAAAGTATTCCACAATTGTACCTTAGAGTAGGACTAGTATGGACTGTTCTAAGCCATGAGGCATATGGTTTGTTAGGAGCATCTGGCCTGCTTGGGTAACGATATCATTGAGTCACTGTGCCATGCCAGCCAGGGCCTTATTATCATGGCAATTATAAGTATGCCTGAAAGGGAGATTGTCTAGTGTTGTTTAGCCCAGTGGTGTAACCAGTTGCTATAGCTGTGATAGATAACCTCTCACCTTCTTTGCTTCATTTCTACATCTTGAACCATTTCATGCTCAGAGTCGTCTGGTTTGATACAGATACTAACATTTTGAGCAAATGATACTATAATCCACAAGTACACCCATGTTTTAGACTTCTAGTCTTTATCTTATTAGGTATATTTCGACATCTTTAACTATTTCATGCGTGGAGTCCTTTGGTTTGACACAATTCCAAATGATCAGTGCAAAGGGAATTATAGTTGGCAGGTATAGCCATGATGAATGGCCTGTCAATTTAATTGGGTCTACAATTTTAACAGTTCCGTACCTGTGATTTGGCAATAATACAGATATTTTTGGAAAAATCATAATTAGGAGTTCAGTTATGATAGATAGCCTCTCAACTCATTGGGTTCACTTTTACATTAACTCTTTTATGCCTAAATCTCCCCTCTGAGTGCTCCTTTTGAAATTAACTTGGTAATTAACAGTTAATTTTGCAATCACTTGAAGAAATGATGAAGTATGGATTCAGAGGAAAATTATATTTATACCATAATGTCACCAATTATAGACAATAAAAGACATGAACCAGCATTATCGTTATTGTTTTCTGTTGTTTTTGTGGTATTTATTCATCTTCTTTATTGTGAGTTTCTTTTTGATTATGTTTGTATTTGCAGGTCAACTGGTTACCATGGAAACTGTAGCCATCAACTGGTCACCATGGAAACTGTAGCCTTCAACTGGTTACAATGGAAACTGTAGCCTTTTTAACTTAATTCTGCATAGTAATTGTGATTTCTGATGTTGTTTTTATCTTTATGTCAGATGTTTTATCCTAATTCCTCTCACTATTTTGATTTTGATTTTGATTTTGTATTTTCAGGTCAGCTGTTTTATCTTAATTTTTCTCAACATTTGTTTTTGTATTTTCAGGTCAGCTGATCAACCTGGAGACAGTTCAGATCCACTACAAAGGCAGCTACAGCACGTCAGCAGTCTCCCCCACAGTGTGCTTCTGGCGAGAGGACCCCGGCGCCAAGAAACACTACGTCCTCATTCTACGCAGCTACTTCCTAGAAACACAGAGCCCCTTCGTGCAGTATGACAATATTGGTGAGTAGGACACGTGGCGCTGGCTTGACTTGTGCCTATCAGTACTGGTGTTAGTTCCAGTGCTGGAGACAGGATTTGTGCCTAGCCGAGTTAGTTATGTATGAGGGGGGTTACTTGAACAGTGAGGTGATTCTACCCTATTGATAGAGCTGCACTCACAGAGGGAGAAAGATTCACTTATACCTATTGATTTTAAGCAAAACTGAAGGAAAGGGACACTTCTTAGCAAGAAAATCGACACTTTGAATTGAAAAGGGTGGTATGGTTGAACTCCATGAACCCTCGCTGTGTCCCCTGCAGAGTTTTACTATTCTGGCCTAGATTCACCCTCCTCCAGGAGTGCAGGTTCTCATGTTCATTGAGACAAGGTGCAAAGGTTGATTTCAGAGGTATATTTTATTGCTGTTAGGTGTTGTCAAAAGCACTCACCCGGCTAGCTCACTCTTGTAAGATTGCCATAAAATGAAAGTTGGACTAGGAGAATATAGCCTGGTTCTCAGGCTGACTTAGGTTTAATGTTATGCCATCACCATTACTGGAAGTGTGATGTCTCTCTCAACCTAAAGATGGCAGCACAGTTTTCAGATGTTGCAGTTTGAAAGTGATACATACCAAAGCTCAAGTGAGTCCCCCTTGAGGATTTATTCAGAACTAAACCTGGAGTGAAATCAACTCAGGTTAGATCAGTGAACAAGCCAGATAACACAGACTAGCTAACACAGACTTGTAGCAAGTCTAGGAGAATGTTGTCCTGAGAATATGGCCTGAATATAAGTGTGTTTGGTGTGCTCTGTCTTCTAATGATTTTGCCTTCTTGGTGGTCTTGGGTGTTGCCATTGACTGCTTTCTGTATCTCACCACTACCACTGATGGAAGGCATCATTCCGCTACATATACTATTGTGTTGATAACAAATTAGTCCATTAGTTTATAATACATGTAGTACTATCCTGGACTACCTCATTTAAATTGTAGGTAAAAATAATTATACTTGCCTTTGTCCACTGAGTGAAAATGTTATTAAATGTCTTTTGAATTAAGTAGTTTATTTTTATACTTCTGGTATTTTGAGATCAGACTATAATACTTTGAGTTGGGCTATTATATTTCAGATGAGACAAGCCTTACTGGGTTTATGGAACTATTCAATAATCAAGTCCAGTACCAATATAATTAAATGAATAATGATTAATTATAATTGATTTTGATTCCAGATATGATGATGTTTTCCCCAAAATATGACCAGAAAACGGAAGAAAATAAAGGTTACGAGATCTTCGCCGACATGATAGAAAGACTGCGACAGTGGGTCATAGAAAAGCGCTGTCAAGTTATAAATATACAATCGTTTTATGTTAAAGCTAAAAAAGGTAAGTCAGATAGCCATCAGACCATCTTCATGTATTAGTCATGTGAAAAAAATGCTGTTTTTAAATTCACCCATTTTGTAGATCTTTTCATATCTTAATCTTGTTGAAGGTTCAGTTGATTGTGTAGAGCTACGCCGATACTTGAAAGTTTATTGAATTACACTTGAACCACTAACTCTCTTTCACCACTGCCGAAGATAATATATTCAAATACAGCCAGAGACATGTGAGAAAGTTGCCAATGACTTAGAGCTAGTCTGTGTCTTTACCTGGGATAATTCTATTTAGTTTCCCCCGCCATTAGCAACTAGCTATAGACACGTTAAATCCACAATATGGCTGAAAGAATGATGAAAAATAGTAATTCCTAATCCAAATTCCTATCAGTTGATTGTCAACACTATAGGGTGGCTGATTAAAGTAAGCTTAGAGAGTAAATTCAAATGATCATTGGTTAACAATCATGAATAGCTATTGTCAGTCACAAATATCAATTTGAATGTAGCAAGGAACAAAAGTCATAATAGTGCATGTTGCATAGAATAAGCTAGCTTAGTAAATTCAAATGAAAGGTAGCAATCATAAATAGCTATTAGTATACATATATATCACTGTGAATATAGTCATAATGCATGTTGCTTGAAATATTCCATTAGCATGAATATTAATGTAATTATATCTAGAAACAAAAGTCATATGTTGCATGAAACTTCCATTCCAAATAAAGCTAACATTCGTTCAATTATTAGGTGGTGGAGACCCCAATAACTGTTTCTTCACGGAGCACGCCTGCGCACACGGGGACTTTGTCAAAGACACCACCTACTATTTCCGTGTGATACGTATCTACTACGGCAGCCAGCTGCTGGCCGGTGGCGCCCCCTACATCAGCCGGGTGTCGTGCAAGGCGTTCACGCCGGTGCAGGTGGCGACCATGAACCCTGCTGGTCAGGTCATGGAGCAGCAGGTGGAGAGGCTCAGCCAGACGGTGGAGAGGATCAACAGGTGGATACAGCTCTGTGGTACGTCCTCCTCTACTAATATCCCCTCAGTTAGATTTCCCTGTACTACTTTATGATACTTTTATAAATAACTTAGAAGTAAAACAGTCATTAACGGATCAACAGGTGGTACGTAATATGTCCTCCTCTATCCTACTGGACAATATCCCCCTGGACAATACCCCCCCTTTATAATATACCCCCTGGCCAACATCCCCCTGGACAATCCCTCTTCCAATATCACCTCAGAGGATTCAGATTTACCTGTTCAAATAGCCTCTCAGAGGATTTAGATTTCATGCAATATCCTCTCAGATGATTTAGATTTCTTGCAATATCCTCTCAGAGGATTTAGACTTCTTGCAATATCCCCTCATAGGATTTAGATTCCCTGTTCCAGTATCCCCTCAGGGGATTCAGATTTCCCTGTACTACTTGAAGTTATGATACTTATAGAAATAACTTAGAAGTAAAGCAGGCATTAATAGATCAGCAGATGCATACAGCTCTGTGGTACGTCCTCTCCCCTGGACAATGTACCCCCTGGACAACCCCTGTTCCAATATCTCCACAGAGGAGTCAGATTTCCCTGTACTACTTGAATTTATGATACTTTTCATAATTGGTCCAAAGTTTTAGGATCAATCATCATCCAATCTTGACTAAAAATCGCAGTTGTAGATGCGCAGTCTTCCTTAGGTAGTCTTGGGTTCTTATTAAGATGTTGCAGGCTTTAGCTGAGTCTCTTTATTGAATGATTGGCTAATTCAAGATGCAATTCCTTTTTCAAAATGCTTAGAGAATAATTGATTTTATGAAACTCCATTCGATCATCAAAATCAGAGGTTGAATGAGCGATTAATCGTCATGTCCAATTAATCGGACAATCCCTGATACTTTTATAAACGACTTAGAAGTATGTACATCTCCACGACACACACCCTCTGCATCTATCATACTTTGGAGGATAATTTCAGCATAAATTCTTAAAATACATGGAAGGAGATTGATAGAATTCTAGGACAATATCCCCCTCTTCCAATATCCCCACAGAGGATTCAGATTTCTCTGTACTACTTGAATTTATGACACTTTTATAAGTAACTTAGAAGTAAGTACGTCTCCACAACACATGCCCTCTGTAGCTAGCATACTTTGAACCATAACTTTGAAATTCAGCATAAATTCTTCAAATATTTGACGGAGATTGATATAGTTCTAAGGCAATATCCCCTATTACAATATTGCCGAAGAGGATTCAGATTTCCCTGTACTACTTGAATTTATGATACTTTTATAAATAACTTAGAGGTAAAGCAGGCAATAACAAATACTTAGAATAAGAAGAGAGTCGCTGTTTGAGTTTGGGTGACACTTTCCCTTGAAATATTTCCTGAATGATGCTTTTCGTATGGAGATATCACCAAAATGATGCAGACTATTAAAACCCTACAGCCATGAATAAATCAAAGAAAAATAGGTTGTGGCCCTCAATTTATATTGGTTTTGAGTAATGGCAGTCAGTGATGCATAATCATCAATTTACTACTGTCATGTTTTCAGGGGCGAAGGTCCTGTGTGTGGAGACGATTCCTGTGAGGATGTATAAAGGCAGTCAGAAAACACTCGGTCCCGAGGCCACCTTCTGCTGGAACTCCTACGACCAGAGCAAAGATACCGCAACAGAAAAATGGATATATAATATAAGGTGAGAAAGAATACTAATCTAATTAATGCTAAAAATGGATATATAATTTAAGTTCAGTTGACAGAGAAATAATCTGAAAATTAATGCTATGTATAATTTCTCTTTTTACAGTGTTACAATGCAATCAAATGCAAATAAAGAAATTTTTTACTTTCTCATATTTCAACCTAGTTGGTTGTATTAACTATATTGTTTTCTATCAACAATTCTAGAAACATTTACATCTTACTTTAGGTTCCTAGACTTAAAATGTGAAACTTAATCGTTCTGTTTGATTTGGTTAAGTTCTATTGAAAGACTTATATTGTTTGATTTATGTACAGAATGTGATCATAACCTTCATATTTTTAGCCTAGAATGCTCAGATAACATTTTGAATATCATCTGTAACATTATGTATTAATTTATTATGGACAGGATGATAGATGTTCAGTTTGTTTAGAATCAGAAACTTATGCTGAATGTTTTGAATTTTATTTGGGTATGTGTAATCTTGAAATTTAGCCATTTAGATTTTTTTTAAACTATTATTTTGTAAAAGAAATATGAATAGAAGGTATTTGATACTTAACATCTGAAAAAATGAACTTATGTACATGAATAAAGCAGCTTGCTGACAACCTTTTACAGATTTTTTTTGTGCAAAATGGATGGAATCTGGACAATTCTATAGAGATTTTAATGTTATAAGACTTTAAAAGTATTTTTGGAATGAAAGAGAGGGGTCAAATTTTTGAACTGATAAGAGAAGTATTTTTGGTAGAAAAAGTGTGAAAATAAAAGTTTATGCGGAAGATAAAGTGGCAAAGATGTTAATTTTACATTGTGGCGACTTTTCAAAAGTAGAAGGGGTGTCTTTTGATTTTCACTGACAGATATTCTTAATTTTCTCTCTGCAGAATCTACCTTGATGGTGATTACCATGAGACTCTAGAAAGTGACAACCTGGTGCGGCCGAACTGTGTGCGCCTCCCCCTCTCCTCGGACGAAAGTCACATGATCTCGTCGCGGTACCGACGCAGCTTCTCCAGCGCGCCCGACCTCAACGCACCGGCCCACCTCTCTCTGCACCACGACATGCTGAATATAACCTCATGAACAGGCATAGGTCTGTCACTGTGGGGACTAGGCTCGAAATGGACGACATTCCTCTAGGCATAGGCAATCACATGTAAAAACCTTTAACCCTTCCAATGCTGAGGCTACTTTCATCCAAAGCACAAGGATGCAAATATTTTCGAAAACCATCTAAACCCTCTCATGTTGGTATTCATTGGAAAGCTCTAGCTGAGGACTTTCATATGACTACCCATTTGCCAGGGTTTCAATTATTTATCAGGTTTTCTGCATCATTTTGTATTGGCCAAATTAGCCACAAGCAGCATAAGGGTTAACCCATTCATGTCGCGAGTTCTCTCTGAAATTGTCATCTTGTACTACAACATTTATTTAGGTGATAAGCAGGAATTTGAAAAATCTTTGAAGGGGTGTTCTTTAGGTTTTAATCAACATTTCCCCATCAAATATTTCCAAATATGTTTTTTTAACAGACAGATATTACCAAATTATTCCTGCTATTTCTGGGTGCTCCTGATGCCAATGCGTTACCTCATTCATCCCCTGGAGTGTCTTAAATAAGCCTGACTAATTTGGGGATATTGTTCTAATAAAAGGCCCATTTGGAGGACTTTTGAAGGAGATATGTTATGCAGACTACTAACTGCCACTTTTCTGCAAATATATTCGAAATCTTGCTTTGTTCATATGTATTAGAGAAATTATTAGACAATATTTTCCAGATTTAACTTTGAGCATGAATGGGTTTAAGAAACTAGGAGGCAATATGGACCTTTTGTCTTACCCTGAAGATAACAAGGAGAGTGCAATCTTGGGGGTTGGCAAGCAGACTTGGAAACTCTTCGTCACCATGTTTGAATTTCCTATAATGTAGATTGCAGCCACGCTGCATAAAGATGCAAAATATCTTGGATGGACAACTTTCAGATTCATTCAGATTCGCTTCTTCCACTCTTACAAGGTTTCAGAGGAGATATGTAGTAACATGTCTCTGGTTTTCGAGAGAGTTGAACCTTGAGGTAATCTAACTTGAATACTTAATTGCCAGCACGTAGAAGTCGCAATCTAGGTGCTGACTTGCTTCACACACAATGCAGAAGAGAACTACTGCCAGGTGGAGCATTCTGAGCATGTGTGAGCAACTTCCTCTAGACTGTAAACTAACACGAGAGGGGGAAACAAATGCATATCGAAATGGTGAACATTATATACAGATATTTGCCTGTTATCCTGGAGAAATGTGCGGGAGGTGGCCTTCTCAGCCCATTTCAGACAGGATATAGGGTTTGCTACCTTAGTATCTAGTGAAGTCACATGTTCTTGTTTTCATTCTCACAGGTGCAAAGGCTTGACTACTGGGCCTATGGTAATTGGCCCCAGGCTGCCACTCCCCTTGTGTATATAGCTCTCTGACTTGGCTAATCATATTTGAGATTCAAATCATGTGACTGGTTTTCAACCCTGTAAAATATACCAATCGCAATCCCATAGCAGGATAGTGGGTTCATCCAATGAAATTTTAAATTCTCATCATGTGACAGGTTTAACCAATCGCAACCCTTGGAAATACACCAATCGCAATCCCATAGCAGGACAGTGGGTTCATCCAATGAAATTCTGAAATTCTCATCATATGACAGGTTTAACCAATCGCAACCCTGTGAAATAAACCTATCACAATCCTGTCAAAGGGCAATGCACACTGCCACTAAATGACCATTGCATCTGTTTGTGGACTTGCTTTATTAAGTTCCACAAGTGAAGACAGTTCACAACTGACTTACATAGGTGTGTGGCCCAGTCTCAAAGGTGTGCCACCAGGAGCGAACAGCGTCATGGGAGTCAGTCGAATTTCCAGCACTTCCCTTTTTCCTATCCTGTATACTCATGCTTCCAATCCACTCTAGATCTCAAGACTCGCACTGTAGGTAGATGATGCTCTTGTAATTACTCATGGTATACCCTAAAGCACCTATAGGGTCTGACACATTTGAAAATAATTTACAAAGGGAGAAAAAGACATGGGTGAAAATTGTTTATTGTTATTTATCGCTGAACCACAACTCTTTGTATATTACCACAATGCTTGTTTTGTATTGAGAGTAGTTCCACATTAGTCAGACCTCCAGGGCGTTATGGGCTGAATGAATTAAGCCTTTGTCAATATGTACATATACCTTTCATTGACAAGTTGGAAATTGACTTGATCGGGTAGATAGTCGGTAAATGGTAGTTGCTTGGAGGGTTTGCTGAAGTCCTGGTAGGTGGTGCTGTGAGATATGTCAATTAACCCATTCATGCCTTAACCCTTATGCTGCTGGTGGCTAATTTGCCAGTACAAAATGATGCAAAAACCTGACAAATAACTGAAACCCTGGCACATGGGTACTCATCGGAGAGTACTCAGGGAGAGCTATCCAATGAATGCCAACATCACATGGTTTAGATCGTTTTCAAAAAACTTGCTACCTAATTTATTGTCATAAGTATCCTAGATCCAGAAGACAATCTCAAGAGCCAACTGCTTAGCAAGAATTGGTTAATATGCAATCATTCCTTGTCCTTAAGGATCGTTCTGACTTTGATTTTTACGTCTGACATATAAGAGTGGTATTGGATGAAAGGGTTCATCAGAGAAATTGCATTGTTTAACAGCGCCATCTATTTCCATTCAGGAGAGCCTTCTTGACTACCATTTGCTGATTTGGTATTTACCCATTTGTATATTATGGTTGCTATGTATAGAAACATGGGTTACTTTCTAAGGATATGAAATGCACAATTTATGTATACTGTATACTGATAGGAAATTAATTGGGGGTGCAAATATACCGAATTTGGATTAATTACATGCTTGAAATCATTTCCTGTTCTACAATATATATATATATATATATATATATATATATATATATATATATATATATATATATATATATATATATATATATATATATATATATATATATATATATACATATATATATATATATATATATATATATATATATATATATATATATATATATATATATGTATATACATTTAGATATATATTGTTTAATCCCAACTGTTCACTATGGATGTTAAAACTTCTCCATGGCAACTTCATAACGTTGCTATTCCAGCAGCTGTTAGGATTGTCGCAGTTGTATATTTCATTTGTAACCCCATTCTTGCCTGAAAATCACCTTAACAAGTATCACCTGGATCTAGGATACCTGTGATGATATCTTTGGAAAATTGAAGGTTGTAAGTTTGGTTCTGACAAACGCTTTTCCTTCAGATATTGTCAAAGAATTGCCTATGTCACAAATATAACACCGAATAGCCAGGATATTGTGAGTACTACAGGCATGAACAGAATGGGTCAGTTTCACCATAGGAATAGGTGGAATGAATGTAGATGCCACGGCATCAGTAAATTCAACTTAAGTTTTACTTACCGGTATTAATGTAAAACATAACTAAGTCTGAGACCAAAACTGCTAAGTATGCGTTTTCTAATGAACACATATTCAAAACATTAATTTGAATAGAAATTTGTTCCTTTTTTTAACTGAGCACGTTTCTGTGAACACTTTAAATGAAAGCTGTTCTTTGTGTTTTACAGAACTCTTGCTTTTTTTAATGAGAAATATCCACACTTTTCTCCCCTATTCTTTAGTACATCATTCCTAAAATGGAAAGCTCCGTTAACCCATTCATGCTTATAGGGGCCAGGAAGGCCTGATGATAATGGTGATAACTTTTTAAAGAAAGTTTTATTTATATTACATATTGGAAGGAGAAATCTTTGTCAGAGCCAAACCCAAACATCCTCTTCAAGTATGTTTTGAATATTGTTTTATTTTTAAGTTATTGTCAAAAGTATGATAGCTCCTGATGACAACTTTCAAATGAACTCTAAGCAGGAAAGTAACCAGTGAGATGGTACAAATACACCACTGACATGGAACATGAAAATGCTCCACTTTCAGACATTGGATATTTTCATAACTAAAAGCTATAATGTTTCAAGCAAACAGCTTTTATCAGGCTTTCATGCTTCTTTTGGTAATTTTCTTTTTTGTGGATATGAATTTTTAATCAACGTTGACTTATGTGTATGTTATGTTCAATTACAGATTAATAATTTTTCCTGTATGAGGTTTTTAATCTATGAAATGCGCCTTTTAACCCATTGTACCTGGAGATGGCCTTCTCGGGTGCTCTAGACATGAATGAGTTAATGGTAGCATTTTAATGGTACACATTATCTAGTGGGAAATAAGGTACCATGGAGTGGGAGGAGAGGGTAAGACCATACATGTTTTTACGAGAATATGGATGGGTCTTCTTTATACTTCAAGCAGCTGTTAGCTGATAGAGGGGGTTTCAGAGGTTCCAAAACATACCTGACGCATGAAATATGTACTTAAGACTTACAGATATTATAAAATATACTTACAGTGCAATTTTTCCAAGATTTTCTTAAAAGGAACCATTCTTCTTAAAAGTTTGTCCTCTTCACTAAAAAGCAGTGTCTCTACCTTCAAATTTTTCAAAATAAGTTTTGAATAGAGGATAGAGTTGTAAGGCATTTGTTGAAAGGGGGTGGGGGGGGGGGTACATAAAACACCCTTTATATTCCATACCCTCTTTAATCACAAGCATGCCACATTTTCAACACACACCTGTTGTAGATGTGGATCCTTACAGAAAATGTACGATAAACGCTGGCATGAGCTGAATTAGCCAGATACTCCAAAAACTGAAATACTTTAATAGGGTAATGATATACCAATTGCTTTTTATGTATAACTCTTTATTTATCATGGTTCTTGTAACTGTTATTTTTCACTGGCGGCTATGTTGGGATAGGGAAGTGGACAGGTTTCAAGTCCACCCATGAGGCACTTTATCACTATACAGGCGAACTTGCATGTGGCGGACTCCATGGGACCAGAAAAATTGGTCCGTTATGTACAAAGTCTGTTATATACATATTACACATACTTGATATGCATGGGACTGGGACCAAGCATATCTTCCGTCATAGCCAAAAGTCCAGCATACAGTGGTCTGCCATATGCAAGTTCGCTTGTATTACAAATCAGTGCCAGCCAGGTTATGACTGCTATGGTCCGACTCTGCCTTGTGTTCAAATCAGCTGTCCTCCCTGGGTTTGAATTGGTTCTCAATCTAAAAACTCAAACCTCAAGGGGAATTCTATGTAACTTACTGAATTTTACAGAAAGCATGACGATTGTAAATCCCATTGTGTGATTTTGTTTACTCTTGAACTTATGTATGTACGATGGTACCTCATTTTATCCTGATTTTTTTTTATGTATTGTACCCGAGGCAAAGGAAGGTATCAAGTTGCATTTACTGCTCTATAAATTTTCTGTAAATTTTTTTTTTTTTGACCAATTTACTTGCCTGTCTGTTTCATCAAACAGACAGTTTTTGTCCAATTATCAATCCTCAAAATGAATTTAGGTATCTGCTGGGAATATCCTAGCTGTGTTCACTATTTCATGACCAGAGTACCTTGTGGAAAGTGTCCTCTGGGAGGTCATACTGAAAATAACTACATAACTAAGTTGCACTTTGAAATTACTCAAAGGAATTTGGTAATTCTGATGAACATTTCTCCAAATATTTCCTGAAAAGTACATAGGTATAGACATTAATGGGATAACTACAAATTGTACTATAGGAATCACACAGTGGTAAACTTCAAAATAGTTTGTACTTTAATGTGTGTAATTAACATGTTCAAATGACTCAACTTATGATTTGCAGGTGCAACTTGAAATTTATTTTGCAGCCAAATTTTAGAAGCATATTTTATGTATTCAGCCTAGTTGCCATACAATTGTACCATTTTATTTTACGAACTTTAATAAGTTATTCATTGTTTCTGTTTTAAAGAAATTGTGTATTGATCTTATCTTTGTCTTATTTCCTTTGAATAGGAATGTAAAATTTGAAATCATGATTTTGCCCACTGCATGAGGTGCTGGATGCCCGCCCATGAAGAGAAATGTCCAACTGTCCCACTGTTGCAACAGCTTGCAACGAGGGCTTTGAAACATGTAACCTTCAGTTATTGTATATATCAACTTTCCATGTCTCTGTTATTGATATGAAGGCCTGTATGGTAGTGCCATCTGGTGGCAAATTTAAAAACCATTTACCACACACACGCCAGCCCCATAATATTGCTATGTGGTACATTTGCTGATACAGATAGGTTTGGAGGGAATGAGAGTCAAGACCACCCCACCCACAATGAATAGTTCAAGATGTTGATTTTTTGATAAGAACAGTCACTTTTCTAATCTTTTGTTTTGAATAAACCCAATGAGGTAGATCTACCTACCTGTATTAAAGGAGGAACCCTCCTCATACAAACAAGCCCCCTCCAAAGAATTCCTGGATCTGACCTTGTTGTCAGAGTTATTATTTGTGCTCTAGGACTATGGAGGGACTCCCCTCCATATTTCAAAGGCTTCTGAATGTCTTTCAAGATATTATTTCCCCAACAGTGGTATATGGGCGCTGCTGCTGCTAATAAAGGAGTTGGGTGTTATTGTATGGATGCACCCAAATCCTGAACCCATTCATATCTGAGAGTTCACATTGGTCTGACAGCCCTCAACATGGCTCTTCAAATAGAACAATCCGGGAAAAGTTATTTGAAGAGGGATTGTCAGACCAAGCCAAAGCAATAAAAATGACTGATATTATTTCTTTAAATTACATCAAGTACTGGTTTTCACTATCGGTAGCAAACCATGAGTACGCTGCAAATGTGAATGGTTTATTTCCCATGCATATTGATTAGTCTGTCAACTTCGAGCATCATAACTCGCCATATTGAAAAATATTTGAAAATATTTTAGGAGGGATTGTTTAACCCATCCAATGCTGAGGCTACTTTTGTCCAATGCACTAGGTGACTAGGATTCAAAAATCTTTGAAAACCATCTAAACCCTATCATGTTAGTATTCATTTGATAGTTCACGTTGAGTACTCTTTAGATGAGTATCCATATGCCAGGGTTTCAGTCATTTCTAAGTCTTTTTGCATCATTTTGTATTAGCCATATTTGCCACCAGCTGAGCAGCATAAGGGTTAGCCCATCATAGGCAACTTTCAGTCAATGTGTATGCCCCAGGCGTGAAATGTCAAGACAAATGTGCTGGATAGAATTGAAATAAATGTGTCAGCAAAGTCCCACATGTAAATGTTCAACCTTATACCTTAACATTGTATACTGCTATCAGAATGTGATGGGGGTAATAAGCTATACTAAAGATTTCAGGGGTAAATCTAGAAGGAAACTGACTAGTTCAGCTCCATTCCTGCCCGATGCCATAATGCATGTGTTTTGCATAGGGTTTTGAAGTGCAATAGAACGTCGATGTATCTAAGTTTCTGAGCACTTAACTCACAGGTCTAGCCCCACCAGTATATTGGTTATTGGCGGATCATGT
Organism: Maea johnstoni; assembly: GCA_963942565.1. NCBI lineage: Eukaryota > Metazoa > Annelida > Polychaeta > Spionida > Magelonidae > Maea > Maea johnstoni. Next base: position 12,604,749 of record OZ012695.1, read on the forward strand.
TAACCCATTCACACCTGGAGTGTCCACAGGGAAATGGCTTTAAATTAACGCAATGCATTGAGAGGTATTTGCTTGGGAAATGTTCTTATTGTGTTTGATAATACTCCTTCACTTGTATTTGAAATATTACTTTTATTGATGAGTAACTTTCGAAGTTATCAGACCATTTATGCACTGCAGGTGGAAATGGATTAACACTGCCAGGGTTTCGGTCATTTTTCAGGTGTTTTGCATCCTTTTGCATTGGCAAAATTTGCCCCAGCAGCATAGGGGTTAAAGAGAAATAGGTGAGGAGTGGAATCAATTATAACTTGGAATGAAATCTCTTTGAAATGAGATAATGGTATGGAAGACCCTGTCTCATGTATTCTTAGCTTTTAAGTCAGCAGGTTTCTGCATTCTTCAATTATTTGTACATGCCACTATTATTTTGATGTTATTTGTATATTGGAAACAATATTATGGCTGTGTATTGTGTTATTATATGAAATGATTAAAATTACCTTTGTTTTTATAGAAAAAGTCAGTGATGTGTTATTCTTATCTAAATGTTTATTACCATATATTTACTATCTAAAGACATTATGGTTAGAATTTGTATAATCTAAGCTGGTAGTGGTTAGAATATAACAGCAATGACAATAGAATTATTAACCCTTCCAATGCTGGGTCCACTTTCGTCCGAAGCTCAAGAACGCTAAAATCTTCTTTCTTCGTTTAGAACCATCTAAACCCTGTAATGTTGGTATTCATTGGAAAGCTCTCGCAGAGTACTCTCAGATGAGTACCCATGTGCCAGGGTTTCAGTCATTTTCCTGTTTTTTTGCATCATTTTGTATTGGCCAAATTAGCCTACAGCAGCATAAGGGTTAAGACAAGTTCTTCAAAGGGCAGGTTGCAAAAAAGCCATGATTACCCCCAGTATCCGATGAAGCCAATAATTGGCAAACACGTTGAATTTGACCCTCACTGGCATATTCTAGAATAATTTGCTGATAGGTCTCATGCCTCTTGAAATATGGGTCATTAAGTGCACCATCTTCACATTAACAATTCCCTCCAAACCAATAATTGTTTTTAAACTTTGGCTACAACCAAGATGCACCCACTGCATTATAATGTAGCTGATATAAAGTAAGTGTTGTAAGTAAAAAAAAATGAGATTGATGATACGTGTTATGCTTCTTGAGATACAGTGTCATACAGTGCACCATACCAGTATGACTTTTACATTTATAATTCCTTCCAAATATATCATTTCTTTTCATCATATGCTGGCTTTCACCAACACTTAATACATCCTCTACATTTTAATTTTACTGATGTAAAGTAAGTTTCGCGAGAAAAGAAAAATATTTTGTTTTTGATAATTCACTTATGGAGAGGAAAGTCTATCTTTCTGTAAACGGCCGTCACTGTTCTTTGGAACTTTCTCATGAATTTTTGACATAAACAGCATTTAGAGATCTCTTGGTTAGGCATACTGAAATAAGGCATGATCAGTAAGTGTATTTTTCAGAGTTCCTTGCTTAAATCGCGCATTCTCAAAGCAAACACAATTATTTTTGCATAATGGGCACAGATAAATAGATCCATAAGTGCAATACAACTCGATTCTAAATCAGGACTAATAATGGTACAAGAGGCATAACCAATTGTTGCATGACTAATATTTTCCTTAAAATTCACCCTCCTACAATTAATTTCATGGTCAATGCATTGCCATAAGACTCGCAAACTGTTAGAAAATGGTGACTGCTCCTGTTTTGGAATATACCTAAAATTTGAAATAATAGCCTAATTCCACACGCTCATTCATAATTTCGGTGCGTGATATCAATGAGACCTGCAAAACCACTTTGACACCTAAAACCACGCTATGCATACTAGAATAGTATCTTATTACCGGTAAGTGAACCGTTAATAAATGAATAGTGACAGAACAGGTTCTGCCCATCTGAAATTTCTCAGGGCCAGAACAATATTATGGCTGTGTATTGTGTTATTATATGAAATGATAAAAATTACCTTTGTTTTATAGAAAAGGTCAGTGATGTGTTATTCTAACAAAATAATCTTTTGAAGTTTGAAATATTTTTTTATTGTCAAAGCTCATCCATACTGGACTCAAGAGGTACAAGCAGTATATGCATTATGATAAAAGCAAAAAGGTCATTTAATATACATTGCATCAAAGACAAAATACATCAGTAGCAATGTGAAATATTTGCCGAAAAAATATGGCTTAGCAAAATTATCAGCGGTCAGTCCAATGAAAGATTTTTTTCACGACAGTGATGCGGAATCAGGATTCAACTTTACTGTGATACTATTGTATATGTATTTTCAAGTGCTATTGGCTCATCTGAAAATTATGAGTATTTCCTTGACGAGCTAAGCGAGATTTTAGAATCGAGAGAGCGCAATTTCACTAGAAGTAACTCTCTCACCAATAACCAAAGCCATATGCTAGAATTGTAGAACGAATTTTTAAGAAACACTGCTCTGAGGGCCGTGTGGTTTAAGGCGCCGCCACTGACTGCACGCTGTCTCTCACCTCTGTCTGGGTCCGAATCCCGGCCTGGGCATGTGAGAAAGTTGCCAGTGACTTGGGAGTAGGCGGTGGATTTCACCGGCTACTCCGGTTTTCTCCAATACTTACAACTGGCTAGTCACAAATTAGCCATAATTGGCATAAATATGACGAAAAACAAAATTCCAAATCCTGATTGCCGCCAACCTAATTAAAGAATACACCGTTCCAATAAATACATTTTACGGCACAATGAACTCTGCAACTTTAGACTACAGCATGGAACAATTCCTGCTGAATACACTCCCTTGGTGAACTATGGAATATTAACTTCTCAATCTTTCAGACCACTTGCCAATTTCCTCTATTTTTCCAATCCATAACCTACCACAGTTACGCAAACCTACCCATAAGCCCTGTCCCTTAAAGTGGTCTAAATATACTAAAGAAACTATCTATGAGAAATCTAACATCCCGGTGGGTAAGGCACTAGACTAATTGCTATGCTGCTAACAAACAGGATCTTTACTTATGCTTGGACATTGTAATTAAAATTCTTAAAACAGCCCGAGAACAAAATGGCAAACGATATCATAACCTATGTATCAATACAAGTATATCAAGAGGCTTCGAAAATTATATACCATTGATAAATACGATAGTAAACCAGCTGTAATGAAAAGGTTGGGTTTGTCCGTTTGTAATTTTAATCATATCTCCTCAAAATTCTTTTAGTTGCAAAATATTCCAGAGCAGCCATATATCCCAGTATCCATGCGACCGCACACTTAGGGCTAACTAACCTATGTATCAACAGTTCAAAAAGCTTGGCAAACATATATATAACCGATAAATACGACATAATAAGAAGATGGGGATGGTGTCCATTAATGATATCACTCATTATTAATTCTACTTAAAACTATTCTCTGAGTCTAAGTATGGCATAAAATACTAGTATGTCATTTGCATTCGTTCTAGCTAGATTCATCCTGGTGATGGCAATAATGCGATTTGTAAATATATTGCAATACATTAATCTGCTTAGCGTAGTTGACCAACTTTTAACTTATGCAAGTTATTAGATCGAATAAAAGTGTTCTACTGTAAAGTTATCATAGTCGTAAATAATTAAGAATATATCTATTGAAAGAAAGATTCTTTGTTTTGCTACTTTGCGGATTTTCCATACTCTTTAATAACAATGATAATATTGTCATTTGATATTGCGCCCTTTCCATATAGACATGCTCAAAGGCGCAATACATCCCATTGTCAAAGGATAGATGTTGATATCCACATAGTTGATTGATATAAACATCTGTGAACAGATGCGTTTTCAGTTGTCGTTTGAAGGTTGCCACACTCCCAGCTGCCCGAATATTATTTGGAAGCCGATTGCATAGTTTTGAGGCACGGGCACTAAACGATCTGTCATCGTAGGTTTTCATGTTGGTTCTCGGCCCGGGGGGGGGGGGGGGGGGGGGGGGGGCACTTAGGTACAGAGGGGGGCCGCACCCGCGTTACGTATTTCGAGGAAGAAGGGGTCTTTTTTTTAAGACCTCCGCATGTAAGCGCTTTTGTAAAAGAAGGGTACTTTTTGTACCCAGGTACGAAGTATGGGGGTCAAAATCCCCTTACAATCCAAGAAATACACGCGGCTCTGACGCCGAGTGACTCCCGAAGTGACTGGGCTTCCGAGTTTGCTGCCGCCAATTGCTGCCGCCAAACACGCGGAGGATTATAAAATCTGAAGTTAAAATATGTGGCCCCATCCAATGTCAGTGTTTTGATAAAAGAAGGGGTGTTTACTTAGTGGAAAAAGTCAGCGTTTTTATTAAAATAAGGGTGCTTTTTTGGCCAGAAATCAGTGCTTTAGGGGTATTTTTTAATTTTGATAACGAGCGTATGCGCCCTCCTAAATACCCAAGTGCCCCCCGGGGTTCTCGGCTCGCAGAGTAAGTTCTTGGATGTTGATCTCAGTGTCCGTGGTGGGACATACTGGGCCAATTTCATTAAGGTGAGATAAACCCACCCAACTTAGACTAGGTGTCAACTCTGATACCTGGTTCGGCTGTTACCTGGTTTAGAAGTTAAACCAGTCTAACTTTAGTCCAATTTCATTAAATGAGTTAGTACCAGGTAACAACCAAACCTAGTCTCAACTATCTAGGCCTTGGTTTTCGCTCTATTTTGGGCATTGGCAAGGGCTTGTGGTCAGTATAACAAAGGCTATGAGTAGAGGACCCCTTGTTGAGAGAATAGAAACCTTCACTCCCTCAACAAAGCCTATTGCATCTATAGTGGATGATCAGTGTATGGTATCATTTCTTTGTAATGAAAATACATGTATTAAGTATTGTATGTAATTATGATGTAGAATGATAATAAAAAGTATGGAATATAAGATAAAGTTGATACATGCAATATTTACCATTGTCAATTTTAATTGATTTGAGATTTATTCTGACTTATGTGTCAGATGCTTCAATGCTGCACTCTGCAATTCAAGACATGTATCAGCACCACTCAAACTATCTATGAATATCAAAATGTAAGTGCAGAAGCAAGATATCTTTAAAATGCAAATGCTAGTGGTTTATTTTACTACTAAGACAAGTTTCTTAGTTTGCTCCCAAACTGTGTTATTCTTTTGCTTTTTATTTGAGAGATTTTTCAAAGAGAGAGGTACCTGACATTTTTGTTGACAAATCTATGATAAAAAGCATTTTTGGGGAAACGTGACAAATGACATCTGTACAACTTTATTAGCATTAAGGTGTGTTAGATTTGTCTGCATCACATAATGTATGCAAATTTACAAGCATGATTTTTTTTCTGAAGAAAATGTGTTTTAGTTATGATTGTACCAGAATAACCATGAAATGGCTATGTATGTGCTAAGTCCAGTTTATATACTCAAAAATAGCCCTTATATCAGCCATATTAATATTAAGACCAGGCCATACTAGGATATAAACCACCCCTCCCCTGGTCTAAAGTTAGTACCATATTTGTGACCTGGTTCAACTTTAGACCAGGTACTAAGTGCTTAATGAAATTGGCCTAACTTTGACACCTGGTCTATATTCAAGTTGTGACCTGGTTTAACTTTAAACCAGGTATCAAGTGGCTTAATGAAATTGGCCTACTCTCTCAGCAGTTCCCTCAGATAAGAAGGTGCGGTTCCATGCACAGGGGCTTGTATCGTTGATCACAGTAGTCACAGCCGTACTAGTAATATAGCTGTGGTTCCATGCAAACACTTGTACGCCAGTAGCAGAATCTTGAATTCAATTCTCTTCCTGACTGGTAGCAGTGCAGTTCCTTAAGTACTGGAGTGATATGGTCGTGCTTCTTTGTAAGAGTGATCACCCTGGCAGTGTTATATTCATAGTGCGTCATTTATACCATTCATGTCAGTAATGTACCAATCAATGAACCCCCTGGGAGGGGGGGGGGGGGGTGGGGGAATGTTTGTTTGTTTGTTTCGTAATCGCATTGGCCGGGCTTTGCACACTGTGCTGGGCCTACGGGTGCTTAGGTATTCAGACTGTGCTGGGTATACTGGTGCTTAGGTGTGCACACTGTGCTGGGTATACTGGTGCTTAGGGAGGTAGACTGTGCTGGGTATACTGGTGCTTAGGTATTCAGACTGTGCTGGGTATACTGGTGCTTAGGGAGGTAGACTGTGCTGGGTATACTGGTGCTTAGGTGTGCACACTGTGCTGGGTATACTGGTGCTTAGGTATTCAGACTGTGCTGGGCATACTGGTGCTTAGGTATGCACACTGTGCTGGGTATACTGGTGCTTAGGTATGCACACTGTGCTGGGTATACTGGTGCTTAGGGAGGTAGACTGTGCTGGGTATACTGGTGCTTAGGTATTCAGACTGTGCTGGGTATACTGGTGCTTAGGGAGGTAGACTGTGCTGGGTATACTGGTGCTTAGGTATGCACACTGTGCTGGGTATACTGGTGCTTAGGTATTCAGACTGTGCTGGGCATACTGGTGCTTTGGTATGCACACTGTGCTGGGTATACTGGTGCTTAGGTATGCACACTGTGCTGGGTATACTGGTGCTTAGGTATTCAGACCGTGCTAGGCATACTGGTGCTTAGGGAGGTAGACTGTGCTGGGTATACTGGTGCTTAGGGAGGCACACTGTGCTGGGTATACTGGTGCTTAGGTATTCAGACTGTGCTGGGTATACTGGTGCTTAGGTATGCACACTGTGCTGGGTATACTGGTGCTTAGGTATGCACACTGTGCTGGGTATACTGGTGCTTAGGTATTCAGACTGTGCTGGGCATACTGGTGCTTAGGTATGCACACTGTGCTGGGTATACTGGTGCTTAGGTATTCAGACCGTGCTAGGCATACTGGTGCTTAGGGAGGTAGACTGTGCTGGGTATACTGGTGCTTAGGGAGGCACACTGTGCTGGGTATACTGGTGCTTAGGTATGCACACTGTGCTGGGCATACTGGTGCTTAGGTATTCACACTGTGCTGGGCATACTGGTGCTTAGGTATGCACACTGTGCTGGGTATACTGGTGCTTAGGTATGCACACTGTGCTGGGTATACTGGTGCTTAGGTATGCACACTGTGCTGGGTATACTGGTGCTTAGGTATGCACACTGTGCTGGGCATACTGGTGCTTAGGTATTCACACTGTGCTGGGCATACTGGTGCTTAGGTATGCACACTGTGCTGGGTATACTGGTGCTTAGGTATGCACACTGTGCTGGGCATACTGGTGCTTAGGTATGCACACTGTGCTGGGTATACTGGTGCTTAGGGAGGTAGACTGTGCTGGGTATACTGGTGCTTAGGGAGGCACACTGTGCTGGGCATACTGGTGCTTAGGGAGGCAGACTGTGCTGGGTATACTGGTGCTTAGGGATGTAGACTGTGCTGGGCATACTGGTGCTTAGGTATTCAGACTGCGCTGGGCATACTGGTGCTTAGGTATGCACACTGTGCTGGGTATACTGGTGCTTAGGTATGCACACTGTGCTGGGCATACTGGTGCTTAGGTATGCACACTGTGCTGGGCCTACTGGTGCTTAGGTATTCAGACTGTGCTGGGCATACTGGTGCTTAGGTATGCACACTGTGCTGGGCCTACTGGTGCTTAGGTATTCACACTGTGCTGGGTATACTGGTGCTTAGGTATGCACACTGTGCAGGGTATACTGGTGCTTAGGTATGCACACTGTGCTGGGCATACTGGTGCTTAGGTATGCACACTGTGCTGGGCATACTGGTGCTTAGGTATTCAGACTGTGCTGGGCATACTGGTGCTTAGGTATTCAGACTGTGCTGGGTATACTGGTGCTTAGGTATTTTGACTATGCTGGGCATACTGGTGCTTAGGTGTGCACACTGTGCTGGGCATACTGGTGCTTAGGTATTCAGACTGTGCTGGGCATACTGGTGCTTAGGTATTCAGACTGTGCTGGGTATACTGGTGCTTAGGTATGCAGACTGTGCTGGGCATACTGGTGCTTAGGTATTCAGACTGTGCTGGGCATACTGGTGCTTAGGTATGCACACTGTGCTGGGTATACTGGTGCTTAGGTATTCTGACTGTGCTGGGCATCCTGGTGCTTAGGTATTCAGACTGTGCTGGGTATACTGGTGCTTAGGTATTCAGACTGTGCTGGGCATACTGGTGCTTAGGTGTGCACACTGTGCTGGGTATACTGGTGCTTAGGTATGCACACTGTGCTGGGTATACTGGTGCTTAGGTATTCTGACTGTGCTGGGTATACTGGTGCTTAGGTATGCACACTGTGCTGGGCATACTGGTGCTTAGGTATTCAGACTGTGCTGGGTATACTGGTGCTTAGGTATTCAGACTGTGCTGGGCATCCTGGTGCTTAGGTATGCACACTGTGCTGGGCATACTGGTGCTTAGGTATGCACACTGTGCTTGGTATACTGGTGCTTAGGTATTCAGACTGTGCTGGGCATCCTGGTGCTTAGGTATGCACACTGTGCTGGGTATACTGGTGCTTAGGTATCCAGACTGTGCTGGGCATACTGGTGCTTAGGTATGCACACTGTGCTTGGTATACTGGTGCTTAGGTATTCAGACTGTGCTGGGCATCCTGGTGCTTAGGTATGCACACTGTGCTGGGTATACTGGTGCTTAGGTATTCAGACCGTGCTGGGCATACTGGTGCTTGGGTATTCAGACTGTGCTGGGCATACTGGTGCTTAGGTACACAGGTAAAAGTTAACGGGCCTGTACATGCCCGTTCAAAACATGCCCGTTACATGCATAATGATGCACAGGTATAAACGGGCCCGTTAATATAACGGGCATGTTGTGACAGGCTTTTTGGGAGACTGTTGATACATCATTTAATAAACATATACATAAGTGTTGGTTTTGCACCATTTGGCATAATTGTGCTAACGAACCCGTTATTTAACACTTTGAAGACAATTTAACTGTACCGTCTAAATGGGGCCGTTACATGCCCGTCTGAACGGGGCCGTTACATGCCCGTTGTAAAACTTTAGGGCCTCTGTGGGTGCCGATAAGTTTCGGGTCCGTATCAGGACTGGAATTGTCCCATGCCCAGGGCCCACAGAGGATGCGCCCATAATGGACAATAATAAGGCCAGAACTTTTATTTTTTTAGGATGCCATAACGGGCCTGTAACAGGCCCGTTACAGGCCCGTTGGGCCTTCAGACATCTGGCAGCCATATTTTTATCATATTTTTCTCAAATAAAACTTTGAAAATATTTTTGAAATGTTTAAATATATTCAATACCTCAAATAATCAATTGAGCAGAATCTTTTTGTTGCAAGCATTATTCTTTTTGCACTGATATTGACAAAGCATTGGATTGGGATGCAAGATCAGATATTACGTCAGAGATCAGAAATTGGTGTATGAGATGCATTGAACTCTTGTCAGTGTCTGATCTAATAACTTAGCAAGGCATTAGGAAGTGAGATCTTATGGGTAAAAAAACTAAAAACAAAACTTTTCCATTAGTTTTTAGATTTTTGATATTTTGAATTTACAGGCCTGTGACGGGCCTGTTTAAACGGGCCCGTTACATTGCTGTGCACCATTATGCATGTAAGGGGCATGTTATGAACGGGCATGTACAGGCCCGTCAACTTTTACCTGTGTATGCACACTGTGCTGGGTATACTGGTGCATAGGTATTCAGACTGTGCTGGGTATACTGGTGCTTAGGTATTCAGACCGTGCTAGGCATACTGGTGCTTAGGGAGGTAGACTGTGCTGGGTATACTGGTGCTTAGGGAGGAAGACTGTGCTGGGTATACTGGTGCTTAGGGAGGTAGACTGTGCTGGGTATACTGGTGCTTAGGTATTCAGACTGTGCTGGGCATACTGGTGCTTAGGTATGCACACTGTGCTGGGCCTACTGGTGCTTAGGTATTCAGACTGTGCTGGGTATACTGGTGCTTAGGGAGGTAGACTGTGCTGGGCCTACTGGTGCTTAGGTATTCAGACTGTGCTGGGTATACTGGTGCTTAGGTATGCACACTGTGCTGGGTATACTGGTGCTTAGGTATGCACACTGTGCTGGGTATACTGGTGCTTAGGGAGGTAGACTGTGCTGGGTATACTGGTGCTTAGGTATGCACACTGTGCTGGGTATACTGGTGCTTAGGGAGGTAGACTGTGCTGGGTATACTGGTGCTTAGGTATTCAGACTGTGCTGGGCATACTGGTGCTTAGGTATTCAGACTGTGCTGGGCATACTGGTGCTTAGGTATGCACACTGTGCTTGGTATACTGGTGCTTAGGTATTCAGACTGTGCTGGGTATACTGGTGCTTAGGTATTCAGACCGTGCTAGGCATACTGGTGCTTAGGGAGGTAGACTGTGCTGGGTATACTGGTGCTTAGGGAGGCACACTGTGCTGGGTATACTGGTGCTTAGGTATTCAGACTGTGCTGGGTATACTGGTGCTTAGGGATGTAGACTGTGCTGGGTATACTGGTGCTTAGGTATGCACACTGTGCTGGGTATACTGGTGCTTAGGGAGGTAGACTGTGCTGGGTATACTGGTGCTTAGGTATTCAGACTGCGCTGGGTATACTGTTGCTAAGGTGTGCACACTGTGCTGGGCATACTGGTGCTTAGGTATTCAGACTGTGCTGGGCATACTGGTGCTTAGGTATTCAGACTGTGCTGGGTATACTGGTGCTTAGGTATGCACACTGTGCTGGGCATACTGGTGCTTAGGTATTCAGACTGTGCTGGGCATACTGGTGCTTAGGTATTCAGACTGTGCTGGGCATACTGGTGCTTAGGTTTCCAGACTGTGCTGGGTATACTGGTGCTTAGGTATGCACACTGTGCTGGGCATACTGGTGCTTAGGTATTCAGACTGTGCTGGGCATACTGGTGCTTAGGTATCCAGACTGTGCTGGGCATACTGGTGCTTAGGTATGCACACTGTGCTGGGTATACTGGTGCTTAGATATGCACACTGTGCTGGGCATACTGGTGCTTAGATATGCACACTGTGCTGGGCATACTGGTGCTTAGGTATTCAGACTGTGCTGGGTATACTGGTGCTTAGGTATTCAGACTGTGCTGGGTATACTGGTGCTTAGGTATTCAGACTGTGCTGGGTATACTGGTGCTTAGGTATGCACACTGTGCTGGGCCTACTGGTGCTTAGGTTTCCAGACTGTGCTGGGTATACTGGTGCTTAGGTATGCACACTGTGCTGGGCATACTGGTGCTTAGATATGCACACTGTGCTGGGCCTACTGGTGCTTAGGTATTCAGACTGTGCTGGGCATACTGGTGCTTAGGTTTCCAGACTGTGCTGGGTATACTGGTGCATAGGTATGCACACTGTGCTGGGCATACTGGTGCTTAGATATGCACACTGTGCTGGGCATACTGGTGCTTAGGTATGCACACTGTGCTGGGTATACTGGTGCTTAGGTATTCAGACTGTGCTGGGCATACTGGTGCTTAGGTATGCACACTGTGCTGGGTATACTGGTGCTTAGGTATGCACACTGTGCTGGGTATACTGGTGCTTAGGGAGGTAGACTGTGCTGGGTATACTGGTGCTTAGGTATGCACACTGTGCTGGGTATACTGGTGCTTAGGGAGGTAGACTGTGCTGGGTATACTGGTGCTTAGGTATTCAGACTGTGCTGGGCATACTGGTGCTTAGGTATTCAGACTGTGCTGGGCATACTGGTGCTTAGGTATGCACACTGTGCTTGGTATACTGGTGCTTAGGTATTCAGACTGTGCTGGGTATACTGGTGCTTAGGTATTCAGACCGTGCTAGGCATACTGGTGCTTAGGGAGGTAGACTGTGCTGGGTATACTGGTGCTTAGGGAGGCACACTGTGCTGGGTATACTGGTGCTTAGGTATTCAGACTGTGCTGGGTATACTGGTGCTTAGGGATGTAGACTGTGCTGGGTATACTGGTGCTTAGGTATGCACACTGTGCTGGGTATACTGGTGCTTAGGGAGGTAGACTGTGCTGGGTATACTGGTGCTTAGGTATTCAGACTGCGCTGGGTATACTGTTGCTAAGGTGTGCACACTGTGCTGGGCATACTGGTGCTTAGGTATTCAGACTGTGCTGGGCATACTGGTGCTTAGGTATTCAGACTGTGCTGGGTATACTGGTGCTTAGGTATGCACACTGTGCTGGGCATACTGGTGCTTAGGTATTCAGACTGTGCTGGGCATACTGGTGCTTAGGTATTCAGACTGTGCTGGGCATACTGGTGCTTAGGTTTCCAGACTGTGCTGGGTATACTGGTGCTTAGGTATGCACACTGTGCTGGGCATACTGGTGCTTAGGTATTCAGACTGTGCTGGGCATACTGGTGCTTAGGTATCCAGACTGTGCTGGGCATACTGGTGCTTAGGTATGCACACTGTGCTGGGTATACTGGTGCTTAGATATGCACACTGTGCTGGGCATACTGGTGCTTAGATATGCACACTGTGCTGGGCATACTGGTGCTTAGGTATTCAGACTGTGCTGGGTATACTGGTGCTTAGGTATTCAGACTGTGCTGGGTATACTGGTGCTTAGGTATTCAGACTGTGCTGGGTATACTGGTGCTTAGGTATGCACACTGTGCTGGGCCTACTGGTGCTTAGGTTTCCAGACTGTGCTGGGTATACTGGTGCTTAGGTATGCACACTGTGCTGGGCATACTGGTGCTTAGATATGCACACTGTGCTGGGCCTACTGGTGCTTAGGTATTCAGACTGTGCTGGGCATACTGGTGCTTAGGTTTCCAGACTGTGCTGGGTATACTGGTGCTTAGGTATGCACACTGTGCTGGGCATACTGGTGCTTAGATATGCACACTGTGCTGGGCATACTGGTGCTTAGGTATGCACACTGTGCTGGGTATACTGGTGCTTAGGTATTCAGACTGTGCTGGGCATACTGGTGCTTAGGTATGCACACTGTGCTGGGTATACTGGTGCTTAGGTATTCAGACTGTGCTGGGTATACTGGTGCTTAGGGAGGTAGACTGTGCTGGGTATACTGGTGCTTAGGTATGCACACTGTGCTGGGCATACTGGTGCTTAGGTATTCAGACTGTGCTGGGTATACTGGTGCTTAGGTATGCACACTGTGCTGGGCATACTGGTGCTTAGGTATTCAGACTGTGCTGGGCATACTGGTGCTTAGGTATTCAGACTGTGCTGGGCATACTGGTGCTTAGGTTTCCAGACTGTGCTGGGTATACTGGTGCTTAGGTATGCACACTGTGCTGGGCATACTGGTGCTTAGGTATTCAGACTGTGCTGGGCATACTGGTGCTTAGGTATCCAGACTGTGCTGGGCATACTGGTGCTTAGGTATGCACACTGTGCTGGGTATACTGGTGCTTAGATATGCACACTGTGCTGGGCATACTGGTGCTTAGATATGCACACTGTGCTGGGCATACTGGTGCTTAGGTATTCAGACTGTGCTGGGTATACTGGTGCTTAGGTATTCAGACTGTGCTGGGTATACTGGTGCTTAGGTATTCAGACTGTGCTGGGTATACTGGTGCTTAGGTATGCACACTGTGCTGGGCCTACTGGTGCTTAGGTTTCCAGACTGTGCTGGGTATACTGGTGCTTAGGTATGCACACTGTGCTGGGCATACTGGTGCTTAGATATGCACACTGTGCTGGGCCTACTGGTGCTTAGGTATTCAGACTGTGCTGGGCATACTGGTGCTAAGGTTTCCAGACTGTGCTGGGTATACTGGTGCTTAGGTATGCACACTGTGCTGGGCATACTGGTGCTTAGATATGCACACTGTGCTGGGCATACTGGTGCTTAGGTATGCACACTGTGCTGGGTATACTGGTGCTTAGGTATTCAGACTGTGCTGGGCATACTGGTGCTTAGGTATGCACACTGTGCTGGGTATACTGGTGCTTAGGTATTCAGACTGTGCTGGGTATACTGGTGCTTAGGGAGGTAGACTGTGCTGGGTATACTGGTGCTTAGGTATGCACACTGTGCTGGGCATACTGGTGCTTAGGTATGCACACTGTGCTGGGCATACTGGTGCTTAGGTATGCACACTGTGCTGGGTATACTGGTGCTTAGGTTTCCAGACTGTGCTGGGCATACTGGTGCTTAGGGAGGTAGACTGTGCTGGGTATACTGGTGCTTAGGTATGCACACTGTGCTGGGCATACTGGTGCTTAGGTATGCACACTGTGCTTGGCATACTGGTGCTTAGGTATTCACACTGTGCTGGGTATACTGGTGCTTAGGTATTCTGACTGTGCTGGGCATACTGGTGCTTAGGGAGGTAGACTGTGCTGGGTATACTGGTGCTTAGGTATTCACACTGTGCTGGGTATACTGGTGCTTAGGTGTGCACACTGTGCTGGGTATACTGGTGCTTAGGTATTCACACTGTGCTGGGTATACTGGTGCTTAGGTATGCACACTGTGCTGGGCATACTGGTGCTTAGGTATGCACACTGTGCTGGGCATACTGGTGCTTAGGTATGCACACTGTGCTGGGCATACTGGTGCTTAGGTATTCAGACTGTGCTGGGCATACTGGTGCTTAGGTTTCCAGACTGTGCTGGGTATACTGGTGCTTAGGTGTGCACACTGTGCTGGGCATACTGGTGCTTAGGTTTCCAGACTGTGCTGGGTATACTGGTGCTTAGGTATGCACACTGTGATGGGCATACTGGTGCTTAGGTTTCCAGACTGTGCTGGGTATACTGGTGCTTAGGTGTGCACACTGTGCTGGGCATACTGGTGCTTAGGTTTCCAGACTGTGCTGGGTATACTGGTGCTTAGGTATTCACACTGTGCTGGGTATACTGGTGCTTAGGTGTGCACACTGTGCTGGGCATACTGGTGCTTAGGTATTCAGACTGTGCTGGGCATACTGGTGCTTAGGTTTCCAGACTGTGCTGGGTATACTGGTGCTTAGGTGTGCACACTGTGCTGGGTATACTGGTGCTTAGGTATTCAGACTGTGCTGGGTATACTGGTGCTTAGGTATTCAGACTGTGCTGGGTATACTGGTGCTTAGGTGTGCACACTGTGCTGGGTATACTGGTGCTTAGGTATGCACACTGTGCTGGGTATACTGGTGCTTAGGTATTCAGACTGTGCTGGGTATACTGGTGCTTAGGTATGCACACTGTGCTGGGCATACTGGTGCTTAGGTATTCTGACTGTGCTGGGTATACTGGTGCTTAGGTATTCAGACTGTGCTGGGTATACTGGTGCTTAGGTATGCACACTGTGCTGGGTATACTGGTGCTTAGGTATGCACACTGTGCTGGGTATACTGGTGCTTAGGTATTCTGACTGTGCTGGGTATACTGGTGCTTAGGTATTCAGACTGTGCTGGGCCTACTGGTGCTTAGGTATTCAGACTGTGCTGGGCATACTGGTGCTTAGGTATTCAGACTGTGCTGGGCATACTGGTGCTTAGGTATGCACACTGTGCTGGGCCTACTGGTGCTTAGGTATTCAGACTGTGCTAGGCATACTGGTGCTTAGGTTTCCAGACTGTGCTGGGTATACTGGTGCTTAGGTATGCACACTGTGCTGGGTATACTGGTGCTTAGGTATTCAGACTGTGCTGGGTATACTGGTGCTTAGGTATTCAGACTGTGCTGGGCATACTGGTGCTTAGGTATGCACACTGTGCTGGGCCTACTGGTGCTTAGGTATTCAGACTGTGCTAGGCATACTGGTGCTTAGGTTTCCAGACTGTGCTGGGTATACTGGTCCTTAGGTATGCACACTGTGCTGGGTATACTGGTGCTTAGGTATTCAGACCGTGCTAGGCATACTGGTGCTTAGGGAGGTAGACTGTGCTGGGTATACTGGTGCTTAGGGAGGCACACTGTGCTGGGTATACTGGTGCTTAGGTATGCACACTGTGCTGGGCATACTGGTGCTTAGGTATTCACACTGTGCTGGGTATACTGGTGCTTAGGTATGCACACTGTGCTGGGCATACTGGTGCTTAGGTATTCACACTGTGCTGGGTATACTGGTGCTTAGGTATGCACACTGTGCTGGGCATACTGGTGCTTAGGTGTGCACACTGTGCTGGGTATACTGGTGCTTAGGTATGCACACTGTGCTGGGTATACTGGTGCTTAGGTATTCAGACTGTGCTGGGCATACTGGTGCTTAGGTATGCACACTGTGCTGGGTATACTGGTGCTTAGGTGTGCACACTGTGCTGGGTATACTGGTGCTTAGGTATGCACACTGTGCTGGGTATACTGGTGCTTAGGTATGCACACTGTGCTGGGTATACTGGTGCTTAGGTATGCACACTGTGCTGGGTATACTGGTGCTTAGGTATGCACACTGTGCTGGGTATACTGGTGCTTAGGTATGCACACTGTGCTGGGTATACTGGTGCTTAGGTATGCACACTGTGCTGGGCATACTGGTGCTTAGGTATGCACACTGTGCTGGGCATACTGGTGCTTAGGTATGCACACTGTGCTGGGTATACTGGTGCTTAGGGAGGTAGACTGTGCTGGGTATACTGGTGCTTAGGGAGGCACACTGTGCTGGGCATACTGGTGCTTAGGTATGCACACTGTGCTGGGTATACTGGTGCTTAGGGATGTAGACTGTGCTGGGCATACTGGTGCTTAGGTATTCAGACTGCGCTGGGCATACTGGTGCTTAGGTATGCACACTGTGCTGGGTATACTGGTGCTTAGGTATGCACACTGTGCTGGGCATACTGGTGCTTAGGTATGCACACTGTGCTGGGCCTACTGGTGCTTAGGTATTCAGACTGTGCTGGGCATACTGGTGCTTAGGTATGCACACTGTGCTGGGCCTACTGGTGCTTAGGTATTCACACTGTGCTGGGTATACTGGTGCTTAGGTATGCACACTGTGCAGGGTATACTGGTGCTTAGGTATGCACACTGTGCTGGGCATACTGGTGCTTAGGTATGCACACTGTGCTGGGCATACTGGTGCTTAGGTATTCAGACTGTGCTGGGCATACTGGTGCTTAGGTATTCAGACTGTGCTGGGTATACTGGTGCTTAGGTATTTTGACTATGCTGGGCATACTGGTGCTTAGGTGTGCACACTGTGCTGGGCATACTGGTGCTTAGGTATTCAGACTGTGCTGGGCATACTGGTGCTTAGGTATTCAGACTGTGCTGGGTATACTGGTGCTTAGGTATGCAGACTGTGCTGGGCATACTGGTGCTTAGGTATTCAGACTGTGCTGGGCATACTGGTGCTTAGGTATGCACACTGTGCTGGGTATACTGGTGCTTAGGTATTCTGACTGTGCTGGGCATCCTGGTGCTTAGGTATTCAGACTGTGCTGGGTATACTGGTGCTTAGGTATTCAGACTGTGCTGGGCATACTGGTGCTTAGGTGTGCACACTGTGCTGGGTATACTGGTGCTTAGGTATGCACACTGTGCTGGGTATACTGGTGCTTAGGTATTCTGACTGTGCTGGGTATACTGGTGCTTAGGTATGCACACTGTGCTGGGCATACTGGTGCTTAGGTATTCAGACTGTGCTGGGTATACTGGTGCTTAGGTATTCAGACTGTGCTGGGCATCCTGGTGCTTAGGTATGCACACTGTGCTGGGCATACTGGTGCTTAGGTATGCACACTGTGCTTGGTATACTGGTGCTTAGGTATTCAGACTGTGCTGGGCATCCTGGTGCTTAGGTATGCACACTGTGCTGGGTATACTGGTGCTTAGGTATCCAGACTGTGCTGGGCATACTGGTGCTTAGGTATGCACACTGTGCTTGGTATACTGGTGCTTAGGTATTCAGACTGTGCTGGGCATCCTGGTGCTTAGGTATGCACACTGTGCTGGGTATACTGGTGCTTAGGTATTCAGACCGTGCTGGGCATACTGGTGCTTGGGTATTCAGACTGTGCTGGGCATACTGGTGCTTAGGTACACAGGTAAAAGTTAACGGGCCTGTACATGCCCGTTCAAAACATGCCCGTTACATGCATAATGATGCACAGGTATAAACGGGCCCGTTAATATAACGGGCATGTTGTGACAGGCTTTTTGGGAGACTGTTGATACATCATTTAATAAACATATACATAAGTGTTGGTTTTGCACCATTTGGCATAATTGTGCTAATGAACCCGTTATTTAACACTTTGAAGACAATTTAACTGTACCGTCTAAATGGGGCCGTTACATGCCCGTCTGAACGGGGCCGTTACATGCCCGTTGTAAAACTTTAGGGCCTCTGTGGGTGCCGATAAGTTTCGGGTCCGTATCAGGACTGGAATTGTCCCATGCCCAGGGCCCACAGAGGATGCGCCCATAATGGACAATAATAAGGCCAGAACTTTTATTTTTTTAGGATGCCATAACGGGCCTGTAACAGGCCCGTTACAGGCCCGTTGGGCCTTCAGACATCTGGCAGCCATATTTTTATCATATTTTTCTCAAATAAAACTTTGAAAATATTTTTGAAATGTTTAAATATATTCAATACCTCAAATAATCAATTGAGCAGAATCTTTTTGTTGCAAGCATTATTCTTTTTGCACTGATATTGACAAAGCATTGGATTGGGATGCAAGATCAGATATTACGTCAGAGATCAGAAATTGGTGTATGAGATGCATTGAACTCTTGTCAGTGTCTGATCTAATAACTTAGCAAGGCATTAGGAAGTGAGATCTTATGGGTAAAAAAACTAAAAACAAAACTTTTCCATTAGTTTTTAGATTTTTGATATTTTGAATTTACAGGCCTGTGACGGGCCTGTTTAAACGGGCCCGTTACATTGCTGTGCACCATTATGCATGTAAGGGGCATGTTATGAACGGGCATGTACAGGCCCGTCAACTTTTACCTGTGTATGCACACTGTGCTGGGTATACTGGTGCATAGGTATTCAGACTGTGCTGGGTATACTGGTGCTTAGGTATTCAGACCGTGCTAGGCATACTGGTGCTTAGGGAGGTAGACTGTGCTGGGTATACTGGTGCTTAGGGAGGAAGACTGTGCTGGGTATACTGGTGCTTAGGGAGGTAGACTGTGCTGGGTATACTGGTGCTTAGGTATTCAGACTGTGCTGGGCATACTGGTGCTTAGGTATGCACACTGTGCTGGGCCTACTGGTGCTTAGGTATTCAGACTGTGCTGGGTATACTGGTGCTTAGGGAGGTAGACTGTGCTGGGCCTACTGGTGCTTAGGTATTCAGACTGTGCTGGGTATACTGGTGCTTAGGTATGCACACTGTGCTGGGTATACTGGTGCTTAGGTATGCACACTGTGCTGGGTATACTGGTGCTTAGGGAGGTAGACTGTGCTGGGTATACTGGTGCTTAGGTATGCACACTGTGCTGGGTATACTGGTGCTTAGGGAGGTAGACTGTGCTGGGTATACTGGTGCTTAGGTATTCAGACTGTGCTGGGCATACTGGTGCTTAGGTATTCAGACTGTGCTGGGCATACTGGTGCTTAGGTATGCACACTGTGCTTGGTATACTGGTGCTTAGGTATTCAGACTGTGCTGGGTATACTGGTGCTTAGGTATTCAGACCGTGCTAGGCATACTGGTGCTTAGGGAGGTAGACTGTGCTGGGTATACTGGTGCTTAGGGAGGCACACTGTGCTGGGTATACTGGTGCTTAGGTATTCAGACTGTGCTGGGTATACTGGTGCTTAGGGA
This sequence comes from Maea johnstoni, assembly GCA_963942565.1. Lineage (NCBI taxonomy): Eukaryota > Metazoa > Annelida > Polychaeta > Spionida > Magelonidae > Maea > Maea johnstoni. The sequence goes on from OZ012695.1 coordinate 12,624,485, forward strand.
TGTAGACTGTGCTGGGTATACTGGTGCTTAGGTATGCACACTGTGCTGGGTATACTGGTGCTTAGGGAGGTAGACTGTGCTGGGTATACTGGTGCTTAGGTATTCAGACTGCGCTGGGTATACTGTTGCTAAGGTGTGCACACTGTGCTGGGCATACTGGTGCTTAGGTATTCAGACTGTGCTGGGCATACTGGTGCTTAGGTATTCAGACTGTGCTGGGTATACTGGTGCTTAGGTATGCACACTGTGCTGGGCATACTGGTGCTTAGGTATTCAGACTGTGCTGGGCATACTGGTGCTTAGGTATTCAGACTGTGCTGGGCATACTGGTGCTTAGGTTTCCAGACTGTGCTGGGTATACTGGTGCTTAGGTATGCACACTGTGCTGGGCATACTGGTGCTTAGGTATTCAGACTGTGCTGGGCATACTGGTGCTTAGGTATCCAGACTGTGCTGGGCATACTGGTGCTTAGGTATGCACACTGTGCTGGGTATACTGGTGCTTAGATATGCACACTGTGCTGGGCATACTGGTGCTTAGATATGCACACTGTGCTGGGCATACTGGTGCTTAGGTATTCAGACTGTGCTGGGTATACTGGTGCTTAGGTATTCAGACTGTGCTGGGTATACTGGTGCTTAGGTATTCAGACTGTGCTGGGTATACTGGTGCTTAGGTATGCACACTGTGCTGGGCATACTGGTGCTTAGATATGCACACTGTGCTGGGCCTACTGGTGCTTAGGTATTCAGACTGTGCTGGGCATACTGGTGCTTAGGTTTCCAGACTGTGCTGGGTATACTGGTGCTTAGGTATGCACACTGTGCTGGGCATACTGGTGCTTAGATATGCACACTGTGCTGGGCATACTGGTGCTTAGGTATGCACACTGTGCTGGGTATACTGGTGCTTAGGTATTCAGACTGTGCTGGGCATACTGGTGCTTAGGTATGCACACTGTGCTGGGTATACTGGTGCTTAGGTATGCACACTGTGCTGGGTATACTGGTGCTTAGGGAGGTAGACTGTGCTGGGTATACTGGTGCTTAGGTATGCACACTGTGCTGGGTATACTGGTGCTTAGGGAGGTAGACTGTGCTGGGTATACTGGTGCTTAGGTATTCAGACTGTGCTGGGCATACTGGTGCTTAGGTATTCAGACTGTGCTGGGCATACTGGTGCTTAGGTATGCACACTGTGCTTGGTATACTGGTGCTTAGGTATTCAGACTGTGCTGGGTATACTGGTGCTTAGGTATTCAGACCGTGCTAGGCATACTGGTGCTTAGGGAGGTAGACTGTGCTGGGTATACTGGTGCTTAGGGAGGCACACTGTGCTGGGTATACTGGTGCTTAGGTATTCAGACTGTGCTGGGTATACTGGTGCTTAGGGATGTAGACTGTGCTGGGTATACTGGTGCTTAGGTATGCACACTGTGCTGGGTATACTGGTGCTTAGGGAGGTAGACTGTGCTGGGTATACTGGTGCTTAGGTATTCAGACTGCGCTGGGTATACTGTTGCTAAGGTGTGCACACTGTGCTGGGCATACTGGTGCTTAGGTATTCAGACTGTGCTGGGCATACTGGTGCTTAGGTATTCAGACTGTGCTGGGTATACTGGTGCTTAGGTATGCACACTGTGCTGGGCATACTGGTGCTTAGGTATTCAGACTGTGCTGGGCATACTGGTGCTTAGGTATTCAGACTGTGCTGGGCATACTGGTGCTTAGGTTTCCAGACTGTGCTGGGTATACTGGTGCTTAGGTATGCACACTGTGCTGGGCATACTGGTGCTTAGGTATTCAGACTGTGCTGGGCATACTGGTGCTTAGGTATCCAGACTGTGCTGGGCATACTGGTGCTTAGGTATGCACACTGTGCTGGGTATACTGGTGCTTAGATATGCACACTGTGCTGGGCATACTGGTGCTTAGATATGCACACTGTGCTGGGCATACTGGTGCTTAGGTATTCAGACTGTGCTGGGTATACTGGTGCTTAGGTATTCAGACTGTGCTGGGTATACTGGTGCTTAGGTATTCAGACTGTGCTGGGTATACTGGTGCTTAGGTATGCACACTGTGCTGGGCCTACTGGTGCTTAGGTTTCCAGACTGTGCTGGGTATACTGGTGCTTAGGTATGCACACTGTGCTGGGCATACTGGTGCTTAGATATGCACACTGTGCTGGGCCTACTGGTGCTTAGGTATTCAGACTGTGCTGGGCATACTGGTGCTTAGGTTTCCAGACTGTGCTGGGTATACTGGTGCTTAGGTATGCACACTGTGCTGGGCATACTGGTGCTTAGATATGCACACTGTGCTGGGCATACTGGTGCTTAGGTATGCACACTGTGCTGGGTATACTGGTGCTTAGGTATTCAGACTGTGCTGGGCATACTGGTGCTTAGGTATGCACACTGTGCTGGGTATACTGGTGCTTAGGTATTCAGACTGTGCTGGGTATACTGGTGCTTAGGGAGGTAGACTGTGCTGGGTATACTGGTGCTTAGGTATGCACACTGTGCTGGGCATACTGGTGCTTAGGTATTCAGACTGTGCTGGGTATACTGGTGCTTAGGTATGCACACTGTGCTGGGCATACTGGTGCTTAGGTATTCAGACTGTGCTGGGCATACTGGTGCTTAGGTATTCAGACTGTGCTGGGCATACTGGTGCTTAGGTTTCCAGACTGTGCTGGGTATACTGGTGCTTAGGTATGCACACTGTGCTGGGCATACTGGTGCTTAGGTATTCAGACTGTGCTGGGCATACTGGTGCTTAGGTATCCAGACTGTGCTGGGCATACTGGTGCTTAGGTATGCACACTGTGCTGGGTATACTGGTGCTTAGATATGCACACTGTGCTGGGCATACTGGTGCTTAGATATGCACACTCTGCTGGGCATACTGGTGCTTAGGTATTCAGACTGGTCTGGGTATACTGGTGCTTAGGTATTCAGACTGTGCTGGGTATACTGGTGCTTAGGTATTCAGACTGTGCTGGGTATACTGGTGCTTAGGTATGCACACTGTGCTGGGCCTACTGGTGCTTAGGTTTCCAGACTGTGCTGGGTATACTGGTGCTTAGGTATGCACACTGTGCTGGGCATACTGGTGCTTAGATATGCACACTGTGCTGGGCCTACTGGTGCTTAGGTATTCAGACTGTGCTGGGCATACTGGTGCTTAGGTTTCCAGACTGTGCTGGGTATACTGGTGCTTAGGTATGCACACTGTGCTGGGCATACTGGTGCTTAGATATGCACACTGTGCTGGGCATACTGGTGCTTAGGTATGCACACTGTGCTGGGTATACTGGTGCTTAGGTATTCAGACTGTGCTGGGCATACTGGTGCTTAGGTATGCACACTGTGCTGGGTATACTGGTGCTTAGGTATTCAGACTGTGCTGGGTATACTGGTGCTTAGGGAGGTAGACTGTGCTGGGTATACTGGTGCTTAGGTATGCACACTGTGCTGGGCATACTGGTGCTTAGGTATGCACACTGTGCTGGGCATACTGGTGCTTAGGTATGCACACTGTGCTGGGTATACTGGTGCTTAGGTTTCCAGACTGTGCTGGGCATACTGGTGCTTAGGGAGGTAGACTGTGCTGGGTATACTGGTGCTTAGGTATGCACACTGTGCTGGGCATACTGGTGCTTAGGTATGCACACTGTGCTGGGCATACTGGTGCTTAGGTATTCACACTGTGCTGGGTATACTGGTGCTTAGGTATGCACACTGTGCTGGGCATACTGGTGCTTAGGTATTCACACTGTGCTGGGTATACTGGTGCTTAGGTATGCACACTGTGCTGGGCATACTGGTGCTTAGGTATTCACACTGTGCTGGGCATACTGGTGCTTAGGTATTCACACTGTGCTGGGTATACTGGTGCTTAGGTATGCACACTGTGCTGGGCATACTGGTGCTTAGGTATTCACACTGTGCTGGGTATACTGGTGCTTAGGTATGCACACTGTGCTGGGCATACTGGTGCTTAGGTATTCACACTGTGCTGGGTATACTGGTGCTTAGGTATGCACACTGTGCTGGGCATACTGGTGCTTAGGTATGCACACTGTGCTGGGCATACTGGTGCTTAGGTATTCAGACTGTGCTGGGCATACTGGTGCTTAGGTTTCCAGACTGTGCTGGGTATACTGGTGCTTAGGTGTGCACACTGTGCTGGGCATACTGGTGCTTAGGTTTCCAGACTGTGCTGGGTATACTGGTGCTTAGGTATGCACACTGTGATGGGCATACTGGTGCTTAGGTTTCCAGACTGTGCTGGGTATACTGGTGCTTAGGTGTGCACACTGTGCTGGGCATACTGGTGCTTAGGTTTCCAGACTGTGCTGGGTATACTGGTGCTTAGGTATTCACACTGTGCTGGGTATACTGGTGCTTAGGTATTCACACTGTGCTGGGTATACTGGTGCTTAGGTATTCAGACTGTGCTGGGCATATTGGTGCTTAGGTATTCACACTGTGCTGGGTATACTGGTGCTTAGGTATGCACACTGTGCTGGGCATACTGGTGCTTAGGTATGCACACTGTGCTGGGTATACTGGTGCTTAGGTATGCACACTGTGCTGGGTATACTGGTGCTTAGGGAGGTAGACTGTGCTGGGTATACTGGTGCTTAGGTATGCACACTGTGCTGGGTATACTGGTGCTTAGGTATGCACACTGTGCTGGGCATACTGGTGCTTAGGTATGCACACTGTGCTGGGCATACTGGTGCTTAGGTATGCACACTGTGCTGGGCATACTGGTGCTTAGGTATTCAGACTGTGCTGGGCATACTGGTGCTTAGGTTTCCAGACTGTGCTGGGTATACTGGTGCTTAGGTGTGCACACTGTGCTGGGCATACTGGTGCTTAGGTTTCCAGACTGTGCTGGGTATACTGGTGCTTAGGTATGCACACTGTGATGGGCATACTGGTGCTTAGGTTTCCAGACTGTGCTGGGTATACTGGTGCTTAGGTGTGCACACTGTGCTGGGCATACTGGTGCTTAGGTTTCCAGACTGTGCTGGGTATACTGGTGCTTAGATATGCACACTGTGCTGGGTATACTGGTGCTTAGGTGTGCACACTGTGCTGGGCATACTGGTGCTTAGGTATTCAGACTGTGCTGGGCATACTGGTGCTTAGGTTTCCAGACTGTGCTGGGTATACTGGTGCTTAGGTGTGCACACTGTGCTGGGTATACTGGTGCTTAGGTATTCAGACTGTGCTGGGTATACTGGTGCTTAGGTATGCACACTGTGCTGGGTATACTGGTGCTTAGGTATGCACACTGTGCTGGGCATACTGGTGCTTAGGTATTCAGACTGTGCTGGGTATACTGGTGCTTAGGTGTGCACACTGTGCTGGGTATACTGGTGCTTAGGTATGCACACTGTGCTGGGTATACTGGTGCTTAGGTATTCAGACTGTGCTGGGTATACTGGTGCTTAGGTATGCACACTGTGCTGGGCATACTGGTGCTTAGGTATTCAGACTGTGCTGGGTATACTGGTGCTTAGGTATGCACACTGTGCTGGGCATACTGGTGCTTAGGTATGCACACTGTGCTGGGTATACTGGTGCTTAGGTATTCAGACTGTGCTGGGTATACTGGTGCTTAGGTATGCACACTGTGCTGGGCATACTGGTGCTTAGGTATGCACACTGTGCTGGGTATACTGGTGCTTAGGTATTCTGACTGTGCTGGGTATACTGGTGCTTAGGTATTCAGACTGTGCTGGGCCTACTGGTGCTTAGGTATTCAGACTGTGCTGGGCATACTGGTGCTTAGGTATTCAGACTGTGCTGGGCATCCTGGTGCTTAGGTATGCACACTGTGCTGGGCCTACTGGTGCTTAGGTATTCAGACTGTGCTAGGCATACTGGTGCTTAGGTTTCCAGACTGTGCTGGGTATACTGGTGCTTAGGTATGCACACTGTGCTGGGTATACTGGTGCTTAGGTATTCAGACTGTGCTGGGTATACTGGTGCTTAGGTATTCAGACTGTGCTGGGCATACTGGTGCTTAGGTATGCACACTGTGCTGGGCCTACTGGTGCTTAGGTATTCAGACTGTGCTAGGCATACTGGTGCTTAGGTTTCCAGACTGTGCTGGGTATACTGGTGCTTAGGTATGCACACTGTGCTGGGTATACTGGTGCTTAGGTATTCAGACCGTGCTAGGCATACTGGTGCTTAGGGAGGTAGACTGTGCTGGGTATACTGGTGCTTAGGGAGGCACACTGTGCTGGGTATACTGGTGCTTAGGTATTCACACTGTGCTGGGTATACTGGTGCTTAGGTATGCACACTGTGCTGGGCATACTGGTGCTTAGGTATGCACACTGTGCTGGGTATACTGGTGCTTAGGTTTCCAGACTGTGCTGGGCATACTGGTGCTTAGGGAGGTAGACTGTGCTGGGTATACTGGTGCTTAGGTATGCACACTGTGCTGGGCATACTGGTGCTTAGGTATGCACACTGTGCTGGGCATACTGGTGCTTAGGTATTCACACTGTGCTGGGTATACTGGTGCTTAGGTATGCACACTGTGCTGGGCATACTGGTGCTTAGGTATTCACACTGTGCTGGGTATACTGGTGCTTAGGTATGCACACTGTGCTGGGCATACTGGTGCTTAGGGAGGTAGACTGTGCTGGGCCTACTGGTGCTTAGGTATGCACACTGTGCTGGGCATACTGGTGCTTAGGTATTCACACTGTGCTGGGTATACTGGTGCTTAGGTATGCACACTGTGCTGGGCATACTGGTGCTTAGGTATGCACACTGTGCTGGGCATACTGGTGCTTAGGTATTCAGACTGTGCTGGGCATACTGGTGCTTAGGTTTCCAGACTGTGCTGGGTATACTGGTGCTTAGGTGTGCACACTGTGCTGGGCATACTGGTGCTAAGGTTTCCAGACTGTGCTGGGTATACTGGTGCTTAGGTATGCACACTGTGATGGGCATACTGGTGCTTAGGTTTCCAGACTGTGCTGGGTATACTGGTGCTTAGGTGTGCACACTGTGCTGGGCATACTGGTGCTTAGGTTTCCAGACTGTGCTGGGTATACTGGTGCTTAGGTATTCACACTGTGCTGGGTATACTGGTGCTTAGGTGTGCACACTGTGCTGGGCATACTGGTGCTTAGGTATTCAGACTGTGCTGGGCATACTGGTGCTTAGGTATTCACACTGTGCTGGGTATACTGGTGCTTAGGTATGCACACTGTGCTGGGCATACTGGTGCTTAGGTATGCACACTGTGCTGGGTATACTGGTGCTTAGGTATGCACACTGTGCTGGGTATACTGGTGCTTAGGTATGCACACTGTGCTGGGCATACTGGTGCTTAGGTATGCACACTGTGCTGGGCATACTGGTGCTTAGGTATGCACACTGTGCTGGGCATACTGGTGCTTAGGTATTCAGACTGTGCTGGGCATACTGGTGCTTAGGTTTCCAGACTGTGCTGGGTATACTGGTGCTTAGGTGTGCACACTGTGCTGGGCATACTGGTGCTTAGGTTTCCAGACTGTGCTGGGTATACTGGTGCTTAGGTATGCACACTGTGATGGGCATACTGGTGCTTAGGTTTCCAGACTGTGCTGGGTATACTGGTGCTTAGGTGTGCACACTGTGCTGGGCATACTGGTGCTTAGGTTTCCAGACTGTGCTGGGTATACTGGTGCTTAGATATGCACACTGTGCTGGGTATACTGGTGCTTAGGTGTGCACACTGTGCTGGGCATACTGGTGCTTAGGTATTCAGACTGTGCTGGGCATACTGGTGCTTAGGTTTCCAGACTGTGCTGGGTATACTGGTGCTTAGGTGTGCACACTGTGCTGGGTATACTGGTGCTTAGGTATTCAGACTGTGCTGGGTATACTGGTGCTTAGGTATGCACACTGTGCTGGGTATACTGGTGCTTAGGTATGCACACTGTGCTGGGCATACTGGTGCTTAGGTATTCAGACTGTGCTGGGTATACTGGTGCTTAGGTGTGCACACTGTGCTGGGTATACTGGTGCTTAGGTATGCACACTGTGCTGGGTATACTGGTGCTTAGGTATTCAGACTGTGCTGGGTATACTGGTGCTTAGGTATGCACACTGTGCTGGGCATACTGGTGCTTAGGTATTCAGACTGTGCTGGGTATACTGGTGCTTAGGTATGCACACTGTGCTGGGCATACTGGTGCTTAGGTATGCACACTGTGCTGGGTATACTGGTGCTTAGGTATTCAGACTGTGCTGGGTATACTGGTGCTTAGGTATGCACACTGTGCTGGGCATACTGGTGCTTAGGTATGCACACTGTGCTGGGTATACTGGTGCTTAGGTATTCTGACTGTGCTGGGTATACTGGTGCTTAGGTATTCAGACTGTGCTGGGCCTACTGGTGCTTAGGTATTCAGACTGTGCTGGGCATACTGGTGCTTAGGTATTCAGACTGTGCTGGGCATCCTGGTGCTTAGGTATGCACACTGTGCTGGGCCTACTGGTGCTTAGGTATTCAGACTGTGCTAGGCATACTGGTGCTTAGGTTTCCAGACTGTGCTGGGTATACTGGTGCTTAGGTATGCACACTGTGCTGGGTATACTGGTGCTTAGGTATTCAGACTGTGCTGGGTATACTGGTGCTTAGGTATTCAGACTGTGCTGGGCATACTGGTGCTTAGGTATGCACACTGTGCTGGGCCTACTGGTGCTTAGGTATTCAGACTGTGCTAGGCATACTGGTGCTTAGGTTTCCAGACTGTGCTGGGTATACTGGTGCTTAGGTATGCACACTGTGCTGGGTATACTGGTGCTTAGGTATTCAGACCGTGCTAGGCATACTGGTGCTTAGGGAGGTAGACTGTGCTGGGTATACTGGTGCTTAGGGAGGCACACTGTGCTGGGTATACTGGTGCTTAGGTATGCACACTGTGCTGGGCATACTGGTGCTTAGGTATTCACACTGTGCTGGGTATACTGGTGCTTAGGTATGCACACTGTGCTGGGCATACTGGTGCTTAGGTATTCACACTGTGCTGGGTATACTGGTGCTTAGGTATTCAGACTGTGCTAGGCATACTGGTGCTTAGGTATTCAGACTGTGCTAGGCATACTGGTGCTTAGGTTTCCAGACTGTGCTGGGTATACTGGTGCTTAGGTATGCACACTGTGCTGGGCATACTGGTGCTTAGGTATTCACACTGTGCTGGGTATACTGGTGCTTAGGTATTCAGACTGTGCTGGGCCTACTGGTGCTTAGGTATTCAGACTGTGCTAGGCATACTGGTGCTTAGGTTTCCAGACTGTGCTGGGTATACTGGTGCTTAGGTATGCACACTGTGCTGGGCATACTGGTGCTTAGGTATTCACACTGTGCTGGGTATACTGGTGCTTAGGTATGCACACTGTGCTGGGTATACTGGTGCTTAGGTATTCAGACTGTGCTGGGCATACTGGTGCTTAGGTATTCAGACTGTGCTGGTCATACTGGTGCTTAGGTATGCACACTGTGCTGGGTATACTGGTGCTTAGGTATGCACACTGTGCTGGGCATACTGGTGATTAGGTATGCACACTGTGCTGGGCATACTGGTGCTTAGGTATGCACACTGTGCTGGGTATACTGGTGCTTAGGGAGGTAGACTGTGCTGGGTATACTGGTGCTTAGGGAGGCACACTGTGCTGGGCATACTGGTGCTTAGGTATGCACACTGTGCTGGGTATACTGGTGCTTAGGGATGTAGACTGTGCTGGGCATACTGGTGCTTAGGTATTCAGACTGCGCTGGGCATACTGGTGCTTAGGTATGCACACTGTGCTGGGTATACTGGTGCTTAGGTATGCACACTGTGCTGGGCATACTGGTGCTTAGGTATGCACACTGTGCTGGGCCTACTGGTGCTTAGGTATTCAGACTGTGCTGGGCATACTGGTGCTTAGGTATGCACACTGTGCTGGGCCTACTGGTGCTTAGGTATTCACACTGTGCTGGGTATACTGGTGCTTAGGTATGCACACTGTGCAGGGTATACTGGTGCTTAGGTATGCACACTGTGCTGGGCATACTGGTGCTTAGGTATGCACACTGTGCTGGGCATACTGGTGCTTAGGTATTCAGACTGTGCTGGGCATACTGGTGCTTAGGTATTCAGACTGTGCTGGGTATACTGGTGCTTAGGTATTTTGACTATGCTGGGCATACTGGTGCTTAGGTGTGCACACTGTGCTGGGCATACTGGTGCTTAGGTATTCAGACTGTGCTGGGCATACTGGTGCTTAGGTATTCAGACTGTGCTGGGTATACTGGTGCTTAGGTATGCAGACTGTGCTGGGCATACTGGTGCTTAGGTATTCAGACTGTGCTGGGCATACTGGTGCTTAGGTATGCACACTGTGCTGGGTATACTGGTGCTTAGGTATTCTGACTGTGCTGGGCATCCTGGTGCTTAGGTATTCAGACTGTGCTGGGTATACTGGTGCTTAGGTATTCAGACTGTGCTGGGCATACTGGTGCTTAGGTGTGCACACTGTGCTGGGTATACTGGTGCTTAGGTATGCACACTGTGCTGGGTATACTGGTGCTTAGGTATTCTGACTGTGCTGGGTATACTGGTGCTTAGGTATGCACACTGTGCTGGGCATACTGGTGCTTAGGTATTCAGACTGTGCTGGGTATACTGGTGCTTAGGTATTCAGACTGTGCTGGGCATCCTGGTGCTTAGGTATGCACACTGTGCTGGGCATACTGGTGCTTAGGTATGCACACTGTGCTTGGTATACTGGTGCTTAGGTATTCAGACTGTGCTGGGCATCCTGGTGCTTAGGTATGCACACTGTGCTGGGTATACTGGTGCTTAGGTATCCAGACTGTGCTGGGCATACTGGTGCTTAGGTATGCACACTGTGCTTGGTATACTGGTGCTTAGGTATTCAGACTGTGCTGGGCATCCTGGTGCTTAGGTATGCACACTGTGCTGGGTATACTGGTGCTTAGGTATTCAGACCGTGCTGGGCATACTGGTGCTTGGGTATTCAGACTGTGCTGGGCATACTGGTGCTTAGGTACACAGGTAAAAGTTAACGGGCCTGTACATGCCCGTTCAAAACATGCCCGTTACATGCATAATGATGCACAGGTATAAACGGGCCCGTTAATATAACGGGCATGTTGTGACAGGCTTTTTGGGAGACTGTTGATACATCATTTAATAAACATATACATAAGTGTTGGTTTTGCACCATTTGGCATAATTGTGCTAACGAACCCGTTATTTAACACTTTGAAGACAATTTAACTGTACCGTCTAAATGGGGCCGTTACATGCCCGTCTGAACGGGGCCGTTACATGCCCGTTGTAAAACTTTAGGGCCTCTGTGGGTGCCGATAAGTTTCGGGTCCGTATCAGGACTGGAATTGTCCCATGCCCAGGGCCCACAGAGGATGCGCCCATAATGGACAATAATAAGGCCAGAACTTTTATTTTTTTAGGATGCCATAACGGGCCTGTAACAGGCCCGTTACAGGCCCGTTGGGCCTTCAGACATCTGGCAGCCATATTTTTATCATATTTTTCTCAAATAAAACTTTGAAAATATTTTTGAAATGTTTAAATATATTCAATACCTCAAATAATCAATTGAGCAGAATCTTTTTGTTGCAAGCATTATTCTTTTTGCACTGATATTGACAAAGCATTGGATTGGGATGCAAGATCAGATATTACGTCAGAGATCAGAAATTGGTGTATGAGATGCATTGAACTCTTGTCAGTGTCTGATCTAATAACTTAGCAAGGCATTAGGAAGTGAGATCTTATGGGTAAAAAAACTAAAAACAAAACTTTTCCATTAGTTTTTAGATTTTTGATATTTTGAATTTACAGGCCTGTGACGGGCCTGTTTAAACGGGCCCGTTACATTGCTGTGCACCATTATGCATGTAAGGGGCATGTTATGAACGGGCATGTACAGGCCCGTCAACTTTTACCTGTGTATGCACACTGTGCTGGGTATACTGGTGCATAGGTATTCAGACTGTGCTGGGTATACTGGTGCTTAGGTATTCAGACCGTGCTAGGCATACTGGTGCTTAGGGAGGTAGACTGTGCTGGGTATACTGGTGCTTAGGGAGGAAGACTGTGCTGGGTATACTGGTGCTTAGGGAGGTAGACTGTGCTGGGTATACTGGTGCTTAGGTATTCAGACTGTGCTGGGCATACTGGTGCTTAGGTATGCACACTGTGCTGGGCCTACTGGTGCTTAGGTATTCAGACTGTGCTGGGTATACTGGTGCTTAGGGAGGTAGACTGTGCTGGGCCTACTGGTGCTTAGGTATTCAGACTGTGCTGGGTATACTGGTGCTTAGGTATGCACACTGTGCTGGGTATACTGGTGCTTAGGTATGCACACTGTGCTGGGTATACTGGTGCTTAGGTATGCACACTGTGCTGGGTATACTGGTGCTTAGGGAGGTAGACTGTGCTGGGTATACTGGTGCTTAGGTATGCACACTGTGCTGGGTATACTGGTGCTTAGGGAGGTAGACTGTGCTGGGTATACTGGTGCTTAGGTATTCAGACTGTGCTGGGCATACTGGTGCTTAGGTATTCAGACTGTGCTGGGCATACTGGTGCTTAGGTATGCACACTGTGCTTGGTATACTGGTGCTTAGGTATTCAGACTGTGCTGGGTATACTGGTGCTTAGGTATTCAGACCGTGCTAGGCATACTGGTGCTTAGGGAGGTAGACTGTGCTGGGTATACTGGTGCTTAGGGAGGCACACTGTGCTGGGTATACTGGTGCTTAGGTATTCAGACTGTGCTGGGTATACTGGTGCTTAGGGATGTAGACTGTGCTGGGTATACTGGTGCTTAGGTATGCACACTGTGCTGGGTATACTGGTGCTTAGGGAGGTAGACTGTGCTGGGTATACTGGTGCTTAGGTATTCAGACTGCGCTGGGTATACTGTTGCTAAGGTGTGCACACTGTGCTGGGCATACTGGTGCTTAGGTATTCAGACTGTGCTGGGCATACTGGTGCTTAGGTATTCAGACTGTGCTGGGTATACTGGTGCTTAGGTATGCACACTGTGCTGGGCATACTGGTGCTTAGGTATTCAGACTGTGCTGGGCATACTGGTGCTTAGGTATTCAGACTGTGCTGGGCATACTGGTGCTTAGGTTTCCAGACTGTGCTGGGTATACTGGTGCTTAGGTATGCACACTGTGCTGGGCATACTGGTGCTTAGGTATTCAGACTGTGCTGGGCATACTGGTGCTTAGGTATCCAGACTGTGCTGGGCATACTGGTGCTTAGGTATGCACACTGTGCTGGGTATACTGGTGCTTAGATATGCACACTGTGCTGGGCATACTGGTGCTTAGATATGCACACTGTGCTGGGCATACTGGTGCTTAGGTATTCAGACTGTGCTGGGTATACTGGTGCTTAGGTATTCAGACTGTGCTGGGTATACTGGTGCTTAGGTATTCAGACTGTGCTGGGTATACTGGTGCTTAGGTATGCACACTGTGCTGGGCCTACTGGTGCTTAGGTTTCCAGACTGTGCTGGGTATACTGGTGCTTAGGTATGCACACTGTGCTGGGCATACTGGTGCTTAGATATGCACACTGTGCTGGGCCTACTGGTGCTTAGGTATTCAGACTGTGCTGGGCATACTGGTGCTTAGGTTTCCAGACTGTGCTGGGTATACTGGTGCTTAGGTATGCACACTGTGCTGGGCATACTGGTGCTTAGATATGCACACTGTGCTGGGCATACTGGTGCTTAGGTATGCACACTGTGCTGGGTATACTGGTGCTTAGGTATTCAGACTGTGCTGGGCATACTGGTGCTTAGGTATGCACACTGTGCTGGGTATACTGGTGCTTAGGTATGCACACTGTGCTGGGTATACTGGTGCTTAGGGAGGTAGACTGTGCTGGGTATACTGGTGCTTAGGTATGCACACTGTGCTGGGTATACTGGTGCTTAGGGAGGTAGACTGTGCTGGGTATACTGGTGCTTAGGTATTCAGACTGTGCTGGGCATACTGGTGCTTAGGTATTAAGACTGTGCTGGGCATACTGGTGCTTAGGTATGCACACTGTGCTTGGTATACTGGTGCTTAGGTATTCAGACTGTGCTGGGTATACTGGTGCTTAGGTATTCAGACCGTGCTAGGCATACTGGTGCTTAGGGAGGTAGACTGTGCTGGGTATACTGGTGCTTAGGGAGGCACACTGTGCTGGGTATACTGGTGCTTAGGTATTCAGACTGTGCTGGGTATACTGGTGCTTAGGGATGTAGACTGTGCTGGGTATACTGGTGCTTAGGTATGCACACTGTGCTGGGTATACTGGTGCTTAGGGAGGTAGACTGTGCTGGGTATACTGGTGCTTAGGTATTCAGACTGCGCTGGGTATACTGTTGCTAAGGTGTGCACACTGTGCTGGGCATACTGGTGCTTAGGTATTCAGACTGTGCTGGGCATACTGGTGCTTAGGTATTCAGACTGTGCTGGGTATACTGGTGCTTAGGTATGCACACTGTGCTGGGCATACTGGTGCTTAGGTATTCAGACTGTGCTGGGCATACTGGTGCTTAGGTATTCAGACTGTGCTGGGCATACTGGTGCTTAGGTTTCCAGACTGTGCTGGGTATACTGGTGCTTAGGTATGCACACTGTGCTGGGCATACTGGTGCTTAGGTATTCAGACTGTGCTGGGCATACTGGTGCTTAGGTATCCAGACTGTGCTGGGCATACTGGTGCTTAGGTATGCACACTGTGCTGGGTATACTGGTGCTTAGATATGCACACTGTGCTGGGCATACTGGTGCTTAGATATGCACACTGTGCTGGGCATACTGGTGCTTAGGTATTCAGACTGTGCTGGGTATACTGGTGCTTAGGTATTCAGACTGTGCTGGGTATACTGGTGCTTAGGTATTCAGACTGTGCTGGGTATACTGGTGCTTAGGTATGCACACTGTGCTGGGCCTACTGGTGCTTAGGTTTCCAGACTGTGCTGGGTATACTGGTGCTTAGGTATGCACACTGTGCTGGGCATACTGGTGCTTAGATATGCACACTGTGCTGGGCCTACTGGTGCTTAGGTATTCAGACTGTGCTGGGCATACTGGTGCTTAGGTTTCCAGACTGTGCTGGGTATACTGGTGCTTAGGTATGCACACTGTGCTGGGCATACTGGTGCTTAGATATGCACACTGTGCTGGGCATACTGGTGCTTAGGTATGCACACTGTGCTGGGTATACTGGTGCTTAGGTATTCAGACTGTGCTGGGCATACTGGTGCTTAGGTATGCACACTGTGCTGGGTATACTGGTGCTTAGGTATTCAGACTGTGCTGGGTATACTGGTGCTTAGGGAGGTAGACTGTGCTGGGTATACTGGTGCTTAGGTATGCACACTGTGCTGGGCATACTGGTGCTTAGGTATTCAGACTGTGCTGGGTATACTGGTGCTTAGGTATGCACACTGTGCTGGGCATACTGGTGCTTAGGTATTCAGACTGTGCTGGGCATACTGGTGCTTAGGTATTCAGACTGTGCTGGGCATACTGGTGCTTAGGTTTCCAGACTGTGCTGGGTATACTGGTGCTTAGGGAGGTAGACTGTGCTGGGTATACTGGTGCTTAGGTATGCACACTGTGCTGGGCATACTGGTGCTTAGGTATGCACACTGTGCTGGGTATACTGGTGCTTAGATATGCACACTGTGCTGGGCATACTGGTGCTTAGGTATTCAGACTGTGCTGGGTATACTGGTGCTTAGGTATTCAGACTGTGCTGGGTATACTGGTGCTTAGGTATTCAGACTGTGCTGGGTATACTGGTGCTTAGGTATGCACACTGTGCTGGGCCTACTGGTGCTTAGGTTTCCAGACTGTGCTGGGTATACTGGTGCTTAGGTATGCACACTGTGCTGGGCATACTGGTGCTTAGATATGCACACTGTGCTGGGCCTACTGGTGCTTAGGTATTCAGACTGTGCTGGGCATACTGGTGATTAGGTTTCCAGACTGTGCTGGGTATACTGGTGCTTAGGTATGCACACTGTGCTGGGCATACTGGTGCTTAGATATGCACACTGTGCTGGGCATACTGGTGCTTAGGTATGCACACTGTGCTGGGTATACTGGTGCTTAGGTATTCAGACTGTGCTGGGCATACTGGTGCTTAGGTATGCACACTGTGCTGGGTATACTGGTGCTTAGGTATTCAGACTGTGCTGGGTATACTGGTGCTTAGGGAGGTAGACTGTGCTGGGTATACTGGTGCTTAGGTATGCACACTGTGCTGGGCATACTGGTGCTTAGGTATGCACACTGTGCTGGGCATACTGGTGCTTAGGTATGCACACTGTGCTGGGTATACTGGTGCTTAGGTTTCCAGACTGTGCTGGGCATACTGGTGCTTAGGGAGGTAGACTGTGCTGGGTATACTGGTGCTTAGGTATGCACACTGTGCTGGGCATACTGGTGCTTAGGTATGCACACTGTGCTGGGCATACTGGTGCTTAGGTATTCACACTGTGCTGGGCCTACTGGTGCTTAGGTATTCAGACTGTGCTGGGTATACTGGTGCTTAGGGAGGTAGACTGTGCTGGGCATACTGGTGCTTAGGTATGCACACTGTGCTGGGCATACTGGTGCTTAGGTATTCACACTGTGCTGGGTATACTGGTGCTTAGGTATGCACACTGTGCTGGGCATACTGGTGCTTAGGTATGCACACTGTGCTGGGCATACTGGTGCTTAGGTATGCACACTGTGCTGGGCATACTGGTGCTTAGGTATTCAGACTGTGCTGGGCATACTGGTGCTTAGGTTTCCAGACTGTGCTGGGTATACTGGTGCTTAGGTGTGCACACTGTGCTGGGCATACTGGTGCTTAGGTTTCCAGACTGTGCTGGGTATACTGGTGCTTAGGTATGCACACTGTGATGGGCATACTGGTGCTTAGGTTTCCAGACTGTGCTGGGTATACTGGTGCTTAGGTGTGCACACTGTGCTGGGCATACTGGTGCTTAGGTTTCCAGACTGTGCTGGGTATACTGGTGCTTAGGGAGGAAGACTGTGCTGGGTATACTGGTGCTTAGGGAGGTAGACTGTGCTGGGTATACTGGTGCTTAGGTATTCACACTGTGCTGGGTATACTGGTGCTTAGGAGTGCACACTGTGCTGGGCATACTGGTGCTTAGGTATTCAGACTGTGCTGGGCATACTGGTGCTTAGGTTTCCAGACTGTGCTGGGTATACTGGTGCTTAGGTGTGCACACTGTGCTGGGTATACTGGTGCTTAGGTATTCAGACTGTGCTGGGCATACTGGTGCTTAGGTTTCCAGACTGTGCTGGGTATACTGGTGCTTAGGTGTGCACACTGTGCTGGGTATACTGGTGCTTAGGTGTGCACACTGTGCTGGGTATACTGGTGCTTAGGTATGCACACTGTGCTGGGCATACTGGTGCTTAGGTATTCAGACTGTGCTGGGTATACTGGTGCTTAGGTGTGCACACTGTGCTGGGTATACTGGTGCTTAGGTATGCACACTGTGCTGGGTATACTGGTGCTTAGGTATTCAGACTGTGCTGGGTATACTGGTGCTTAGGTATGCACACTGTGCTGGGCATACTGGTGCTTAGGTATTCAGACTGTGCTGGGTATACTGGTGCTTAGGTATGCACACTGTGCTGGGCATACTGGTGCTTAGGTATGCACACTGTGCTGGGTATACTGGTGCTTAGGTATTCAGACTGTGCTGGGTATACTGGTGCTTAGGTATGCACACTGTGCTGGGCATACTGGTGCTTAGGTATGCACACTGTGCTGGGTATACTGGTGCTTAGGTATTCTGACTGTGCTGGGTATACTGGTGCTTAGGTATTCAGACTGTGCTGGGCCTACTGGTGCTTAGGTATTCAGACTGTGCTGGGCATACTGGTGCTTAGGTATTCAGACTGTGCTGGGCATACTGGTGCTTAGGTATGCACACTGTGCTGGGCCTACTGGTGCTTAGGTATTCAGACTGTGCTAGGCATACTGGTGCTTAGGTTTCCAGACTGTGCTGGGTATACTGGTGCTTAGGTATGCACACTGTGCTGGGTATACTGGTGCTTAGGTATTCAGACTGTGCTGGGTATACTGGTGCTTAGGGAGGTAGACTGTGCTGGGTATACTGGTGCTTAGGTATGCACACTGTGCTGGGCATACTGGTGCTTAGGTATGCACACTGTGCTGGGCATACTGGTGCTTAGGTATGCACACTGTGCTGGGTATACTGGTGCTTAGGTTTCCAGACTGTGCTGGGCATACTGGTGCTTAGGGAGGTAGACTGTGCTGGGTATACTGGTGCTTAGGTATGCACACTGTGCTGGGCATACTGGTGCTTAGGTATGCACACTGTGCTGGGTATACTGGTGCTTAGGTATTCACACTGTGCTGGGTATACTGGTGCTTAGGTATGCACACTGTGCTGGGCATACTGGTGCTTAGGTATGCACACTGTGCTGGGTATACTGGTGCTTAGGTATTCACACTGTGCTGGGTATACTGGTGCTTAGGTATGCACACTGTGCTGGGTATACTGGTGCTTAGGTATGCACACTGTGCTGGGTATACTGGTGCTTAGGTATGCACACTGTGCTGGGCATACTGGTGCTTAGGTATTCACACTGTGCTGGGTATACTGGTGCTTAGATATGCACACTGTGCTGGGCATACTGGTGCTTAGGTATTCACACTGTGCTGGGTATACTGGTGCTTAGGTATTCACACTGTGCTGGGCATACTGGTGCTTAGGTATTCACACTGTGCTGGGTATACTGGTGCTTAGGTATGCACACTGTGCTGGGCATACTGGTGCTTAGGTATGCACACTGTGCTGGGCATACTGGTGCTTAGGTATGCACACTGTGCTGGGCATACTGGTGCTTAGGTATTCAGACTGTGCTGGGCATACTGGTGCTTAGGTTTCCAGACTGTGCTGGGTATACTGGTGCTTAGGTGTGCACACTGTGCTGGGCATACTGGTGCTTAGGTTTCCAGACTGTGCTGGGTATACTGGTGCTTAGGTATGCACACTGTGCTGGGCATACTGGTGCTTATAGGCCATGGGCCAAGTCCTGAAAAGAGCCTAGAAAATAGGTTTCGTGGTGACTTTTTGGGGGCAACTTGAAACCATTATAATTCAAACAGGTATTATAAGTACTCTTCCAGAAAAAAAGTTCCCGCCCATTGGCTTGCACATTTTCTAGTTTTGGGGCATTTTCACATGAAAATCACAAAAAATGTGAAGTTTTGGGGATTTCTTTCTTAAATTGTTGCTTTTAAGAGCTGAATGTTCATATTGTACACAAATATACTAAAGATGTTGCACTTTGTTTTTATGGTTACAGAATTCCCCCTGGTGGCCAGATTTGGAACTAAAATATTAAAAATATGGTGAAAAGCAGAATTTTTCACCAAAACCGCCAATAGTAGTATTTTAAGTGAATCTGTCTCAAACCTATATATTTCATCTGTATTTTCACCTATTTAGCTCATTGGAGCCTCTTTTAATCATCTAGTGCAAAACATCACCTGAAAAATGTTTTCAGAAAGGAAAGGGATGGGAGTTGTACTTTGGATTAATTCTTTAGGCTTGCATAATATTCACAACTTTGCCAGATGGAGGGTCTAATACCATTTCACTGCTTTAAAACTGTAATTTTTAGAGTAAGAATGCATGACTTCAGCATTTTACCTTTTTACTCTTCATAACAGTGCCTTCCACATTCATAAAGAACCGTGAAATTGAGATCAGCTTTGTAACATTTACACTGGCCCTTGCATGCTTTTCTACACTTACAGTAAATGAGTTCATAACACATTTCCTGAGCCTAGGACTGTCATTGATAAGGAATTCTTACCGATTCGATTATCGATAAGAAAATTACTGATACGGTACTTCGATTCGATTCGAATCGATAAGAATTTGAATTACCTATAGTCTTTTATTTTGACGTCGTCGCCAGCGACTGGCTCAAGCGGCATGGCGGAGGTTAGAGCCAGAGGTCGTTACGTGATCTTTTGACCCTCCCCCACACATGCGCATAGCCGTATACTGCATGTGTGTGACTTCTGCTCGCGTCCCATGTTGCGAGCGTCATGAAGTCAGCGACAGGCAGGTGATTTACGGCATTTTACCGTCTTTGTTACGTATTTTGTATTATTTTCTTATGAATCGATATCTTGGGATGTCCAAGATATCGATAATCGACAAGGATTTCTTGCCGATTCACCGATACGGGCGGTATCGATGACAGCCCTACCTGAGCCTGTGCCAGATTTGTCGAAAAAAGATTTTCCATATCTTTGCAGGACATGGGAGCTCTGGTTCCTCAGATTTTTTGCCCCTAAATATGTCCTCACTGATAGGCTAAACAACAAGATTTCCTGGAGAAAAGGTGCTGTATTGCAGAATTGACCCTACAAAATTCATGCCTTGATGATTTCTGGGTGTTTTCTCAGAACACTGAGACATTTTTGTCACTAGGAGATGCTCCAGATAAAGTGTCTGAGGATGCATTGATAGTGATTGAAATGTTTGTGGTGTTGATATATGGCAGAACAAATGAATTTTGTAGGGTCAATTCTGCAACACAGCACCTTTTCTCCAGGAAATCTTGTTTTTTAGAGAGCATTCTGCCATGACAGTCAGCCCTTGTGCAACAGATTCTAGGTATTGCCTATCAGGGAGGACACATATGGGGGCAAGCAAAACAGAGGGACCCAAAGCTCCCAAGTCCTGCAAATTGGGGCTGGAAAAAAAGTTTCGATATGGATAACCTTATTGGACAAATCTGGCATGAATTATAAACTCATTCACTGCAAGTGTAGAAAAGCATGCAAGTGCTAGTGTAAATGTAATAAAGATCTCGATTGTGCACACAGGTTCTTTTTGAATATGGAGGACACAGTTCAGCCCTCAACGCTTACTCAAAATGATACTGGCCCTGTAGGACCAGTAACACCTAGCATTTACTGGTCCTGCAAAATTTTTACTGGTCCTATATTTTTTCTTTAACATAACAAGAAAGAACATTGGATAAAATTCACCACAACATTTATCTTTTCAAATTTTATCCTCATTTATTTCAAAAACATTTGGGGACATTCTCATGGGGAAACTTTTTAACAAGAATGTCTCCAACTGTTTACTGGGCCTGTAGGACCATTTGAGTTCTTTTGTTACTGGCCCGAAACTGTTTTGGGGAATTTTTACTGGCCTGGGGCCATAGGTTCACCCTTAGCGTCAAGCCCTGCAGTTCTCAAAGGTAACATGCTAAAATCAATCATGCATTCTTACTCTGAAGATTCCAGTTTTAAAAGTAGTGAAATAGTAGAAAATTATACCCTCTATCAAGTAAAGTTGTAAATAATGCACAAGCCTCATCTTATGTAATTAGTAAGGTATCCTGAACATAGCTCCATCCCACCCCTATTCTCTTTAAAATAATTTCTCATGTTTCACCTTCAACTCATCAACCATGAAAAATAACTTTTCTATTGCTGCATTGTAACATTATTCTGTCAGTCATAGTCAAAACTTGTAATGTGGAAATATCAAGATTGTACATTTCTCAAATTTAATGTCAAATGATGACTAAAATAGGCAGTGAGGGGCTATTATTCAATCATTTAAAGAAACAAATACTTAACTGAGTACTCACATTCATGATTTTATTTTTAGTCTATTATTTAATTAAATCTATGTAATTTCTACAAGAAGTGCTAGCTTTTGGAAATTTTTGCCTCATTAAACCCCGGCCCCCCAAAAGTTAATGTTTAGGTTACATATAACATAAATAATATCACCTTAAATGTATTAATATCCACAATGAAATGTATGTTGCAAATTTGATTCATCCCACAAGTCAATGAATGTTTTCATTTGCAAAATCACAAAAAATGTCAGTTTATATCTAATTGGTGTGGCTTAAAATGACCTAAAAATATGCCATAGGGGTGATCTACAGCCTGTGTCCACTTCCATTTTTTATAAGAATTCCCTAGACCATAATTGTACAAGGTTTCATGCTTCAACCTGAAATTAAAGGATGTTTTATTAGAAAAATCCCCCAAGATTGTCCGTTTTTGACCAATTTTAGCTTAAAATGACCCAAAAATAAGTCAGAGTAGTGACCTACAACGTGTGTCCCCTTCCTATTTTTATAAGCAATCCTTAAACCTTAATTGTACCTATTTCCATGCTTCTACCAAGATCCTTGAAAGTATTTATCTGCAAAATCACCAAAAATGTCTTTCTTGGCTTAAAACAGCCCAAAAAAGGTCATAGGGGTGACCTACAGCCTGTGTCCCCATCCAATGTTTAAAAGCATTTCTTCAACCATAATTATACCAAGTTTCATGCTTCTACTCAGTTTAATTGAAGTGTCTCATTTGTAAAATCACCAAAAATGTCTGTTTTTGACCTAAAATGGCCCGAATATAGGTCATATGGGCGACTTACAACCTGTGTCCCCTTCCAATTTTTCTTAGAATTCCTTAAACTATAATTGTACCAAGTTTCATGTTTGCACCCCAAAGTGCACAATTTTTGCCTTAACCGCCCTACTAGAAGCCATGGATGTCCTTCTTCTCTTCACTGAACCATCTTTTGGCTGCCCTGGCTGCTGTAAAACCCTTTTCTCAGCTCTTTCTAGTTTTATTTTGTCAGTGAAACGGCAGTAGCATCTCTTGTGGTATCCCAGCTCAGCATTAGGAAGTGATTCTGACTGACACTCTTCATTTAAATCTGCAATATCTTTTTCTGGCCCTTCTAGGGCCCTACATCTACTTCCAAAATCTAAAAATGTCCTCCATCTTCTCTCAGAAAAAGCTAAAATTGGGCCAGTTTCATCCAGCAAGACATGCATGCAGCAGACCATGGAGGCTGCTTTGAAAAATGCTGTAATCTGATTGGTTGATGGATAATGTATGGTGGCGCCATCTATTGGACCAGGGGAGAAACTACTGATTTAATCTAGCATTACAAAAATGATTATTTTGAAAAAATGTGCAAGTGAAACAATGGGAACTTTTAGGTATGTGTAGATAATGATATTATCTTGCCCTGGTAAAAAGTTCTGGTTGCCCCCAAACTGTAACCACGAAACATCATGCTACAGATTCTGGCCCATGGCCTATTAGGTTTCCAGACTGTTCTGGGTATACTGGTGCTTAGGTATGCACACTGTGCTGGGCATACTGGTGCTTAGGTATTCAGACTGTGCTGGGCATACTGGTGCTTAGGTTTCCAGACTGTGCTGGGTATACTGGTGCTTAGGTGTGCACACTGTGCTGGGTATACTGGTGCTTAGGTATTCAGACTGTGTTGGGTATACTGGTGCTTAGGTATTCAGACTGTGCTGGGTATACTGGTGCTTAGGTATGCACACTGTGCTGGGTATACTGGTGCTTAGGGAGGCACACTGTGCTGGGCATACTTGTGCTTAGGTATGCACACTGTGCTGGGTATACTGGTGCTTAGGTATTCAGACTGAGCTGGGTATACTGGTGCTTAGGTATGCACACTGTGCTGGGCATACTGGTGCTTAGGTATTCAGACTGTGCTGGGTATACTGGTGCTTAGGTATGCACACTGTGCTGGGCATACTGGTGCTTAGGTATGCACACTGTGCTGGGTATACTGGTGCTTAGGTATTCTGACTGTGCTGGGTATACTGGTGCTTAGGTATTCAGACTGTGCTGGGCATACTGGTGCTTAGGTATTCAGACTGTGCTGGGCATACTGGTGCTTAGGTATGCACACTGTGCTGGGCCTACTGGTGCTTAGGTATTCAGACTGTGCTAGGCATACTGGTGCTTAGGTTTCCAGACTGTGCTGGGTATACTGGTGCTTAGGTATGCACACTGTGCTGGGCATACTGGTGCTTAGATATGCACACTGTGCTGGGCATACTGGTGCCTAGGTATTCAGACTGTGCTGGGTATACTGGTGCTTAGGTATTCAGACCGTGCTAGGCATACTGGTGCTTAGGGAGGTAGACTGTGCTGGGTATACTGGTGCTTAGGTGTGCACACTGTGCTGGGCATACTGGTGCTTAGGTATTCAGACCGTGCTAGGCATACTGGTGCTTAGGGAGGTATACTGTGCTGGGTATACTGGTGCTTAGGTATTCAGACTGTGCTGGGCATACTGGTGCTTAGGTATGCACACTGTGCTGGGCCTACTGGTGCTTAGGTATGCACACTGTGCTGGGTATACTGGTGCTTAGGTATTCAGACTGTGCTGGGCCTACTGGTGCTTAGGTATTCAGACTGTGCTGGGTATACTGGTGCTTAGGTATGCACACTGTGCTGGGTATACTGGTGCTTAGGTATTCAGACTGTGCTGGGTATACTGGTGCTTAGATATGCACACTGTGCTGGGCATACTGGTGCTTAGGTATGCACACTGTGCTGGGCACACTGTGCTGGGCATACTGGTGCTTAGGTATTCAGACTGCGCTGGGCATACTGGTGCTTAGGTATGCACACTGTGCTGGGCATACTGGTGCTTAGGTATGCACACTGTGCTGGGTATACTGGTGCTTAGGTATTCAGGCTGTGCTGGGCATACTGGTGCTTAGGTATTCAGACTGCGCTGGGCATACTGGTGCTTAGGTATGCACACTGTGCTGGGCATACTGGTGCTTAGGTATTCAGACTGTGCTGGGCATACTGGTGCTTAGGTATGCACACTGTGCTGGGTATACTGGTGCTTAGGTATGCACACTGTGCTGGGCATACTGGTGCTTAGGTATGCACACTGTGCTGGGCATACTGGTGCTTAGGTATTCACACTGTGCTGGGTATACTGGTGCTTAGGTGTGCAGACTGTGCTGGGCATACTGGTGCTTAGGTTTCCAGACTGTGCTGGGTATACTGGTGCTTAGGTATTCACACTGTGCTGGGTATACTGGTGCTTAGGTATTCAGACTGTGCTGGGCATACTGGTGCTTAGGTATGCACACTGTGCTGGGCATACTGGTGCTTAGGTATGCACACTGTGCTGGGCATACTGGTGCTTAGGTATTCAGGCTGTGCTGGGCATACTGGTGCTTAGGTATTCAGACTGCGCTGGGCATACTGGTGCTTAGGTATGCACACTGTGCTGGGCATACTGGTGCTTAGGTATTCAGGCTGTGCTGGGCATACTGGTGCTTAGGTATTCAGACTGCGCTGGGCATACTGGTGCTTAGGTATGCACACTGTGCTGGGCATACTGGTGCTTAGGTATGCACACTGTGCTGGGCATACTGGTGCTTAGGTATGCACACTGTGCTGGGTATACTGGTGCTTAGGTATGCACACTGTGCTGGGCATACTGGTGCTTAGGTATGCACACTGTGCTGGGCATACTGGTGCTTAGGTTTCCAGACTGTGCTGGGTATACTGGTGCTTAGGTATGCACACTGTGCTGGGTATACTGGTGCTTAGGTATTCAGGCTGTGCTGGGCATACTGGTGCTTAGGTATGCACACTGTGCTGGGCATACTGGTGCTTAGGTATGCACACTGTGCTGGGCATACTGGTGCTTAGGTTTCCAGACTGTGCTGGGTATACTGGTGCTTAGGTATGCACACTGTGCTGGGTATACTGGTGCTTAGGTATGCACACTGTGCTGGGCATACTGGTGCTTAGGTATGCACACTGTGCTGGGCATACTGGTGCTTAGGTTTCCAGACTGTGCTGGGTATACTGGTGCTTAGGTATGCACACTGTGCTGGGTATACTGGTGCTTAGGTGTGCACACTGTGCTGGGTATACTGGTGCTTAGGTGTGCACACTGTGCTGGGTATACTGGTGCTTAGGTGTGCACACTGTGATGGGTATACTGGTGCTTAGGTATTCAGACTGTGCTGGGTATACTGGTGCTTAG
This sequence comes from Maea johnstoni, assembly GCA_963942565.1. Taxonomy (NCBI): domain Eukaryota; kingdom Metazoa; phylum Annelida; class Polychaeta; order Spionida; family Magelonidae; genus Maea; species Maea johnstoni. Next base: position 12,650,455 of record OZ012695.1, read on the forward strand.
GTGTGCACACTGTGCTGGGTATACTGGTGCTTAGGTGTGCACACTGTGCTGGGTATACTGGTGCTTAGGTGTGCACACTGTGCTGGGTATACTGGTGCTTAGGTGTGCACACTGTGCTGGGTATACTGGTGCTTAGGTGTGCACACTGTGATGGGTATACTGGTGCTTAGGTATTCAGGCTGTGCTGGGCATACTGGTGCTTAGGTATTCAGACTGCGCTGGGCATACTGGTGCTTAGGTATGCACACTGTGCTGGGCATACTGGTGCTTAGGTATTCAGGCTGTGCTGGGCATACTGGTGCTTAGGTATTCAGACTGCGCTGGGCATACTGGTGCTTAGGTATGCACACTGTGCTGGGCATACTGGTGCTTAGGTATGCACACTGTGCTGGGCATACTGGTGCTTAGGTATGCACACTGTGCTGGGTATACTGGTGCTTAGGTATGCACACTGTGCTGGGCATACTGGTGCTTAGGTATGCACACTGTGCTGGGCATACTGGTGCTTAGGTTTCCAGACTGTGCTGGGTATACTGGTGCTTAGGTATGCACACTGTGCTGGGTATACTGGTGCTTAGGTGTGCACACTGTGCTGGGTATACTGGTGCTTAGGTATGCACACTGTGCTGGGCATACTGGTGCTTAGGTATGCACACTGTGCTGGGCATACTGGTGCTTAGGTTTCCAGACTGTGCTGGGTATACTGGTGCTTAGGTATGCACACTGTGCTGGGTATACTGGTGCTTAGGTATGCACACTGTGCTGGGCATACTGGTGCTTAGGTATGCACACTGTGCTGGGCATACTGGTGCTTAGGTTTCCAGACTGTGCTGGGTATACTGGTGCTTAGGTATGCACACTGTGCTGGGTATACTGGTGCTTAGGTGTGCACACTGTGCTGGGTATACTGGTGCTTAGGTGTGCACACTGTGCTGGGTATACTGGTGCTTAGGTGTGCACACTGTGATGGGTATACTGGTGCTTAGGTATTCAGACTGTGCTGGGTATACTGGTGCTTAGATATTCACACTGTGCTGGGTATACTGGTGCTTAGGTATTCAGACTGTGCTGGGTATACTGGTGCTTAGGTATTCAGACTGTGCTGGGCCTACTGGTGCTTAGGTATTCAGACTGTGCTGGGCATACTGGTGCTTAGGTATTCAGACTGTGCTGGACATACTGGTGCTTAGGTATGCACACTGTGCTGGGCCTACTGGTGCTTAGGTATGCACACTGTGCTGGGCATACTGGTGCTTAGGTATGCACACTGTGCTGGGTATACTGGTGCTTAGGTATTCTGACTGTGCTGGGTATACTGGTGCTTAGGTATTCAGACTGTGCTGGACATACTGGTGCTTAGGTATGCACACTGTGCTGGGCCTACTGGTGCTTAGGTATGCACACTGTGCTGGGCATACTGGTGCTTAGGTATGCACACTGTGCTGGGTATACTGGTGCTTAGGTATTCAGACTGTGCTGGGTATACTGGTGCTTAGGGAGGTAGACTGTGCTGGGTATACTGGTGCTTAGGTATGCACACTGTGCTGGGCATACTGGTGCTTAGGTATGCACACTGTGCTGGGCATACTGGTGCTTAGGTGTGCACACTGTGCTGGGCATACTGGTGCTTAGGTATGCACACTGTGCTGGGTATACTGGTGCTTAGGTGTGCACACTGTGCTGGGTATACTGGTGCTTAGGTATTCAGACTGTGCTGGGCATACTGGTGCTTAGGTATTCACACTGTGCTGGGTATACTGGTGCTTAGGTGTGCACACTGTGCTGGGCATACTGGTGCTTAGGTTTCCAGACTGTGCTGGGTATACTGGTGCTTAGATATGCACACTGTGCTGGGTATACTGGTGCTTAGGTATTCTGACTGTGCTAGGCATACTGGTGCTTAGGTATCCAGACTGTGCTGGGCATACTGGTGCTTAGCTATGCACACTGTGCTGGGCATACTGGTGCTTAGGTATGCACACTGTGCTGGGCATACTGGTGCTTAGGTGTGCAGACTGTGCTGGGCATACTGGTGCTTAGGTATGCACACTGTGCTGGGTATACTGGTGCTTAGGTGTGCACACTGTGCTGGGCATACTGGTGCTTAGGTATGCACACTGTGCTGGGTATACTGGTGCTTAGGTATGCACACTGTGCTGGGCATACTGGTGCTTAGGTATTCAGACTGTGCTGGGCATACTGGTGCTTAGGTATTCACACTGTGCTGGGCATACTGGTGCTTAGGTATTCACACTGTGCTGGGTATACTGGTGCTTAGGTATGCACACTGTGCTGGGTATACTGGTGCTTAGGTTTCCAGACTGTGCTGGGTATACTGGTGCTTAGGTATGCACACTGTGCTGGGCATACTGGTGCTTAGGTATGCACACTGTGCTGGGCATACTGGTGCTTAGGTATGCACACTGTGCTGGGCATACTGGTGCTTAGGTGTGCACACTGTGCTGGGTATACTGGTGCTTAGGTGTGCACACTGTGCTGGGCATACTGGTGCTTAGGTGTGCACACTGTGCTGGGCATACTGGTGCTTAGGTGTGCACACTGTGCTGGGCATACTGGTGCTTAGGTATGCACACTGTGCTGGGCATACTGGTGCTTAGGTATGCACACTGTGCTAGGCATACTGGTGCTTAGGTATGCACACTGTGCTGGGTATACTGGTGCTTAGGTATGCACACTGTGCTGGGCATACTGGTGCTTAGGTATGCACACTGTGCTGGGTATACTGGTGCTTAGGTATTCACACTGTGCTGGGTATACTGGTGCTTAGGTATGCACACTGTGCTGGGCATACTGGTGCTTAGGTATGCACACTGTGCTGGGTATACTGGTGCTTAGGTATGCACACTGTGCTGGGTATACTGGTGCTTAGGTATGCACACTGTGCTGGGTATACTGGTGCTTAGGTGTGCACACTGTGCTGGGTATACTGGTGCTTAGGTATTCACACTGTGCTGGGTATACTGGTGCTTAGGTGTGCACACTGTGCTGGGCATACTGGTGCTTAGGTTTCCAGACTGTGCTGGGTATACTGGTGCTTAGATATGCACACTGTGCTGGGTATACTGGTGCTTAGGTATTCAGACCGTGCTAGGCATACTGGTGCTTAGGGAGGTAGACTGTGCTGGGTATACTGGTGCTTAGGTATGCACACTGTGCTGGGTATACTGGTGCCTAGGTATTCAGACTGTGCTGGGCATACTGGTGCTTAGGTATGCACACTGTGCTGGGTATACTGGTGCTTAGGTGTGCACACTGTGCTGGGTATACTGGTGCCTAGGTATTCAGACTGTGCTGGGCTTCTGGTGCTTAGGTATTCAGACTGTGCTGGGTATACTGGTGCTTAGGTGTGCACACTGTGCTGGGTATACTGGTGCTTAGGTATTCAGACTGTGCTGGGTATACTGGTGCTTAGGTTTCCAGACTGTGCTGGGTATACTGGTGCTTAGGTATTCAGACTGTGCTGGGTATACTGGTGCTTAGGGAGGTAGACTGTGCTGGGTATACTGGTGCTTAGGTATTCAGACTGTGCTGGGTATACTGGTGCTTAGGTATTCAGACTGTGCTGGGTATACTGGTGCTTAGGTGTGCACACTGTGCTGGGTATACTGGTGCTTAGGTATTCAGACTGTGCTGGGTATACTGGTGCTTAGGGAGGTAGACTGTGCTGGGTATACTGGTGCTTAGGTATTCAGACTGTGCTGGGCATACTGGTGCTTAGGTATTCAGACTGTGCTGGGTATACTGGTGCTTAGGTATTCAGACTGTGCTGGGCATACTGGTGCTTAGGTATGCACACTGTGCTGGGTATACTGGTGCTTAGGTATTCACACTGTGCTGGGCATACTGGTGCTTAGGTATGCACACTGTGCTGGGTATACTGGTGCTTAGGTATTCACACTGTGCTGGGCATACTGGTGCTTAGGTATGCACACTGTGCTGGGCCTACTGGTGCTTAGGTATGCACACTGTGCTGGGCATACTGGTGCTTAGGTATGCACACTGTGCTGGGCATACTGGTGCTTAGGTATGCACACTGTGCTGGGTATACTGGTGCTTAGGTGTGCACACTGTGCTGGGTATACTGGTGCTTAGGTATGCACACTGTGCTGGGTATACTGGTGCTTAGGTATGCACACTGTGCTGGGTATACTGGTGCTTAGGTGTGCACACTGTGCTGGGTATACTGGTGCTTAGGTGTGCACACTGTGCTGGGCATACTGGTGCTTAGGTATTCAGACTGTGCTGGGTATACTGGTGCTTAGGTGTGCACACTGTGCTGGGCATACTGGTGCTTAGGTATTCAGACTGTGCTGGGTATACTGGTGCTTAGGTGTGCACACTGTGCTGGGCATACTGGTGCTTAGGTATTCAGACTGTGCTGGGTATACTGGTGCTTAGGTATGCACACTGTGCTGGGTATACTGGTGCTTAGGTGTGCACACTGTGCTGGGTATACTGGTGCTTAGGTATGCACACTGTGCTGGGTATACTGGTGCTTAGGTATGCACACTGTGCTGGGTATACTGGTGCTTAGGTGTGCACACTGTGCTGGGCATACTGGTGCTTAGGTATTCAGACTGTGCTGGGTATACTGGTGCTTAGGTATTCAGACTGTGCTGGGTATACTGGTGCTTAGGTATGCACACTGTGCTGGGCATACTGGTGCTTAGGTATGCACACTGTGCTGGGCATACTGGTGCTTAGGTGTGCACACTGTGCTGGGTATACTGGTGCTTAGGTATGCACACTGTGCTGGGCATACTGGTGCTTAGGTGTGCACACTGTGCTGGGTATACTGGTGCTTAGGTATTCAGACTGTGCTGGGCATACTGGTGCTTAGGTATGCACACTGTGCTGGGTATACTGGTGCCTAGGTATTCAGACTGTGCTGGGTATACTGGTGCTTAGGTATTCACACTGTGCTGGGTATACTGGTGCTTAGGTATGCACACTGTGCTGGGTATACTGGTGCTTAGGTGTGCACACTGTGCTGGGTATACTGGTGCCTAGGTATTCAGACTGTGCTGGGTATACTGGTGCTTAGGTATTCAGACTGTGCTGGGTATACTGGTGCTTAGGTATGCACACTGTGCTGGGTATACTGGTGCTTAGGTGTGCACACTGTGCTGGGTATACTGGTGCCTAGGTATTCAGACTGTGCTGGGTATACTGGTGCTTAGGTATGCACACTGTGCTGGGTATACTGGTGCTTAGGTATGCACACTGTGCTGGTCATACTGGTGCTTAGGTATTCAGACTGTGCTGGGTATACTGGTGCTTAGGTATGCACACTGTGCTGGGCATACTGGTGCTTAGGTATTCAGACTGTGCTGGGCATACTGGTGCTTAGGTATGCACACTGTGCTGGGTATACTGGTGCTTAGGTGTGCACACTGTGCTGGGTATACTGGTGCCTAGGTATTCAGACTGTGCTGGGCCTACTGGTGCTTAGGTTTCCAGACTGTGCTGGGTATACTGGTGCTTAGGTATGCACACTGTGCTGGGTATACTGGTGCTTAGGTATTCAGACTGTGCTGGTCATACTGGTGCTTAGGTATTCAGACTGTGCTGGGTATACTGGTGCTTAGGTATGCACACTGTGCTGGGTATACTGGTGCTTAGATATGCACACTGTGCTGGGCATACTGGTGCTTAGGTATTCAGACTGTGCTGGGTATACTGGTGCTTAGGTATGCACACTGTGCTGGGTATACTGGTGCTTAGGTATTCAGACTGTGCTGGGTATACTGGTGCTTAGGTATTCAGACTGTGCTGGTCATACTGGTGCTTAGGTATTCAGACTGTGCTGGGTATACTGGTGCTTAGGTATGCACACTGTGCTGGGTATACTGGTGCTTAGGTATGCACACTGTGCTGGGTATACTGGTGCTTAGGTATTCAGACTGTGCTGGGCCTACTGGTGCTTAGGTTTCCAGACTGTGCTGGGTATACTGGTGCTTAGGTATGCACACTGTGCTGGGTATACTGGTGCCTAGGTATTCAGACTGTGCTGGGCCTACTGGTGCTTAGGTTTCCAGACTGTGCTGGGTATACTGGTGCTTAGGTATGCACACTGTGCTGGTCATACTGGTGCTTAGGTATTCAGACTGTGCTGGGTATACTGGTGCTTAGGTGTGCACACTGTGCTGCGTATACTGGTGCTTAGATATGCAGACTGTGCTGGGCATACTGGTGCTTAGGTATTCAGACTGTGCTGGGCATACTGGTGCTAAGATATTCCGACTGTGCTGGGTATACTGGTGCTTAGGTATGCACACTGTGCTGGGTATACTGGTGCCTAGGTATTCAGACTGTGCTGGGTATACTGGTGCTTAGGTATGCACACTGTGCTGGGTATACTGGTGCTTAGGTATGCACACTGTGCTGGGTATACTGGTGCTTAGGTATGCACACTGTGCTGGGTATACTGGTGCTTAGGTATTCAGACTGTGCTGGGTATACTGGTGCTTAGGTATGCACACTGTGCTGGGTATACTGGTGCTTAGGTATGCACACTGTGCTGGGTATACTGGTGCTTAGGTATGCACACTGTGCTGGGTATACTGGTGCTTAGGTATGCACACTGTGCTGGGTATACTGGTGCTTAGGTATGCACACTGTGCTGGGTATACTGGTGCTTAGGTATTCAGACTGTGCTGGGCATACTGGTGCTTAGGTATGCACACTGTGCTGGGTATACTGGTGCTTAGGTGTGCACACTGTGCTGGGTATACTGGTGCCTAGGTATTCAGACTGTGCTGGGCTTCTGGTGCTTAGGTTTCCAGACTGTGCTGGGTATACTGGTGCTTAGGTATGCACACTGTGCTGGGTATACTGGTGCTTAGGTATTCAGACTGTGCTGGGCATACTGGTGCTTAGGTATTCAGACTGTGCTGGGCATACTGGTGCTTAGGTTTCCAGACTGTGCTGGGTATACTGGTGCTTAGGTATGCACACTGTGCTGGGTATACTGGTGCTTAGGTATTCAGACTGTGCTGGGTATACTGGTGCTTAGATATTCAGACTGTGCTGGGTATACTGGTGCTTAGATATTCAGACTGTGCTGGGTATACTGGTGCTTAGGTATTCAGACTGTGCTGGGCATACTGGTGCTAAGATATTCAGACTGTGCTGGGTATACTGGTGCTTAGATATGCAGACTGTGCTGGGCATACTGGCGCTTAGGTATTCAGACTGTGCTGGGCATACTGGTGCTTAGGGATACAAGCTCTACTAGTTATACGGGTGCTTAGGTTTTCAGACTGTGCTGGGCATACTGGTGCCTAGCTATGTAGACTGTGCTGGGTATAATGGTGCTTAGGTATGCACACTGTGCTGGGCATACTGGTGCTTAGGTATGCACACTAGGCTGGGCCTACTGGTGCTTAGGTATTCAGACCGTGCTTAGATTTCCCAATATCAAAATATTAAAACTAGTTCTACCAGAGTACTATCTTTACAGATACGGTGGCACATTGGGTGGGTAGGTACCCGAATTTTGAATTATTTTTGCAGGTTGCCCTGCCAAATTTTGAATTACTTAGAAGCTGCGAATCTCAATTATGTAATAGTCCTGCCGCTACGGTCGCTATCGAACTACCAACCCTTGTATTGCCAAGTTCTTGATGTCTGGTATTTGAAGTGTTTCCTGGTAGTGGATTCCAAGATCACGAGTTTTCATGACGTCATACCTGACGCTAACTACCCATCTTGACATTGTTACTAGGGCTATTTATTTAAAATTGTGGGAGGGGGGGGGGAGGGAGAGGAAGAGAAAATTTTCAAGGTGGGGGGGGGGGGCGTTTGGGGCAGGTGTCGAATTCTGATTTATCTTACCCCCCTCCCATCGCCCCGAATTCTAAAATAAGGCTGGAGGGGGGGGGGGGGGGATATCGAATTATTGATTATCTTCCATTCATTCCACCTCACACTTTTAAATGGAACGGCCCTTAGTATCTTCGGGAGATTAACTAAAGATAATTCTGGGTCATCAACATCGCAGGTTATAAAATACATAGGAGGTGCAAAAGTGCCGTGGACTTTAAAAAAAATATGCATCTGATTATACAAGATTGACCTGTGGGGGTCAAGGCATTTATTTAGTCGCCTCTATCTAGGCACGTGTACAAGAAGCAAAATATACACACAGAACAGTTGAGCACCATGAAGGCATGGAGATGTACCTTTGAGATGGTAGAGGGAAACATTCAGAAAGACTCAATTCAAGAGGTGAAATTTTAGATTGAGGGTATAATGTTTTGGTTGTACACGCAGAGTTATGCAGAGACAGGGCGCTCGCGACCGCACGCCAGGTGGTGAGGAAATAGGTCTCACCTGACCTGTACCTACTAGTACTGGTCATAATGGAACGTTTTTAAGTGTGCAAAATACGGATTGAAAGGCTATCGGTGTGGTCACGTAGTCACTCTCTCTCTCCCCATATTTTCCTAATCAGTAAGTAGCCTGTATTGAGAAGGCGCTGTATGCAAAGCTGGAAATGACAGCAAGCCCGCAACTTCAACAAAGAATTGGCGCAATAACGTCTAGACCATTATTAGCTGCCCACGCAAGGCTCAAACCTACATCGGACATGGGACCTGTTATTTGATTATCCAGATTATGTACGTAGACAGACTATTGTTATAATAATAATTTCAATAATGCAGGATTATATTCAGTTGTATGTGCTTATTAATTGTTTAGATACCCAGCCTTTGTCTGCTGGCTCCATTTAGAATGGTCGTAATTACTTTAGCGCTTCAATCAGAGCAGGTATAGAGCATTTGTCCAAATGCTGAACTCAAAGCTTTGCCATCACCATGGCAGATAGGAAGAGGGTAGAACTTAATCTTAATCAGAACATATCTTTACTTTAGGACTGTGAGAAACTTATGGAAGGCCAAAGTGGACAAAAGGAGCATTTATTGATATCAATAAATGATTTAATAAAATCAATAATGATTTATCAATATTGATAAATGATTTATTAATACTAATAACTATTTATTAATATTAGAAATTTAAGTGCTATGCATGGCTTGTCCAAGCCTTGTATTTTAAGTGTAATCAAAGGAAAAGCTGGCGACACGGAAGCTTTTGATTATCATGCTACCCCATATAGCAAAGGACACGGCAACCATTAAGACATGGACAGGGTGGTTCTTAGAGTAGTTCCAGTAAAGAAAGAGGCCTCAATTTGCCGAAATTAGGACCTCTTATTCAAGAGGAATGACTCCCTGTGTTTCCTCATCAGTATTTATATTCTTTAAAGAATCGTTTACTGTACTTTGATATAAAAAAAGATCACAAGCTAAACCCCTTTTGGTAAATCTCAATGGTGTCCACTATATACCGCTCAAAGCAGCCCCTCTATTGTGTACATCCATCTATAGTGGACACTTTGACCGGTCCTGTACAGGTGGCAGTCCACAATAGAGGCGTTCAAGTGTTCTTTTACTTGCAAAGGCACCATAGATAGCGCCTTCCAACGCCGCACATTTTGTAACGACAAAGTCAATCCACTAATGGTGACCCTCATTAAGGGTTTTGGAGATTTCTCTACCAAAGGACTTCAACATACAATTTTCAATTTTGGCAGTAGGTACTTTTTCCAGTCAATTGAAGGACCAATCAGTATTTATTTCTTCATTTAACAATTTATTTGATTTGATTTTATTTTTCGTCAACAGTAGAGATTTGTTTAAGTTGACACTAACTATGATTTTCTTCAAGGTGTTACCCCCAACCGCATGATTTTTTAGGAGCCCGTTCCTCCCCCTTTTCTGGAATACATATAAATATACATACATATATATATATATATATATATATATATATATATATATATATATATATATATATATATATATATATATATATATATATATATATATATATATATATATATATATATATATATGCTAATGTGCTTACATGTTTATTTTTTCTTTGAATTTGATTAATTTGCATTTATTGATAATAACATAATTATCTTAGCGTAAACCTCTAGATGCGTTATTCATTATCCCATAGTTATTTTATATCTTATTGTAGTCCAATGAATATTGATATAATTTTAGAAATTAATATAATCTGTATATTAAAACAATATGGTCAACTGAAGCTTGTGTCGCACGTTGGTGCGACAATGCAACTCCTGGTGGACTCTCCTGGTGTTATTTTTATTCAAAATCATTGGCTCTCCTAGCAACCGGGATGCACACAGCCTCATTTCCATAATTGGCACCAAGTGACAATTGAACTTACTTCTACCAGTTACACTTCAGGCTGCAACATGATGGCATCGTGTCCAATTGAAGTAGATGTGTCAGTTTTGTTTCTATTACTGCTTGCGTCAGTGAGTTCTTATAGGTCTACGGACATCATCAGAGTATCTCAGGATCAAGTGACAAAAGGGCACTCGTTGAAGAACCTAACCAACGTAGGTAGAATCGAGTGTGGCCAAAAGTGTCTGGAAGACGACGACTGCACAGCTTTCAGTGTAGGAACCAGCCAGAGATGCCAACTTTTAGGTGGAAATTCTCAAGCATTCAACGTGGAGACTAGAAGCCCAGGAACTGAGTTCTTCTACTTGGTAAGTTACCTAATAACCCATTTAAACTCAAGCCCCCCCCTTAAATGGGATTAATTCGATGTCATTTCATTTCCATACGAATTACACTGAAGGGCTTTGCTTTAATATTGATTTAATAAGTATTCGTCTAAAAATGCTTTACTTAGAAGGTTATCACCAATCTAAGCCTTATGAATGAACCGGTTAATTGACCCTAAGAATACAAACCATATTATATCTGAGTATTCTTTATACATTATAAAGAAATAACGTGTTTATATAGGCTGTGAAAAGTATTTTACAAAAGGCTCGTGTATTTTCTATGCTTAATCTCCTGAATTTGTTTGCACGATTAATATCTGAGTGATAGATCCCAACATGAATATGTCTGCACATATCAATTCTGCAAATTTCCACCTTAGAAACATTGGAGACATAAGATAATTTCTCAATACTGGTAAAACCAATAGTGCCATTGTCACACTGATGGCATCACGCCTTGACTACTATGCAGGCTCCAGAAAGTCCAAAACAATGCCGCTAGAGTGGTTTGTGTTTTCAAAAAGTATGATCCCATTACACCGGTTCTAAAATATCTTCACTGGTTGCCCATCAGGAAAAGAATTCAGTTCAGGAATCTGCTTTTGACGTCCAAATGCATGCAAGGATGTGCCCCTCTATACTTGAGGGAACTGTTAGTCAAACAAGCCAATACAAGGACTCTAAGATCAAACACTAAGAACGTATTGCAGATACCCCACACTAATCTGAAAAGGTTTGGTGACAGAACATGCTGTGCCTATGCACCACGCTTTTGGAATGTGCTCCCTGACAACATCAAGGCTGCTGATAGTGTGCAAAATTTCAAGACACACCTGAAAACATTGCGATTTCGAAAGGAGTTTATTGGACTATATGGTCAATGAACATCTGTCCACTGACTATTCTTTATCAAAAAAGCGTTTTTGTATATACTGTATACCGTGTTAATATTGCGCATACAAAATAATGCGCTCAGCAGATAACTGCCTTTGATGCGCAGTTTAATTATTGCGCATTGATAACCTGTGTGAGGGGTCCAAATGTACGACGGCTTTTGGGAAGGGTGGTGCTGCTATATTCAAGCCAGCCAGCCCCTTAGGGATACCAGATGTTGCCAGTATTATAGGCAAGTGCAATCTGTATTTCCTCACCAGCCACGAACAGTGTTATCTTGGTTGTAATCAGTAACTTTGATTAGTGGTTACCGGCATGTTTGATCACATACGAGTGTTGAAGTTTTCTACATCGTAATTGAACTAAGTACTACGAAGGGTCTTTATGTTGAATTACAAGCTATCATATCGGTGTCTTGAACATCCAAGTGATATCTAAGTTATAGTGCGCAGTTTAATAATTGCGGACTCCATGGGTGTGCAAAGTACGCATTAATTAAACTGCCGCAATATTAACACGGTATGCAGTATATATATATATATATATATATATATATATATATATATATATATATATATATATATATATATATATATATATATATATATATATATATATATATATATATATATATATACACATAATTTTTAGAGTAAACCATTTCCATGGAAAACAAATTCTGTTTTGTACGCGTGAGAATCCGGAACTTCCGCGCCTAAGCATTATCAAAGGTAGCTCAGTCTCATGGGTTCCGAAACCTCACGCAAGACCGGCACTGCCACACGCGCGTGTAGCGTTATTGACAAGGCTACACGAGCGAGGTAGTGATTGGCTATCTATTTTTAGTAGCTTTTCTCAAAGCAAAAATATATTGTGAACGAGGATCTTGAAGTGATATTTTTTTTATTTTGTTTTAGATTTAGATTTTGTTTTGCCTATATTACCCTGCATTTGTGCTTTTGGCCACTTAAAGTAAAAGTGGTAGTACTATGGTACATGATATTTTTCATCGAAACTTCATTAAGCTTGTGCTTTTTATTTCCGTTTTCTTTATTATGTTTGTATTTTGACTTTATGTCTGTGTATGAATATAGACACAGAGTGTGTGTATGTATGTATGATGTATGTATGTATTTATGTACTAGATCTAGTATCTATATCTCTCTTATACGAGAAAGAGAGAGAGAGAGAGAGCACACGAAATATTTATTTTTGACAAGCCAGATTCCTTCTTTTCAACGCATACATTACTAATCTTCACCTATTGGTGTTGTACCCTCCTCATTTCTCCTTAGACATTTTATCCTCAAATTTCAATACCTGTCTTTTCAGGATCTTGATTAGGCCAAGGTATGCGCACACTATCACTCACGCACACACACGCGCGCATTAAAAAGAAGCACACATCAAGAGCACCCTTTGTTTCCTCACACACACACACTCGTCCCCTCTATCACACACGGACCTTCTCTCTCTCTCTCTCTCTCTCTCTCTCTCTCTCTCTCTCTCTCTCTCACCCTAACACACATTTGCATCAACATCACCTGTCATAATAATGCCCAGGATAGATTAATATAATGTAAACCTTTTTAACAGGTGGCCATACACACGGGAATTTTGCAAATAAGAACTTAATGGCGAACATTGATGAACCTAGATTACATCTTGTATATTTTGGAAATCTCAAATACCAAAAAGTTTGTGTATTTTCAGAATGCGCCTGTCAAAGCGCCGATGTAGCCTTTTGTAGTGCTATTTCAAAACACATACCAGCAGCAATGGTAGCAGAAGGACCACCAGCAGCAGCAATAGTAGCAGCAGCAGCAGCAGCAGCAGCGGCGGTAGTAGTAGTAGTAGCAGCCATGGTAGTCGTATTAGCTGGAGCAGCTGTTGGAGAGAGGTTTAGGCGTTTTGTCAGAGACAGAGTATAGCATGATACAGTACAGCCAGACCGACACCCGAATGCCCATAGATTAATGTATCTCCGGGTATGGCCATTTCTCCGGGGAAGGTAATATTTAGTTTTAAACTCAGTTTTAGCACATTTTCTATCCATCTTACAGCCATTATGTTGCAAGTGATTTATGTATCAACACTTCATACAAGACACATGATGCTGATAGTATTAAAATGTTTTTTAACAATGGTCGATGGTCGGGGTGTCTATGCGTGAGAGGGTTGAATAGGTCTATTATTTTCTCTAATGCGGAACGTGTTTGGGACAACTATCTTAATCCTTAATTTTACATGTCATTCTAGTATGCCTCTTCGTATTGGCAGAAAGTCTGGCCTAAAATGATTTGGGTGTTGGAGCAAGAAAGAAATGACTTCTCAGATTTGGATGGAGTTATGTATCATCATGACACTTTGTCTGTCAATACCTTTGAGATTTAAGTCTTAAAGGTGTGTGATATAACATATACCACACACTTTCTAAGGCTTGTGATAAGTGGATGTAAGCAGTCAACTATCACGTGATAAAAAAACCTTCATCACCGCATTCTGCATCATTACATTAGTGACCTTTAAGATTTAAGTCTTAAAAGTGTGTGATATCTCACATACCACACACTTTCTAAGGCCTTTGATAGGTGGAAGTCAGCAGTCAAACGCCTTCTACTCACCCAGCTGGCAGATCGAAGGAAAATACTCGTGGCATTCTGCACCTTTCCATTGATGACTTTCAGCTGTCTTCTTTTCTATAGTGACGCACGTCTTTCCCGACACATCATCTATAGTAAGCATGAGATCTACGCTGAAACCATTAGTCCATCTCCAGGGGTCGTCATCATCGGGGCGGTACAATCCAATCCAACTCCGTGTCCCTCCAGCTCTGAAGGAATAAAACAAAGTCCAAAATATAGATTCAAAATTTAATCAAATTTACAGACAAATAAAAGAAATAACATTACAAAATTATAGAATTATAAAATTTTGATAAAAAATAATGCCGACGAAGATTATAGCATATAACGTTCTTTTTTTACCTCACATTTCTCAAAAATCCTTTGGAATTTTAAACAGAAAATTTTATTGCAATCTTCCTTAAGATAAAAACACACATAAAAGAAGTTTCGTTAAGTCTTAGTTTGTGACCTGACGACCTCTTGACAGCTTAAGCCGGAGTGACCTAAGAATAAATAGTAAGAAGTAGCAAACCTTATAAGCTTGTAAGTTGTTGTTATAAGTTGTTGGATTCCATATATTGAAGCCTATATATACTATATATAGTATACATTCTATATATAGTATATATACTGAACATAAAATTCTACCTCTTAAAAGATGAAGATCGTCATCTTCGCCGGTAAGTTGTCAAATTGGAAATCTCCCAACACACTGATGCATACTCACAACGTTTCTATCAACCAATCGTTTTCTTGATCGCTGTGTATACTGGCGAGGTGTCCACCCCGAGATCTACATATACTGTCGGCTTTGACCTGTCTTCGGCTGCCAGAGCAGTACTTGTAGCAGTACTCATTGAAGGGTGGTGAGGTCCAGCCGATCGGACATGTTGCCTCTAGAGTTAGAAATTTGACTGTGTGTTAATGCACTGGACTTCTGACGCGAAGTCCAGAAATGTGACTGTTTAACCCATTCACACTCAGAGTTGCTCTAGAAAGTATCGTCTGCTAGTATCATACTTTTGAAAATAACGTGGAAATAAAGCAATAATTCATAAACTATTTGTTGTGCAGTTGTTGTTTGACTCCTGTTCGACATTTCTCCTTCAAATGTTTTCCAGATAATGTTTTGGTAAGTAAAATATTTCCAAAACTGTCAGGTCTGTTTTGGCCACTCTAAGTGTAAATGGGTTAAATTAACATGAAAACAAGCTAAGCACGTGGATCATTACTCTAAGTTGCTTTTGAATTTTAGTCTGTAGGATTATTTTGTTTATCGTCGCTTTTTCTGTCACAACGAGGCTACACCGTTAACTAATAGTCAGTAGGTTGTAAATGAAAGAGTGTTACATAGTGGCCAGCCTCGCCCCAAGTCACTGACAACTTTCTCACATGAACCCCGGCACTTATGAGAGACAGTGAGCAGACCAGTCAGTTACGACAAATAAGATCCTTCGGCTATAAGGGCAAGCTTGGAAGTTTTTACAATGGTATATTTGATTCACATAGAAGGTAACGTTATAACAAATAGGTGTTCCACGTACTGAGAAAAAGTTAGGGTTTTGTAACGCAAAACTGAATTTAGATGATCGAAAAATATCCTCGTAACGAAATCTAAGAACGCATTTTACGACAACATCACACAATTTGAGGACAACGCCACGACCTACAGTGCCTACATTTGATTCCTGCACTAAATGCGTGGGTAACCCGGGCATATTACACGACTGCATGCCCGATTGGCAGCCAGTTTACTGGGCATGGATGCATGAATGACCTCAAAACTAAACATAGCTTTGATTTGCAAGATACGTGGGTCATTGATTTGCTTTGTTTATTATTTGACATGTTATCCATGGGTGTTTGTACAACCAGGCACTGGCAGACGTCCGGTCGACTGGCGCAGAAATTAAATGTGTACTGTATGGCATATCTACCTTGTACCAGGTAGGTTAGCGAAACATACATATTTACATCTGCAGGTAAAGTAGATGCTCCGCAAACAGTTGTAATGGTATTGTGGTTGAATTTTGGAACTTCGTTTACCCTGAATCTTTCTTCCCTGTCCAGTCTAAGTTGTGACTCGCAAGGTGTAAGTGGTGGATAAAACAGGAGTACAGAGGAGCACTTATAATCATTCCTAAATCACTGGCATCGCCCCGTATGCCATGAGCCAGCTGTGATATACACAGGCAATGGCAACATCCTAGAACACTCTGCCGCCGGGGTAGGCCTCTGATCTACTCAAGACACGCACTACTGCTAAGTAAAAATGTAAACAAATCTTCATAAAGTAGCATCTTACCTAGTGAGGGGAGACAGGACATGATGCTGAGCACGGACAGGAGCATCTGAAATAAACAACAAACATTGGCATTAAACGTACACATCTCTAGATGTTAATTTCGTCTAGTACTCTTCAAAACAACTGTTGGAATGTAGAAATATTAGGTTCCATAATCGTAACATCTTATAACTGCCTTCTAAATAATGTGCATTTAGGTAAACTCCGGTATGCCTTTCTTGTGATGAAACTAGCAACAGATTGATACTACTACTACTACTACTACTACTACTACTACTACTACTACTACTATTACTACTACTACTACTACTACTACTACTACTACTACTACTACTACTACTACTACTATTGTTACTACTACTACTACTACTACTACTACTACTACTACTACTACTACTACTACTACTACTACTACTACGACTACTACTACTACTATTGTTACTAATGATACTACTACTAATAACAATAATGATAAATTGTTATTATTAATAATAGTAATAATGATAATGACTATTAATTGATATTTGATATAGCGCCCTTTTTATCTGTAATAATGCATTTATGTATGTATCTTTATTGACCACGAAATTAATCATGAACAATACAACATATATATATATATATATATATATATATATATATATATATATATATATATATATATATATATATATATATATATATATATATATATATATATATATATATACATATATATATATATATATATATATATATATATATATATATATATATATATATATATATATAAATATATATATATATATATATATATATATATATATATATATATATATATATATATATATATATATATATATATATATATATATATATATATATATATATATATATATATATACATGTATATATATATATACAGTGGAACCTGTCAAATCGAACACCTGTGTAGTGTCCTTCAAGTGGGATGCAACATGTTATCGAATAGTGAAGATAATTAGCAAAACACACGTGACCACTTATGAAAACCTTTCTCATTGCGTGAATCTTGAGACCCCTATACATATATACATATATATATATATATATATATATATATATATATATATATATATATATTATATATATATATATATATATATATATATATATATATATACATATATATATATATATATATGTGTATAAAGGTATGTATATAAGTATGTAAATAGGTATTTATGTAAATATATATGTATATATATATATGTATAGACAATATATGTACAAAGGCTAAATGAAATAAATACATATGGTCGCTATGTAAACATTTATAGTCACGACCACACGGAAACCGATGACATCGTCAGTTTATATGCGGCCCCTATACGTCACACAAACACCACCATAGCTGCTAAGAATAAAGTTTTAACATTTTAGAATTTTGATTTTGGTCACTTTTATGCCGTATTTCTGCTTATTCCTGACAAACCAGTTGTTGCGGTCAGCGGAGTACCTTGCGAAAGTCATCGGCTTTCCCCAAGTCACTGACAACTTTTTTCAGTCGGTAACTCATTTTTATCTGATTTGTTTATTAATGAGAATTACGAATATCGTTTTCTTTCTGCCATATCTAGGCTAGTTCGTGAATAGGAAAGCCAGTTAGTGGTGAGAAACAACGAGCCTTCCGGTACAAAAAGGTTTTATGTCACGACATTTTCATGCATGCATGAATATTTCCATGCATGAAAATAAAAGTTTGGCCCCTGGCATGATTTTTTTCGCCGCAGAATCTTTTGTGGGTAGTTTTGGCTGTACAAAACTTTATATATTTCACCCATGAAAATCTTCGGGCAAACTTTCATTTTCATGCATGAAAGTCTCATTTTCCAGCATGAAGATGATACTGTTTCATGCATAAAATGTTCATGCCACAATTCTTTCATACATGAATCTTTTCGTACAATAGACCATTCGGCCATCACGGCAGGCGAATTGGTAAAGCACACAGGTTGTACGTAACCTTGTTCAACTACTAGTATATAACGCTATGTGCTTGTAGGTAAAAGGGTTCCTAACGATTTCTGTGTGAATAGAGGAGCCGATGTAGAAATTGCAAAGGTGAAACATCAAAGTCAAATAATGCACTTTATTGTTAACTAATTGAGCGATGCTGGGTAACCAAATCTCCTGTTATGCCATCAAGGACACTGACACCTATGTCTAGGAGCTAAAAGCGACACAAATAATTTCCATCTTCTCTATAACAAATGCTGGCCTATCAGGTTCGACATGAACTCAAAATGATACTAGAGACCTTTGTGGGTATCTATTTGTCACAAAATTGGGACTTTTCGCAATGTGATGCACCTAGGGGACTGCATGCAGTAGTTGTCCATTAAGATTACAAAAAAACCTTTGTTTTCCCTTTTGTTGATTATTGACTTGTATGCTTGGAATATATGTGTAGGCATGCCCTCTAATGCGTACATAGTGACTTTCCACTCTTATTTCAAGGATATCTGTTATGCACTGCATATTTAATTCATTTGCAATAAAGATATGAAGCTGCGCACAACAAAAGTATATCGAGAAGCAGGCAACATCTCTCTTCATCACAGAGATTGAGCCTTACATGTATGTGAGACGTTGCTAAGCCACTAAAAGCTTTTGGAATGTAAATTGTATGCTTCTTTCCAAGGTATCGATCATGTCCAATGTAACCTTTTTATTTTAGCCTTTTTTTCATACATGTGCTTTTTATCCCATGTAGCGCTATTGACATAGCACTTTACATTTCAATTTAACACTTATTTCTCTGCCATTTGGTGAGGTTTGGATAGGATTGGTTTTCAACGTGGTTTGTTCGCTTTCGAAAGCTTCCCTTTTGTTGTTATTATGCATACATGTAACAAACTGTTTCTCCTATCTTTTTTAAGTTTGCATTCGCATTCAATTCTTTCTAAAGACGATTACTCAAAGTATGGCTTTATATGGAGGAAATGAGTTCATTCTACATTTAGTGAAAGAATTAACGAAATGCATTTATCTCTGAACATCACATGGAAGTGTTAATCCCTAAAAAGAGTTGCTGGTTTCACAAAAAGTAGACAAACTGAAGTAGCAATGAGGACTATCCCCTTCCAATATTTTTCAGAAAATGAAGTCAGTGCCACAAGATCAGGTTTCATCACCAGACCTAACAGCGCAGCCTCAAACAGTCATACAAGATTGTAAAGATCTACCTGCTGGTAAGGGGGAAAATATACCAGTCATGATTGTCACACTCAGATGTGTGTACAGATGAAATGATACAATACGTTCAAGTCCACTGCAAAGTGCCTACCTTTGTAAACTAATTCATTGTTCATGACATATTAGTGAGTGGTATTATGATAAGGAAAAGAAGAGATTGTATATCGAACATGATCACCTATGCTTCTTGGTTATTGAAAAGAACAATATGCTTTCATTTTAAAAACTTGCTGTTCATTCATGTATAAGTGAACGTAAAACTAATTTGTACATAAAGCAAGCTATTAATTAATGAATAAGATATGAAATATTTCCGTTTCCATCTCGAGTGTACATATAGTCTGGCATCTTTTAACACATTTGATTAAATAGATTAACACTAAAAAGGTACTATAACTTAACTTGAACAACACTTTCAATGAAATGCTTTTGAAGGCATTGCTAAGGCATCAAAGATATTTCCATATCTGTGAGGCCAAGTGCATGTTCCAGATGTGAATTGATTAGAGATAGTAGTCTTTGAGTTAGAAATCATCTCTTGGTTCCTGTTTTTCTCTAATATTCAGGTACTATAGGTGTGTATACAGTGCACGCTGCTAACACTACAATTCGAGTGCGATGTGACGCCCCCTGGACCGTCTTTCAACGTCGTTTTAATGGCTCGGTAAGCTTCAGCAGAACTTGGCTCGAATATGAAAATGGATTTGGACATGTTGGCTCGGAATTCTGGCTGGGAAACAAGAATCTTCATCTGCTAACAGCACGTGGCTCTCACTCTTTCCAATTTGTGTTCCGTTATAATACTGAGCCCAGTATTGTTAACAGTACATATGGTAGTTTTTCGGTGGCAGATGGTTCCAACGATTATCGACTGCACATTGACCAGTTTCAAGGAGGGAATGGCGGCAATGCTTTCATGAACTTACAGCCAAATTGGTATCACAATGGGAAACGCTTCAGTACTACAGACAGGGACAACGATGAAGGCAGTAAAAGCTGTGCCACACAGTATCAGAGTGGCTTTTGGTTTGATAATTGCTGGTACATCAACCCAAATGGTTTATATCGTCCCACTGCTGCATGTGATGAAAGTATTGGTTGGAAGTGCATCTCAAATTATTTAACTGGAATTCGACCAGTTAAAGGCACCGAGCTAAGAGTTCGCCCTAACTGAATCTCATAGTTATGTGAATTACAAAAGCTGTATCAGTGTTATCTTATTTTCCAAATCAGCTCTACAAACAGGGACAACGATGAAAGCAATAGCAGGTGTGTCATTGAGTACCTGAGAGGATGTTGGTTCAAGGATGGTGGTGCTGATTGCCTTGATTGGGGCAGAAATGAAAGCAATAGCAGGTGTGCCATTGAGTAGCTGAGAGGATGTTGGTTCAAGGATGGTGGTGCTGATTGCCTTGATTGGGGCAGAGATGAAAGCAATAGCAGGTGTGGCATTGAGTAGCTGAGAGGATGTTGGTTCAAGGATGGTGGTGCTGATTGCCTTGATTGGGGCAGAGATGAAAGCAATAGCAGGTGTGCCATTGAGTAGCTGAGAGGATGTTGGTTCAAGGATGGTGGTGCTGATTGCCTTGATTGGGGCAGAGATGCTTTTACTGTAAGATACGTAGGTAACTGGTATATTTCCATGGGTATGCTGGTAAGAAGGTACATATATTTTTTAGGTTGGTACCAAATATTCTAGTCTTTTTTATTCGTAGTATCTTAGTCTTAAATGAGGATATTTGTATTAAAACAGTATATTTGGAGCTGCTAGGTACTTCTATGACAACATTGTGCATAGGGGTCCTATTTTTGACCTATTGAATACTGTGATTTTGGCATTGATTCTAGCATTAGGGAATGTATTGAGAGGGTGCAGTAATTTGTAAGGGTGGATGGAAGACAGGTTGTATGTATGAGAGCCTGGGAGCTGGAATACACTTTCTCGTCTATTTAGGTGGTGACTAGACTAGGTTCCTAGTCCCTAAAAAGTTGACATTCCCTTCTGTGCTGACCATAGAGTGTGGTGTAGTACCAGGTATGTAGATAGATGGCACCACCTCCTCCTATCTCTAGAAGAGTTTGTCATACTGGATCCTCCATTCCCCTAGTGAGATAACTGTAAACTAAATTGACCACTGTGACACCCAGAAAGACTCAATCCAAGAGGTGAAATTTAGGATTGAGGGTGTAATGATTTGGTAGGACACGCGAAATTGTGCGGAGACGAGCGCCCGCGACCGCAAGTCAGATGGAGAATAAATCGTCAGGTGGAGAAGAAATAAATCAATCTCACTAAATTCTAGAGACAAAGGGTGATTCCCCCCCCCCCCCCCACCCCACGAAAGGAGATAAAATAAAATGTGGAACAGCTCAGTGTTCAGTATGCTTTTGAACGTGACCACCTGTCAGCTACATCTATTGGCTTCTTCATGAACTAATTTCCCCAGCTGGAGATCTTGATGAAGTCATGTGACTTTGTAAGAGCACCTTTACCGCGTTCCTTTACTTGTGCGAGTAAGCGCTGGGTAAGCGCGAGATCGTTCCAGTTAGGCGATGACGTCACTCTGGCGCTTACTCGCGCCTGGCCCAACTAACTGACTCCCTGAGTCGGTTAGTTGGGTAAGCATCCCAAAATGCAACGCGCGAACATGGACGCCTTCGTTTACCGAAATTTGTTTTGCTTGTGAAAATAAACTAAAAGATGATCGTTATTTACAGTAAAATGATGAAAATTATTTTGTATTTGATGCTTTCGTAAGCACCTTTGAAAATAAGCAAATCGTTTACTTTTGTTACCAGCAATTAGGAATACTTTTTAAATTTTACAGTACATGCCCTGGCTTAATATTTCGGTAATGTTTATTATGAAAATTTATAGATTTAGTCTTAAATTAATTGAAATTGACATTCGTGATGAAGTGCTGCTTAGACATATATGGGCAAAGGTGAAGGATGTTTGGCAGTTGCCATGACACTTTACTCGGGGAAGCACGAAACCGTTCCTTTACTGGCTTTCACTGCGCATGTCTATGGTCATCCGAGTAGGTCACTTAGGCCTCACCTAGGTTAGTAAAGGAACACAAACCTTCCCACGTGACCCTTGTGAACCAATCAAAATTCTTATCCCTGCGCATAACGAAGCAAACCGGTGACCTAGGAACACAGATGTATCCTTCCATTTTCAGGAAAGTAGTACCTTTCTTATCACGGCCATTAACTACAGACAGCGCGCATCGACACTGTCGAAGCCAAGGATTCAATATTTCACTGACAGACGACCGTCATAGAATAATTTTAAGTGTGAAAAAAACGCAGTGTAGGGTTATTAGTGTTGTCACGTGATCACCAGCCGTCCCTAGTTAAATCTAAGTGTCAAAAACAGGAAGGAAAGAAGCGCCGTAGAGAAAGCTGAGAGAGCGGGTGAGCCGCTACAATCAGAGAATTGTTGGCGCACGTACGTCTAGACTGTTTGTGCTTGGTAACAGAAAAAACATAACAGAAAAATTCATATGACAGCCTAGAAATCTAGCCTAGGGGGTGAAGCATGTTAGTCTTAACTTATTGGATGATATTTTGTTCCACGCCAAGGTTTCTCTGCTGGTGGCAGTTATCCGACAATCAGCCTAGTGTTATGGGTGCTTGTGAAGCGGGTGCATGTAGGTATGTTAGACCCACAGAGCGATCTCTTCTCTGTCATTTGAGTAAGATGAGCTGCAAGAGAACGTACCATGAGATGGTGTCATTGTGGCTGGTTACATGCATGTATGTCCATAGGATATACAATGATTGCATCAAATCCCGGAAGGGAGTAGGGTAGAAATAGCATCGCACTTTGATTGATGTTTGATGGTATTGGAATATGTTAATCTAGAGGACTTGATATTTGTAAGGATATCTGACATGAGACATAACAGGCATATATATATATATATATATATATATATATATATATATATATATATATATATATATATATATATATATATATATATATATATAGAATATATAGAATATATATACATATCAAAACAGATAGAACTTATTAATTATTATGTTGATTTTCGGATGTTTGTTTTTTAGCTAACGCTACGTACTATATTGTCGCACTCTCATGCCATATTTTTATTACCATGTATCACATTCATATATAGTTTATCGATGTATGAATTTCCTACGACAAGTCAATAAACATACATACATACATTGAAATTCAACAAAATGTACAATAAAACGTCAATCCAAAAATATGTAATAGGAATAAAAATGCACAATTCAAATTCAAGGAAATGCAAACAATTATAAAGACAAAAACATGTGATTTTGCTTTGGTTTCGTTGTTCTGAATACCTTTGTTACAGAGTTGTAAATAGATAGACATTTTACCAGGATATCTTTAAAAACATGGCTTCCTATCCCTGTTTGATTTTTGAATTTGAAATTTCGTTTTCCGTCAAAGTTATGCTATATTGTGGCTTATTCGTGACCAGCCAGTTGTAAGTAGTGGAGGAAACCGGAGTACCCGAAAAAAACCACCGCCTAACCCCAAGTCAATGGCAACTTTCCCACATGCCAAGGCCAGGATTGGCACCCAGGCAGTGGTGAGAGACGGTGTGCAGTCAGTGGCAGCGCCTTAGTCCACACGGCAATCGGATCAGGCCCCCTGTTTGCTTTGGAGACATATCCTTGAAATAACTCTTCATGAAATATTGAGAAAAAAGCTGTTCGAAAATAAACAAGAGATAAACAAAAAATACGAAGTAGATTTTTTTCGGAATGTTATTTAATTGAGGATGTAGTACCTCTCAAAATAGATATGTACTCTTTTTATTCATTCGGGTCGTATATTTCCGACGGCGGCACCAAGGAACCCACCATCAAAAGCGGATTATGCTGTCAAACATGACTCGGCGATATTCATATCTGGTACAATAAGAACCAACGGTGGCTCAAAGATTGCATTATCTAGCCAAAAAGAATTCATACAAGTTATGTCGGGAGAGTCATGTGACCACTTCATCCGCCCATTCCATGATGCAATGGTGGTTTTCTACTCTACCCTTTGACACCTGTGGAGTTCTGTTCATCGCCGCTTTGTCTGCTGTATTATGGCATAGTCGTCACCACACAGCTGTTAGAAGTGGAGATAACTACAGCGTCTGGGAAAACCGCCGACTAACCGCAAGCCCAGATTGAACCTGAACGTTCCGTAGAACATAGGCATATTCTAAAGAAAAAAGCAGCTCTGACTAAATACCTTGCCAAGCCGAAATACTAACAGAACTGCCACTCTACTGAATACGTTTGATGTTATTTTTTTCTGTCTCACCAAGTATGCGTATGTATGAAATGTAAACTCGTAGTTTTAATCTGCATCTAATATTTAGTAGTCTGCTCCAGTAAAACGTTTATACATTCGTAAATGACATAACACAAGATTAAGGGGTTTGCAATTGAACACACATTAGTCTAGAGACCGTCCAGTGAGAGAGTGGTTAGACATATTTCAAAATAAACGCATAATTGCACGAAGGTATATACGTGAGAGGCAGATAAAATCACAATATTTCTTTCCATCGCTCTTTGGAAAACGTCAGAAAAAAGTTCAAATATTGGGCCAACACTTTGTAGAAAAGATTTTAAAAAACATCAAATATTTTCTCCGACACTTTTTGGAAAACATTAGAAAAATATTTCGAATATTCTTTTTCCAACAATTTTTGTAAATGTGTTAGAAATTACAAAATAAATCCAACACTTTTCGAAAAATGTCAGAAATGAATTGAATACCTTTTCCAACACTTTGGAAAACGTCAGAAAAAATCCTTTTTTCCAATACCTTAGTTAGTTTTTTAGTTTCCCAATAGATGGCATATCAGCTGGTTACATGTCTTAAGCCCCTCTCACACAAGACCATGAAGTCTACACGACTGTACACGAAGTTGGGGTTTTTCACTCCGTGTAGACTTCGCGGAGGTTTTAGTAGGCTTCACGATAAAACGGGTACACTTCCTGGAACTTCGTATTCACTTCGGAATAAACCTTGTTCACCTCATGTCCGCGCTGAAATCTTTTGGCTGTTTAAAAATTTCCATGAACTCCATATGAAGTTTGACCTAGATATACATCATGTCAACTTCATGTTAACTTCATGTACACTTCGCAGAATACTGGTTGACTACTGGTTGACATCATGCTACTTCGTGTTCACTTCATATCCAAATTCAAACACGAAGTGAACGTGAAGCCAACACGACGTACCATGAAGTACCGCGAAGCCAACAAGTAGTCAACAAGTAGATCATGTAACGCTCAACATCCAACCAGAATGCGCTAATTGAGGAGAATAAAGCATTTAAATTCTGTCTGTATTTCAACTACCAAAGACTCATTTAGCGTATCAATTCTTTTCTTCGGAGACAATACTAGATAAAACATAACAAACAATAAACCTCCTTTAATTTGCACTAAGGTAAATAAATAACAATAATATGGTCTAGCATAAATACACAACGACCCAATATAAGGCACTTAATTTTCGTTATTTAACATTATACCCAGCAAACACAAAACATTTGTGCTATGTATATAAAATACCAACATCTGTAAAATGTTACTGAAAATATTTATTAATGTTTAAACGTTTGGTTATTACTTAAATTTTAAGTATTATTGTCACAACACTTTGAAATACATTTACACAATGATGCAAAAATTATTCATCAAATATTTCTAGGAAACATCTTCACATTATATATATATATATATATATATATATATATATATATATATATATATATATATATATATATATATATATATATGCATATATATATGTATATTTATTGACCATGCGAGAGCATAAAGAATTCGATACATCTAGATAGTATTATAAACACATATAAATAAATAAACTGAACTGAAAAAACACAGAAACTCATATGACTATAATGTCAAAAACATGACACATATAAATATAAGACGAAAAAGAGAAAGAAAACAATAATAATTTAACTTTATACATCATATTTCATAGTCCTTTATATATATATATATATATATATATATATATATATATATATATATATATATATATATATATATATATATATATATATATATATATATATATGGCAAGCATTTTGAGAGTTTATTAAGCAGTATTTAGTATTTAAAATATTTATTAATATTTATAATTACAAATATTAATAAATGATTTACAAATATTAGAAAATAATTATAAATACTAGAAAATAATTTCTAATATTTGTAATTGATTTATCAGTATAAGAGAAGCATGCACATTCCTAAATACAAGTAAATCATTTCTAGTATTTATAAATCATTTTCTAGTATTTATAATTCATTTTCTAGTATTTATAATTTATTTTCTAATATTTGTAATTCATTTTCTAATATTTGTAAATGCAGTCATTTATAAATACTAGAAAATGATTCATAAATACTAGAAAATGATTTATTGGTATTTGGTAATGCTTAATAAACTCTCAAAATGCTTGCCATATATATATATATATATATATATATATATATATATATATATATATATATATATATATATATATATATATATATATATATATATATATATTTATATATATATATATATATATATATATATATATATATGAATCATTTTGACTTTTTCTGACATTTTAGAAACAATTTAAAGTATGTCAGTAATATATTTGTAATATGCAGTTGTTAAACAGTAATTACATATGTTGATTGTAATGTTATCAAACATAAAAATATATTTGTTAATGTTTTTAAAAAATATTCCTTAATTATCGTTTATGTTATACTATTATAATATTTGTATTATATAACATTATTTGCATTTATCATTTTACAAATGTTTTCCCTATGGTTATTGAACATTTTTTAAATTGAAACCTCATTAAGGCGATAATAGCTATTGTTATTGCTAGACATATTTCCTTACTTTTGCTATCGAGCTATTTATGACATAAATATTTCATAACTATTGTACAAATGTTATGTAGAAAATATCATTGGTGAAAATCATTTTAAGGGATAATTATTAGTATTACATACTGTATAGCTGGTATTTTTACAGGCATTTAATTTTAGCTTATTTTGTACTGGCCATGATAGCCCCAAAATAACATTCTTCAAATAAATATCCTGATTTGTTTATGCGTTGTTTGAGTTCTTAAATGCGCGAATTTTAAGTAGTGCAAATACCCTTTAGCACTCCAAATTAAAGCCGTATACAGTATGAGTGAAATGGCTACATAAATATGGCTACGCAAATCCAGGCTAATGCCTTGCAGTAATTTCATGTTGTGTTCATGGTCACTTCTGGTTAACTTCCCAGTAGCATCGCGTTATCTTCTGGTTGTGTCATGTTTGGTCTGGTTGTCTTCTTGATAGTTCATATAGGTTCATGTGCAATTCACATTCACTTCGTGCTAAATACGTGTTGTGTTCGTGTATAGACATATTCAATCTTGTTGGCTTTGTGTTGTCTTTGTGTACGCTTCATGTTGTATGGTCGAGTGGCTACAAAACCTCAAATTTTTCGCGAAGTCTACATGAAGTGGAAGTCAGCACCTTCGTGTACAGTCGTGTAGACTTCGTGCTCTTGTGTGAGAGGGGCTTAAAGGACCTGCTCTGGTTTACTTTACAAATTACCCAAACTTTTTCAAGTTTCATGAATTTAACTGAAACTCATATGGTCATGTAGCTGAGGTATTGCTTGTTCATAATTGCTAACATATTCCCCAATCCTCGTCCTGGATATTGCATATGACCACTCTGAAATGACATGTGTCAGCATTTTTGCATTGACTCATATTTCAGTTATAACTGTACCCAGTTAATCAGTTATGCCACTTGAAAGTTGTAAAGGACCTGTTCTGGTTTCCTATACAAATTACCCAAACGTTTTCAAGTTTCACGGATCGTAAAAGCATTGGGTCACCTAGCAACGGAGTGGGCAACCAAAGATTTCGTCTCCAAGAGGAATTGTAAGCATGTACATTTGTAATTACAATTTCGACACCACAGGGAATTTTACTGAAGTTTTTTTTTAAGAACTTTGGGTAATCCAATTTTGTTTATTTTCATATAAATACAAATGATAAAAATACGTACAAAATGACATGAATACAGTATCTTTTTAACTAATACCTATCTATATGTTTTTTAAAACAAAGATACATGCCTCCTTAAGGCACACATTTTAAACACTCTGTGATTGTAATGTTCTATTTATTTAAATAAAGGTTCTGTCGGATATCTGTGCAACTTTATTCTTGTCTAGTTATATATTTTCCCCATTTTTTCTCATTTCAAGTCTGTCATTTCTAAATGCATAAATCTCTTCAGATTCTCTTTCTAATTCAACAAGTCTTTCACAATGAACCAATGTGCCTCTATTTTGATATATTATTTTTTTCCAATCATTAACACCAGATTTCAATAGATTGTCTTTTTATGTATCTCCCAATATTATTAGTTTATGTTCGAGTCACAAAAGACAAAAGCATGGGCATGTGTTGTTGTTGGCAATATTCGCATTCTTCTTATTCCAACATATTCATCCTTTGTAATCTGGTATTAGTTGCTACCCTCTCATGCCATATCTTGTATTGTATATCAAACAAATACATATTCCTCGTTGTTTTCTTAAATGTAGAGATTGTCCTTTTTATGTCATCGTATTCTATATCTATTGATACATTTCTTTCCCATTTTTCTAATATTTCCTTCAATATTCTGAAACCATATTGTCCAGTTTCCTATATATATACATATATATATGTATATATATATATATATATATATATATATATATATATATATATATATATATATATATATATATATATATATATATATATATATGTATATATATATATATATATATATATAGGAGCAAGTCACATACTCAGTCTCAAGTTGGCAACCCTGGGTTTCATGCTTGTGCAATTCTCAGGCCGTTATAGAGACCATTTAGGGTAAAAGGTCCTCACTCATGCTACATGTTGAGGCTTGAGTGTCCTTGACCCTGACCCTTCACCTCTGGATATGTCACTTCCTGTGTAATCAGGTCAGGTCAAAGGTCACTTCCTGAGCAAAGGTGTCAAAATACAGTTCATTACAAAAAGAGGGCAGCACAGTAGGTGTAAAAAATATTGCCCTGGTGCTTTAGGCTGGAGGCGGGGTCCGATTTCACAGTTTAGGTGGGGGCATCCAGAACATTCTCGTATCGGAACTTGGCACGGTGGCGGCATGTAGATACAATTTCTGCCCTCTTGTTTAGCATGGTGGCTGGATTTGCTGTAGCTATCACCATTTTCTCTGTGAGGCAGACGTCACATCGTCGTGTGTCACATTTGTATGGTGCTGCATGGTGTACAATGTCCCATTTGATTTGATATTGTTGGCTGCTGTCCTGAAGATCCCATATGTATTTGGATAGTTCGGTGTCGTTCTTGCAGCTCTTTGTTCGGAATGAGTGGGTGTGGTTGTAGTAGCGGGTCTTGAAGTGGCCCTCAGTTAATCCATAATAGTGGCGATTAGGTTTGGGAGGGGCTGTGACAGTGGCTTTGTACACGACACATTTGGTTAGGCATTTGGCGCTTAGTGGGCAAGTGTCGGGCCTCTTGCAGTTGCATGTGCGTGGATCTTCTGTAGACGCAGGGTTGAGGATCTTAGCATTATGGCCGCTGATGATGGTGGCCATGTTGCCCATACAGCTGTAGCTGGTTTTTACGTTGTTTCTGTTGAACAGCTTGTGGTATCGGTGGTGTTGTGGGAAATGCTTATCCACAAGATCCAAGAAGTTCCTGGCAACGTTGGTTGTCACATTTTGGTTGAATGGGGGGTTGAACCATATAACGGTGCGTTTGCGATTTCTCGGTTTCCTCTGTGGTGCGGAATACTCCATATTATGTCAGTGACCACTGTTTTTAAGGGCATCTTCATAGACGGGTTTTGCCTTATTGAAAGCTTGACTATCACTTGATGTGGAGCATAGTCTACTGCAGATGGCATCCGGTAGATGCTTCAGGATGGTGGGTGGGTGGTTGGATTTTGTATGGATGTAGAGGGGTTCATTGTTTGGCTTACGGAAAGGCCAGTAACGGCCTGTAGGCAGATCAAATGTGACGTCTAGGAAGTCTGTTTGATGCAGGAGGATCTCAACAGTCACACGCAGGCCACAGTCTTTAAATGTTTGGATAATGTCCTTTCTTGCCCTGTCGGATTGGGGCCCAGATAGTTTGAAGGCAGCTAGACCATCGTCTCTGTATAGGCCAACTTGGTCTTTGTTGAACTTGGAGGACAGTAGGTGGAGAATATAAAGTCCGACGAGCTCGTATATCTCTGCGCCATCGAAGCTCCCCATGGTCACATCGAACAGACTCTCATCTTTCTTGGTCCAAGTTGATTTCTCATTGAAGAGGAGGGACTTTCTAGAATGCCAAATAATGGATTCTTGTTGCTCTGTGATGGCGCTTATAGACTTGGCGTACTTGATCGCTCTTTCTAGCAGTTCCTCTGATATTGAGGGGTAGAACTCGACGATGCCAAACTTGATGAAGGTCTTGTCTGACTTGTCTTTGAGGTCGCTAAACCAGTCTATGACGGCCTGGGTGTTTTTCCACTGTTGGAGATGTGTGGATTCTCGCACATTTCTGTTGATTTTTTCCACCAGCTGTTTGCTCACAATACCGATTTCGGTTTTGGCAGGGTTGATAAGTCTGCATGTGGGCTTGGATTGGAAATTCTCCTTATGGTCCTTGAGTGTGATGAAGGCCACCCTCTCAGCGTAGATTTCCATATGGTCGTCAAGTTCTAGCTTTGAGGCAATGCCCTTGCCCTCGCGGTCGATTTTGTTCAACATTAAATCGTTTTTTACTTGCATTCTGCATAAATTTACTTATACCCTGGAAGTTAACCATGTCAATCAATTCAAGGATAATACAGCCAGGTGTTATATCAAGTGTCCTAGCTACTGACTTCATAACTGACTGCACTAAAGCTGCTGATGCATGCTTGCATTGCATGCCTCTACCTTAATTCTTGGATAAACCCACTTATAACGGGTGGTAGTCCACAGGAATCTCGAGAGCTTTTGTTCACATCACCCCTAAAGCCATCGTTATGGATCACAGGTCTCAAGACTATTTTCATGACAACACTTCTCAAATTAATCGCCATGAACAACAGTGTTTTTATCAGATGTATTTGTTTGGCATTTGCTGAGTAAATTTCATCTACGGATATCTTTCAAACCTCTCCTGCTAGTTTTCGCAATAATATCATGTCCATAACTAGATCAATGAAATGCTCTTCAAAATATATTGTGATGACTCAACGATAGTATATCCAACAGTGTATCAACCGTCTTAAAACATTCACATAAAACTCAAGTAGGGGCACGCATACATATACGTCTAAATAAACGTTTATGTTAATATTTGAGCCAATGTGTGTGTAATTAAGTCACTATCATAGGGATGGAATTGCACTTTTAACCTTATCGACATATTCATGGGAATCCTTCTATCTGGTAAGTTATCTAATAACCCATTTAAACTCAAGGCCTCCTTACATGAGGGTATCTCGATTTTATCTTATGTTCATATATATATATATATATATATATATATATATATATATATATATATATATATATATATATATATATATATATATTCATATATATATATATATATATATATATATATATATATATATATATATATATATATATATATATATATATATATGTGTGTATATATATATATATATATATATTTAACATATTTATGAAACATATACATATATATATATATATATATATATATATATATATATATATATATATATATATATATATACATATATTTATATATGTATATATATATATATATATATATATATATATATATATATGTATATAAAAATATGTGTGTGTGTGTTTGTTGAAGAAAGTGTCTTACAAAAGGCAAATGTATTAGCAATATGCTTTATAAATTGTAAATAGCTTGTTCTGAACTTGTTCTCATTATCAATTTCTGAACGATAGTTTTACTGCATTTAGTTTCGCAAACAACCCTCATGTGATTATTATTTTATTAGACAAGCAGGTTGCCATACCAGCTTAGGGTTGCCCCGGGAGGTGCCAACTCCTAATGCACACCCTAACGTGTGCCACTTGCGCCGTGGAGTAGGACATTGACAAAGGTTGATTTGACATTAGACATAACAATACTATAAATAAATCATCTGTCGCTAGCGTCCCCATGGGCTCCTGCTGCGAGGGTGACATAATCAACCCCCTGCTGCTGTCAAATACCCTACCTAGAGATATTAGTAACTGCCTCTTCGCCTCAATGTGCTCCCGCTAGTGATGAATGTGTCAAAACATATTGCCCGTCCTTTCTGTCATTGAATATTTCCTTAAAAGATATTTATGTATTCCTTATCACACAACTGGTCAATATAGAGGGCTGGTCAACTTAAAAGGGCTCTCTTAATCTAAAAAAATATATAGGAAGAAGTTAGCATGGGACTGGCAAAATGTGGTCACTTTCACATGTACATATAGATATTTTGATATAGATAATATATCGAAAGATAATATAAAGTGGAAAGATATATAGGCAGATAGGTATATATATATATATATATATATATATATATATATATATATATATATATATATATATATATATATGTATATATATATATATATATATATATATATATATATATATATATATATATATATATATATGTATATATATATATATATATATATATATATGTATATATATATATATATATATATGTATATATATATATATATATATATATATATATATATATATATATATATATATATATATATATATATATATATATATATGCTATGTATGTATATGGATGTGCAGATGGATGGATAGGTGGCTATCATCAAACTCTCCCACCATATTAACCAAAACAGATTTCTCGTAGTCTGAGAAATGAGGTGCTTTTCCTCCTCTAGTCGGATACATTCTCCTTGACTTACACCATACTTCAGAACGAGATAGCAAGACACAGAGAGCATCTGCACCTGGTCTGGTTGTCATTCATTTCAATGGCTAGCTATTCGAAAATAGCTCGAGCTTGGGGCTTTTAACCACTAAATCTACGTTCTAAAGTGCTTGTAGTTGTGCCGTAGTGCAGAACAATAAAACTCATAGTAAGTAGGGCCGGTGTATTTGGTAATTAAAAGGCTATGCCAATTCTTCTTTCCAATGTATTGATCCTGTCTGATGTAACCGAATTATCGTTTCCCTTTGTTTCATACGTTTGTGCTTTCTATACCTTGTCCCATTATTGAGTCCAGAACATTTAAGACTAATTTCATAACCATATAGTTCGGTATGGATAGGCTTGATTTTCTTAGTGCTTTTTTGCTCTTTCGAAAGCTTCCCTTTGAGTTGTTAATATGCAAAAAATAAACTATTTCTCCTGTCTTTTAAGTTTGCACTCGCCTTGAATTATTTCTAAAGACGATTGTAACAACTGCTTATGTAATAACTACAGCTTATGTAATACAACCGCTTGCGTAATAAGAAATTGACTGCTTATGTAATAACACAAAAAAGTTAAACGACTGTAACAACTGCTTATGTAATAATCACGGCTTATGTAATATTCAACCGCTTCCGTAATAAAAAATCAACTGCTTATGTAATAACAACCGCTTGCGTAATAAGAAATTAACCGCTTGTGTAACACCAACTGCTTATGTAATAAACGAAATCTGCTTATGTAATAATAAACCAAATTCGAAAGAAAATACTTATGTTATGGGCCTGCAGCTTGTAAATAATGTGTCTGTACTCTGTATTAGTTTTTTGGTGACTTTCTCTCTTTTTGCAGTTCAGAATTGTTGTTTTGTGTTCCTTAATTAGTTTTGCGATTTTGGTTTTGATTACTTTAGGGACAAGGTCAAAGGTTGTGGTCATTGTGAAAATCTGATCCATGATTTCTCCACAGCCATTTGGCTAATACAGACAGACTAAGTTACTTCAGATTCTTCTGTATTAGATTTTGGCGACCTTTGGGTTACGGTCAAGATCATAGAGGAAATATTGTATCAGTAATTATCCTGCAACCCTTTGGCCAAAGTCGTTCATATTGACAGGGATTGTTGCTTGGGATGTCCTCTTCAGCTTGGGGTGACCTTGGGGTAACTATAAAGGCCAAAGGTGAAGGACGCAAAGTAAATCTTATAACACAATTTCTCCGAAATGTTGGGCAAATATTGTTCATATTGATAGGGATGTTTTACTTTTTAAGAGATGGTTGAAGTAATAAGAACGATTGTATAACGTTTCGGATCATATATCACTATTCACATACTATATTGATGAATAAACTGCATACGATTTCCATAGAACATAGGATGTTATACCAGTATTAGCTCACCCTCCTCTAAAACAGTACGGTGTTCGTTTTTGTTGGGTTAAGGTTCTTTCTTAATTACATGACCAGTTGAACAGTCTAATCCGACATTTTATGAATACGGCTTGGTGCTCAGTACATAAACGCCTCAATAGAGGGAAAGGTATGACATACAATTCCTGAAATGTCCGAAAATGATAAAAATACTACTTAAAATAAATTGGTAAAGGGCAACACACAAACCTTTTAGTTGTCAATGAAACTAAGTAAGGTTCACTACGGGCGGAGGTGTAACGATATTTTAAGGCATGCCACGCTATACACCCATATTTAGAACTAAATATTGTTTTTTAAACTTCTCCAAAAATGGATGTTTTTTATTTCGTTGTTATCACATGAATCAAGAGGTAAACATTAAACATGAAATTTTTTCTCGGTTATGATTAGACTAAATGCAGTTTATATTGCTTCTAAACAGGTTAGCAATTGAAGCCACTCTGAGAGTTTCCAAAACATCAACTGACAATTATAACACATCATCTTAACCTGGCTTTGGTATGCTTTGTATTATGATTAGCCTAGGTAGCATACCTTTCATACAACATTTACAAATTATTTTCTTTGCTATGAGACTAATCAGGTTTATGCCACCTTTGAGTTGTTTATCTCTAAATATCTTTGGATGTCCTTCAATTGTGTTTTTCTATTGTTCATTTTTATGATAAATTCTTCTATTTCTTTCCAAAATTCTTCAATGTAGTAACATTCTATGAAAGCGTGAGAGTTTTGTCTCTGTAACACTACAAAGGCCACATAAATACTTACTCCTAACCGCATTGATTTTGTATGGTACTGTTTATTGACCAAATCATGGTGATTTGAAAATACAAATACAAACATAAAAGTGAACAACAGAAACAATAAGCAGGGAACATAACGCAAAAAGTCCTTTTGCACCCTGCTGAAATGATGATGAACTGTTCATGAAACTGTTGTTGAATAATTGTCTGTGCACACTTTTTGATGCAAACCTTTAAATTGCGTTCAAATGTTTTTGGCAGTGTGGAGTATTGCTGTATTGTTAGTTAAGTGCCACAGTCTGACTGACCCATGTGGCGAAGTTGGTCACTCTTGTGTAGACACCCGGGTTTCTGGGTTGGGCACAGCCGAAGCCCCAGCTGACTATGCCTGTGAGGTAGTAGGTGTTGCCTAGAGGGCACTGGAGAGGTCCGCCAGAATCACCCTAAAAACAACACAAACAAATATTGGTCTATCTTTCTGTCTATTTATGCGCGGTTTCATTCGGAACACTAGTATGCCTTAACATATATAACAAGTGGCATTGGTTTTATCTTAGATGAATGGTGGATCTACGGTCGTGACTTTACGTTGCTTTCTACAGCTTAGGATATTGAGGAACATATATTGTCAAGCAATATTACTACATGTAAGGCAAAGATCTGAAAACTATAAACTATTTGCCATCACCTTTTTCACAATAACAGCGCGAACATAATAAAAGATAAAGTGACAGACAATGGTCTTCGCTCGATATAAGGTACACGCAACCGATGACTTTGAATTATAATGCGTTTATTTAATGGCGCCATCTAGCGGTGAACGTGAGCACTACTGATTACCTGACAGGAGTCTCTTCCGCCCGCCTCGAAGCCTGCGCAGATCATATTTCCGGTAACCTGACCACCGTACCAGCTTGGGAGGTTACACGTATTCTGGTTTACTATGGGTACCCTTGCTTGCATCAGGAGATTGGGGGCATTTTGTTCTGAAATAAGAAAAAAAACATCAGAACCAAAACTAACTAATATAATGAAAATTTACCGACTGTATGATTTGATTCCCATGAATGCCCAATTGAATAGCCAGTGCAGTGTTAGACATTAAAAAGTAATATGATGAGAAAGCAAAGCTTTAAATGCTCGCGCAGCTCGATGATATTTCTGCATTCCCCTTCAAATGCAGTCACAAAGTGTTTGTTATTGTTATCCGTGACGTCATTCCTTACTTCAACTTCGCCGCTGAAACATATTGGCTTCATATGAGCTTCATATTTGTGCAATAACCACACACAGTATGCGTAGCGATTGACCGAAAATATGGCATAAACATTACTACGACTTCATCCTGTTGCAAAATCGTCATTTCACGACAGATTTCCTCTAGAAATAAGAGACATGTAGACTTATTTGTGGCGGTTGTAGCGATTTAAACTGCATTGAAATCGATTCACGGAAAGACGAGTAAAGTCAGTTTTACCGTGAACATCGAAGTTACGACTTTGGAATGCGACGAATTCCATCGTAACATGACGTCATTTCAAGACGTCAGCATTTGTCGCACGTGAGCATGTATGTTTCAGTTGTTGCATAGTTCGGCGTGTGTTGCACGATAGTCGGCGACCAAAACGCTATTTTGACGCAATTTAAAGGAAACAATCCAAATTTATTATTTGATTAAGAAATATCTAAAACATGAAACGATCTGGCGGCAAAATGTGCTCTTAAAGCAAAAAGTTGTGCTCATTTCCCGCGAGGTTATCGAGCGAGCGAGACAGAGAGACGAACAGACAGAAGTGTTGACGGAAGTGCGGACACGGTTTCAAGGGCCTCAGTATGTACTTCCATTGACAATGGCATTGTTGACATCCTATACCGTAAATGCTCGCTACGCTGAGCCGGCCTTCGGCCGACTCACTACGCGAGCTAATATGATGAGAAAGCAAAGCTTTAAATGCTCGCGCAGCTCGATGATATTTCTGCATTCCCCTTCAAATGCAGTTACAAAGTGTTTGTTATTGTTATCCGTGACGTCATTCTTTACTTGAACTTCGCTGAAACATATTGGAAGCCCCTTCATATGCGCTTCATATTTGTGCAATAACCACACACAGTATGCGTAGCGATTGACCGAAAATATGGCATAAAAATTACTACGACTTCAACCTGTTGCAACATCGTCATTTCACGACAGATTTGCTCTAGAATTAAGAGACATGTAGAATTATTTGTGGCGGTTGTAGCGATTTAAACTGCATTGAAATCGATTCACGGAAAGTTGAGTAAAGTCATTTTTACCGTGAACATCGAAGTTACGACTTTGGAATGCGCGGAATTCCATCGTAACATGACGTCATTTCAAGACGTCAGCATTTGTCGCACGTGAGCATGTATGTTTCATTTGTTGCATAGTTCGTCGTGTGTTGCACGATAGTCGGCGACCAAAACGCTATTTTGACACAATTTAAAGGAATCAATCCAAATTTATTATTTGACTAAGAAATATTTAAAACATGAAACGATCTGGCGGCAAAATGTGCTCTTAAAGCAAAAAGTTAGGCTCATTTCTCGCGAGGTTATCGAGCGAGCGAGATAAGAGACGAACAGACAGAAGTGTTGACGGAAGTGCGGACACCGTTTTCTAGGCCTCAGTATGTACTTCCATTGAAAATGGCATTGTTGACATCCTATACCGTAAATGCTCGCTACGCTGAGCCAGCCTTCGGCCGACTCACTACGCGAGCTATTATTTATTATTATTATTATTGTTATTATTATTATTATTATTATTATTATTATCATTATTATTATTATTATTATTATTATTATTATTATTATTATTATTATTATAATTATTATTATTATATAGACAAATAGGGATCAAGAAAGGTGTCCGAAATTCTGTACTAGTTAGATAAATAATACTTCAGGTGCTTAGGAAAGGCCCTTTTTATAAAATGCAAGATTCCTATATATATGGACGGAAAAAGAAACTATGAAACCCTAGGTATTTTCCACGTCAACTCGTATACAAGTCAGCACGTGAAGTCACCATTTTCCTTTTAATTTCTTCTTTGAGATGAACCAATCTTTCAAATCTTTTAATCAAAACGATGTAATGTGTGTTGCAAAATCAATCGAATAAGTTGATAAACATAAGAGTCAATGACTATCGTTGACGTACGTAATCAATGACGAAGAGACAGAACGTACCATGTGATGCTATTCCGGCGAGCACTGGATTGAAGTAAGACATGGTTGGGACATGTCGCCGTGTCACACGGACAACAATGTCTATATGGGATGTCTGTACCCAGAGACGTATGTACCTATAGGACCCTGGTATACCCTAGAAGCACAAGTTATCGTCTCTCGTCAGTTGACCGCCCATTGTTTTACCATGCCGTGCATGTATTAATCAACTATGGGTGAGACCATCATAAAACAAATCTTATCTTTTCTTACAGTACAGAAAATTGATCCCTGCATCAGTCGACCGGACGTCTGCTAATGCCCTGTTGTCCAAACACCCATAAATAGAATATCAAAAATATAAGCGGCGCATTGATGACACACGTAGCTTGCGGCTCAAAGCTTCGTTCAGTTTTGAGGTCATTCGTGCCCGGGATACAGGTGGGAGGGGGGTGATCAATCAGGCGTTCAGCCATATATCATACCCGGGCTGCCCATGCATTCAGTGCAGGAATTAAATGTCGGCACTGTATCTTACTTACGTGTAGCGGACGTGCTCCCCCAGCCGGTGATCGCACAAAGTAAGGTGTCTGAGAAAGCCGTCGTCGCCGCCGGCATGCAGATAGGCGAGATCTCGTTGCTGAACGTGACTGGGGACGAGAGTTTGAGCAGGGCGATGTCCGAGTCGACGGTGCTCGGGTTCCAGTTGGGATGGACGATGAGTCGACTGACGGCGATGGTTCTCTGGGAGCCCTCTGTGGCTGCCAGATTGTGGTCACCCAAAGAGACAGTCCAACCTGATATCCCAGGATTCCTGATCAAAATAAATACATGACATGGTCAAGTTAAAATAGATACGATCAATTATTGCTGCAGCCGTCATATGCACTTAAACAAGAATGATTTCCAAAATGTTGTGACTATCAATTAATGATCTGACTTGATATTGCATGCAATTTATCCAAGTGATAGATTGTATGTTTTTTGGAAAATTCTTACTTTAATTCTTTCCCAAAAATTTATACTTCATATTGTATAAGCCCACTGTGTGTCTTTCTTTTGCATTTTCATTTATTCCATAACATAAATGCCTCTGGAAAATTCAAATTAGGTTGTACAATTGTACTTCTTCAAATTAGAAAATAAGTAAAAATATATAAACATAATATTCCATTACAAACATAATATTTCATTATCACAAAATTTTCTTAAAAATTATTTATTCCAATTTTCTTCATACAAAGCAAATTATAATGCGCAAATAGTGTTTTGAGACCTAAAACAATTTCTTGTAGGTAGTGACTGGTCGTGGCCGCCATTTTGTTGATATGGTAAA
Source organism: Maea johnstoni (assembly GCA_963942565.1). Taxonomy (NCBI): domain Eukaryota; kingdom Metazoa; phylum Annelida; class Polychaeta; order Spionida; family Magelonidae; genus Maea; species Maea johnstoni. The sequence continues at coordinate 12,690,911 of OZ012695.1, forward strand.
GGGACCTCTGTAGGCGGAGAATGTGGTTTGCCTTACAACGATAGCCATGGCACTACAGAAAAATATTGGGGTCCTAACAATGAACGTTGGAACAGCATGGGTAGGATCCCAATACAGGATTAATATTGGTCTCTTAAAAATCGAAAATTGTTGGAAAGCAATGGTAGAAGCCCACTCCATTCCAGTACAACAAAGAAATAGATCAATCATTATATTTCGTGTACGAAGGTTGGCAGTTTTGGGAACTTGTGTTTAAGTAGAGAATACCATAATAAGAAACTAATTGGGCCTATATTTCATTCATGGTGGATATGTCCTTTAAATCTAACACTTACTCTTGGAAACAATGCGCAGCACTGACGATCCATTGGCTGTTGATGAGTGTTCCGCCGCAGACCTGACTGCCCCCCTGCAGCAGGGCGGCCATCCACGGCCAACTGTGCGGGGTGACGATCTCGCCCCCCACGATACGGTTAGCCCGGGGGGTGATGGCCTGAACGCCACAGCTGCTGGGGGTCGGGTTGGGCACGGGAGTGGGTACTGGTGTGGGTACTGGTGTGGGTACGGGTGTTGGCACGGGTGTGGGTACGGGTACGGGTGTTGGGACAGGGGTGGGCACCGGTGTTGGAGAGGGTGTATTTGCTGAAAGTACATGTAATAAAATCAAAATAAACGTAACTTAAGGCTATATAATAGGTATCCATATGCAAAACATAGTAATCTTTATGATAATGAAATCGACAGTTCAGGGCAATAATCGTCATCAAACATCAAACAAATAATAGATACAATATACATACTTGGGTAGTTCACGTTAATTTGCATATCTACTCAACAATGATCAGCGGTAATCCATCTAATTCTTTAACCCATTTCAGTTCTACTACTACAACCGGGGGCGGATCCAGGATTTGAGAAGGGGGGTTCAATGTAGTTCCGAAAAGTGACACTGGTGGCGCCACTCACAATTATTTATGAAAACACCACCAGGAGTCAACTGCAGCGAGCTAAAAATAATGATTTCATAAGAGATTTAAAAAATAATAAAAATCTCATAAGATATATATCAAAATACATTATAGAGTAAGAGTGAAATTTTAGTTGAAACGCAATATTTCATATAAACAGGAACTATATATTTGAAAAATATATAGTTCCTGATATAAATTATGATATGCAAAATCGGATTTGGTGATGGCCACATTGTCCTATTTTTTGGTCGCAAGATTGAACGGCCCTCTTCCACTTTCAAACATTTAAGAAATACATTTTACCTTTTGGAGAGATTTAACAATGTGAACATCCTGGGGATGAGGGAAGAATTTTTGCCCGCTATGCTTGATTGATGTTAGCGTAATTGCGATACATGCATCTTGGGGGGGGGGGGGGGGGGGTTCAATTGGAGACAGACTCTTTCATTTTTGACATGACTAAACACCAGTCGTGAGAGTCATTCAGTAAATTTCCCCTTCTGCGCTCGTCGAATTCTCAGAAATCAACACTTTCAATTTTTTTCAAATTTGGCTGAACCATTTCTATTCAACCTTTTTACAAATAATACTCTATTTGCTGAGGTACGCCCAAATTTGTTTGACCATTTTTGCACTTCAGATGCAAATGGGTTAAGCCACCTCAAAAGGTGTTAAGATGTGGTTATGTATGTATCTGTTGGCTATTAGTTAGGTATTTTCCATAGGACTTGGAGGAATCAAGTGATCTAGAAGTAACAGTAATACATATATCTATATTCATTGACTGGAATATATATTACAAAAATTCATACATGAAATAACAAAGAAAAGGTCATTACAAAGAATATATATAGATTATCACATTAATGCGTTGTTTAAGAAAAAATGAATAATTATTACAATCAGATAGCGTATTTGCTTATATTACCAGGATTGCTTTAATTCTGAGAGCGGAGATCCGGATCATAATGATATAGGATTGGCAGTTAATGATCGACAGTGATCCATCATATTCTTTAACCCATTTCACTTCTTCTACTACAACAATAACAACCACAACAACTATTACAATAAAAACAACAACCACTAGTAGTAGCAGAATTAGTTGTAGTAGTAGTAGTAGTAGTAGTAGTAGTAGTAGTAGTAGTAGTAGTAGAAGAAGAAGTAGTAGTAGTAGTAGTAGTAGTAGTAGTAGTAGTAGTAGTAGTACCACCACCACCGCCACTACTTCTACTACTACTACTACTACTACTACTACTACTACTACTACTACTACTACTACTACTACTACTACTACTACTACTTACCACCAGCAACAAAACCTACACCAACAAAAGCAATAACAGCAACAATTGAAACAATAATCTTTAATACACTTACTGCAGGTGACCTTCTTGTAGTGCACACAGGATGATTTCGGTCGTAGAGTACTGCAGGCAGTGGTTGCAGTGTGGAAGTAGCATGCGTTATTTGCGCGGTTGAAATCCAGAGCCAGGCACGTGCCGGTACAGCGGATGATGCACAGCGCCTCTGACGTGATGCCGGCCTGCTGGCTGCCGCCCAGACTGTGGAAGCCAAAGTGTGTCGTCACTGCAGAGAAGATAGGAGTAGCTTATGATTTGATTTGATTTGATTTTATTCGGTCTAGTACAATGTGTATTACATAGCATAGTCAATGCACACACATACATAAGCGCACGACCTATGCTATATATATATTGCCACATGAGGGAGTTGTTTATTGAAATTTGTATGCTCGAAAATAAAGATTTTGCCCAATAATTTTCATGAGTGAAAATGCCATGCATGAAGTTGAGTCCAGCTCAACTACCCATGAACATTTTGGGGGCAAAGAAATCATGCCAGTTTTAATTTTCACGCATGGAAATATCATTTTCACGCATGGAAATATCATTTTCACGCATGGAAATATTATTTTCATGCATGAAAATAAGAAAATGAAATTGTCATGCATAAAATTTTCATGCCACGACTTTCCGACGCACTCGACCATACTCTCTATAATGAATGCCAATTCTGGAGCTGGCCTGGGAGGCAGGCCGCTAGGATCGGGGCGGTTGTCAATTCTTCCACCTTTTTAGAAGTAAATGTTTCAGTACTGGTCATGCAGATGGTGTATTAAATATGTCTTTTCTTAAATATGACTAAATATGTCTTAACCTAAGGTGGCTCATGGATGATTCAGCCTCTTGTCGCCTCGATAACCTATTACTGTACTGCCCCGCTTGCAGGACCACAGCGTGACGTACTATTATGACGTCAATGGTTGCAGCAAAACAGTGCTGCCAGAATAGTCACAACATCAAAGAAACATCAGCATATAAGCCCAGCCCTTGACGAACTGCACTGACTCCCTGTTAAGTATAAGGTAGTTTCCAAAGTTCTGCTTTACCTCAAGGTGCACCCTGTGCCCTCTTTAAAGAAAAAACCCAAAACACACCAGATGCTTTTGTATGTTGCATTGTCTATGTATTGAATATCCATGGTGCTTAAATCACACAAGGATATCTCACATAGACCTTCTAAAACGCTTTTGAATATTTCAAAATGGAAATGCCACAGACCTGACAACTTGGTGTTACTATCAAGTCATCGAACATATAAACATATATAGTGATAATAATGATGATGATGATATTGATAATAATGATAACAATAATGATAATAATTATGATAATAATGATAATAACAATAACAAGAAGAAGAAAGAGAAGAAGAAGCATGCCATAAGCATGAACGTATCAAATACACACGAAACTAGTATCAAAGAAAAGCGAACAAAACATATCAAGTACAACTAATGACCAATCAAGAGAGCAAAAGAAGGTTATCGTGACAGCAAATCCATCAGTATAAGCAACCATGAACCACTCAGATTTAGCTAGCAATGCACGACAGGAGAGATTGTTTAAACAAGCCAGAAGTCGGTAACCAATGGGGTCAGACAGTCTGGACTGAAATAAACTAGCCAATACCCATTCTACACCTGACCACTTGAGAATATATATCATGTATGCATTAATTGTGAAGTAGTACCTGCAAATGAAAATAGTATATAATTTGCCCCGTTTTCCATAAGCGTTTCAAGACATTATTTCTCCAGCGTCTGACAGAAAGTCAATCCTGAAATTGAAACCAAAAAGCATGCAAGTATTAATTGCAAACAAGCAGGAAATGTTTTTCGTCCATTGCTCAGTATCGAATATCACATAGGCTGCTGACTAGGTGACGATCAATACCAGTGAACATCATTGGATTTCTATTGCGTTAGAGAGAAATGATAGAGGGGTCAAACTCTGCCTCAGAACTTTGACATGGATGATCGGATTTGGTTGAAACTGGAACAGGTTATATCTACGATATCCTTCTCTTCAACCATGAAGTCATTTTCTCTGTTACTTATGTATTAAGCGGTTTTGAATAAGGTATTGGGAGAAGGGGAGGATTGCATTTTTTGGGACATCCTGTATTTAGAACACCCAAGCCAAGCCTTACAATAGTTTCTTTTACCGCAGAGGAAGCAGCAATCCACGGAAGCAACCAAGAACATTTTCAGGTTCGCAGGAAGCACTGCATATTCTATCAGCCTAGCATCTTACACTACAAACTTACACACGCCAGGTGATGGTGTTGGAGATGGTGTTGGTGATGGTGTTGGGGAGGGAGTGGGACCAGCTAGACAGGGGAAACAGAAGTGATGATATTTCATAATCTCTTAAGGGGTAAGATCAAGTACTAGTATTTAGAATTCGAAATAGTAAAGTTTTGTACGATGTTGTTTAGAACGAGGCTGGATTCAAAACAAATTTACTTATGATCATTTAATATAAGCATTTCCAATAGTTATTACGATCCTCATTATATTATCAATCTAGATTAGAGATAGGCACACATTTGATTCTCTTGTAAAAGCTGTCAAAATGACAGATACAGTTGCAATAGATTTTGAAACGTATCACAGGTGAATAGATGAGTGACTTCTTTTTTATATTCAATTAATATTCTATCGTATACTAAAGTATATATATATATATATATATATATATATATATATATATATATATATATATATATATATATATATATATATATATATATACTAGTATATATATATATATATATATATATATATATATATATATATATATATATATATATATATATATATATATATATATATATATATATATATATATATATATATATATATATATATATATATATATATATATATATAATCAAATATCGTTCTATGGTCCCCTGATGAACTAAACTATACGTACTACATGAAAGTTTCTTATAATGAACACATGTCTGTTTGGAGAAAAGAACACCACAGGCTGTGTTGGAGAAGTGAAACCAGCATGTAAATGCCTGTCTATTAAAATCCAAGGCTCGGCAAGCCCCTGTACAGCTTGCGATACAGTTACTCTCATCCCTGATGCCTCTTTGCAGGGTGCCACCTCGGATGTGAAATGACACGTGAGTGGATACTGGAAAAGATACAAATTGTCATAAATAGTTTTTGACAACCTGGAAATATGGCAGTTGATATAATATCAGGCTTGACAAGCCTGACGAAGTTGAAATCATGCGGCGATGATGGAAGGTTTTAGGTTATGAGAAGTATACGAATATACATATGTGCAACCGAGATGTTATTCAAATCCCAGTCACTTTTGCAAGTTGACATTTTTCATGCGTGTTTGTAGGGCAATACGAATGAAGATTGTATTGGATTGTATATAACGCATTGTAGTTTATTGACTCTGCTCACGGCACAGACCTTTACTATTACAAAACGTATAACATAAACAACCAGAAGTAAGATAACACAAACATAATCAAACATAAGATAACACAAAGATACAATAGGATTTAAAGTAAGGACCACTCAGATAGCGAAATATGTAGCTAATACGGATTGAAAACAGGGAAAACAGATTTAAGGATACACGCAAGTAAGCAGAAAAACTTAGTAAACTAAGAACAATAGAAAAGGATTGCAGGGTGAAAGGTGGCATACAGAGCGAAAGGAAGCAAGAAATAAACATTTACATTTGACCTGCAATTTCGCTTATCGTTACCATTCCTACGGATATCACACACACACACACACACACACACACACACACACAGGTGTCTATGTATCTTGTATCATTGCTTAATGCAGTGATTGGTGCAGCGCAGCGAAGTGCAGCACGAGACCTGAACTCTCATAGTCGTTGGCTGATTTTGGGGAATACAGGCGAATGCAAGCATTATCTAGTTCCTGACAATCTGTTGCACATGGCGAATCTATAAAACAAACCTCTGAGAAATAATGTTAGGATAGGCGTATAGTCTTTGTACTACACACACAAACACACACACACACACACATATATATATATATATATATATATATATATATATATATATATATATATATATATATATATATATATATATATATATATATATATATATATATATATATATATATATGTGTATATATATATATATATATATATATGTATATATATATATATATATATATATATATATATATATATATATATATATTTATATATTTATATATTTATATATTTATATATATATAATTACATATATATAAGTATATATTTTATATATTTATATTTATTATACCTCACGTGAAGATTCTTGATTCTGGTTGGTCAAGGGCCATGGATTAATCGTCATGATTTCCTCACTCTTTAGTGACAGGCTGTTGTCCTTAACAGCTCATGAAATCGTAGAATAATTCACAGCAACAGCCATGAATTAGTTGAATAATCACCGCTAGCCCCAAGAATAATGCCCGAACACCTACGGAGTTTGCCGAGTGACCTACCGGTGAAACTAGTTCAACAAGGCAGACAACGAGTACTTATCCAAAATCTCTGGTGTTTGTAATTTTCCCCCCTTTTGTGATTTGTATTTGTTCGGTATAATAAAACAGATATGACATCCGTGTGGAGTTTCCACCAGGAATAACTTCCCATCGAGAGGATTGTCGCCGTCGGGCTACGCCCTCGAGCGACAATCCTCTCTCGGGGAATTCATTCCTGGTGGAAACCCCACACAGAAGTCATATGTGTATAATAATGACCCTTGAAAAACGGCTGTTTATGACATTTGCAAGTTTAACAATGAAAAATAGCATGTGTTTAGAAACATACCTATTCCTGGAGATGGCGCTGGTGTGGGGGGAGTTGGTACAGGTGTTGGTGTAGTGCTACCTAGAATAAATTAGATATAACAATTTATAGGGGTCTACTCCTTGTAGGCATATCTCTAATTAAGATGGATTGATCCAAACAATTCTTATCAAAAATCTATTTTGAAGATTTTGTTAAGAACACTATATGTATGAATATTTGATAGTAAGTTCCTATTAAAGATCACCTGTGTCGTCTTATGGAGTGGACATCGTAAAATTTTCAAAGCATTCACATTATAATATATAGTCGATCGTATGTTGCATATAAGATCTTGTCATTTCGTTTAGACTCCTTAGTTAATGGCAAAGTTATATCACAACAGTAAACGGTTAGACACGTAAGGAATCAGTTTTTACTGTTTATTACGCTTCAAACTTCATATACTCCGGCCAACTAGTATTATATGTATTTGCACGTCATCTTGTTCTTTCCTATTCACATATCGTATACATTGATTTTTACACCATTAAGACATTTCCTCACAAAATCGTATTAGTTTGAAATGAGAAGGCAAGTACAGTATTCTAGAATGAGCAAAAAGGAAATGTCAACATGCAAGAAGTTACACAAAAGGAGAAGGTACACACAAGATGATATATATATATATATCGATGATGAAGATGATGTATATATATATATATATATATATATATATATATATATATATATATATATATATATATATATAGTATATATATATATATATATATATATATATATATATATATATATATATATATATATATATATATATATATATATATATATATTTACACACACACATACACACACATTTATATATATATATATATATATATATATATATATATATATATATATATATATATATATATATATATATATATATATATATATATATATATATATATATATATATATATATATATATAAACATATGTATATACACATACACACATGGATTGATGTTAATGGATAAGAAGAACAACAAAACCTCACATGAAATTTTCCTGTAATGGGTACAACTTGCTTTGGGCCGGCGGATACCGCACGAGGTAGTTTGAGTATGAAACCAACACGTGTTAGCTGCGGAATTAAAGTCCACGCCTGCGCAAGTTCCGGTACATGCGTTGATGCAGTCTGTGGCCGTCGTCAAGGTGGGTTGCTGGGTGCCTCCCAGTGCATGCTGGTTACTCTCTGAATCAGATCAGAACAGGTACACTTTCCACCCCATGCAACCCAGGAATATAGTGACATTGTAGTAAACCTATGTACAAACTTGCAACTGGATAAATTGGATGAATTAATATTGGTACTAATGTGATAAACAAACTCCTGCCATCTTATATATGGCAATATTGCCTACGTTTAAGAAATTATATTTAAGGTATTATAACAATTTATCAGAGCAGTTGCAGTTTTGTGAGATAAATTGTGGAACTGGTTAAGGAATTAATCGGTCAGTAGATAATTAGACGAGAAATAATACAAGGAGATGTAAAATATGTATGCAAATGAGGATTAAACCCAAAACCGAGAATGCCTTTAATATTTGACCTTCATAATCACGGAATACTCAAATTATTATGGCATCACCATGATAAATGAAAATTAGTATACAAACCATTAAAGATTTTCACATGGATTGGTAACAATGTAACCCATGCATATGAAACATATATTACGATAGTATAACACATAGCAAAACGAAGGATATTTGTTATGTATGTTCCCCTCACACATTTATTGATCTTATGTTTTTTCTGTATATAATTATGGCAATGCAATAGATACGTTTACAATTTAGGTAGTATCTACGTCTACAATTTGGGTGGGGTCAGTTAAGAAGCAATGTACCTCCATTGGCCTTACGATTGATTTACTAAAAATCAAGTGTATAACTAGACAGTGTAACGTATATTGTGATCGCCAAAGGGACTATCCAAAATCCAAATGAGTTGTCCATATGAATACGAATGGAAGTTTGCTTCGAAAGATAGATGTTCTGTACTTAAAACAAGTGACACGTTTGTAACGAATACTGACAGCTCTCGGGTAATTTTCGTATAACCAATGCGATGGGGTAGCTAATTGATTCAGAACAAAATGTTTTTTTTTATTCACTTACCACAGGAGATTTGATTTGTAGTGTGTAGTGTTGCAAAGCATGACATATAAAAAGGGGGAATTTAATTCGAACCATAATGGAGGTTTTCTATTCCTAGAACATGTGAAACCTACGTAGGTGGTTAAGTTAATCCCTGAGGGAATATTTATTTGACCAATACGAATGGGTACGGAAGCCTATTAAGACCACTGAATTTTTTTTTAAAGTCCTTAGAAATCCGAAAATCGAGTAAATGAAATTGTGAACGAGGATCTTGGAGTGACAGTTTTCTTAGATCTTCGGATTTCTAAGAACAATTCTTTTTTAAATTTCAGTGGCCCATGGTAGGCTTCTTTAAATGGGAGTCTTCGTTCGGATCAAATTGAAAGCTTTGTGTACTCACCACACGTGACAAGTTTGTAGTGGGTGCATGTAGCTTTAGCCCTGAGAGGACTGCACACGCTGGCGTCCGTGTGGAACCAGCAGCCGTTGTCCGCAGTATTGAAATCCACGGCCCTGCAGCCGAGCCTGCCCTGACAGCCAGCTATACACAGATTGGCAGTGGTCAGGAAGTTCTCTCGGCTGGCACCGATGGCGTGCATGCCACTGAAAGACGCTGAAACAGACACAGGAGTGAATTGGAGCGGAGAACCACTAGTGCTAAAATCCAGGGGGCGCTGGGTCATGTTTAACTATCACTTTCAACAATAATCCCTCATGCTGCTGGTAGCCAATTTGGCCAATACAAAATGATGCAACAAAAACCTGAAAATGACTGAAACCTTGACAAATGGGTACTCATCTGAAAGTACTCAGCAAGACCTTTCCCGTGAATACCAACATGACAGGGTTTAGATAGTTTTCAAAGATCTTTGCATTCTTGTGCTTTGGACGAAAGTAGCTTTAGCATTGAAAGCGTTGTTATCATTCCGGTTGGTACAATCTCTGTTTCAGTTTAAAATAGTTTTAAGCAAACCGTTTAGTATTGTATTGTTTATTGACCAAAGCGACATGTCATGAAAGTACAGATACAAATAGATATTCTGGTATAGCCCTGTTTGTCAATTGTTCTGTGATCCCTTAATTCGTTGCAATGGTTAGATATTTTCTATGTCTAGCCGAACAGTCACTTAACCTATTTCATCTCGGTCTTATCTCAAACCAGCCAGTTGTTTCCCCGAAGTTTTTTTGGTGAACCCTTCCCAATAACAAAATATATCGTCACTTTTCTAGGAAAAAGTTTGAAAATGGTAAGACTTAATAAACTCTACGCTGTCAATACAGCCAGGGAGACCTACTAAGTACACTTACTTTAACTGTCTATGGGATAAATTATTCATGTGATAAATGCATTGCATTTTACCTTATATTAGTGATCGCCTGCCTACAAATATCTCTTTTGAGTTCTCCTGTCAAGCTTCGCTTTCAGGAATACTCACCAACAACTGCTCTAGTCAGAGAGACACCTGCCACTATTCTTTTTTTTTTTAATAAACTATGGGTTGCCCTTGTTCGTTTATTTGAATAAAGCTTATATAAGTATGACTTATATACGTAAAACAGTGTTAAAATATCTCCCATGTATGTCTTAAACAAGTGCACAAAATGTATTCACATAGTAAGAGTGATATGTGCCCCCCATATCTAACACACACACAGAACGCAAGGGGAGAACTAAACATATATGTTTTCAATTTCCTTTATGTTAGATATTGTAAGCATTGTTTTGTATTGTACTAGTATTACTGTGAAGAAAAAGTATAATTTTTATCACCCCTATAATCTTATCGTCTGTTTGTTTTTTTCCGCATTATTTTCTCATACATTTCTATTCTGTCATTCTGCATGGCACATATTTCTTCAGATTCTCTTTCTATTTCTATCAATCTTCAAAAATGTGTTGAAGAATATGGTTGTCTTTTCCCTTAGTTTTGGTATATTGATTTTTCCTATCATAATTGATAAATTAAATGTCTTTTTCGCTATCTCCCAGTATTAGTTCTGTTCTAATCTAAAATGTTGATATCCCACATTTTGTAACCAGATTGTTAACTCTCTCCATGAGTTGTAAGCTCTTTCGCATGTTAGAAAAGCATGTACGACAGTTTATATTTCTCCACAGTATTTTACCTTTTAGTAGCGATCAAATGCCTACTAAGATCTCTTTTGAGTTATCCTACCAAGCGCCGCTTTCAGGAATACTCACCAACAACAGCTCTTGTCTGAGGTTGAACCGCCACTATTCTCAACTGGCGAGAATCTTCTACCTTCCTGCCACCTGAATAAGTATCATAGCATACAATGTCATCAGAATGATCACGTCGACAGTGCGTATAACATTAGAATACTCTTTATGATGTACTGTTCATTAGTATTGATTAATTGCGAAGTGCAGTTTACTCACCAAGAAACGGGAAAAGCTTCCATTATAAATAGTTGTTAATAATGATCCTTGATACATTTCTTTATATATTTACGTTACACATAAAGTACTGTCTGCACAACCAATTGTGCCTGCACTTATTGAGATGTTGGAGATAAATAAGAAAGTTAAAACAAAATGTTCAAAAGAAACGGGAAAAGCCAGTTAAAATGAAGTGTATGGGTAGTAATGAAGTAAAACAATTTTAGGTGAACATATATCAATGTAGGTGTATGATAAACCACATGTATGGGATGTAGTTAGAATGACTCCAAGCCTCTGAACAATTACTATTCCCTTTTTGAGTTGACCAGCCGGTGGTGTAGTAACGGAAATATTAGTTACAGCTGTAGGTGGCACCATATAATGGTCTCCATGTTGAAGAATCAACATATCTCCCTCTTTTCAAATTGCTCCTATTGCAGTGTTGTGTTTAAAACCCGTACGGTTTAGAAGCAATAAAAGTTTATAAAACAAAAACATAAAACACACAAAAACAAACAAAAAATGTGCAAACAAACAAAAAAACAACAACGAGAATCAAACTAACAAAAAGAAATGAACACAGCCAAAAATGATGATCTTACTTGAGTGCGTGCAGACAGGCACATCACAGTACTCCCACCTGACGTTCTCATCAGTCGTGTAACACCAGGGCCCGAACGGAGCGCCATCTGGATTCCTGCAATAGTTCCTGGCCGCTGCCAGGTCCTTGTCGGGGAATTTGCTGGGGTCGTTCCGCGTGTGCTGGTGCGGGTATTGAGAACGCCACGCCTGACAAGTTTTTCCTGTTCGCGTTACTGACACGTGACCTACATACCTGCCACCTAGCGGCGAGTCCTTACATTCTGAAACAAAACAGAGTTGCATCGTTTCAGATCTTGGAATAAGTAACATAGTATTTGTGAGATATTCTCTTGACTATGGTCCTAGGAAAGACTTAAAACTAGGCATAATAATAATAATTATTATTATTATTATTATTATTATTAAAACTAGGCATATTTGTGAAATAAATATTTTAGCTCCTACACAAGACAATGAAATATGACCTTTTAGCGAGAGGCCTTTGTTGTATGTTGCCTACTCAAAAAAGTTCGAAATTTGTTTGTAGTCAATGATGTCACTCGTGCAATGCTTGAAGTTATACAGATTTCTTTTGAGGAACGCTATTTTTGGCTGTCAAGAGTGTGTCTGGATTCATGCCATTATCGGAATTGATATTTGATTACAAATTCCTTAGCCATTTTAGGGAGGGGTAGTATTGAAGCGTTGACTAGCATATCCAGATTCACTTCATCGTTAGAATTTCGTTTATCGTCATTATTCTGCCATATTTAAACCAACTCATGACGTATCAAAAGACAAACATGAAAAATAAAATACTTTTTTTTGCTTTCATAGTCAACGATAAAGTAAACAAATCCTATATATGATATTGAGCTCCTCAATGTCTGTTAATGGTATATATTTAATCATAAGGTATAAAGCAGCAAAAGGAAAACTATTTACATATAACAATGTATGCAAACACACATGAATGAAAATCTTATGGCCAAAACTTAGTAACTGGCTGCAGTCTACAATTCAAGGAAATGGTGCATACAAGTAACGCAATAAATGATAGTGAACAGCTATGAACAAACAACAATTACATCTTAAAAGGTACCACCATTATAAGAATAAACAATGCTACACTTTTATTGTATAAGAATGGAGTGAAGAGAACTTATCATAGAAAGTGCCGGAAATGTTTGGATATTTGTATTGAATAATTGATAAGGTATGCTTACTACTAGGGCCAACCGTGAGTGATGCAATATAAACTAGAGTTATGAAAGTATAACGGGGAAAACATTTATCAATACCATATCTCTATATAGTAAAAAAAATCTCTCATGAAACTACTCTCATGGAAAGGTGTTATTCTGCCTTAAGAGATGAATGATGTTCGCTTAGAGACATCTTTATTCATTAATAGTAATTGTCGTACCATGAAAGTGGGTGGTGCATATTTTGATCACA
>OZ012695.1:12709659-12719570 GCA_963942565.1 Maea johnstoni
TGCGTGCCATGCTTAACAATAGTGAATATATTCCTTTGTCTTCACAGTGTTTTCTGTTGATCTAAAGCTGAGAGACTAAATATGTTTCCCTGAGACATTTGGTCATTGGTCCTAGCCTGTGCTGGGCATAATGGAGCTTAGATATGTAGCCTGTGCTAGGCATAATGGTGCTTAGATATGTAGCCTGTGCTAGGCATAATGGTGCTTAGATATGTAGCCTGTACTGGGCATAATGGTGCTTAGATATGTAGCCTGTGCTGGGCATAATGGTGCTTAGATATGTAGCCTGTGCTAGGCATACTGGTGATTAGATATGTAGCCTGTGCTGGGCATAATGGTGCTTAGATATGTAGCCTGTGCTGGGTATAATGGTGCTTAGATATGTAGCCTGTGCTGGGCATAATGGTGCTTAGATATGTAGCCTGTGCTAGGCATACTGGTGCTTAGATATGTAGCCTGTGCTGGGTATACTGGTGCTTAGATATGTACACTGTGCTGGGTATACTAGTGCTTAGATATGTAGCCTGTGCTGGGTATACTGGTGCTTAGATATGTATACTGTGCTGGGTATACTGGTGCTTAGATATGTAGCCTGTGCTGGGTATAATGGTGCTTAGATATGTAGCCTGTGCTAGGCATAATGGTGCTTAGATATGTAGACTGTGCTAGGCATACTGGTGCTTAGATATGTGCACTGTGCTGGGCATAATGGTGCTTAGATATGTAGCCTGTGCTAGGCATAATGGTGCTTAGATATGTAGCCTGTGCTAGGCATACTGGTGCTTAGATATGTAGCATTCGCTGGGTATACTGGTGCTTAGATATGTAGACAGTGCTGGTTATACTGGTGCTTAGATATGTACTGTGCTTGGTATACTGGTGCTTAAATATGAAGCCTGTGCTAGGTATACTGGTACTTAGATATGTGGCCTGTGCTAGATATACTGGTGCTTAAATATGTGGCCTGTATTAGATATACTGGTGCTTAGATATGTGGCCTGTACTAGATATACTGGTGCTTAGATATGTAGCCTGTGCTGGGTATACTGGTGCTTAGATATGTAGCCTGTGCTGGGTATACTGGTGCTTAGATATGTAGCCTGTGCTAGGTATACTGGTGCTTAGATATGTAGCCTGTGCTAGGTATACTGGTGCTTAAATAAGTAGCCTGTGCTGGGTATACTTGTGCTTAGATATGTAGACTGTGCTGGGTATACTGGTGCTTAGATATGTAGCCTGTGCTTGGTACACTGGTGCTTAGATATGAAGCCTGTGCTATGTATACTGGTGCTTAAATAAGTAGCCTGTGCTTGGTATACTGCTGCTTAGATATGTAGCCTGTGCTGGGTATACTGGTGCTTAGATATGTAGACTGTGCTAAGCATACTGGTGCTTAGATATGTAGACTGTGCTGGGTATACTGGTGCTTAGATATGTAGACTGTGCTGGGTATACTGGTGCTTAAATATGTAGACTGTGCTGGGTATACTGGTGCTTAGATATGTAGCCTGTGCTGGGTATACTGGTGCTTAGATATGTAGCCTGTGCTGGGTATACTGGTGCTTAGATACGTAGACTGCTGGGTATACTGGTGCTTAGATATGTAGACTGTGCTGGGTATACTGGTGCTTAGATATGTAGACTGTGCTGGGTATACTGGCGCTTAGATACGTAGACTGCTGGGTATACTGGTGCTTAGATATGTAGACTGTGCTAGGCATACTGGTGCTTAGATATGTACACTGTGCTGGGTATACTGGTACTTAGATGTGTAGCCTGTGCTGGGTATACTGGTGCTTAGATACGTAGACTGCTGGGTATACTGGTGCTTAGATATGTAGCCTGTGCTGGGTATACTGGTGCTTAGATATGTACACTGTGCTGGGTATACTGGTGCTTAGATATGTAGACTGTGCTTGCTATACTGGTGCTTAGATATGTAGCCTGTGCTGAGTATACTGGTGCTTAGATACGTAGACTGCTGGGTATACTGGTGCTTAGATATGTAGACTGTGCTGGGTATACTGGTGCTTAGATATATAGCATGTGCTAGGTATACTGGTACTTAGATATGTATACTGTGCTGGGTATACTGGTGCTTAGATAAGTAGTCTGTGCTTGGCACACTGGTGCCTAGAGATGTACACTTTCCTGTGTAGGCCTACATTGGTACTTAGATGTGTAGACTGTGCTAGGCATAGTGGTGTTTAGATAAGTACTAAGTACACTGTCACGGAACTAAGCTTAATTACCTGATTGTTACAGATTTATTTGTACAATCATACCAAAAGATTATTTTAGAAACCTGTCTTCATTATACAAACCGTCATTGGAATACACTCATATGATGCCAATTGCATTTTATTGTACATGAGTCAAATATACATCGCTAGTTCCAAAATCAGATGCACAGCAAGGTTAAATATTGTTGAACCGATTTAGCAATATACAGATATATAGTATTAATCTTCATCAACCATTTTCAGTCCCGCAACAACAAAGGTGCAGCAGTGTGACCCATTGTCATGTGACTCTGGGGCTTCATAAACAGAAAAATCCTAGGCGCCAGCATCTCTTTTGGCTTAGTGCGTGATCTTGGTGCCTTTATAGGAAAACGAGGCTTAATATACCTCCAGTTGGAGATACTTGTTCTCACACTGTATACAGTCAAACCTGCTAAGGACCACCTCTGGGACAACCAGAAAGCAATCTTTGGTGGCAGTGGTTTTAAAACGAACAGCTTAATTTCATGATGTATAGCAGCTTTAAATTTGTTAGGTTGTCAGGGTGGATGTTGCTTAAACTACTAGTATTCATAAATTATTTCTTAGAAACATTTTATACTGTTGTTGAAAGATATATTATCTACATTTAAATGATTGGCCTGGGAAATATTATGCCAACATTTTTTGTAACATTTTACTCAACATTATTTCAACATTTTTGAAATGTATCTTTTCCAGATAGGTGTGCTTATAATCTGTATAGAGAAAAACGTGTACTTACCCATCTTCCATAACAACCACACTTTTGAAATCCCCGTGATATACTATATATCATCATTATTTAGAAGTCGTGAAAATGCTAAAAACAGATTGCTCTCATTGGCGGGGCCCTCAGGCCACGCCTATATGGGAAGCTGTTTTGAAATGTTCATAGTCCAGACGGCCATGTTGGAAATTCTGAGGCCGGACTGAATATAATTCTCTATTCTGATTGGTTATAATATAAATGTTGGCCCGGTACAGCTGTCAACAGAACAGCTATTTGTATTACCTTTGACGCGGAAAATCGTGCCTTCCTTATTTTAATTTAGCATGAAGTTTTCAAATATATAAAATATTTTAAGCGGACATAAAGTATATTTTTCAGTATCACTTTTGCCACTTTTTTGTGACAAAACGTTCGAGTTTTCCATCCAAACCTGGCAAACATGTTAGGAGCACTACTACGTATATGTGTAAGCATATTTTTTGTCTCAACTCCGCAAAATGTTGATTTTGCTCATTATGTCCCATTGTAAAATGTGTCCATTGCCAACAATACGATCTCGCGTGTTTGTATTGTTCGCAACAGACAAACACGCGAGATCGTAGTGTCGGCAATGTGCACATTTTACAATAGGAACTAATAAGCAAAATCAACATATTGCGGAGCTGAGACAAAAAGTATCCTTGCACATACGCGTAGTAGTGCTCCGAAGAGGTTTGCCAAGTTTGGATGGCAAACTCGAACGTTTTGTCACAAAAAAAGTGGGAAAAGTGATTGGCAAACTCGAGTCAGACAGACTATAAAGAAAACAATTACTATGTGTATAGAATTCCGATATTTGTTTCATTTCTACAAATATGATACAAATCTAGTCATTATAAATTATTTTTTTTTCTATAATGTTAATGTTCTTTATACATCCGGTTCCCTCACAAGTTCATAAATAACTGAGCCCCGACTATTGATGCTTTGCATCAACAACCGTACTTGTTAGTTTTGTAACTACTTTCACATAGCATTTCTAGGACGGAAATAAATGTGTGGTGCCATCTATTGGATTTGTGAAGAAACACCATGAAGAGGTCCCTTACGGTGATTCTAGAAAACATTTCTTCTCATACCTAATAGATGGCAGCAAAAATTAACAGTATCACTCTTCAAATAGTATCAGTAATATCCCCAAAAAGCCTCTGACAATAAATCAACCCATTTATGATTACATCAGCCGAAAGCAGCCCGAGAATTTTGGCACAGTCATTTAGGTGAAGGCATAGAACAACTTTTGAAAATATTTGGAGGAAATTTAGAGAACCTGAAATGTAACCTTGGTTGTAGTAATGCGCACTTACCAGCCAGCAGAAAATGCAGGCAAACTCACATTTCAAGATACCAGACACTTGTTTACTCTCATAACTCTTGTCAGAGTGGTCAGTATAGTGAACATGCATATGTCTTAACTTGTGTGTAATATGTTTATCCATACTGGGTGAGACTTTTAATAAAGATTATATTGTAATTATTATTATTAATTTATCATCATTACTATTATTATTATTATTATCTTTTTTTTATTATTATTTTTATTTTATTATTATTATTATTATTATTATTATTATTATTATTGTTGTTGTTGTTGTTGTTGTTGTAGCCGGAGGGTCAGATAAAACGATTCATGGCTAAAATGATGTCCAAATGATACAAATGTTAACTCATATAAGATATTAACATGATTTTAGAACTGCGTCTATGGACTTGTCCATATTTACTAAGTCAATCGCGAAGGATGTGTGTGTAGTATAGATGGTATGTAGATTGTCTGACAGTTTATCTTATTTTGGGGGGCACTAATCTAGGTAAAATATGTTTTACTGTTCTGACTAATTTCTGTATTGATTAAACGTAGGATAACTATCCAATATATACTAAGAGACCCAGTGCTTGCTGACGTCTCACACGCCGCTTTACGCTTAAATCGCACGATTTATGTAGTGCACTATGTAGTCTTTTTTGGTTATTAATTGTGTTTAAATTTATTGTTATGTTCTACGTAAAAGATGTATGATGTACTATGTATGATAGTGTACAATTGTCGGTTCAGTCAATAAACATACAATACAATTATACAACCCTCCCAGGAACATAGTTTAGTTACAGTCATAGATTGTTCACTACTCAGAGCACGAGTTAGTGATTTTACTCTATTCTCAAATTATGCCATATTGTCAGATAGCATATCATTTTTTATTGAAACTGGTATATTCCGACTATGCATATGCCGTTCTTCTTCTCACACAAAATAACAGTATTATATCAACAGCCAGGAGCAGTGGCATGCAGTTCGTGGCGCCCTATAGTACGAAATGCACACTTGTTGTATTCGTTGGATTTTGAGTTACTAACCGAGTCCCTTTTGAAGCACCTCAATAAATGCCCTAGAGAAAATCTTGACCTGCATGGCATATTCGTTTGGTTTGCGTTTTTGCAAACAGATTTCCTTTAAACTGTTTTTGGTTCAGAACTCGATAACGAGCATACCAACCACTTCCCTGTTAGCATTCTTTCTTTCTAATACGGTTAGCGTTTGGTGGGCGTTTTTGCAAACAGATTTCCATTAACCTATTTTTGGTTTAGAACTCGACACATACCAACCCCTTCCCTGTTAACATTCTTTCTTTCTAATACGGTTAGCTTTCTTTCACGAAAATACTAGACATTGCAAAGTATTAAGCTATTTCTTGGCGTTATGTTATATACATGAGCTTCTGATGCCTTGGCTCTCCTAATGTACAGCCAATGTAACAAAATCTTGGATAAACTATTCACTAATTGCAATAGAACTTAAACGTTTTTCATTTGTTTGGAATATACATAAGGAACGATATAATAACATTCCCAATCAATTCAAGAATTGGGACATGCTGAAATCAAAGAATAAACGTCTGCACCTCATAAGTTTTAGATTCGAGGGAGGGTTTCTAGTTAGTGGTGTTATAAGCACATGCGATACTCTGGGATACCCAGTAAAACTATGCTGGTCAACTGATGACCTATTGCGATATATAAGTAGCTTCCAACAGCTCTGGATTGCTATTGTTAAAAAGAGTTTTAAGAATAGCATTTTTCTGCAGTACTTGAATGAAACCTTTGATTAACGTTTTTTTATGATCAAATGTGTACACAACCCACCCAATCGTGTTGTATTGTTTATTGACTGTGTTCGAGAGCGCATATTACAAATACATATTTTACATCAACGAAAAACACAAGTTATAACATAAAGAACGGAATGGACTTAACAGAACTAACGAAAAACAATATTATATACTTTAATTACAAGCAACGTCTATTCTTGCACGAGTTTAAAGGACACAGCAGTGACAGCACCCCTACTGTCAAAATAGTCATCTTCCTTTCTATGCGCGCTATATGACTTTAATTATGTTGATGTTTTGCTGTCGAAGATTTCTGATATTAAAGTTGTAGTAGAGATGTTTAACTACTCTTGCAAATTGTTTTCCTTGCCAAGCGGAAGGGCATTGCTCTCTCTTCTATTGGTAGATCTGTGACCAAAGTGGCATTGTTAATGGATGTTCTAGTGTAGTACCAGGATTAATAGGTACTTGCAGCAACAATTAGCCAAAAAATGTATTGCATTTTCTGTTTTCCATTTTCTATTCCATTGATTTTTCCAAATGTGCGTATTTTTAAATGCATGGAGATATTAGTTGCTGGCAATAGTTTGTGTGATATAGGTAGCATAGTTGGTAACCCGTGTATATACACCAGGCCGCCTGGGACTGGCGCAGCCCTCGCCCCAGCTAGTGATGCCTGTCAGGTAATAGGTGCTTCCCAAAGCACACTGCAGGGGTCCTCCAGAATCACCCTGAAAAACAAGACAAACCAAGCAATAAGAACTTTTTCAATACCCAAAATGTAGAAGACTACTAGTATTTCCACTTGCATATCCTTGCATGTCATGCAATACTACAAAATCATCAGCCGCGACAGTTTTTCCGTGAAGGGGTAAACTTTGTTCAGTAATAGTAAATATCGAGTATTTATTTTCTTCAGATTTCACTATAGAGATATTGTATAATACTGCAAACATTCATAGAGTCCTCCTAAACGTGATTTGAATCCCACACCTTTTGCTATAGCCAAGTAATTTACCTTCCCTAAACAATATATATATATATATATATATATATATATATATATATATATATATATATATATATATATATATATATATATATATATATATATATATATATATATATATATATATATATATATATATATGTATATATATATCATATCGCCATTATTGTCATCATCATTATCATTATTTTTATTATTATTATTTTTATTGTAATTATTATGTTATTATTATTATCATTATTATTATTATTATTATTATTATTACAGTATGCAGCATCTTAACCAGGATATGGCGTTGGGTTGCTTACCTGACAGGAATCCTTTCCTCCGGCCTCTAGCCCTGCACAGACCATGTTGTCAGTGACCTGACCTCCATACCAAGCAAAACTATTACACGTGGCCTGGTTTACTATTGGCACTACGACCTGCCGCAATACTGGATCACCAGGCTCGTCTGAAATCAGAAAATGTTTGAAATTTATGAAATTTGGGAACAAAATGGATTAATATTCTGTTAATCTATATATTTATATTCCTCGTCTGATTCATCGGCAGGGGTTGTTGTATTGTATTGTACCTTTAGTGACTGTAGTGAGACTAAGGAAATACACAAAACAAAAGTTTATATACGAAAAGAAAATTGTTGCGTGCGGTTAGGAATCAGCACTGACCGGTCTTTGCTTTTATTAATTCTGATAAGTTGAAAACGATTGTCATACGATTGATTGAAAAATGTATCGTCTAATCAGCCATCTGTTTTTTCGAGATATATGAATTAATGTAACTTGCGGATGTCCTCAAGATATATGTAGAACAAACAAGGATATACCATGGCATGAAAATGAAAATTGACAGATCATACGATACTTCGATTTGCAATATATTATTCTTTTCAATTAAACAAATTGAAAAGAAAATCAAATTCCCAAATGGGCAAATACAAAGGTTTCTTAACCCATAAATGTTCAGAGCGGCCAAAACAGCCTCGAACTTTTATTGATATTTTTCAAGCAAAAGCAATGTCAGAAAACTATTTGATGGATGAATGTCAATCAGAACATTAATTACAACTCTCCTTCAAATATTTTGTAAAATCATCCCCAATTTCCAAGTAATGGTGAAAAATACCAAAGATCCAGACTACAATTTCAGGAGTATCATATCTATCTATCTATCTATCTTTCTATATCTATCTATCTATCTATCTATCTTTCTATATCTATCTATCTATCTATCTATCTATCTATCTATCTATCTATCTATCTATATATATATATATATATATATATATATATATATATATATATATATATATATATATATATATATATATATATATATATATATATATATATATATATATATGTATATATATATATACATATATATACATATATATATATATATATATATATATATATATATATATATATATATATATATATATATATATATATATATATATATATATATATATATATATATATATATATATATATATATATATATATATATATATATATATATATTTATATATATATATATATATATATATATATATATATATATATATATATATATATATATATACATATATATATATATATATATATATATATATATATATATACATATATATATATATATATATATATATATATATATATATATATATATATATATATATATATATATATATATATATATATATATATATATATATATATATGCATATATAAAGAGAGAGAGAGAGGGGGGGGGGTTCTCTCCGTGCAATACTTACTAAATCCCAGAGCCCCCCATCCAGTTGCTACACAGTTGAGGTTATCAGCGAACACTGTGCTGCTGCTGGGGACGCAGATGGGCGAGATCTCGTTGGTGAACGTGACGGGAGACGAGAGTTTGAGGAGCGCGATGTCATTGTCCACGGTGAAGCCGTCATAGTTGGGATGGACGATGATCCTACTCACAGTGACCACTCTTTGGGCGCTCTCTGTGACGTCAAGATTGTGGTCGCCTAGCGACACTTTCCATGCTGACACATCTGATGACCTAATTTCAATAAATAATATGACCTAATTTTGATTTTAAAAATTCAAGTCAGCGGTGTACAATATTTTAACTGGTTACCGGTTCATATTGCAATGCCTAAATCTCATTTCTAAAAATTGCTTTTTATTGGAATTCTCTCTAATTTACGTCAATGTGTTTGCCTATCACTCTTTTCAACATTGCATATCTGTTATGCTACCTTATAAAAGGGCATGCCAACGATATGCGGTATAACTAAATAAATAATGGTGTTTAAATCTCATCTAATTATTTCTATTGGGACCTCTATTGAAAATCATACATTAGGCTCAAATTCCTTTACAGAAAGAAAATGTTCCTAAATCAGTACTGCAGGAAAACTATCGGCATGGCAATGATTCGGTCAAGAATAGACTACGCCAGCAATTTCTATTATCACAGTCTACCAAAATTTTTACAGATTCGTCTTCAGGTCGTACAAAATAAAATGATTAGATATGTTTTAAACTATTCAAACAGAACACACTTGGTAGCCGATGACTTAAATGAGGTAAAGTGGATGAGCATTGAAAACTGCATAAAATATATGGCCGCAAGCCATGTATTTAACTGCATTGATGGACAGGCTCCAGAGTACCTTCAAGTTTTTGAAAGAGTAAACCAATCCCACCACTATAACACCAGACACAGTGTTAATACTCTGATTTCACTTAAGGTTGTGGTGCATG
>OZ012695.1:12719770-12737270 GCA_963942565.1 Maea johnstoni
CCCGCAGACCTTTGAATATATATATATATATATATATATATATATATATATATATATATATATATATATATATATATATATATATATATATATATATATATATATATAAATATATATATATATATATATATATATATATATATATATATATATATATATATATATATATATATATATATATATATATATATCAAAATGATCCTATGTTCCCAAATTAACCCCATACGCCTCGGGAGGGAGGGCTGGGTTTGAAATTAATCTATAGAAAATGCTATATCCTACACGGAGTAATTTGTGTCACAGTGATGTGAATAAAAAGTATGAAACCCAAAACTCACCCAAAGTGGTCGACTGTGCATCAGTATAGAATAGTAATACCGTAGTAAAGAGAAACAGTGAAGTTTTCATAATGTACATAATATCCATATATCCCTCCTACGGTACTAAGGTAAGTTTCGTTTGAAAAAAAATGAAAGGAAGTGTTCTCCTCAGTCCATCCGAAGCCAGGTATTCACCACCTAACAGCACACGTAGAAAGTCGACACACTCTGGTGAACATAATCTCCGTTCATAGGCATATATCCTCAACCCTATAGGAATGTGGCTAATTTTAGCTATGTGTGTGAATAACTAAACAGTCATTTCATCTCGCTCAGGCATTAGAATATTTACACAATGAGCCTCGGGGAAGGAATGATACATACTATTTACAATATACTCTCCAATCGTTTGATGTTTACGATAATGCACGAAATATAGTCTTCACGTGCTTGATTCTTTTCTTTATCATGTTACAGGTAGAAATGTTTACAGTCAAACCTGTATTAAGAGACTATCAAGGGAAGACCAAAATATGGTCCCTAAAGACAGGTGGTCTTTTAATAGAGGTTCATTTAAACTAGAATATTGGACCAGTGGAAATAAAAATGTGGTCTCTTGATAGAAGTGGTCTCCTAATAGAGGTGATTATTAATAGAGGTGGTCGCTCAGGCAGGTTTGACTGTATATGCTAGGCAGAAGAACATCATTGTGGACTTCGATGAGATAGCATTGATAATATATATGCGTGCCATGCTTAACAATAGTGAATCTATTCCTTTGTCTTCACAGTGTTTTCTGTTGATATAAAGCTGTGAGACTAAATATGTTTCCCTGAGACATTTGGTCATTGGTCCTAGCCTGTGCTGGGCATAATGGTGCTTAGATATGTAGCCTGTGCTAGGCATAATGGTGCTTAGATATGTAGCCTGTGCTAGGCATAATGGTGCTTAGATATGTAGCCTGTGCTAGGCATAATGGTGCTTAGATATGTAGCCTGTGCTGGGCATAATGGTGCTTAGATATGTAGCCTGTGCTAGGCATACTGGTGCTTAGATATGTAGCCTGTGCTGGGCATAATGGTCCTTAGATATGTAGCCTGTGCTAGGCATAATGGTGCTTAGATATGTAGCCTGTGCTAGGCATACTGGTGCTTAGATATGTAGCCTGTGCTAGGCATAATGGTGCTTAGATATGTAGCCTGTGCTGGGCATAATGGTGCTTAGATATGTAGCCTGTGCTGGGCATAATGGTGCTTAGATATGTAGCCTGTGCTGGGCATAATGGTGCTCAGATATGTAGCCTGTGCTAGGCATACTGGTGCTTAGATATGTAGCCTGTGCTGGGCATAATGGTGCTTAGATATGTAGCCTGTGCTAGGCATAATGGTGCTTAGATATGTAGCCTGTGTTGGGCATAATGGTGCTTAGATATGTAGCCTGTGCTGGGCATAATGGTGCTTAGATATGTAGCCTGTGCTAGGCATAATGGTGCTTAGATATGTAGCCTGTGTTGGGCATAATGGTGCTTAGATATGTAGCCTGTGCTGGGCATAATGGTGCTCAGATATGTAGCCTGTGCTAGGCATACTGGTGCTTAGATATGTAGCCTGTGCTGGGCATAATGGTGCTTAGATATGTAGCCTGTGCTGGGTATAATGGTGCTTAGATATGTAGCCTGTGCTGGGCATAATGGAGCTTAGATATGTAGCCTGTGCTAGGCATACTGGTGCTTAGATATGTAGCCTGTGCTGGGTATACTGGTGCTTAGATATGTACACTGTGCCGGGTATACTAGTGCTTAGATATGTAGCCTGTTCTGGGTATACTGGTGCTTAGATATGTAGCCTGTGCTGGGTATACTGGTGCTTAGAAATGTAGCCTGTGCTGGGTACACTGGTGCTTAGATATGTACACTGTGCTGGGCATAATGGTGCTTAGATATGTAGCCTGTGCTAGGCATAATGGTGCTTAGATATGTAGACTGTGCTAGGCATACTGGTGCTTAGATATGTACACTGTGCTGGGCATAATGGTGCTTATATATGTAGCCTGTGCTAGGCATAATGGTGCTTAGATATGTAGCCTGTGCTAGGCATACTGGTGCTTAGATATGTAGCCTGCGCTGGGTATACTGGTGCTTAAATATGTAGCCACTGCTAGGTATACTGGTGCTTAAATATGAAGCCTGTGCTAGGTATACTGGTACTTAGATATATGGCCTGTGCTAGATATACTGGTGCTTAAATATGTGGCCTGTACTAGATATACTGGTGCTTAGATATGTGGCCTGTGCTAGATATACTGGTGCTTAGATATGTAGCCTGTGCTGGGTATACTGGTGCTTAGATATGTAGCCTGTGCTAGGTATACTGGTGTTAGATATGTAGCCTGTGCTAGGTATACTGGTGCTTAAATAAGTAGCCTTTGCTGGGTATACTGGTGCTTAGATATGTAGACTGTGCTGGGTATACTGGTGCTTAGATATGTAGCCTGTGCTTGGTATACTGGTGCTTAGATATGTAGCCTGTGCTAGGCATAATGGTGCTTAGATATGTAGCCTGTGCTGGGTATACTGGTGCTTAGATATGTAGCCTGTGCTGGGTACACTGGTGCTTAGATATGTAGCCTGTGCTAGGTATAATGGTGCTTAGATATGTAGCCTGTGCTAGGCATACTGGTGCTTAGATATGTACACTGTGCTGGGTATACTAGTGCTTAGATATATAGCCTGTGCTGGGTATACTGGTGCTTAGATATGTAGCCTGTGCTGGGTATACTGGTGCTTAGATATGTAGCCTGTGCTAGGCATAATGGTGCTTAGATATGTAGCCTGTGCAAGGCATACTGGTGCTTAGATATGTACACTGTGCTGGGCATAATGGTGCTTAGATATGTAGCCTGTGCTAGGCATAATTGTGCTTAGATATGTAGACTGTGCTAGGCATACTGGTGCTTAGATATGTGCACTGTGCTGGGCATAATGTAGACTAGGCTCCTAGTCCCTGTAATGTTCACCTTCCCTTATGTGTTGACCAAGCACTGTGGTGTGGTACCAGGTTTGGTAGATAGATGGCACCACCTGCTCCTCCTATCTTTATACGATTACAGGGACTAGGTTTAAAAGTTCTGAGGTCAGTAGGTCACCCTATATCTCCCACTATAAGGGTTCAAGAAAAACGTTGAACTGGGCTCTCCTCATTAACTCTAGGGTGGCCCTACCCAGTATCCTTATAAGGAGGTGATTGACAGCTAGATCGCCATGGAGACACTGAGATGATACTTCAGCCTACCCATTAGGTCGGTAAGAACAATAAAAGGGGTTATAAAGCAATTGACACATTCATTGAGTGTTTGACCCAGAGAGCTACGGATCTACTTAGCACCTACAGCCAACTTCTGCAGCTCCCTGACTGCAGTATTGTAGTAGAATGGAATATATATATATATATATATATATATATATATATATATATATATATATATATATATATATATATATATATATATATATATATACATATATATATATATATATATATATATATATATATATATATACATATATATATATATATATATATATATATATATATATATATATATATGAATATTTATATGTACAGTATGTATATAATAATAATAATAATAATGATAACAATAATTGATTTTTGATATAGCGCCCTTTCCACCTATAATGTTCAAAAGCGCATTAAAGAAGAGTCAGTGGACAGATGTTTATGGTCCATATAGTCAAATAAACTCCTTTTGAAATAGCAATGTTTTCAGCTGTTTCTTGAAGTTTTGCACACTATCAGCAGCCTTGAAGTTGTCAGGGAGCTCATTCCAAAGGTGTAGTGCATATATAGGCACATAATACTCTGTCACCAAACCTTTTCAGATTAGTGTGTGGTATCTGTTATAAGTTCTTAGTGTTTGATCTTAGAGTCCTTGTATTGGCTTGTTTGACTAACAATTCCCAGAAGTATAGAGGGGCACAATTTTGTCTCCAGGTACTAAAAACAATGTACTTGGCAGGGTAGGTTACATCAAGCAATTCAGCATGTATTTGGAAGTCAAAAGTAGAATCTTAAACTCAAGCCTTTTCCTGATTCCACAGAGAAGTCCATTACAATAGGTGGTGTAACGAAGGTGTAGCTAAGCTGGAAATCTGCCTAACCGACATCTATACATGGATGTATCAACATAAACTGAAATTGAATGCAG
The DNA here is from genome assembly GCA_963942565.1 of Maea johnstoni. Taxonomy (NCBI): domain Eukaryota; kingdom Metazoa; phylum Annelida; class Polychaeta; order Spionida; family Magelonidae; genus Maea; species Maea johnstoni. The sequence continues at coordinate 12,724,315 of OZ012695.1, forward strand.
ACAAGACATAGGTGTTGGTCATGGGTACCCCACAGATGCGGGCGAAAATCTCCATTCTTAGTATTACTGTAAATGGTGTAATAGTACCAGTTCTTAATGAACCGGTCGGTAATCTGGGTGTTGCTATGCAGGCTCCAGAAAGTCCAAAACAATGCTGCTAGAGTCGTTAGCGGCTCCAAAATGTATGATCACATTACACCAGTTCTGGCTGCCCATCAGGAAAAGGATTGAGTTCAAGATTCTGCTTTTGACTTTCAAATGCATGCAAGGATGTGCCTCTCTATACTTGAGGGAACTGTTAGTCAAACAAGCCAGCACAAGGACTTTAAGATCAAACACTAAGAACTTATTACAGATACCACTCACTAATCTGAAAAGGTTTGGTGACAGAGCATTCTGTGCCTATTGCTATTTCAAAAGGAGTTTATTTGACTTTATGGACCATGGCAACTGTCCACTGACTTTCTCTAAAGCGCTTTTGAACATTATAGGTGCAAAGGGCGCTATATCAAATATCAATTATTATTATTATTATTATAATAGTCAAGGTGTGATGTCACCAGTGAGACAATGGCACTCTTGGTTGTGTTAGTATATATATATATATATATATATATATATATATATATATATATATATATATATATATATATATATATATATATATATATATATATATATATATATATATATATATATATATATATATATATATATATATATATATATATGTATGTTTGTATATATATAATATATACATATATATATATATACATATATATATATATATATATATACATATATATATATATATATATATATATATATATATATATATATATATATATATATATAACTATATATATATATATATATATATATATATATATATATATATATATATATATGTATGTATATATTATTATATATATATATATATATATATATATATATATATATATATATATATATATATATACTAGTATATATATATATATATATATATATATATACCGGTACCTATCCCTCTGTATGTATGACTTCATAAGTCAGGTTCTCATATTTACCAATGAAGTAGAAAATAGCGTAGTGGGGATAGTGGCCCTACCCTATCTAGTCCTAATACAGATGCGTTCTAGACGTATATATCCTACCACAAAATGAGGGAAGTCAAAGAAAACATCAATATTACTGTGAGATATTGGAAATAGCAAACATAGGAACTTAGGAAGAAACAGTTCATATTCTACGGGTTATATGCCTTGTCCGAGGCTAGACCATTTGTTTCTACAACTACCTGTTCTAGCCCTATATTCTGTTACAAAACAGGAAAAGTCAAATAAAGCATGAAAGCAATCATGAATCATTTTAAAATACAAAAACATGGTGGTGCATATTCTATTAATTAGTATCTGAGACAGGTTGGTCTATTTTTCCTTTTCAACACACGATATAAACATTATCAGCTGAAGGTATCATAGTAAAGCAGGAGAAGTATTTAACCCGTTCACATCTGAAGCAAACTCATGGTCTGACATATATCTAAAGATTTTGATAGATATTTCATTGAAAGTTTCTGTCTTCTTGGGTTTAAGAATCCCTCTTCATCTTTCTTCAAATTTTAGTAATATTAGTGAGTTTTGTTTTAAGTTGTCAGCCCATATGTACGCTCGAGAAGTGAATGGGTTAATAGAAGGTATGTAGGTGCCTGAGTGTTAGCCAAGGCATAAGGTGATTCTGACTGGATAAGAGAGCTCATTCTACCTAATGGGCCCTTGAAAAACAATACAAGGCCTATATCAATAGAGGATAACCACACACATGATAATTCTGTGTGGAGACAGGATGCCTGCAGTGAGAGGCCCAGTAAGCTCCTCCCTTCGGGGTACATAATGAGCTCAGCTCAAGGGCCATTAAACATAAAGTAGTCTAGGCTGTCATAATCAAACTGAATCCTGGTGAGATAAATGTAAACTAAATTGACCACTGTTGCTACCTACACTAGTTGGTGCTAGGTAACAGAAAAAAAAACATAACAGAAAAATACATATGACAGCCTAGAAATCTAGGCTAGGCATAATGGTGCTTAGATATGTAGCCTGTGCTAGGCATAATGGTGCTTAGATATGTAGCCTGTGCTAGGCATACTGGTGCTTAGATATGTAGCATTCGCTGGGTATACTGGTGCTTATATATGTAGACAGTGCTGGTTATACTGGTGCTTAGATATGTACTGTGCTTGGTATACTGGTGCTTAAATATGTAGCCTGTACTAGGTATACTGGTGCTTAAATATGAAGCCTGTGCTAGGTAAACTGGTACTTAGATATGTGGCCTGTGCTAGATATACTGGTGCTTAAATATGTGGCCTGTACTAGATATACTGGTGCTTAGATATGTAGCCTGTGCTGGGTATACTGGTGCTTAGATATGTAGACTGTGCTGGGTATACTGGTGCTTAGATATGTAGCCTGTGCTTGGTATACTGGTGCTTAGATATGTAGCCTGTGCTAGGCATAATGGTGCTTAGATATGTAGCCTGTGCTGGGTATACTGGTGCTTAGATATGTAGCCTGTGCTGGGTACACTGGTGCTTAGATATGTAGCCTGTGCTGGGTATAATGGTGCTTAGATATGTAGCCTGTGCTAGGCATACTGGTGCTTAGATATGTACACTGTGCTGGGTAAACTAGTGCTTAGATATATAGCCTGTGCTGGGTATACTGGTGCTTAGATATGTAGCCGGTGCTGGGTATACTGGTGCTTAGATATGTAGCCTGTGCTAGGCATAATGGTGCTTAGATATGTAGCCTGTGCTAGGCATACTGGTGCTTAGATATGTACACTGTGCTGGGCATAATGGTGCTTAGATATGTAGCCTGTGCTAGGCATAATGGTGCTTAGATATGTAGACTGTGCTAGGCATACTGGTGCTTAGATATGTGCACTGTGCTGGGCATAATGGTGCTTAGATATGTAGCCTGTGCTAGGCATACTGGTGCTTAACTATGTAGCCTGTGCTAGGCATACTGGTGCTTAGATATGTAGGATTCGCTGGGTATACTGGTGCTTAGATATGTAGACAGTGCTGGTTATACTGGTGCTTAGATATGTACTGTGCTTGGTATACTGGTGCTTAAATATGTAGCCTGTGCTAGGTATACTGGTGCTTAAATATGAAGCCTGTGCTAGGTATACTGGTACTTAGATATGTGGCCTGTGCTAGATATACTGGTGCTTAAATATGTGGCCTGTACTAGATATACTGGTGCTTAGATATGTAGCCTGTGCTGGGTATACTGGTGCTTAGATATGTAGCCTGTGCTGGGTATACTGGTGCTTAGATGTTTAGCCTGTGCTAGGTATACTGGTGCTTAGATATGTAGCCTGTGCTAGGTATACTGGTGCTTAAATAAGTAGCCTGTGCTGGGTATACTGGTGCTTAGATATGTAGACTGTGCTGGGTATACTGGTGCTTAGATATGTAGCCTGTGCTTGGTATACTGGTGCTTAGATATGTAGCCTGTGCTATGTATACTGGTGCTTAAATAAGTAGCCTGTGCTTGGTATACTGCTGCTTAGATATGTAGCCTGTGCTGGGTATACTGGTGCTTAGATATGTAGACTGTGCTAAGCATACTGGTGCTTAGATATGTAGACTGTGCTGGGTATACTGGTGCTTAGATATGTAGACTGTGCTGGGTATACTAGTGCTTAAATATGTAGACTGTGCTGGGTATACTGGTGCTTAGATATGTAGCCTGTGCTGGGTATACTGGTGCTTAGATGTAGCCTGTGCTGGGTATACTGGGGCTTAGATATGTAGCCTGTGCTGGGTATACTGGTGCTTAGATACGTAGACTGCTGGGTATACTGGTGCTTAGATATGTAGACTGTGCTAGGCATACTGGTGCTTAGATATGTAGACTGTGCTGGGTATACTGGTGCTTAGATATGTACACTGTGCTGGGCATACTGGTGCTTAGATATGTACACTGTGCTGGGTATACTGGTGCTTAGATATGTAGACTGTGCTGGGTATACTGGTGCTTAGATACGTAGACTGCTGGGTATACTGGTGCTTAGATATGTACACTGTGCTAGGCATACTGGTGCTTAGATATGTACACTGTGCTTGGTATACTGGTGCTTAGATATGTAGACTGTGCTGGGTATACTGGTGCTTAGATATGTAGCCTGTGCTGGGCATACTGGTGCTTAGATATGTTGCCTGTGCTGGGTATACTGGTGCTTAGATACGTAGACTGCTGGGTATACTGGTGCTTAGATATGTAGCCTGTGCTAGGTATACTGGTGCTTAGATATGTATACTGTGCTGGGTATACTGGTGCTTAGATAAGTAGTCTGTGCTTGGCACACTGGTGTCTAGAGATGTACACTTTCCTGTGTAGGCCTACATTGGTACTTAGATGTGTAGACTGTGCTAGGCATAGTGGTGTTTAGATAAGTACTAAGTACACTGTCACGGAACTAAGCTTAATTACCTGATTGTTACAGATTTATTTGTACAATCATACCAAAAGATTATTTTAGAAACCTGTCTTCATTATACAAACCGTCATTGGAATACACTCATATGATGCCAATTGCATCTTATTATACATGAGTCAATTATACATCGCTAGTTCCAAAAATCGGATGCACAATAAGGTTAAATATTGTTGAACCGATTTAGCACTATATAGATGTGTAATATTAGGTCTTCACCAACCATTTTGAGTCCCGCAACAACAGCGTGCAGCAGTGTGACCCACTGCCATGTGACTCTGGTGCTTCCTAAACAGAAAAATCCTAGGCGCCAGCATCTTTTTTGGCGTAGTGCGTAATCTTGGTGCCTTTACAGGAAAACGAGGCTTAATGTTTCTCCAGTTGGAGATACTTATTCCTACACTAGATATTAATTCTCACACTATACAGAGTCAAACCTGCTCAAGACCACCGCGGGAACAACTAGAAAGCCATATTTGGTGGCAGTGGTTTTAAAACGAACAGCTTCTCTTCATGATGTATAGCCGCTTTCAATTTGTTAGGTTGTCAGGGCGGATCCCAGCAAACACAAAACATTTGTACTATGTATACAAAATGTTCACCCAATATCTGTGAAATGTTACTGAAAATACTTTCTAATATTAAAAAGTTTGATCTGAAAATTACTACCATAACATTTCTTAAGATATTCGCATTATTATTTTCACAACATTTTGAAATACATTAATACAATATTGCAAATATTATTCATCAAATATTTCCAAGAAGCATTTTACATTATTATTGAAAAATATTTATTAATATCAAAACGTTTGGCCTGATAACTATTACCATAACATTACTTGTATCATTTAAATTATCATTTTCACAATATTTGAAATATATATTTATACAATGTTGCTTAAACTATTCATAAACTATTTCTAAGAAACATTTAAATGACTGGCCTGGGAAACATAATGCTAACTTTTTTTGTAACATTTTACTCAACATTATTTCAACATTTTTGAAAAAATATGTTTTTTCCAGATAGGTGTGCTTATAATCTGTATAGAGAAAAACGTGTGCTTACCCATCTCCCATAATAACCACACTTTTGAAATCCCCATGTTATACTTATTTAATCATTATTATTTAGAAGTCGTGAAAATGGTACAAATGAGGTGCTTTCGTTAGTTTTGGAACAACTTTCATATAACATTTCTAGGGAGGAAATGAATTTGTGGCGCCATCTATTGGATTTGTGAAGAAACGCCATGAAGAGGTCCCTTACGGTGATTCTAGAAAACGTTTCTTCTTATACCTGATAGATGGCAGCAAAAAACAACAGTATCACTCTGCAAATAGTATCAGTAATATATCCAAAAAGCCTCTAAAAATAAATCAACCCATTTATGATTACATCAGCCGAAAGCAGCCCGAGAATTTTGGCACAGTCTTTTAGGTGAAGGCATAGTTGGAATATATTTTGAAGAAATTTAGAGAACATGAAATCTTACCTTGTGTGTGGTATGGCGTACTTACCAGCCAGCATAGAATGTAGGCAAACTCACATTTCAAGATACCGGACACTTGTTTACTCTCATAACTCTTGTCAGAGTGGTCAGTATGTTGAACATGCATATGTCTTAACTTGTGTGTAATATGTATATCCATACTGAGTGAGACTTTTAATAAAGATTATATTGTAATTATTATTATTAATTTATTATTATTACTATTATTATCATTATTATCATTATTATTATTATTATTTTATTATTAATATTATTATTATAATTATTATCATTATTATTATTGTTGTTGTTGTAGCCGGAGGGTCAGATAAAACGATTCATGGCCAAAATGATGTCCAAATGATACAAATGTTAACTCATATAAGATATTAACATGATTTTAGAACTGCGTCTATGGACTTGTCCATATTTACTAAGTCAATCGCGAAGGATGTGTGTAGTATAGATGGTATGTAGATTGTCTGACAGTTTATCTTATTTTGGGGGGCACTAATCTAGGTAAAATATGTTTTACTGTTCTCACTAATTTCTGTATTGATTAAACGTAGGATAACTATCCAATATATACTAAGAGACCCAGAGAAAGTCCGATACAAGGTGATAGGAGTGGAAATGAAAGGAATGGAAAGTAGTATGAAGCTAGTGGCGCTGGGCGCAACACAGCGCAGAGGTTAGACAGGTATGGTAGAGGAATGGATCCGTGCGCCAAAATATGTAGGCCGGCGCACGGATCCATATCTCAAGGGGAAAGGATATAGATGTAATAGTTATGAAATATGAGGAATATGGGTAGTGAGTAAAGGCAAATTAGTGATCGTGTAAATATTTAAAGCTAGGTTCACCTGGGAAAAAAGGTCTGATTTGGAAAATATTTGTTACTGAAATACCATAAAGGTGAGAATATGGGGAATTCAAAAACATTAACCAGAATTTGCCCCATGGTTGAATGTTAACAGGTATGAATTATACAACTTGGTCAGAAATCTTCAGATTAGCTACTGATTTGCCAACTTTCAAAAATCATCCACCATTCCTCAAGAATAAATATATTTTCTAGCCAAGAGCCAAGAATTTCATAATATGCTGAACATAGTAAGTATTTGATCTTGAAAGATCACACAATGTCTGGAAAGATCACACAATGTAAATGTTGTTGATGAAGACATTTTCAGTTCCAAAGCTATCTGCGTGTTTTTGAAAACTGTGTGTATATTATCATGCAGCAATTGTGATCTGCTAAAATTAAAGTTATCCTATTAACATATGTTTCCATGATTACCAACTCTAAAGGCCCGCTCCTTAAGCAAAAGTACTAACCTGGCCCCTCCCAGAATTGGAACTAAACAAAATGAAACCAAAAGACGTCGCAGTATAGTAAACCGCCTGATAAGTGAAATATCCTGATTTTGGATTGTTGAATGCTGACGTGTATGCCAACGTACGTGCACAATATCAATTGAACAATTCATAACACACACGTACCATGATTTAAGAACTTATGGCCAGTTTAGCGATATTCTCAGAATGAGGCATCTCCGTAGTATAATAGTATGCCGTAGGTGTACGTCCTATACATATTTCGCTGTTCCGCTATTCGCGGAATCACCGCAAAGTCGTTCCCCTTTTTCGACATATTAGCTAAAAGTACACGGGCGCGAAAATATGCCAAAAAAATTCCCATATATAAGCTTCCGACAATGTTTCAATCGCACGCATGACTTGATTTTTTGGCCGCTCAGTTTCATCAATAAACTCGCTGCCATAAACCGTTATTACGAAGAATTTTGTTCTGGCACTTTTCCCTATACACCTAGTATATTGCCAACTTGGCGAGTGGCAGCATGCTGAATCTATGAATGTCCTACGGACGACGTGCTACCCTACAGCACGTCTGATGCCGAAGTGGGTCTAGTGCTTGCTTACGTCTCACACACCGCTTTACGCTTAAATCGCACGATTTATGTAGTGCACTATGTAGTCTTTTTTGGTTATTAATTGTGTTTAAATTTATTTTTATGTTCTACGTAAAAAATGTATGATGTACTATGTATGATAGTGTACAATTGTCGGTTCAGTCAATAAACATACAATACAATTATACAACCCTCCCAGGAACATAGTTTAGTTACAGTCATAGATTGTTCACTACTCCGAGCACGAGTTAGTGATTTTACTCTATTCTCAAATTATGCCATATTGTCAGATAGCATATCATTTTTATTGAAACTGGTATATTCCTACTATGCATATGCCGTTGTTCTTCTCACACAAAATAACAGTATTATATCAACAGACAGGAGCAGTGGCATGCAGTTCATGGCGCCCTGGAGCCTATAGTACGAAATGCACACTTGTTGTATTCGTTGGATTTTGAGTTACTAACCGAGTCCCTTTTGAAGCACCTCAATAAATGCCCTAGAGAAAATCTTGACCTGCATGGCATATTCGTTTGGTTTGCGTTTTTGCAAACAGATTTCCTTTAAACTGTTTTTGGTTCAGAACTCGATAACGAGCATACCAACCACTTCCCTGTTAGCATTCTTTCTTTCTAATACGGTTAGCGTTTGGTGGGCGTTTTTGCAAACAGATTTCCATTAACCTATTTTTGATTTAGAACTCGACACATACCAACCCCTTCCCTGTTAACATTCTTTCTTTCTAATACGGTTAGCTTTCTTTCACGAAAATACTAGACATTGCAAAGTATTAAGCTATTTCTTGGCGTTATGTTATATACATGAGCTTCTGATGCCTTGGCTCTCCCAATGTACAGCCAATGTAACAAAATCTTGGATAAACTATTCACTAATTGCAATAGAAATTAAACGTTTTTCATTTGTTTGGAATATACATAAGGAACGATATAATAACATTCCGAATCAATTCAAGAATTGGGACATGCTGAAATCAAAGAATAAACGTCTGCACCTCATAAGTTTTAGATTCGAGGGAGATAGTTTCTAGTTAGTGGTGTTATAAGCACATGCGATACTCTGGGATACCCAGTAAAACTATGCTGGTCAACTGATGACCTATTGCGATATATAAGTAGCTTCCAACAGCTCTGGATTGCTATTGTTAAAAAGAGTTTTAAGAATAGCATTTTTCTGCAGTACTTGAATGAAACCTTTGATTAACGTTTTTTTAGGATCAAATGTGTACAGAACCCACCCAATCGTGTTGTATTGTTTATTGACTGTGTTCGAGAGCGCATATTACAAATACATATTTTACATCAACGAAAAACACAAGTTATAACATAAGATCGGAATGGACTTAACAGAACTAACGAAAAACAATATTATATACTTAAATTACAAGCAACGTCTATTCTTGCACGAGTTTAAAGGACACAGCAGTGACAGCACCCCTACTGTCAAAATAGTCATCTTCCTTTCTATGCGCGCTATATGACTTTAATTATGTTGATGTTTTGCTGTCGAAGATTTCAGATATTAAAGTTGTAGTAGAGATGTTTAACTACTCTTGCAAATTGTTTTCCTTGCCAAGCGGAAGGGCATTGCTCTCTCTTCTATTGGTAGATCTGTGACCAAAGTGGCATTGTTAATGGATGTTCTAGTGTAGTACCAGGATTAATAGGTACTTGCAGCAACAATTAGCCAAAAAATGTATTGCATTTTCTGTTTTCCATTTTCTATTCCATTGATTTTTCCAAATGTGCGTATTTTTAAATGCATGGAGATATTAGTTGCTGGCAATAGTTTGTGCGATATAGGTAGCATAGTTGGTAACCCGTGTATATACACCAGGCCGCCTGGGACTGGCGCAGCCCTCGCCCCAGCTAGTGATGCCTGTCAGGTAGTAGGTACTTCCCAAAGCACACTGCAGCGGTCCTCCAGAATCACCCTGAAAAACAAGACAAACCAAGCAATAAGAACTTTTTCAATACCCAAAATGTAAAAGACTACTAGTATTTCCAATTGCATATCCTTGCATGTCATGCAATACTACAAAATCATCAGCCGCGACAGTTTTTCCGTGAAGGGGTAAACTTTGGTCAGTAATAGTAAATATCGAGTACTAGTATTTATTTTCTTCAGATTTCACTATAGAGATATTGTATAATACTGCAAACATTCATAGAGTCCTCCTAAACGTGATTTGAATCCCACACATTTTGCTATAGCTAAGTAATTTACCTTCCCTAAACAATATATATATATATATATATATATATATATATATATATATATATATATATATATATATATATATATATATATATATATATATATATATATATATTTATATATGTATATATATATATTTATATATTTGTATATATATATATATATATATATATATATATATATATATATATATATATATATATATATATATATATATATCATATCGCCATTATTGTCATCATCATTATCATTATTTTTATTATTATTATTTTTATTGTAATTATTATGTTATTATTATTATCATTATTATTATCATTATTATCATTATTACAGTATGCAGCATCTTAACCAGGATATGGCGTTGTGATGATTACCTGACAGGAATCCTTTCCCCCGGCCTCTAGCCCTGCACAGACCATGTTGTCAGTGACCTGACCTCCATACCAGGCAAAACTATTACACGTGGCCTGGTTTACTATTGGCACTACGACCTGCCGCAATACTGGATCACCAGGCTCGTCTGAAATCAGAAAATGTTTGAAATTTATGAAATATGGGAACAAAATGGATTAATATTCTGTTAATCTATATATGTATATTCCTCGTCTGATTGATCGGCAGGGGTTGTTGTATTGTATTGTACCTTTAGTGACTGTAGTGAGACTAAGGAAATACACAAAACAAAAGTTTATATACGAACAGAAAATTGTTGCGTGCGGTTAGGAATCAGCACTGACCGGTCTTTGCTTTTATTAATGCTGATAAGTTGAAAACGATTGTCATACGATTGATTGAAAAATGTATCGTCTAATCAGCCATCTGTTTTTTCGAGATATATGAATTAATGTAACTTGCGGATGTCCTCAAGATATATGTGGAACAAACAAGGATATACCATGGCATGAAAATGAAAATTGACAGATCATACGATACTTCGATTTGCAATATATTATTCTTTTCAATTAAACAAATTGAAAAGAAAATCAAATTCCCAAATGGGCAAATACAAAGGTTTCTTAACCCATAAATGTTCAGAGCGGCCAAAAACAGCCTCGAACTTTTATTGATATTTTTCAAGCAAAAGCAATGTCAGAAAACTATTTGATGGATGAATGTCAATCAGAACATTAATTACAACTCTCCTTCAAATATTTTGTAAAATCATCCCCAATTTCTAGGTAATGGTGAAAAATACCAAAGATCCAGACTACAATTTCAGGAGTATCATATCTATCTATCTATCTATCTATCTATCTATCTATCTATCTATCTATCTATCTATATATATATATATATATATATATATATATATATATATATATATATATATATATATATATATATATATATATATATATATATATATATATATGTATATATATATATATATATATATATATACATATATATATATATATATATGTATACATATATACATATATATATATATATATATATATATATATATATATATATATATATATATATATATATATATATATATATATTTATATATATATATATATATATATATATATATATATATATATATATATATATATATATATATATATATATATATATATATATATATAATATATATATATATATATATATATATATATATATGCATATATAAAGAGAGAGAGAGAGAGAGGGGGGGTTCTCTCCGTGCAATACTTACTAAATCCCAGAGCCCCCCATCCAGTTGCGACACAGTTGAGGTTATCAGCGAACACTGGGCTGCTGCTGGGGACGCAGATGGGCGAGATCTCGTTGGTGAACGTGACGGGAGACGAGAGTTTGAGGAGCGCGATGTCATTGTCCACGGTGAAGCCGTCATAGTTGGGATGGACGATGATCCTACTCACAGTGACCACTCTTTGGGCGCTCTCTGTGACGTCAAGATTGTGGTCGCCTAGCGACACTTTCCATGCTGACACATCTGATGACCTAATTTCAATAAATAATATGACCTAATTTTGATTTTAAAAATTCAAGTCAGCAGTGTACAACATTTTAACTGGTTACCGGTTTATATTGCAATGCCTAAATCTCATTTCTAAAAATTGCTTTTTATTGGAATTCTCTCTAATTTACGTCAATGTGTTTGCCTATCACTCTTGTCAACATTGCATATCTGTTATGCTACCTTATAAAAGGGCATGCCAACGGTATACGGTATAACTAAATAAATAATGGTGTTTAAATCTCATCTAATTATTTCTATTGGGACCTCTATTGAAAATCATCCATTAGGCTCAAATTCCTTTACAGAAAGAAAATGTTCCTAAATCAGTACTGCAGGAAAACTATCTGCATGGCAATGATTCGGTCAAGAATAGACTACGCCAGCAATTTCTATTACCACAGTCTACCAAAATTCTTACAGATTCGTCTTCAGGTCGTACAAAATAAAATGAGTAGATATGTTTTAAACTATTCAAACAGAACACACTTGGTAGCCGATGACGTTAATGAGGTTAAGTAGATGAGCCACGCAAGCCATGTATTTAACTGCATTGATGGACAGGCTACAGAATACCTTCAAGTTTTGGAAAGAGTAAACCAATCCCACCACAGTGTTAATGATTTCACCAAAGGTTGGTTCATATGGTATAAAGTCCTTCCACTACATAGATGCCAAAATCTGGAGCTCTTTGCCAGACGAGATTAAGACTACGTTCAGTAAATCTCTTTTTAAAGTGAGATGCAAAAAACATTTCATGTCAGTCCTCTCTGAGTCATAAAAAAGAAATGCATCAATTCTAGTCCGTCT
>OZ012695.1:12739770-12744770 GCA_963942565.1 Maea johnstoni
CAAATGAAATCAAATGAGCAATGAATTCCTTTAAAATGGGTTAAATTGGGGTGTATCCAACAGAAAAGGTTCGAAAAGGGTAAGTTGGTGAAGAACGCTAATAAATGGTAATAGTTTGCGTCTTTGAGTGACTCTGTAACCAAGCGCACCCATTTTGACCACCTCATGATACTGCAGCGCCATCTGTCCATCAGGTGTGACATTATTGACTCTGTTTGGGAGGCACGCTAGAGATGAATACGTAACAGTAAATCTTCCCTACAGGCACGTATTCAATTAATAGGGCCTCCGGACGCAAACACAACATTATTAATACGTAGTACATACTGCAATCACATGAGCGAATTCATTACCACACCTACATCTATCAACATTTGCAAATAGAAGAGCTTTACCACATTACTAACCTTATGATTTAACTAGTATAAAACGGCAAGCCAGTTTTGGATATCTCTTTCTAATCTCTAACAGCTTTGGGAAAGTGTTTGAAAGAGATATGTTCATCTAAACTAAGTTCTATTCCAAAATAATTCCCATACATTTCCAGAACCCAGGCGCCACTTCCAAGGGGTCTACTATTCGAGAATGGGAACTAAAGGCTCACATACATATTAGCTTATATGAAAGTAATACACTTCAAGAATAGGATGCTGTCCTCCTGTTTCTCTTAGTGATCCATGAGGGGAGAACTTTGCGTATTGCCACCAGCCTCAGCCAGCCCCTAGCAGCCCCTGGTAGCAGCAATGTTCTTCAACTGCTATCAGCTGTGACTCGATGGGTGGCAGCCCACTTCATGTCCCGTAGCTCTGAGCAGTGTATCATAGACTGTAGTGCTCTACACACCAACTCTCTTTGAATGTTGCATAAAAACTTGTATGAGTATCAAACAGGTAAATGGTAAACTCTTGAGCAGCAATTGGCTGTACAAAAAGACAGGGTGGTAGAGTTATTTTTCATATATTTCCTATATATTTCCTGTTGGTAAATCCAGACAAAAACAGTGGTAAGATATTACTAGAGTAGTTCTGCCAGACATAAACATTCTTTTCCTTTGGCATAAACCACCAATGATGTCATTGATACGTCATTGATAATGTTAATTATATGCTATGGGTGCAGTACTAGCACAAACACGAAAGACACTATCTACACCCTAAGGCAGAGATTAATAACAAATAATCCTTACTGCGATAAAGTTGTGTTGTGAATTCATTATTCTCGTAAAAAGACACAGTACCTAAGTAAGCATAATTGCATTGATCATGGTTTATAACAATCCAAAAGTGGACTTGTTTATAATGTTTGAATGTATAATTATGAGATACGCTTTAGATATGACGACAAAACTCTTAACAGGCTATATATATATATATATATATATATATATATATATATATATATATATATATATATATATATATATATATATATATATATATATATGTATATGTATATATATATATATATATATATATATATATATATATATATATATATATATATATATATATATATTTATATATGTATATATGTATATATATATATATATATATATATATATATATATATATATATATATATATATATATATATATATATATATATATATATATATATATATATCAAAGTGAAACTATTCTATGGTTCTACAATTCTATATACAAGTGTTCGGTAAATAGTGGCGGTACTTACATACTCCGTTAGAAGGCGCTGGGGTAGGGGAGGATGTTGGTGCCGGGGTGGGTACGGGTACGGGTGCGGGTACAGCGGTGGAACCTGCACAGAAGACAGCAAAAGATAACAATATGCGGCATTCGCAAAAAGCGAAGAAAAGCATATGAATTATACTCAAAATAAATTGTATACGAAAAACATTGTAAGACTTCCTGCAAAGATATATAGGGCCCATGTAGTTTACAGTGATAGTGCAAATTATCAAATAAGTATTCCCAAATATGTTATGTGGTATACATCATTAACCTTAGGTATGATAGATAGAAATGTATATATATATATATATATATATATATATATATATATATATATAGAGAGAGAGAGAGAGAGAGAGAGAGAGAGAGAGAGAGAGAGAGAGAGAGAGAGAGAGAGAGAGAGAGAGAGAGAGAGAGAGAGAGAAGGGGAGATGATTTTTCGTTAAGTGCTTCATATTCAAACAACGTAATCCAACATCAAAACCCACACGTTATCTTCCTGTAATGAGTGCACGATGGCTTGGTGTTGAGAGTCCCACATGATGACGTCTGGGCGTGAAACCAGCAGGAATTATCGGCGGAATTAAAGTCCACGCCCACGCAGGCCCCCGTGCAAGCGTTGATACAACTCGTAGCCGTCGTCAGACCAGACTGCTGTGTGCCTCCCAGGGCATGGCGGCCAATATCTAGCAAGAATACAATAGATAATAAACAATACATAAATATATATATATATATATATATATATATATATATATATATATATACTAGTAAATATATATATATATATATATATATATATATATATATATATATATATATATATATATATATATATATATATATATATATATATATATATATATATATATATATATATATATATATATACTAGTATATACATATATATAATAGTATATTTATATATATATATATATATATATATATATATATATATATATATATATATATATATATATATATATATATATATATATATATATATATATATATATATATACATACATATATATATACATACATATATATATATATATATATATATATATATATATATATATATATATATATATATATATATATATATATATATATATATATATATATATATATATATATATATATATATATATATATATATATATATATATATATATATAATAGAATGTGTAAGAGCAATAGGTGAGGCACCTTGTAGTTCTGTAAAATCCAATAACCAATAGGTCACCACTAAGTTACGTCTACCAGTTACATGCAATGAGACGTATGCTGCTTGCCTCCAAGGGCATTAATGGCCAATATCTAGATAGAATACAATAAATGATATACCCAGCTTATGTAAGAGGGATGGGTAAGGCACCTTGAAGTTCTACAAAATTCAATTACCAATAGATCATCACCAAGTGACGCCATCTACCGATCACATTCAATGAACGCGATTATTATATTACTACCTGTTGCGCCATTTCGTATAAGGTATTGACCTTTTGTAATGTTTGTGTTACATGTACTGAAACGCGAAAGTTATGTTGTAACCTGCGCCAAAGGGGACCTGACTAGCCTATGCAAGGTTTGCATATAGGTTTGCAATTCTAACCGTGGGGTACTTTTTAATGGACTTTCAATTTTAGGTGTGAAATTTGCAAAGAGGTGCCACCTTGGAGCCACCTATTTTGACGGCATGACTTGTGATCCCCCTTTTATATTTTGTCATTTCAAAAGGGAGTTGGCAATGATCGCTTATGCAAAGTTTTATGAATTTCTAATCGTGGGATATTTCTTAAATGTACATTAAGTGTTAGATGTTACTGTCGTCTTGTCCAGTATATTTATATGCCTTTGGGCACTGAACACCCCTCATTACCTACCGCAGGTGACCAGCTTATAGTGGGTACAGGTGGCTTTGCTCTGTAGGGCGTTGCAGACGCTGGCGTCGGAGTGGAACCAGCAGCCGTTATCCGCAGAGTTGAAGTCCACGGCCCGGCAGCCCGCGGTGGCCTCGCAGCCAGCTATACAGGCGGCGGCAGTGGTCAGCGAGGCCTGCCTGCTCGCGCCAAGACCGTGCATCCCTGAGAACGTAGCTGGAATGAGAGAGAAGGGCTAGAGAAAAGCATTGGTTAATGGCACTTTTCTATTAACAATTATGCTGCTGCATGGAGGCTCATTTTGTCCATTACAAAATGATGCAAAAACTAAGAAAATGACTGAAACCCTGGTAAATGGGTACTCATCTGAGAGTACTCAGAATGTCTATATGATAGGACTTAGATGGTTTATAAAAATCTTTGCATCTGTGTGCTTTGGACGAAAGTAGCCTCAGGGTTAACCCTTACAATACCCAGGCTGCTTTCATACTTGTAAAGCACAAGGTTGCAAAGAATTTCTAAAATCATCTAAATCCTGTCATGTTGGTATTAATTCGATAGCTCTTGCTGATTTTTCTCAATAAAGTACCCATGTGCCAGGGTTCTTTTTGCATCATTTTGTATTGGCCAAATAAGCAGCTTAAGGGTTAAGTAATCCTAATGGAAAAACAAGAATCAAGTGCATTAAGTCTTGTCCAGTAGTTAAAACAGGTAATCTGGATTATCCAATTCAGCAATTCATAATTACTAGATAATCTGTACAATACATAGATACGGAATGGATTCTATGAAACTCTATACATTATTACAAATATCCTATCATTAAAGCCTGAACGCTTACCGATGAATCAAGATTTCAAACTTGCTGTGAAAATACCAATTGAACTTAAAACGTTTCATCCATATTTGTTTTTACAGATTTGGCCCATTAGAATCTAGAAAAACAATGCGTTAAACAAACATTTACCGAAACACAAAACATGGTCAACTCGTTCGTAGGACAGATCAACAGTGTACTAAAACTAAAATAACTCAACGTTGGTGATTGAAGCGAGAATTTCTTACCTACGACAGCTCTGGTCTGTGGGGCGCTAGCAACCTCTCGTCCGGCTAGAGAACACAAATGATATGAGTTAGCAATTAGCGTGTCATGATAGCGACTGAAACAATATTAAATACAATGTTTAGGCTTATTAACTTCCTCTTGTCTGTAGCGCCCTAAAAGGGTTAAACAATACGGGTACAGTAGAAAATGTGTCCCAGTTCTCGAATTCACGGACAATCTTCAAGGATTTGTATATCAATGAGCACTGATTTAGTGGACTATTACGATGGTGCAGGTGTGAACGGCACAAAAAATTAAAACATTTCCCGCTGTTCTTCTGGAAAACGACAGAAAAACCTT
>OZ012695.1:12749347-12754347 GCA_963942565.1 Maea johnstoni
ATATATATATATATATATATATATATATATATATATATATATATATAATATATATATATATTCTATATCCAAAAGGGATGTGCTTTTGATGGTGTGTTCGGTAAATAGTGGCGTTACTTACCTACTCCACTAGACGGTGCAGGGGTAGGGGAGGGTGTTGGTGCCGGCGTGGGTACTGGTGCAGGTACGGGTGCAGGTACAGTGGTGGAACCTGCACAACAAAAGGTAACATCATTCTACATTCAAAAAAGCGAAAACAAAATCACGTAGCATTATACAGACGTTGTGTATGACTTATTAAATCAAAAAGATATAAAGCGAACAGTGGTTTACAATAATGGTACACATTATCAAATGAGTATTACCAAATATGGTATGTGGTTAATATATCATAGGTATGATAGATAGATATATAAATGGAGAGAGAGAGAGAGATTTATATTCAAACAACATAATCCAACATCAAAACCCACACGTTATCTTCCTGTAATGAGTGCACGATGGCTTGGTGTTAAGAGTCCCGCATGATGACGTCTGGGCGTGGAACCAGCAGGAATTATCGGCGGAATTAAAGTCCACGCCCACGCAGGCCCCCGTGCAAGCGTTGATACAACTCGTAGCCGTCGTCAGACCAGACTGCTGTGTGCCTCCCAGGGCATGGCGGCCAATATCTAGCAAGAATACAATAGATAATAAACAATACACACACACACACACACACACATATATATATATATATATATATATATATATATATATATATATATATATATATATATATATATATATATATATTTATATATATATATATATATATATATATATATATATATATATATATATATATATATATATATATATATATATATATATATATATATGTATATATATATATATATTTATATATATATATATATATATATATATATATATATATATATATATATATATATATATATATATATATATATATAATACTTGTGTAAGAGCGATAGGTGAGGCACCTTGTAGTTCTGCAAAATCCAATTACCAATTGGTCACCACTAAGTTACGTCTACCAGTTACATGCAATGAAACGTATGCTGCTTGCCTCCAAGGGCATTCAAGGCCAATATCTAGATAGAATACTAGAGGGATAGGTAATTTAGGCACCTTGAAGTTCTACATATTCAATTATTAATAGATCACCACCAAGTGACGCCATCTACCAATTACATTCAATATGATATAATATAGACAGTAAAAGTACAAACAAGCAAATAAGGTTCAGTGTCTTGCTTATAAATAAACACCTAGATTGATTAAGAGGTGGTATCAATAAATAGAGTTTAAACGTTCTCTGATACAAATTATATTTGAAAAAGGAAGCGAAACATCGATTAAACTCATTTGTTCATGTTTGTTCATTTTCTCCTGTTGTACGTTTTGGGGCTTCTGTTGCACTCTGATGCGTCAATGCAACAGTTGGACATCCCTGTTATTGTAATTTGTAAATTTTTTACAAAAGAGTATTTATCCAAAATTTCTGGTGTTTGTCATTTTTCCCCCTTTGTGTTGTGTAATGTTGTTCGGTATAATAAAACAAATATGACAGCCCTGTGTGGTGTACAACAGGAATAACTCCCCCTCGAGAGGATTGTCGCCCTCAGGCTGACAATCATATCACGGGGGAGTTATTCCTGTTGTACACCACACAGGGATGTCATATTTGTATATTGACCTTTTGTAATGTGTTTAAGTTTATAAAGTTTGTGTTACATGTAATGAAACGCGAAAGTTATGTTGTAACCTGCGCCAAAGGGGACATGACAAGCCTATGCAAGGTTTGCATATAGGTTTGCAATTCTAACCGTGGGGTACTTTTTAATGGACTTTCAATTTTAGGTGTGAAATTTGCAAAGAGGTGCCACCTTGGAGCCACCTATATTGACGGCATGACTTGTGATCCCCCTTTTATATTTTGTCATTGCAAAAGGGAGTTGGCAATGATCGCTTATGCAAAGTTTTATGAATTTCTAATCGTGGGATATTTCTTAAATGTACATTAAGTGTTAGATATTACTGTCGTCTTGTCCAGTATCCTTCTATGCCTTTGGGCACTGAACACCCCTTATATTACCTACCGCAGGTGACGAGTTTATAGTGTGTACAGGTGGCTTTGCTCTGTAGGGCGTTGCAGACGCTGGCGTCGGAGTGGAACCAGCAGCCGTTGTCCGCAGAGTTGAAGTCCACGGCCCGGCAGCCCGCGGTGGCCTCGCAGCCAGCTATACAGGCGGCGGCAGTGGTCAGCGAGGCCTGCCTGCTCGCGCCAAGACCGTGCATCCCTGGGAACGTAGCTGGAATGAGAGACAAGGGCTACAGAAAAAAGTAGTCAATCAATCAAATCGCGATTCAATTTTCTATTAACCCTTCCGATACTGGTATACAAAGCACATACCATGCATCCCTAAGAAAGTAGCGGAAATAAACGGCAAGGGCTACAGAAAAGCAGTAGTGAATGATATCGCGATGCATTTTTCTATAAACCCTTCCAATGCTTAGGCTACATACATGTACAAAGCACAAGGTTGCAAAGATACTAGTTTTTTGAAAATCATCTAAATACTTTCATGTTGGAATTCATCGGATAGCTCTTGCCGAGTTCTCTCAAATTAGTAACCGTGTACCAGGGTTTCGGTCATTTTCAGTTGTTTGCATCATTCTGTATTGGCCAAATTAGCCATGGCATAAGGGTCAAGAAATCCTAATGGAAAAACAATAATCAATTGCCGTAGACTATCTTCAGTAGTTTAAACAGGTAATCAGGATTATCAGATTCAGCAAATTATAGATTAGATAATCTGTAGAATAGATAGGTTCGTGGGGGATTCTATGAAATTCTATACATTACTATAAAAATCCTATCATTAAAGCCTGATCGCTCACCACTGAACTTAAACGTTTCATTCATTTTTTTATTTACAAATTTGGCCCATTAGACTCTAGCAATACAATACGTTAAACAAATATTTACCGAGACACAAAACATGGTCGACTCGTTGGTAGGACAGATCAACAGTGTACTAAAACTAAAATAAGTCAACGTCGGTGATTGAAGCAAGAAATTCTTAAATTATGTCGTTTGTAGGACAGATCAACAGTGTACTAAAACTAAAAAAATGTCAATTTCGGTGAATAACCGTGAGATTCTTACCTACAACAGCTCTGGTCTGTGGGCCGCTGGCAACCTCTCGTCCGGCTAGAGAAGACAAACGGCGTGAGTTAGAAATGTACGTGTCATGACTGGAACAATATCAAATACTAGTATAGTGTTATTAATTTGCTTATGTCTGTAGCGACCTAAAAGGGTCTTACCATATGGGTAATCCTTTTAGAATAGAAAAATGTGTCCCAGGTCTTGAATTCATGGAACATCTTCAGGAATGAGTGCATTAATGAACACTGTCTTTGTGGACTCCTACGATGGTGCAGGTGTGAGCGGCACAAACAAACTAAAACATTTTTATCTGTTTTTCTGAAAACGACAGAAACAATCATTTTCTTCTGTCGTTCACACCTGCACCATCGTAGACTCCCTATGAATTGCCCTAAACAAAAAATATTCACGGCTATCTATCATGATGCTGCCTCTATAACAATTAAGCAGACCTATTGATAGTTTTGTTATAGATCACGCCACTGATGTGGAAACATTGGCAGATTCTGCGGATAATTGCAATATTACGATGGTGCAGATGTGAACTGCAGGAAAAAAATCCACTGCTTTTCGGGAAAACGACAGAAAAAAATTTAAAATATTTTTTCTGCTGTTTTGAATTTGAATTTTTTATTTTTTCTGTCGTTTCCAGAAAAAAACAGCGGACTCTTTTGTACCGTTCACACCTGCATCATCGTAAAATATAAAAGTAATGAACAAAAATTGCCTTACACGAGTGTGTACACATAGTAATATCACAATATTCCCATCTGGTGTTCCGGTCTGTAGTGTAGCACCAAGGACCTCTGGGGGAAGCATCTGGGTTCCTGCAATAGTTTCTGGCATTTGTGATGTCATCTTCTGGGAACTTGCTGGGGTCGTTCTTCGAGTGTCTGTGTGGAGATTGAGAAATCCACGCCTGGCAGGACTTGCCTGACCTCGTGACTGCCTCGTGACCTGAATAACCTTCACCTTGAGGCGTATCTCTACATTCTGAAAATTGATATAAAAAATAGGAACGGTTAAATTTACACATTCTACAATAAAGGTCCCTGTAACCATTATTGGAACATTCAGTCAAAGTAAGTATTAATGGTAAGTGAGGTTCCATTATTACGGGTTTCTTCTTTGAGTTCATCAAATAGTTTTGATTCTAAAGCTTACGTACTGTTTCAGAAACGTAAGAAATCACACAAAATGAACATTTGTTATAAAACCTTGTCTTGAAATAACTTTTAGCATATTCGTAATTTCCTTAATGCTTTCATGGTAATTTGCTGCATCAAATATATGCCAGTATACCATGAACCTGCTTGTATATATTATATTATAACATGTTGCCATAGTAACAAGGCATGGTTATTTTTGGACAGATGATTTTTGTATACGGTTTTCTTATACGGACTGTCGTCATGGCAACAGAATCACCACCTCAGGGTTTAAATATTTAAATAAAGAATGAATTTGACTATTTATGAGTTTAATTCTCAATTTGTATGTTTTAATAAAGTGGTAGGTATTGTTTTCTAGTGTTTATACAAGAAAATATTGCTCCCCAATGATTTTTATAGACATCAAGCAGGCTGTCTGCTTCTCATTGCAAACAAAATGGCCGCCAGACTGTCTGCAGTTGCTTAAAACTGAAATTGTGTTTTAAAAAGGTGAACAACTACATTGTATAAGTCCATGTTATAATAGTGATAGAGCCTGTACCAGACTGACTGACTCTGTTGGGAAATACAGAGCTTCGGGTGTTGAATGGGCCATCTAAACGCCTCAGCCTGCGGCTTCGGCGTTTAGATGG
>OZ012695.1:12759347-12839347 GCA_963942565.1 Maea johnstoni
TACAGTCAGTTATACCAAATTGCCGGTACTAGCCGATACAAAAACAATACCGCTGTAACGGTATCGGGCCGGTACCGGTACTGTACCGTTTGGTACAGTCAGTTTTACCAATATTTGCTGGTACTAGCCGATACAAAAGCAGTATCGGGCCGGTACTGGTACCGTACCGTTTGGTACAGTCAGTTTTACCAAATTGCCGGTACTAGCCAATACAAAAACAATACCGCTGTAACGGTATCGGGCCGGTACCGGTACTGTACCGTTTGGTACAGTCAGTTTTGCTATTTGCCAATAGATGGCAGGGCCACCTCACAGTCAATCCCAGCATCCCCTGGCATTTCCTGCCACCATTTTCTTTCACCATGTGCTTTCAACAGAACGCAGATAGGTCAGCTCTGTATAAAATCTGGACAAGTCTCTTCCAGGGTAAGTTAAAACTTATTGAGTCATGTTCATATCATCAGTCTTTGCACAGCACTAACATGCATTATGTTTCAGAATGTTAATTATCAGCAGGAAATGACAACTGTACACATCTCAGACATAGAATTCTGCTGTGATCATGAGAGATTCCAACAGACTGGTAAGTTATTGTAGTTCTTTTTCTTATCTTTCTTTAGCAATAGATTAGCATAGAATGATTAAGGGTGAAGTACTCTATAAGAATTATGTATCTGGAAAGAAAGATTTCATGTGTCAAAATTGTCAGAATGTGATGTTTCTTTGTTCAAAGACTGAACCATGTGCTCCTCAATAGTTCCTGCATCTGTCAATAGGGGGCAACTTGGTTTATGTGTTTTACCCTATTTCACACTAGTACTGGATCTGTACTGGGCCAATACTGGAAAACTGGTAAGTTATTGTAATTGTTTTTCTATTTTTTCTTAAGCAATATTTCTGGCCAGGTATCGGCCCAGTATTGTTTGTACCAATTTGTTTTTACTGGCCCAGTATCGGGCCTGTACTGGGCCAATACCATATAACCTATACAGGGCCAGTACTGGGCCATTACAGTCAAAATTATATCGGCCCTGTATCGGGCCGATACTGAAGTGGTACCGGGCCGATACTGTTTAAACTGTACAGGGCCAGTACTGTGCCTTTACAGTCATTGTAACGGCCCTGTATTGGCCCGATACAGAATTGGTACCGGGCCGATACCGTAAAGACTATACTGGGCCTGTACTGGGCCATTACAGGCAACATTGTATCGGCCCTGTATCGGCCCGGTACAGAATTGGTACCGGGCCGATATCGCAAAACGATACCGGCCCTGTACAAAAAACGCGAGCAAAACGTACCGGGCCGGTACCGGCGTGCGGTATCGGGCCGTTACCGTAGCCGGTATTGGCCCATTACAGGGCCAATACCGTAATGTTAGCTGGGCTCTGGCTGGACTAAGGAATCAAGTGATCTAGAAGTTTGATAATCAACGACCCCCCCCCCCCCCTTACCTAACAAACTTCAGGTTTTCCAAGTTATTCTAAGTCTGCATACGACTGGACTGTAATTCTGTATCCGCTAGACTAAGGAATTAATCAAGTGATCTAGAAGTTTGAGAATCAACGAACCCCCCCCCCCCCCCCCTTCCTTAACAAACATCCAGTTTTCCAAGCTATTCTTAGTCTGCAAACGACTGGACTGTAATTATGTATCCGCTATACTAAGGAATAAAGTGGTCTAGAAGTTTGAGAAACAACGAACCCCCCCCCCCCCCTCAACTAATAAACTTCAGGTTTTCTGTATCCGCCGGTTCACGGCAGATAATCCCCTCGGGCAGGATGTTCGTGCACTCGCACTCAGACCTATACCTGGCTGACACCAATCAGCCTGTTGCCTACTCAGGGCCTGGAGAAACAAAAGACGTGGACATAATTGCAAATTGCAACTGGTGGCCGAGGAAGGAAAAACAATTAGTTTTGATGTTTGTCCAGAGGTGGCGTGGTGGTACAACATGACTCACCAGCCAGGGGGGGTTCGGACGAACCCCTCGAACCCCCCCTGGATCCGCCCCTGACTGTCGGACAGAATTACAATCTGTCGACAGAATGTAATTCTGTCCAACAGAATTGTATTCTGTCCAACAGAATTACATTCTGTCGACAGACTGTAATTCTGTCCAACAGAATACAATTCTGTCCAACAGAATTCGTATTCTGTCGGACAGAATTGTATTCTGTCCAACAGAATTGTATTCTGTCCAACAGAATTGTATTCTGTCAACAGAATTCGTGATGTTACAAACGGCGCCCCATAAATATCAACTGGCTAGTCACGATTACCCACCTACATGCGACTATATACGAAATTCTAAATCCATTTGTATATTTTTTCATGTAGTCTCTGAGATACTTGCTCCTCCAAGATAAATGTTGCAGGCATCTCCAATCAGATTTTTCATTTGCTCATTTTCCTGCTAGCAGGGCTCTTCTTATCTCTGCCGATTGTCATCTTGAATGCATTCACCCCATAGGTAAACTCATCGTATGTAAGTGTATTATCGCACAGTCTATTCTTTTTTCTCGTGTATTGCTCTTTGGTCACTTAGTACTTATACAAATACATGTACCTTGCTGTGACGACTTTAACATTCCAAAAACATGAATAAATACAAGGTTTGGTACATCTTCAAACTTCCTCACCAGTATTCGTTTTGGACGGTAGTCAATTCGAGTATTTCTTTTATTTATAGCGCATTTAACAAGTCTGAGAACCTCCTAATATCTCTTAAATCTAGGCAGTATATCAGTGTCAATGAAAATTAGCCCTCATTACGGCATTTATCCTTTATCCCATTATTAATTTCGTTGTATCAGAGATAGTTTGTTAAATATATATTGCGTTTATATCCACACTAGTTTTCCCGTTGCGAAGTTTTAGATCGCCCCAACAAGATATTCAAACCCGATAGTCTTTAGCTTCAGTTTATTTAAGTATGATGTTCATCCCGGTTTCTTTTCTTTGTGCATTATAATTGACAATTAGCTTCATCAGATTTTCTCCTTTTATAACTATGCACTTAAAGTTAATCCCACTGCACCAGGACAACGTGTTTTGTTCCTTCCGCCGTCTTATCTACATCATCATGATGGACGTTATGTGCATGACGTCCATGCCTACATCATTTGCTATTTTTCCCGGATACCTGACCTCAGTTTAGTCTCATTTTCTGCCACCAGATGCCGCTCTGACCAGGTGTGCAGTGTATTTCAAAAATTAAAATAAATCCTTCCTCGGTATCCCGCGATCGCTCTAAAGAACTCCCTTTTACTCCTTTTCAACGGCATAACTACTCAGACTCGAGTGCTTTGTTACGGATGGTGGGTGGGTAGTTTAGGTAGAAATTATATGATTCATAACAGAGCTACTCCGTCCGTGCCAACCGATGGAAGGAACAGACCAATCAGAATCCTGGGAAAGCTTGGTCACGTGACAGCACACCTCGGTAGGCAGCAGAAGTTGTGTATCGATCCGTACCCGTCCGATGAGAGAGTTGGCTTCGATCTCTCCATACACAACAAGAATGGCGATATTAGGGTACGCCGAACGCCATGACTACGAAATTACAACAATTTTAGCCCGTCACGGATAAGTTAAACGGTGTTTGTAGCGTCCTAGACACCGTAGCATGTAAGTTTTGCTTTGGATTTCGCGGGAGACGTCAGTGAACCCAGGACTGCAAGTTCAACTTCAAGTCGCAACGTCCCGATTGGGAGTCCATTACCACACAGGTAAATATGGAGTACGAGCTCAATCTAATGAGGCCGGTCAGCCCGCACAGGTTACCGGCCAGTAGAAGGACCATGTCCATGAACGTCAGACGACTTCAGGAGTCGTTGAACGCCCTACTGAACGAGAGGGATAGAGGGGAGTTCATAGATGCTCTCAATTTATACCATTCCAGAAGAAATGTGCTGGATTTTGTCCAAGCTCTGCAGCTGATCTTGGACACACCTGCAAAGAGACACCTGGTTCCCCTGCTGAAAAAGGTCATACCCAAATCTGACGTGGCTCAATTTGACCAGTGTATGTCCGGTCAGTATGGGTACAACACCCTACCCGCCAGACCCACAAATGTGCAGCGGACTACAAGTATGCCCCCTCTTTTAAGGAATACAGTGGATGTACCGAGGCGCCCTCTGGGGAACAGATCACAAAGCTTCAGGGTGCCTGCCCCACCCCTTGGATTATACACCCTTCCGAATGAATACCAGGATCGGGAAGTGAAAAAGATCTGTTTACGACAGCCCACGAACCCCGGGGAGGGGTTTGGATTTAGCATACGAGGGGGGTCGGAACATGGAATTGGTATATTTGTGTCGTCAGTGGACGTGGATTCAGTTGCCGAGAGACAGGGATTGTTACCAGGAGATCAGATTTTAACAGTGAATGACATTTCTTTTGAGGAAATAACCCATGAGGAAGCAGCCAAGGTAAGACTACATGATTTGTTACAATGTATCAAACAATGCTATTATGTAACATGTTGGTATTGATCCCAGCCTATTTTCCCATAGAGCACCCAGGAAGAGAAATAAACATTAAAGCATGCATGTTCACAAAGACCTACAGGCATCATCAGCAGAGGCAGGAGCCGCAGGATTACTCGAGAAATGCAATGGGTTCCACATTGATACAAATTTGGAGAAAACATGGTATTTTAGTAATTGTAACATTAGGGTACGTGTAGGTTGGTTCATTGTATCTGAGAAAGCCCCCCCCCCCCCAACCACTCAGCCCTGTAAAGATCGACACATGAATGCAAGGGATAGGTCAGTGTCTAGATTAGAATAAATGTTTGTTCTTTATATGGGTCGCATAGATGATCTATTACAAGCAAAGTTGGCCTTCAAATGGGATAGCAATTAGCAACTCCCTTAAAGTTAAAGTTTTAATTGTAAAGAAATACACTACTAGGTTTTATGGGCTAGTAGGTAATTACAGTAGATCTGAATGCTTTGGATGTAATGGGTCTGGCATACTTATTGATCATAAGATGTGTAACTATAAATTCACTGGATGTAGACTTAAAACATTTACAAA
This sequence comes from Maea johnstoni, assembly GCA_963942565.1. Classification (NCBI taxonomy): domain Eukaryota; kingdom Metazoa; phylum Annelida; class Polychaeta; order Spionida; family Magelonidae; genus Maea; species Maea johnstoni. Next base: position 12,764,391 of record OZ012695.1, read on the forward strand.
ATGCTAATAATGTAGCGTGGATGTTAACCCAGTTTTACCGGAGTAGCTTAAGAGACAAGTGACAGCTGTCAGTAGCTCATGGTTAAGGTTACAACTCAGACTGAAATGTCAGAACACTTCAACTCTCTGCAATAACTGATGTGTGATGATAGTGATTGTGTTTTTTTTCAGGGGGTGAATCATATGTGGCATTTAGATTACATGCATTCACACTATAGGGATTACTTTAAAATGAGTGTGAGAAATCACGTAGAACAGGGTATACATGTAATGGTCATAAGATAAACCTTTGTCCAAAACCTGCAAGGCCTTATAGGCCTAAAAAAAGTTGTTTGTTTCCTGTAACCCTACCCTAGCAAGTTTTTACTAAAAAAAAACTTACCCTAAACTTTTCTGCCCTTCCATCTCCAAATTAACACAAAACATGCTTAAAACACACATTTTTGAACAAAAAAATAATCAAAAAAAATACTGACCTACCTACCCTATTTTTTCAGACCCTTACAGGAAACAAACAGTATTTTTTCTAGGTCTTAGCCAGCAGGTTGTCAGGGCATTGTTTGAACACCCAACAGTGTCAACTCATAGCCCTTACTGAAATTGAAAGACTTTCAGTCAGATATTTTTCAAAATATTGGTTTAGGCCTAGAAAATAATTGTTTGTTTTCTCACTTTTCTGTATCCTATACCTACCCTATTACTTTGGCCTATGGGCTCCCCCAATTTTTTTATGACATTTTCAAAAACACAGACTTCATGTGTCAACAATCACACACGAAGGTTGAACTGAGAAGGTCTTCCTAAGAGGATGAGAGGATTTTGGAAATGCACAACATTTCTTTTTTGATCAGTCAACTATGTGTTTAGCAAAGCCCTAGACCATGCACGATTTTTAACCTCTTTTCATATGAAAACTAAACTGAAAGTTACTTAAACTAAAAACTGAGTGCGATCATATCAGTTACTTGGTTCTAGCGGTTCAGGGTGACAACCACTGGCCCCATCCAAGATCAGACACAGGAGGTCAGAAACTGACACCTAATAAATGTAAAATATAGAGACCGGAACAGAGAAATATATTTGATTGGACCAAAGACTTGTATTTACGCTACTGTCTGTAGATCTGGAATTGTGAGATGTTTGACCCATGAATAGAGATAACTAGTCTTAAGGTTCAGGGACTGGCATACATTTGTGAACATACTTGACTTGTTGCCAAACTCCTAAGTCAGTTAAAGTGTCTGCCCCCAAGGCCCAATCCATGCATTACATGCCTACAGAGTCATGTACAGGCATTTTATATGACTTCGCACCTCAGTATCTAGAGCTATTGAAAGCCTTGTCCAAAATCTATTTGTGGTATGTGATAACTTCAATTTGAAATTCCATCTATTGTCACTTTTTCTGCCAAATTGGACCTAAGTTGTGGCTAGTCAGTTGTAACTTAGTGACAGAGGAAAGCGAAGTCACTAGAGTGTCCGGTGAAAACCACACCCTTTTCCACTGGCAACTTTGTCACATGCCCTGCCTGGGATTCAATCCTGGGCAGTGGTAAGAGGTGTAGAGTACTCGGTCAGCAGCAATGCCATGTTTAACCACTCGGCCATCAGGCCTGGCCCTGAAAAACAAGTATTATCATAAAGAAACATCTTTCTAAACATAGCTGAGGGGAAATTGGCTTTTGTGATGCAATATTTAGGCTATTGAATGTAGTTGGTATAAGGATTTGAAGTAGTTTAGTGGCAAAATCTGGACAGGCAGATATTTTGGAATTGATGTTCTGGCCAAGCATTTTTGAAATCCTGGCTCAGACCCTGGACCTGCCACACGCCTGCCATGATATGAGGAGGTGGGAATGCAGCATCAATAATCCTCTCTTCAATATATCTCACTCCAAAAAAACCTGTTGAAATGTCGGCTAGTGGACCACCGGATCGGATCGACCATTCCTGTCCATGACCCATTGCAATAAATCCCTGTAAACCAGTGAACTCCATTACTGTGTGCTCTGGGGGCCAGTTCTACACTAGTCCCCATACAATGCTGGCTGATGGGTAATGGGCAGCCTTTGGCTAGGTTCTAGACTTCAACATCAAAAACTGAGTGATGATTACACAATCAGAGACTAGGCCAGGAGTCCACCCAGGACCTGTCCAGCCTGTCTCGTAGACAGGCAGTTTCCTGACCATTTCAGACAGGCCAAAAGATGTACATCTCTTATTTTTAATTATGTCTTTATTGGGTAATAGGGCCATATCAAGCTATTCAAATTGTTACGGACGGGAATTTTAGAGAGTTAAATTCAATATTTTTCAATAAGTACAGGGAAACTTCCTGATTTTGGCTGTTTAATCTCATAGATATACCATTCTAAAACACTATTATGAAAAAAGTTTGTTAAAAAATTTTGAAAAAATATTATATTTTAATGAATTTATTGCTGTTACGGACGGGAAACTCTGCGACGGAGGTTTTAGATACCTTCACAAAAACAGAAATCCTTCTTCAAATTCTGAAGAAAATATAAGTTTAGCATATTGACAATATAGCCAAGATCCTCAAGTATCTATTTCTGCATGTATTTCAAATTTTCATCATCTCACTCAAATTTTGGAGGAATTTATTCAGTGTTACGGACGGAAAATGCATAGGGGGAGGATTCCATACATAAAACATTTCTAAGAGGTCAAAATTTCATTACATCACTCAAAATTGAAAATAGTCATATGGAAGACTCACATAAGAATGTTTTGTACAAAGTTATTGATAGATCAGTGGTCTAAATGATAAGTTACAGACAAAATGATACCAGAAACTAAATTTCTTCAGATTTAGCTGAGAGACTGACACTTTCAATTCGAGGTTCTGAAATTATTGTGGCTGAAACATTGAAAACACTCAAACAAGAACCCTACATTCTCTCTATTATTAAAGATAACTGTATACAGTATTTTAAGTAAGTGAAGAGTGGATTCTTAAAAACCAGATAGTGGTATGATGAAGGTGTGCCTCCATATTGCAATAATGCTATGACCTTGGTACTAAAATCTCAAGTGCAATTACACACATATTAGTGATGCTACTACAGGTTTAAATACAACTGATTTTCATGATCTATGTATGTTTGGTTAGGAATGCCAATTCAGTTCATATCCAATACTGGATGTTAATACACTTCTCCATTCACCCAATAGACATGTTAGATCTGAGCTAGAAAAAATAGCCAACTGTTAATAAGATCAAATATGCATGAATAGAAAATATCACATAGGTATTTCAAAGTATTTAGCAAACTGGACACTCTTGCTAACTACACATTCATAATTCATTCACAATATAGATATGTTGGTAATAATTGACAGCGTTAGCAATGTCTGTTACATTTCATGACTCAATGTCTTAATCATCCAATTGACCATACATTCAGCTAATCATGAACTTCTAGAGCATTCCATAGTTTCCTACAAATTCTAAAAATAGTTTAAGGATATCTATTTTTTTAACAATGTACAGGTGTACTCTTTGTCTAGACACCTTCATCCTGTCTTCAAATGCCATAAGTTTCCATTCCACCCTACATCCTTAATCCTGAAGCCACCTATTCAGTCAATCGGGGTAAATGCAATTTCCCCCCAACCCATCCTCCCTCCCAAGACAAAAGAATCAGAGGTGTTAATCAGGGTAAATGCAATTTCCCCCCAACCCTTTCCTCTTCCCCAGGCTGGAGAATCAGAGGTATTGATGAGAAGGGGAAGTGGAGGAAAAACGGAATCCACATTGTCTGGGCTATACTGGTCAACAGCCTTGATGTGTATAGGAAGTGATTAAACTGACCACTGACCAGGTGGTGAGTGAAATAATCTACCTCTGAGAAAACAAACTAAAATGATGCTCATCACAACTTTCTCAGCTTTATAATCTTAAGGAAGCATCTAAGCTAAATCAGTTGGAACTATTATGCTGAGTAATGCATGTAAGAAACAGAGATGTCCATACTCAAATTAATTACTCATCCACCCAAGGTCCTTACCTAAGTGTAAGCATATTCTCTGTATATCATACCTTTAAAACAACATGGATCTCTTTGGAAAATTCCTCAACCCATAGAGAGTAGATGGATATGCCCTGAACCCTTTATTGAGATGCACACTGAAAATCCATAGCTGTCATTGATCCCCTGATTTTTACCTTTCAGCCCTACTTCCTGTCCCAATCACTTTTCCGTCCGTAACAGCACTAAATGTTACGGACGGAAAATTTTCAAACTCCATTTTAACCAATTGTGTGATTTATTTTCTACAAATTTGTTACATCATTAAATATGCCTTATGATGAAGTAAGAGGATTCCAAAAGTTGTTACATTATCACTTAAAATGAACTTTTTATAGAAACTTTTCTAAGTTTTTTGTTACGGACGGAAAAATGGCAATCAAAACAGTTCAATACCTCATTGATGATTGATCACCAGATCAAATATGTTCAGTGGTAATGTACCTCAGCCTCCCACTTACAAATACACACCAAATAAGTGTATTTCTGACAACCCTATCAAAAATAAAATGATTTTAATCACTTTCCCGTCCGTAACACACACGAAACAAATTTCAATTTTTTGTGAGGTAGTGGGGTTTAGGTTATGATTTTTAAAATTTTTGTACTCTTCAGGATGTCTTTTTTCAGTACATCATCACTTTATATAGGTAAAATGAAATTATTATTTTAACTTCTCCGTCGCAATTACTGTGATATGGCCCAATAACCAAATCTTTTCGTAACAATGATCTGCTAAGACATGGCTAGGGTTGCATACCGTTAACACGAAACAGTACGATACCGGTACCGGTACTGGCGAAACGGTACCAGTGGTACCGGTATCATTTACAGCGAAACGGTGCCTCTGATCTCCCAGGCCTGATCGGCTTTTTTACGACGTTCGTGTTGCTAACAAGTGTGGTTCCATGCCTCAATTCTACAACAACAATCAATAGTAGAATTGGGGAACAGAACCAACGATTGAGACGGACATTGACAAAGTTAGCCAAAGCAAATGATCGCCACCACGCACTGCGAACGTGCGTGGGATGTCACATCGTATCGTGTTTCCCGCCGAATGCTATTCCAGACAGCGTGTCTATAACTCTTTCGGCGGGAATCAGCACACAATGCGTCATTGCCGCATCGGATTGGCCGTAACAAATTGATTCATCTAGAAAAACGAAGCGGTACTCAAAAACGAAACGGTACCTTTTAGTACCGGTTCTCAACGAAACGGTAAAATACCGGTTCTTTTCGAAATGAGTCTCGGTTCCTATCGGTACCCGAGTACCGGTATGCAACCCTAGACATGGCTGCGTAAATTGCTCTTTTGACACAAGAGGCAATATTTAAAACGTAGTTGGTACAGTTTGGTATTTATTTTAAAAAATTACATTATCCAAGTAGCTAAATGGGTAGGCAGATATTTTGTGAAATCTTGCTGGTTTAGACCTAGGCATTCATAAAACTGTGGCTTAGACTCTGTAATAGGTAGAGGTTGGCATGTTGACACTGTTGCAATGTAATTGCATTGAAACTGCACTTGCAGGTGCACTAGCTTCTGGTGGAAAGCAATCATTTTAAAATGGATCAGGGCAATAGGGAGGCCACCCCTTCCATTCCAGCTGTATTAGCTAGTGTTCTTTCTGGCCACCAGGGAGCGACCCTGGTGCACACTAAGCTGCCACAAGGGTAAAGCACCTGGTGACCTACCTTCCCTATCAGAGTGATTAATAAGCTTTGAAGGTAAACTATCCACAATAAGAGTCGTTGACTCCAGTTTCACATGCAATCATCTACTCTTTTCACGTCTCCTGGGAATATCGCGAGAGAAACAGTTCCCTTGTCCCTCAGAGGGCTCTGTGTACATGCAAAAGTATTCATAGCATTTGATGTTATACTGCATTAATTCCTCCTATGCAAATTAAAGGCATATTACGTGTTAAGTGGAAGATGTAATTGTTATTAGGCTTCCTATGAATTTAAATGATGATTAATAAAGAGATGGCCTGTCTCTGGGTTCCATGCAGTTCAAAAGTTACTGAGATATAGATCTATATATTTCATCTGCTTCACTTTCTGACCTGCTAATAACCATTTGGTTGAGTTTTTATAGGACCCCCCACAGGGCCTGTACATGACCCACAGTAGCTCCACTTTAAAGACCTCAGAGCTTCATTCTTATATATGGCAAGTTGGGGGGTAACTCCTCAAAATTCTAGTTGTGCCCCTAAAACCCTCAATGGTCAATTTTGTCTGCGGGGACCAAAAACAATCCAGTTTAAATATGGAGTAGGTTTCATTCAGCAGGACAAGGGTTAAGACCACCTGTCTCCAAATACCACTTTGACCTTATCCCACATACATGTGGTCTATAAGGACATGTTTGACTTGTTTATCAGTGTTATCTAAATCAAGCCACCTGACCTAGCCCTGCTCTTCATAGTGAGAAAAGGTGACAGCTCCTATCTCATGTTGATTGGGCTAATGGGCTTATCTATGCTTACACACTTGAGGAAATCTCTCAATCATCATTGCTGTGTAAATAGCTTTATATATAGTAAATACCTCTAGCTCTATCCAGGATTTCTGTAGCCTGGTTCTCATGCAGGCTCTATTAGGTATAATGCCCCCACCACTATATACTAGGTAGGTTTGATGTCTCTCAAACTATAGATGGCAGCACTGTGTTCATGTGTTGCAGTTGATGATGTGATACAGACTACAGTTCAAGTGTGTCCCCCTTGATGATTTATTCAGAACTAATCCTGGATTAAAATCAACTCTGGTTATATCTTATAGATAGATAATCTTTATTTCAAGTCGGTAATAATTTTACATAGTAAACACAAGCACTTAAATGCCCTTGTACCATGGTCCTGGTGTTCACATATCTGAGGTTTCAATATATAATTTATTTGGGCCACCATAAGTATTTGGCAAAATAATCATTGGAAAATATGGACCACCCTTGATCTATTGCTGATATTTCACATGGACAACTATTACTCTGCTTTGTCAGTATTTTCATAAAACATCTCAAAGTCACCCTCAACCCATAACAATTGTAATTGATAAAAAGTGTCCCAAATTACCGTGAATTTACAGTAATATAGATATTGAGTTGAGAGTATCCAACTGTTCCCCCATGAAGAAGACGTTCTTAGGGATACCCCAAGCGGTCACAGGTCACCTTGTTACCTGCCCCTTGAGCACACCTGGACTGATCACTCTTTATGCACTTAACAATTCACGTTCTATTAGCCTTGAGAAAGCATTTATCTGAGTAAGCAAGAAAAATACCATGATTAATACTTGCATACGGCAGTGACTCCAACTCCTATTCACAACTACAAGAGGCTTATGAGGGGCGTTTACGGAATGAGTTATTCAATTCTTAGCCGATCTTGCTGATCCATTTAATCCCGCTTAGGCCTGTTATTTGGGATCGCCATGGCAGCCGGGATTATTCCAGCATCACTGATGGAATTTTGATCGAGAATCTACCTTGCGTTATTTCCATGTCAGGTGTGTGTGTAGGCACGAGATAGACCTCCTAAATCATCTGGCCTTTTTTTTACCCGGGAAATCAGCCGCTCTGTTCACTGTAGATAGCCCAGTCTCAGACCTGCCAATTCCATCACATTGTTTTCCTCCATTATTCACCTGATACAAATATACATGTTCCATGGCCATACACTATAAGTACTAAGCAAAACATGTTTATTTTCAAAAAAAGTTTTTTATACATGGTATGCTTTTAATATCATACAACCTGGCCGGAAAGCTGAATATAAATGCAGTCCACCCCATCAGATGTGAAAGTTAGGTAAGCAAAATTGATTCATTTGAGCAGTTGAGCATAGCACATTCTCCCCAGAGTATCTCTGTCTGATTACTACTCTCCTGCAGATATTGATTAGGGTGAAAAAGACATAAATTTTTAATACCTGCGCCAGAAATTTAGGTGTAGAGAGTGACCTGGTTGTAGGTAATCTGTAGAAAAACCTACCCGTCTAGTCATGAGATCTCACACACACTATGAAGTTCATTGACCATTTCAGGTCACATCATTCTCAGCTAATGTTTTTTTTCTTCTCCTGAAGAAATACAGATTAGTATTGGCACTCGATATACATTAGCATATACCAATACCATTCTCATCAAAGATATTTTCCTCTCAGCAATAGGTATTAGTATTGGCACTCGATACAATACCAATTACCATTATCATACTCAACAAAAATATTTTCTTCACAGAAATAAGCATAACTATTGGTACGTAATTCAATACCAAATACCAATATCATTCTCAACAATAAAAACAATCCACAGTTCCAGGGTGCAATATAGGTTCCAAAACATTACTTACTTGCCGCCGGCACTTACACTTTCCCACCGCTCTTCTAAACACTTTTTAGGTGAGTTACAATTGCGAGGAGTCTGCCCAAACATTACTTGCGGAGAGGGGCAATTTAGGGTATCGTTCTGCTTGCCTGATTGCCATTTTTTGTTGAATTCACTCGCAACGGTGCAAGTGGTTATTTTGCATGCAGAATTCTAAATGCGATTATGAAATATTATGAAACAAATGAGTTTCTTCAATATATAGTAAGATGCTAAACAATGTTGCATATCTTACAGAGTATACCTTACAATCAAGTACAAATTTACCCAAATTTTTAGTGCCTATAGTGGCCAAAAAAGCCCCAACTATTTTGGAAATATCTTTGTGATCAGAATATTTTTCCGGGGAAATATTTGAAGAAGAAATGTTGATCAGAACTAAATAGAGTTATTTTCAAATGTATCATAGGACCAAATGACACTCAAATCACACTGATAACTGGTTAAAGATTGAACCCAAAATACAAATACCCAGGTTAATTCTTCTGCAGGTTATTATATAATTGATTTGCTATGTAGGCAAGCAGTTATGTTTCATGCTGATATCTCTCTGCTTCTAAGGTGAATTGTTTATCACAACTTACTTTAAATACTTAGTGAATTAATGTTTTATTCTGGTTTTATATATATCCAGACGACACTTTTCCTATCCAGCCCTGGGCAGGAATGGGTTGATCAGGTAACCAGGTGTGCAGTTCTATTGTTTGAGTGATTAACACAATCATAGCTTTATGAATATTTCAGGTATGATTGGCTTTGTCTCTGGCTGGCTGGCTGTACATAGGGTGCAGCAGGGAGGGGTTAGCTGCCATGCTGTCCTGTAGGCTTTAGTGCATTAACTCTTTAATACCCAATGTTCTCCCCGATAACTCAGGGCTCAACGCTAACAGTGAACCGCTGGAAAGGCTTTGGGTCATTAATAAAAGGGCCTCAACTAGCCCTTCAGGGCCAGTAAACTTCTGGGGACATTTTTGTTTAAAACAAGTTTCCCCTCAAGAATGTCTCCTAGTGTTTTTGAAATGAATGGAGAAAGAAATAGTTAAAAAGAAATGTTGTAAGTGAATTTTATGCATTGGTTTCTATAAAGTGTTGTGTTCAAGAAAAAAGATGTAGGACCAGTGAATTATTTTTTGCGGGACCAGTAGGAAAGGAGGTTTTCAGGAAGCTGCCTACATGTTAGGTACAAAAGACAGGCAGGACGGGTCTTGGCTAATTAAAGTCCCTGTACAACACATTAAGAAATAAGAACTTGTAGGTGTGAAAGTGTTTAAGTACATACATGTAGTCCTGAAGAACTAAAGTTATGAAATGATAACAGGTTGTTTTTGACCTCTTTCTCAAGTGGTTCATTTCAGGCTATGTGACTTGGAGATAGTATAGTTTGAATTAATGCTCTATTACAATTAGGTCTCTTTAAAAGTATCACATCTAGGTATCTAGACAACACTTTAAGGCTAGGTGTGAACGTGTTGAAGTACATACATGTAGTCATGAAGAAGCTATGAAATGATAACAGGTTGTATTTGTGCTCTTTCTCAAGTGGTTCATTTCGGGCTATGTGACTTGGTGAAATCAATTATGCTAATTCCGCGCGAGATGTCTCATGTTCCCGTGGGTTGTGACAACAATGGGAGTTTCTAGCTAGATCAATACTTCGCGAAGGTGACTGAATCAGGCTATTAACGATCAGAATTATAAATGTCTCTCTGGGGTTCGAAATGAAGGTGAATGCTCTCTCTGTATATACAGGGCTCTACAGAGTCTACGCTAACCCAAAACAAAGGATTGATGCACACTAGTTAGTATATCATTGAGGTAGATGAGATACCAGTTAGAAACATATGTTACCCACTTATGAACACTTTTATTTTACTAATTTATAAATGTCTCTCTGGTGCTCGAAATGAAGGTGAATGCTCTCCCAGTATTGTTGATCTATCTATGCACAGGGTTTGAAACAATTTTTTTCTGTAATATCAGGTAGATGTGAACACAATACTGTATAACTGGTTTATTTGGCGTGTACTTAAAGGACAATTCCACCATGAATAAAACATGGGCCCAAATAGTGTCTTAGGGTATACTCGACTCATATCCAAGACCCCACAACTACCAACCTTCATTTTAGAAGTTTATTGGTGTTTTAAGTCATGTTTTGCCATGCATCTGGGGGCGGCCATTTTGAAGCTAGATGTTGTGAGATTAGTTGCACAAGTGGTAGCATCAAGAAGCTGCCAAAACGAGGCTGGGAGTGGGCCCTAATACATTGTGTCCTGTTTCTTCTGGTAGTAGGGACTTGACAGAGATCATATGACATGTTTATTGAGTTTACATGGACGCACTAGATTCGGAAAGTTTAATTAAGATGTTAGAGTAAAATACTTACCCAATCCCACCGCTCTAGACCACATTCAGATAGTGCACTGATTGTAAATTATTATTTGTTTGTACTGATTTACATTGTACTTGTTAAAAGGCAGGAAATGGTTAGTCGGTAGATACCAACAATTGCAAGCACTTCCCTGAGTTCAAAACACCCTGGGGACTTCAGGTGCTCAGGAAACAGCCATCTCAACACAATTTTGTTGATTGCTATTACCATTGCAGGAAGTGAATCTGAGGAGCTAATAATCAATCAGTCAGGTAATGCAATTGACCTGGCTAGTACTGTCAATCTAAGGAACACTTTCCCTGATGTGTTTGCAAGTCTAGTTTTGGGATTTTAAAACTCTTGAGGGAAGTCATTTGATACCAACCTTTTCCAGCTATCATACAAACAACCAAAATGAAGAGTTGTATGACCCTGATGTTCAGGATATAGAATAAATAATCAACAAATTAAAGGGTCTGGCAGAAACCAACGTATCCATTACAAATGTGTGCACTTTTATCTCTCTCCCTTTCTCAGCCATTTTATTGTAGTCCCTCTAAAGAGAAATTGTCATCCAACAACTTGATGTAACAGATCTGGCCTTCTTTTTTTGTGCGATCTGGGCCCTTTTTTCTCTCTTGTTGAATATGGCTCTGTGTGGTATTAATATTAAATGCTGTAGACGCTGCACCAGGTTTCAAGCGTTTAAACCTCCTAAATCCAAGTCTGTTTGTAGTTCAGCCTCAAAACAAGATTCCTCAAAATGTTCATGACAAACTGTTTGGGCTCCACTAAATGAGTAGTTCTTCACTGTCCATCCTGTCCCAATTTTGAATAGCCATCCTGCTGCTAAATGCTTCTTTTCTGGTTTAATCCTTGGGTTAGGAATGGAGAAAAAGGAAATCCCCTTTCCTTTTCCCTTGTCAGATCTGTTACATAGCATCCATAAGCAGCACAAATCACCATTTTCACAACATAGTTCTCCCAGTCTCATATGCACACTACACAGTATGTGGCAGCTCTGCAGACAGGAAGTGTGTTTGTGACATCATAAACTGGCTGTCAGATGGATTCTGGCAGGGCATTGTGGGATACAATGGCGCCCATGGTGTTCAGCTGGGATGGCTGGTTGGGGGTGGTAATTAAGTGCAATTTCACAGGTAGGGAAGCCAAACAGTATTCAGGTGAACAGGGACAGTAAAGTACACATATCAAAGTATGTTCTCAGCATATAATAGCCTGAAGGTGTAATTGTCCTTTAAGTTGGCGTTTATTTTCAACGCCATCTTTGTGTAGATATATTTTTTATGTGATGTTAAATTTGGCGTTGACGGGCATTCGCCAAAAAATGCCAAATTAAAAACCACGCCAAATTAACCAGTTATACAGTAGTTATTTCTTAGTAGGTCATGAATACTTCAGGAAAATGACTGCATTAACGAAGGATTGCTGTGCTAGTATATCATTTAGCTGGGATCAGTGTTAAACATATATATGTATATATATGTGAAGTTAAAAAATATTTTCAGGGATCCTTCCAACCTACGAACACTTTTAACTTAAACTTGTCCAATCAGCAAAATGTTCATGTTTGTAGCAAAACAAGCCTAGTGGAATTAATATAGCTTAACAAAAATAAAAATAAATACCACCAAATTATTGTGGGTATTTGGTATAGAGTCTTTTCATACAATTCAAAGATTATTAAAGCACTCGTTCATTAATGCTTAAAAACAAAACCACATACAGAGCTAATTAAGTAATAATTACCAACTTATCCTTTACCTAGGCATGTTAAGAAGGTTGCACGAAAAATATGGCATGAATGTCATAAAAGTTGTTTGGTGCATTTGTCACTTTAAAGAATAGCCCACTAGCTGTTTCAGAATTGGTAACTAATGGCCCCTAGTAAAGAAGAAGGCCATGCAGCGATTGAGTGATATGTTTCATTCCTGTTTTCATGCATATATGAATAAAATAGTCCCCCTTTCTGTAACCCAGGAGCTATTTAAGGAAAGTGTAATTTTCTCTCCAAGGTCTTGCGTAGCCTGTGATTAGGCATCATCAACTATTTACCTGATCTCTACCTGGTACAGGTGGCCAGCTTAACCCCTTCACAACCTAATTGCTCTCTGCCCTTAGCTAGGGGAAGTGTTTTGAATGATGGACTTTGTGGCATAATCTTAGCCAGCACCTTGTGTCTGGGCATCTTTTGGATAGTCATTCCATTAAAAAGCACCCCTCAGGACACCTAATTTTTTTTGTTAGGAATTTCTTAGAAAGTCAATCTCAAGCATATAATTGGATTTTTTCATCTAGGTATTATTCCCATGACATTGCATAAGGATATTTTGCCTTATTTTGATAAATGTATACGTATGTATGTATATGGTTGAAATCTGAGTATATATTGTGATCCACCTCAAAAATGTGCCAGACGCCCCAAAATTTTACAATTGCCAATTTTAGGCATCCAGTTTCTAGATCCTTGCTAAGACCCTGGAGGTCACCTTTCCTTAAAGACCACCTGTTCAACCAAACATGACCAGATTGGATTTCACCTTTGCGGTGAACACCATCTTCAATTTAACCCACGTGGCTGCCAACTCTTTGCAGGTTTGGTCATAGTTCATTTAAACAAAATTTTGATTTTAAGCAATTTTAGATTCATGTTTTTAAAATTGAAATTGTATGGGAATGATTTGTCAGGGTTTGAGGTCACTAAGGACCTAGATAGGGTTAATACACATGAAAGGGTTAAAAACTCCCCCTCCTTTTCATCCAATAGGACATTATTATTCTCTCTCTCTCTCTCTCTCTCTCTCTCTCTCTCTCTCTCTCTCTCTCTCTCTCTCTCTCTCTCTCTCTCTCTCTCTCTCTCTCTCTCTCTCTCTCTCTCTCTCTCTCTCTCTCTCTCTCTCTCTCTCTCTCTCTCTCTCTCTCTCTCTCTCTCTCTCTCTCTCCTCTCTCTCTCTCTCCCCCTCTGCCTCTCTCTCTCTCTCTCTCTCTCCTCTCTCTCTCTCTCTCTCCTCTCTCTCTCTCTCTCTCTCTCTCTCTCTCTCTCTCTCTCTCTCTCTCTCTCTCTCTCTCTCTCTCTCTCTCTCTCTCTCTCTCTCTCTCTCTGAAAAATAATTTGTCTTTTTGTACAGCCAATTGCTGCTCATGATTTTACCATTTACCTGTTAGATACTCATACAAGTTTTTATGCAACTTTCGAAGAGAGTTGGTCAGGTGTGTAGAGCACTACAGTCTATGATGCACTGTTCAGAGAGGAGGGGACAGGAAGTGGGCTGCCACTCGTTGAGTCACAGCTGACAGCATTTGAAGAACATGGCTGCTACCAGGGGCTGGGTAGGCTGGTGGCAATATGCAAAACTCTCCCCTTATGGGATCACTGAGAGAAAAAGGAGGACAGCATCCTATTCTTGAAGTGTATTACTTTCATATTTAAGCTAATATGTAAGTGAGCATTTAATTCCCCTTTAACTTTTCCATAATTATGTTATATATTTCCTAACTTTAAAAAACTCATTCTTTTTCCCTGTAATTTTATATTTTTACTTTTTCAAAAACAGTCTTTCAGAAAATATTATTTCTGCATTGTTCCTGAGAACATACCAGGCATTAGGTTTATGAGTACTTGATAAACAAGATAAGTTTATGTATATACTCATAACTTATTCTGCATGTCCATAAACATGATATGTTTGTGGAAAACATTTTATTGCTGAATTTGAGTTTATAATTTACTACACATTGTCCTTGGCTACTTGGTTATCATACAAAATGATATGTTTGTGTAAAATATGGTTTATCAAGGATTCCTGCTGAGCTGTAGATTTCCTAGCAGTGGAGCAGCAACAAAGGTGTGTGTGATATATGATATCGAGGTCACACACGTGCTGTATGGAAAATCAATAGCAGGGTTTTGTACTCGGTATTCAATGTACAATACTATAAGCCGCTTGAATCATCAGGTTTTAACACATTGCTGCTCGTATTCAGATTGACAACCTGGGGCGGCTTAAGAGCAGTTAGAAATAATTTCAAATCTCAATTGGTGAATTGAACTTCGATATTTGAATGTTCAAGATTCCTCCAAGAAATAGCTTTAACTCATTTGCATCTAATATTTCCACTTGTCGAGACCAAATCTAGGAATATGTAATGACACACATATTCGTACTGAAATTCGTTTTTTCTGGTCAGGTTTTGAAACCCCTCTTCAGATGTTTTTCAAACTATTGCTTGTTTAGATGTGTCATGGCAAAATTCTGGGTCCATGTTTTCATTAGATTTGGTTTGAGTATATAGGCAATGCCACAGTTTTGTGCTTGACAGGCAGTTCTCTGGGCTTTACTGGGTTAAAGAACAGTGTAGGAAGATAACAATACAAGTTATTGGTAAATTCTCCCTTTATTTGGACGTACTGGATTCATTCCAAATCCGGGTGCAATGAAAGGTCAACAGGGATTAAGGTAAATGTAGTGTGAAGCCCATTCATTGTTCAAACAAGCCTACGGTCTACAGATGTCATCCTCATACCATGCACATATTGAGGGTGTTATACAAAATAAATAAATTACAGCCAATACTTTGAAAAATGAGCACTCAAATTCAATTTCAAGGGAGGAAACAATGTTTTATTTCTAAAAACTATCATAACATAATCTATCTCCTCCTTATGAAAATAGATGGCATCTAGAAGTCATACACAGGTAAAAATTGACGGAACCGTATGGGCCCGTAAACTTCTACCTGTGTATCAGATACATATTACTTAGACTGTATATAACATTAAACCATCAACAGTGTTGTTGGACTAGGTATCTTTGAATTCTAAATGTATTTCATTGATAAAGTTGCCCTAGCTCATTCAGAATTTCAGATACATATTACGTAGACTGTATAACATGAAACCATCAGCGGTGTTGTTGTACATGGAATCTTTCAATCCTAAATGTAGTTCATTGATAAAGTTGGCATAGCTCATTCAGAATTTCAGATTTTCTCGTCTATACAGTCTAACATGAAACCTTCAACAGTGTTATTGTACATGGTATTTTGCACTTGGACAAAGATAGAGATTGAAATTACATTATGTCAGATTTCAATCGATGGAATATCAATTTATGCTAGCATCAGGCTGCAACCTGGTGTTGATTTTTCAGGTGACCTACTGAACAAGTGCTGCCTTAATAATTGATCTCAGTCTGTCCTTATTGTCAGACACAACTACAATTCAGTTTGAAAACCATGGTGAATTAAACCTTCCGATGGTTATGCTACTTTCGCTCAAAGCACAAGGATGCAAAGATGTTTGATAACTATCTAAACCTTGTCATGTTGGTATCTATGCTCTCACTGACTACTCTCAGGTGAGTACCCATGTGGCAGGGTTACACTCATTTTTCAGGTGTTTCGCATCATTTAGTATAATTAGCAAAATTATCCACCCAGCATAAGGGTTAAAGAGACATTAATATAAATGTTTTGTTTCTTCTGTCGAAGGACCATTTTTAATCATCTACTTTCAAATAAATTTCTCCATGGCTAATTTTTAGTAAGTACTGTTATTTCATAAACATTTTAGTCAATCAGTAAAAATGAAATACAAAGTTTTTTTTTAATTTTTGCATAAAACTTTAAACTTTCATTATAGTTTGTATGGGTCTCATACATTGCCGTTCAGAGGAGTCAATTGTTTAACTATAGTACCAATAGTCCAAACGATCCATTCATGCCTGATCACATGCAGGGAAACAAATATATGTGCAATATAGCAATAGTCAGCAATTGACAAATATAGCAATTCTCAGATTTTATCCGATATAGGATCGATACACTAACATCAGGGCGCCACCTGCATGGTGTTGTTTTTTCAGTTGGTTTAATCAGAAATGCACCGATCAAGTAGGGCTTACAATCTATGTATTGGAAACCATGTGGTACAGTTATAGTAAGCATGGGCCTGTATTGTTATGGACTTGATTGATTTGTGTAGTGTAAACCAATACAATGTCACACACATACAATATATATATATATATATATATATATATATATATATATATATATATATATATATATATATATATATATATATATATATATATATATATGTATATGTATATGATATACATATATATTATACATATACATATATATATGATATACATATATATATATATTATGTAAATATGTATTAACACGCACACACACATACATGCCCCTGGATTACTCCTTTAGTCAAAACTGTAATTTCATGGGTTTCCTACAGTAACACTTACCCAATCTTTCACATAACGACTTCATATTTTCTTATTGAAAATACTTGATATATTTCTCGGTGGCAAACTGTAATTCACTTGCTAGCTAAGGCCACCTGCCTTTCCACAGAACTCTTTATTTGTACATGACACTTATCTTGAGAGCTATAATGTTATGTATATGTTAATGAAATGGCAATATGTTAAATATGTTAATGTGCTGTTTCTCAATGTGTACCCAGCAGGCATTTTCCTGGCCCACACTGCAGTCTCTTAGTGGAGACAATCATGCATATTGTAGCTGATAATTACCTGCTCAAGGCCCAATAAGCGCCCAGGCAGTTTCCTGTCTCAGAGATCGCTCCAGCCATTGTCATATCATAGGCTAACAATTATCTGCTGGGGGGATCAATTAAGCTGATTGCTTGATCCTCAGCCACTAACTCATGACTAAGCTCTTAGTCCCTGAAAAGTTATATATTACTGTATATCACCATTCCATTTTGAAAGACCGCCTGGAAATGTAGATGGTAAAAACCTATATGGATGACATCCACTGGATGGATGTAGGCTCCTAGTCACTGAAAAGTTATATTATATTAATACCTTTCCCTTTTGAAAGGCAGCCTAGACATCTAGATAGTAAAAATCAATGTGTTATGACAAATACATTTATTGAACTCAGTCTGTCAGAGTCCAGGCTGCTACCAGAGACTTCAACTCAATAATATATGTCTCTACCTACTGTATAACACTTTAATATGCAGTGTCAAATGTCTAGCTGAAACATAGATTTAGCAGACATTTGCTGCACTCTGTTATAGCTAGATTAATAAGCCCACTAAATAAACTAGTTATACAGCACATTTGTTGTCATCTCGATCATTTTCCCTCTGAGTCTGAGCTGGTCCTTTTTCACTCAGTATTGTACTCCTGTGTGACATCTATTGACAACAGTTGAACTCCTCATTCCTGCATAATGCACTCGTTATACGTCAAACTATTCACGCGTATTTCACCGCCATTTCCTGTTAAATCTACGAGATGATTATTGGCCATTGTGCTCTGAAGAAACCAATTCTACATTATGAGTGCCTGTCATCCTCGCACTCAATCAGCGAGGATGTATCTGTCCCTGCGGCAATGAGGCATTGAGGAGTTTATGCCTTCAGTGGATAATTGCTACTCATTGATACAGAGATCGGGTGCTCCAGGTGACAGATGATATGGCAAGGAAACCTACTAGTAGGAGGATATTGCTTGGATATATTCTGTTGTGGGTTTTGGTCAATTTTATGAATTATTTCAAAGATTTTTTCTTTCTTCTTTGCATTATAACAATGAATCTGTCATTGTTTGATTTTACACCTCTTTGTTTGGGTGATTATGGTACGACTTTGGTCGATTTTATAAAATATATCAAAACTTTTCCCTTCTTTGCCAGATAATGAATATGTCATTGTTTGACTATATACCTCTTTGTTTAGGTGATTTTAGGATTGAAAAGAGTTTTAAATTAAAAGGAATTGACCCTGTCAGGCACCTAATTAGTTTGTGCTGGTATTGCAAAATGCATTCTTATTGGGAGTACTGTAATTACTTTGATTTGTTGTGAATAGTGGGTAGGGGGGAGGGGTTCCTGTTACCACCTTTGTGATGCATTTATCTAGATTTGACAGGTGGGGGAGTGAGGATATTAAGTATTATAGGCTGTCATCAACATTCTTATTAGAATTCACTATAATGGGCAATGTTGGCCCTATGCCCAAGAGTCCATACAATATTTCAAAATATTGTATATTATAAAAAAAAAATTGCAATAAGCTTATATTAAATCCTGATCTGCTAGCAAGCAAATGCTCATAGTAATACTTTAAAAGCCTAAAATAAGCATTTGTCTCCTGTAACGGTCCAGAAAAATGAGGATGATAGGCAGGTAAATATTTTCGGGGGGATTAGTTATTTTTCAAACAATGCATGCATATGTCATGGCAGCTGTATCTGTAACTAGTGTAGGGTTCTAATCCTGTATTCATGTTGATTAGGAAACGGGAGGGCAGACAAAATATAACTGTCGCAATATTTTCGAGTAAAAACTTGATAGGGTCACGTTAGGGGAAACAAACAATTTATTTAGGCCTTATCTCTACTGATAGAGAGATCAAACCTACTCCAGCATTGCTGTAAGCCACCTGAACTGTGAACATTAAAGATAGATAGGGATGAAGTAATGTTACATGAAATAGTTGACCTCATTGTCGGTTCCTCCAATACAGTAATTATTCCCCAGTTCTCTCTTGAGAGGGGATGCTTCATGATCAAGAGATAGAAAGATTATGAATTATTGCTTGATTGTAGGAAGAGAGGCATGTAGAAATCTACATACTCCAACCTGCATTTCACCATTTAAATAAAATGGGGAAATAGTTTAGAATTTAAAGACCCCTAAACTTTGGTACAACAAAATATGTTTTTTGGACCCAGGAATAATCTTTGCGCAATATTCTTCGATATTTCTTAAATATTCCTTAAGTATTTCATTATACAGTAGGGCTTAGAGTAAGACAAAATTAAAATTATAGTATCACAATTCTACATTATTTTAATATATAAAACGTTTAAAGGCGTGACTATTTTTATTGACTAAACCAACCATCTTTTGGAGTATATGTTTATTAGAGAAATGTTTAATCATATCCCAATCATGCAACAACTCAATTTACTTTCTTTAGCATTGGTAGTTTGACTCCTCAGTCCATATATTTGAAACAAAAATATGATATTTAGTAAAAGACAACATTTGTCAAGGAACTCTCAGCTAGGATGGGTTTACCCATTAAATGCTTATTTGTTCCTCCAGAGACATATGTACAAGTTTACAGATTGAGAGACTGGAAATTCCTGGTTTCTCTGTAAATTTTTCGCCTGGATCTATGATACTTTTGAGAATACCTTAGGCATTGAAACAAATTTTACACAGTACTTGAATATGCATTATTGGTATTGTTTTGATCAACATTAAATATCCTTTAAATATTTTTCCAATTACAGGTGCGCTTTTGCTTGAAAGATTTCAATCCAAATTGTTAGGCTGCTATTGGTAGCTGACTAGGCGTTATATACCAGGCTACCTGCAGGCACCTGTGGCTTTACTTAACCTATACATGCGGAGGTTGGTCAACCTAGGAGTATATCTTATGTAAACATTGCTAACGGTTTCCTGGAAGGAAGCTTGACTGGGATTTCTAATTAGGTTTCTGTGTAGGGAGTCAAGAGGGCGTAAAGGGTAGTATAATCAGCATCTTCAGATACTAATGATTGATCATGGTGAACTCCCCTCACAATTCACAGCCTGGATAACAGAGGGTTTCCTGGCTGTGAATAAGGGTTATACTCCAGCCAAACAACCCATTTAATCATAAGAATTCCCCTGCAATTAGGGTCATCTGCTTTTAACCCATTCGTGCTTATAAGAACTAGTCATCTCCATCTATGATACTTCTCACAATAATTTTGAGATTGAAAATGTTTTGACAAAATATTTGAAGGAGAGTTGTTGGTATTGTTCTAATTGACATTTCTCCTTCAAATACTTGCCCGTCTTTGCTTTTGGTCCTGAAGATATATGTGATCAACAAGGGAAATGGATGTAATGTTTGTTCATCCAATAGCAGTTACCTCCTGAAGCCTGAATGTTGGTATATACATAGGTACTGAGTCCTGTTTCATTACATGCATGAATGAATACCAACTATTTCACTCTCAAATACTTGGACTGATTTTACAACTTCCTGAACAAGACTTGAAGTTACTGGTATGTGTCACTTGTTAAAGATTTAGATGTCCAAAGAAGGGATCTGAACTGCCCTAGCTATCTACAATAGATGGATGTTACGTTTGTTTATGCTATAGCTGTAACCTCCTGAAGCCATGTTGGTGTACATATAGGCACTGAGTCCTGTTATAATGACATGCGTGAGTGGGCAGCAAGTGTTTCCCTATTGTCCTCTTAGGGGGGGGGGGGGGGGGGGTTCCCTTGCCTCCCTCTGTGAATGAGTCACTGGAGCATCACAGTGGTGTCACGTTGCTAAGCAACTGCCTAGCAACATGACAACAAACTTGGCAGCTGATATCCGGATAGCTGGCCGCATGCCTAAATGTATCTTTTAGAGGCCTAAGAAATATATACCCGAGAAGGAAATAGATATTCCCATCTCATTTCAAAATGTCTTTCATTTGGGTCCATAGCCTGCAGACAACCGCTTGAATTTTGGTAAACAGCTGAGAGTATATCTGAGGAAAGGACATCACAGTATTTTTAATTTTGACCTTGATCTAAAGTTTTGCAATCTGGAAGTTGAAAAAGATTAAACTCACCTTAAATGTCAAGCTTTTGAGATAGCATTCAATCTTGATATGTTTGTGGTTATAATTAAGATATTCCTTTTTCTATTTCATTCATAAATGCTAATCTTGCCTTCTAGCACCACCTCCAGTCATATGTGAACATGAATCATGAATATTGAGTGAAAACGAGAAAGTTAGAATATTTATCAATAATTCAATAACAACTAACCAGACAAACTGTCAATCATTCAAATTGTCTGGAGCGTAAAGCAGACACAACATATCGATAGTTGTACATGGAAATGAGTTTATTTGATTAGTGTTTTTTCATGCCGGGCGTCTATAGATGGCATTATGTACTAACTGGATAGACAAGTATTTTTCATGCAACAGGAAGGCATTGAGAGAGGATCTTCTGTTAGAGTCATTGTATTTCTATTGTTGTGAATGCATGGTTTGTTTTGTATAACAATGCAATTCTGTACTGCTCACAGGCTAATTGTTACGCTGTTTAGCGAACCATGGAGAAGTGCTTTTTTGATTTATTTCATATTCTGTTCTAGAGCTGAGATCATATATATATATAGTCTTAGCCAGCATTTTTGGACACCCTTCCCCTTAAAAATTACCCCTCAGGACACCCAATTTTTGTTTGTTTGATATTTCTCCAGTTATGCACCTGACTAAACCACAAATTTTAAACCAAACTTAAGATTTAATCTTTTTTTTTTTGAACTTTGGGCTGTGATGCTAGTGTTTTACTTTACCTTTGGAAATATGATTTAAAGAAATAGTAATAAAGCAAAAAGAGCCATTGTTTTATTCATTGTCCGATAGGCTATCTGCATTAACTATTAGTTTACATAGCTTCATGAGAATGGTGTGCTGGTATTTTGTTGAATTACAACCGAGGTGACTGCATGTCGTTTATATTGTTTTCGAAAGTTGATTAATTACTTGTCGTAAGTCGACATGCCTATTGGCAGCGTATGTTTCAGTGACATTTAGACAGATTAGCCAATAATCTAGCATGCATTACCTTATTGTTATAGACCATTAATTATTTCTCACGGAATGGCACTGCTAATTGAAACCATATAATGTTTACCACTGGTGTCTAGAACCATTAGATTTTTTTTAACCAGTTCATGCCTGAGGTAGCCTGAAATTGCCTGACTATTTTTGATGTCTTCCTTATGAAAGCATATTTTGGGAAATTTTGTTTAGTAGAAATATTAAACAAAGCCAAACAAAGGATCAAACAGTTAGTCTTTTCCAGGTAGTTCTACAGAAAGGTTTATAAGTCCACTCCCCTCCCCCAAAAAGATAAATAGATAAATGAATAAATAAATAAATGAATAAACAAATAAATAAATAGTAGATAAATAAATAAATAGAAAATAATGATATGAATATGAATGAATATAAGTTAAGTACTGCTAAGGGTCCACAGGTAAAACTGAGATGAAATGTAGGCCACCTCTTTCCTTTACAATTGGTAGCCCACATGAGGCCTGAGTAGCATCCATGGGTGTTTTTTGAAACACCTATATTTAGTTTTCCAATGGAGCCTCTGTCTACTCCCATGTCCTATAAACCCAAAACTTTATTTTCAATGATTTAGTAGCCGATGGCTATATGTTGTTGTAAACCTACTAATATGTGGAGCCCTCTATATAGTATCAGGGTTAGGCTTGGTAGGGTATAAGGAGCTGCATGGCTAGCTGGCGCAGTGTGATACTTCCTGCTAGCATGCAGCTTGATTAAGTATTAATTAAGAAAGCTGGTGTCCGTGAGGCATTCCTTTCCTTTGTTATCTTCGCTATTGTTAACCAGCCCAGGGCTCAGGAACAGCATTTTTGGCAAGACTTTAAGTAGGGCATGTTCTTCTGACTGTTTCGGTTCATATTTGCCAAGTGGCTTAATTTGTATGAATGTTTACGAGGGCTCACCTCCTGCGAGGTTTGGATGCCAGTCTGTCCACTATAGTGACGTCATGCGAAACCTATTCATGCCTTATAAGTGCCAAAAATGCTTGACTTAATTTGGTGATCTTTCCAACGAAAGCAATTTTTTCAGAAAATATTTGAAGAAGAAATGTTTAACCCTTTCAATGCTAAGTATAGCTGCCAGTGAAAAGACGACTAACCAAAGGTTCTTACTGCAGGTCTTTTATTTCCAAAACCTCCGTGAAACTAGAAAAACAAGACAAAATACACATAAGCATGTACACAAGCATTATAAGTACTATTAAATCTAAAAGACATGAAATACACATGAAATACTTCATGAATTACTACATAGTAACATACCTCTTTGGCCATGTGTTCTGCCTAGAATTCAGTCTTTCCCATTAAGCTGCTGCACAGCACTGTGTCCAGTGCAGAGTGAAGAAGTGCTGGTCACACCAGCTTATATACACCCAGAAAAGAGTAAATTTGCATACACAAAGAGGCATTTTGCATAAAGAAAGCAAGGTGCAGTACCTTATAGCGCACAAATGTAATGGTCAAGCGCTTTTGACCAACTAACTGCCCATACCACACACAGGCTACAATGAGATACAAGCATGCGTTATTGTAATGGTCTGGCGACCCTACCACACCTAGGCTATACAGCACAGGCTCCATTGTGATGGTCTAGTGACTCCATACACACATGCAGCACAGGTATCACAGGGTAACCTAAAAATACCACTACCATACAGGGTGACCCAAAAGCATATAACCTACTGTTACATGGCCCCTCAAAATAAGTATAACTTATTTTATTCAAATAGATTTCAAAACTTATAAGACAATAGACAAATCACATTCGCAAACATCGCACCATTAAAGGCAAATATCTTTGTAATCGCAAATTAAAGACAAAATTCGCAAAACATCCAATTATTTGAGATCAATACTCATTGTAACTCATAACTCATCGCAAAACTATGACAATACAGTCTTCGCAAAAAATATAACAATACAATCTTCACAAACTCGCAAATTCATTAATTTCACCTCAATGAAACAATTACAAGAAAGTTTCTAATATAGTAAGCACACAAATTGTAAATGCACATAAACATTTTATTTCAAAACAAATACTTCATTTACAAACTCAAGTAATATGGCCCCTCGTGAGAACTTTAAACAACTTTACACTTTACAATTCTCAACAAGAAGAACCAGCTTATGTATTGGACACTCAAGAGTTGTTACCGCATTCATGCGTCTACCTTTATTATCCAATTCTGAGCACACTTCAATTTCCTTATATACTCATCAGATCCTTTCATGACCTCTGGAACTCTGGCTAGTTTCCACTGATTTTGTGGAATATTGTCATCTTTTTCTATGACTATATCCCCAACTTATAGATTTCTACTGGGAAAACCCCACTTTTGACGAATCTGTAGGTTGTGTAGGTACTTTTTCCTCCAACAAGCCCATAACTCAGGATTCACCTTAGGTTGGTAAAACATGCATTCTGTGTCACCAATAAACGCAGTGTTTTGATGGATACCTTCTTTGAGGTTGAAGAGAAACCTCAAGTCATCTTGAGAATAGGACTTATTAGAATTTCTCTCATTCAATTCTAACTCCATCATTTGGGTTATTTGGCTTGGGCTTACTGTCCCTTTCACTGACGTATTCAAACAGATTTGCACTTTGCCATGATATAAGTCAGGCGCAGATTTGATGAGAGGAGGTTCTTCATAACTCAAATTTTCATGGTTTAATCCTATTGGATCTAAATCACTGACATCAGTTTGATTGAGCTTGAGAATACCCACAATGCCCCAGCCAAGATCTGTCCTTTGACCACATGGCTCATCTTTTATTGAGGGTATCACTTCTCTTTGTACTAAAGCCCTGGGGCAACTATACTCTATCAATAAACCAACTTCCAATTCTTTGATTGGCATTAATTGACCCGTCGTAGGTTTAAAACTATTAACTTGGTTCTTGGCAGAAATAGTTGGTAATGCAAGCTTAGTTTGAGTTTTTTGAACTCCGAGGGCCTCACAAGTGCTATCAACTACAAACGTAGTATCCGATTTGTCATCTAAAAGTTTCTCATTCTCAGTCTGATGTGCCATTTTAGGTACAAATTCGCTTACATGGGAATTTAAACTAGTAAGTGTTTGGGTATGTGATGACATATGATGGGATGTATGAGATAAACCTGAAGTCAAAGGCATACTAATACTAACAGGCACTTTTGACAAAGTTTCATCAAAAATTGGTTTGCCAGATGTCACTGCATGGGAATGGTTTGGCGCAAAAGGCATAGAGTTGACCGCATATGATGAGTCAGTATTAGTGATAGTTAAATTATCACCAGATAGAACTTCAGACGCATTATGGGACTCCATATAATTTTCTACGTAATCAAGTCTTTCATCTGGTAGTTTGTCATCTATATCTGAATAGGTTTCTTCCTTTTCAATTTTCAAAATTGCTTCACTTCTAGACTCAATTTTTTCTAATTCTTTCTGAGTTTGAATTTTATCTAATTCTGCTTTGCATTTTGCTTCAGAATCTATGTACTTCAATTTGATTCTTAAGGCTGCAGCCTTGGCTGCTGAATCAGCCCTTTTGGATGTACATGATAACAGAGATTTGCTAGAGCATTTGCTTCCAGACTTTCCGGACTTTCTTTCAGATGCAACAGATGTTGCCCTGCTACTATTCAATTCTATTATGAATTTGGAAACTTTTTTAAGTAAATCATGATGTTCACTTTCAATCTTTTCGAACCTGTCATATTCAGCACCTGGACGGTTATCTTTAAACAATAATTCATCTACTTCATCATAAACCTTCTGCAATTCAAGCATAGCATTTTCCAAAGAAACACGTTCTTGCTTCACCTCATCTGTATTTACAGATTCAAGCAGGTGCTCAATTCTGTTTGACCGACGGCGCCAAGCAGATATCGAAGACCTAAAATCACACAATTTCTGATCTATTTGAACTTGTAGACCTTTGAATGTCAGTGCTCTCTCACAAGAACTACTGCGTATAGTGGCGCCACCTATTGCGACACCTATGGGTTGACCAGTAGGTACATGATCCCCTACAGGGAGAACTTCACTTATAGGTCCACTCATCGTTTGTACAAACATACTCAATTCTAGGGCATTAATGTACTGTACATAAACCTCTGAACACACTACCAACACTGAAACAATGGCAAAACATAAATGCAGTAACCTTGCATCTAACATCACTCAATGATATAAATGCATGTGCTATAAACAAATACTTTCACAATGTTGAATCAAAATTCACAGAAAATTTGCAATATTCTCATAGAGTTCAATGTTCAGCTTCTTGATATCACACGCACAAACAGGTTAACTCACGCAGTTCTCTCAGTCAGATGAAATTAGGGAGTCGATCCACCGCATCAGTCGACTGCACCGCTCCACCGCAACGCACCACCGCACCAGTCAACTGCACCGCTCAACCGCAACGCACCGCACCAGCCAACCGCAACGCACCATTCAACCGCAACGCACCACCGCACCGCCCAACTGCAACGCACCGCACCAATCAACAGCGACGCACCATTCAACCGCAACGCACCACCGCACCGCTCAACTGCAACGCACCGCACCAGTCAACCGCAACGCACCACCGCACCGCTCAACTGCAACGCACCGCACCAGTCAACTGCAACACACCATCACACCGCTCAACTGCAACGCACCGTAGAACTGCAACGCACCACCCCCGCACCATCTCACATGCTTGATATCAGCAGCATTAGACATGCTCAAACCACTCATCTCAAATGAAGACATGGAAAAGGTGAAGGACTGGCATGTAGAAAGAGACCACTTGCACCACTGGTAGCTAGAAGCATGACATCCTTCTTGTTGTCTCACTATAGAGTTTCACTATAGCTGCCAGTGAAAAGACGACTAACCAAAGGTTCTTACTGCAGGTCTTTTATTTCCAAAACCTCCGTGAAACTAGAAAAACAAGACAAAATACACATAAGCATGTACACAAGCATTATAAGTACTATTAAATCTAAAAGACATGAAATACACATGAAATACTTCATGAATTACTACATAGTAACATACCTCTTTGGCCATGTGTTCTGCCTAGAATTCAGTCTTTCCCATTAAGCTGCTGCACAGCACTGTGTCCAGTGCAGAGTGAAGAAGTGCTGGTCACACCAGCTTATATACACCCAGAAAAGAGTAAATTTGCATACACAAAGAGGCATTTTGCATAAAGAAAGCAAGGTGCAGTACCTTATAGCGCACAAATGTAATGGTCAAGCGCTTTTGACCAACTAACTGCCCATACCACACACAGGCTACAATGAGATACAAGCATGCGTTATTGTAATGGTCTGGCGACCCTACCACACCTAGGCTGCAGTGCTATACAGCACAGGCTCCATTGTGATGGTCTAGTGACTCCATACACACATGCAGCACAGGTATCACAGGGTAACCTAAAAATACCACTACCATACAGGGTGACCCAAAAGCATATAACCTACTGTTACACTAAGGCTACTTTTGTTTCAAGCACAAGGATGCAAAGATTTTTGATAACCATATAAACCCTGTCATGTTGGTATTTATTAGAAAGCTCTAGCTGAGTACTCTGATGAGTACCCATGTGCCAGGGTTTCAGTAATTTTGAGCTTTTTTGCATGATTTTGTATTGGCCTAATTAGCCACCACCAACATTAGGGTATATAAATAGGAGCTAACTAGCAATTAACTCTGCAAATAACATCTGGATTTTGGAAACTGCTCTATTTATTAACGCCTGTACAGGTACGGTTCTATTAGGTTTTAGGTGGATACCAAAATATACTATTGTACCCTACTGATTGAGCCTCATTTAAACATATCTGCTCTGTTTATAATCCCCAGATTTTGATTCTATTACGTGATATTACAATGAAATGAAATTATTTAGGAAATGCAGTTAATGATAATATTTATAATACTCGATCATCTTCTCTTTTTTAGCCTTCTCCCAAGTATCAGAGATTACAATGGAATATAAGTCTATTAAGTATTTGATCTATGACAGCATCAAGTGCTTCACAGGAACAATGCTGGAGAACATATGTTACAGCGTATGCTCATGTTGCCATGGTTACTCAAGTTACCAGGTAGACAGGTGCAACCAGGTGTCATGTGACTAGTGGTGCCACTTGGAGGCAAATGTTGGAGTTATATTTGAACTCTCCTTAGTGTGCAGTTTAAAGTGCTTTTCATTTTATAAGGGTTACCGTTACCCAAAAAGATAGGAGAAAAAACTTCTTTTATGCTAGATCTTAGTAAGGGAAATTAATCTATGCATTCCTTAGGGTTTGAGTCCTGGCTGGGCATGCTAGAAAGCTGCCAGTGACTTGGGGCTAGGCAGTAAATTTTCACCATGTACTCTAACGTCCTTTACCACTGATGATGGTTAATTACAACTTGGCTGCAATAGAGCAGAAAAAGTAACAAAATACAAAATAAATCCCTATAGCTTCCTGAAAAGGCCTAATTTGGCAATACATCTATAGTAAGTATAAAGCATCTTTAAGAAATATTTTGAAAAAGAAATGTTAATCAGAACAGAATAGACAAATCTCTTTCATATATTTTTGTGAAAATGTTTTTCTTTCTTATTTTCAAAATTACCAAAGGTACGTAAACAATACATTTATGAGGGAAACACCAGGCCCAATTATGCCAGGCCAGTTAGAATTTGAGAAGTTTTCATTTTGGGTAATCAATTTGAGTGTGGAATCATCATATTTTGGCTATTAATGCAACACCTGCACTTTTATCTGTTGGGGCAAGTCTGATAGGTTATTTACTAGAGTTTTGCCAGCCTTACTAGACCTTCATCCAAGCTTTACTGAGCAATATGGTCTACAGGTGTTAATTAGCATGTACAGGGTTTAAATCAGGATTTTGAAGCTAGTATCAAGACCAAATTTGAGGGTTTAATTGGGTGTTGAAATGACACATGCACACCCTGCTGCCTGAGACCCTTAACTGGTTTTGATTTCTGATATTGTATCAGTTCCATGGGTGGGATTTTAGGCCACTTTGCATATCAGATATCAGTATAAAAAATACTGTCACAATATATTCAATCTTTCCATGTTGGTGGTTGATATTGTATAAGTATACCTGAATTTCTTTACCCTTTCCTAAAATGATATAATTATTTTACTCACTAGTTGCACATCAGTTTCATTCACCTATAAAAAAGAGTTGATATTATTCAATATAAAGATGATATTGATAAATGACTGGCATCATTTTATCTCGGAATATGCCGTAAACCACGGTAACAGCTGTGAGTATGAATATTGTGTGGACAGAGAACGCTGACTGGGATACAGGGCAGAGAATACCTGGTGGGTAATAGTATTGATTTGTGTGGCGGCAGAGGCTGGGAAAAATGGGAGTATTTCAGGTCAATAACACAACAAAGGCGTCCTTTCAAGTTGAACCTTTTTCTTGGTATATAGGCAATCCCAATTACTTGGACAAAAGTGGACTTCCAAAATATCTCTGAAAAAGGCAATTTAAGGAGACCATTTAGCATTTAGTTGGTTTAGTTGGGAGCAAATGAGTCAAAATATTGAGTTAGGCAAGTCCGAGGGAGGCCAGTCGACTGCCTAGTACTTTTAAGATACAATATTATTTAATTGTTTATATTTTTGGCAATTTGATATATATATATATTGTGATAATTTGTTTTCAATGTTGATTATTTTGTTGAGGTGTATTGCTGTAATACAAGAATGCCGTCTAGATGTCATGAGGGAAAATCATGAAGCATTGATCGTGGTTTTTACCATATCATTATGGATCCTGTATGACTTAGTTGTTTTACTTGTTTTTTTTGTTTTTGTCTGACTTGCTCCTATTGCAATACAACAAGAGAAGTGAGGCATCAGACAGTGTAGAGAAAAAGCATGTGAATGGCAAGCGCTCAGTTTCTCCAATGAGTCTCAAATTTCATTTTTTCTTTTCAATATTTTGTCGCTTTGGTGAGTGTATTGACAAGTGGTATCAGGGCTCGACATTGGTGCTTGCCCCATTGCCCCGGGCAAGTAGTATTTGTAAATTATAGCTGTGGGGCAAGTGAAAACTGCATCTTGCTTGCCCCACTGGGAAAGTACGTTTTGTATATTTCAGGTTTACTTTTGAGAATGTGTGCAAGTTTCAATGTCTGCCATCCAAGCTTGTCCTCGAAAAAATGCACATGCCAGAACCATGTTCTACTTGGTTTTAAATGAAATATTATAAAATTATTATATACAATTTTTCAAGGCCAAGTGAAAGTTGGAGTAGGGCAAGTGAAAATTGAATCTCACTTGCCCTATGGGGCAAGTCGCTGCAAAGGTTAACGTCGTGCCCTGGGTATATAATTTTTATTTTCATTTTTAATTTCAGAACCCAAGTAAAGCTTTTTAGAACAACAGAGGCATATGATCATTTTCTTTCATATTTTATTGATTGGTTTTGCAAATTTCTGTTTTAGAATTTTTTTAAAAATAAGATCAAATTGCCATAATGTGTAAAGTACCTTCCTAAATTATTTTGGCCCCTGAAAAAGCAAACATTTCTTTTATTGCCTAATGAGTTAGTACCTTCAAAAAATTATTTTGGCCCCAGAAAATGCAAATATCTTCCAATCGCTTGACACTGGTATGGTTCCTATTAATCACCTTTTCTAATGTCCTCGTTTGTATTCTGCGGGGACAGGCAGACCGCTCCATATTGATCCACCCACAGCATAACTCTTACCAAGTCGATCACCCCGTAAAGTGTGTTTACTGCTTAAGCTAATTAATCATTGTGCTGGCGTCACACTTAGTGCCCGTGACCTTTTAGAAAATGTTCTGAATGAAAAATTTACGGTAAAATTGGCTTTTGGTGCATGTGTACAAATCAAGTACTTTCTATGCACATCACGACATGGGGAGTTGACATTCAAAATTAAATTTTATCAGTATGTTTTGGATGTGTCCGTTCTATGGTAGTTTTTAATCAGAAGGTTAATTCATATTCTTATTACATTTGCAAGCTAGAACCTTACTGTTAGAATTATATAATACAACATTCAATCTATTTTACATCCAAATTACAATGTTCAATATTGCAACAAATCTTGAACGCAGTAGCCAACTTCTTGGATTTCCCTGGACTTTCTTGGATGTACAATAGATCTATTTTGAATATAAAGTTACATGCACATAGTCACTTGAGTATATGTGTGCAACAATTCTTGCAGGTAATTAGTGTAGAAGTTAGTAGAATTGATAACAGGGCAGCAAACCAACAGCTAGATAATTCCAAAAATAGAACAATGATCTAGTCATACAAAAGTGTTGTGCAAACTGAATGAGAAAAAAGGCTTTCTTGGTTGATTGTCTGTGCATGTTCCCTCCTGGTTATTGTTAGATTTGAACATGAATGTTTTCAGTGATTAGTTTCCATCCCAGATATCACAGTACAGGAAATGTCATAAATTGAAAGCTAGTAGCTGTGGGTTTATGCCAGACTGAATACTATTAAAGTCTTACTGAGGGTAAACCTTATGCTGGTGGTGGCTAATTATTTGGCCAATACAAAATGATACAAAAAGTCTGAAAAATACTTGAAACCCTGGCACATGGGTACTCATCTGAGAGTACTCAGTGAGAGCTATCCAGTGAATACCAGCATGACAACTCACAAGGTTGAAATGTTTTTTAAATATCCTTGTGTCCTTGTGCTTTAGACGAACGTAGTATCAGCATTGGATTAATGTAAGGGTCAAGATGAATAGTATTTTGCAATTTAAAAACGTCTAAATATGAACTTATTCTCATCATGGCTGATTCAACTCATTGTGCGTTCAGGTAAATCTTGCAACCAGACATAGACTTTATAGATGTTTGGTTGCCATGGTAAAACACAAGCAGTCTCCAGGTACTAGCTGTCATCCTGATTATTGATCATCTGATTCAGTTCCTATAGCTGGTCAATCATTTCCATCAACATCATTGCGCAATACATTAACCCATGAATGCCCACAGTGATACAGGAACTGGCAACTTCTAAGTTTTAAGAGGAAATATCTGAACTAAGTCTAGTCCACTGAGCACATGCAATTCAAGTTTTTTTAACCCTTCCAATGCTGAGGCTACTTTTGTCCAAAGCACATGGACATAAATATTTTTGAAAACCATCTAAACCCTGCCATGTTGACTGGTATTCATTGGATAGCTCTCGCTTAGATCTCTTAGATGAGTACCCATATGCCAGGGTTTCATTTCAGGGGCATCATTTTGTATTGGCCAAATTAGCCACCTGCAGCATAAGGGTAAATTATGAGTGGAAACATTTTTTTTTAATTCTTGACATTTCTCTTGTTTCACACTTATTGTACTGTTAAATCAGAACACCTGTATTTATACCTGGTTGTAAATGGGTCAACCTCTTCTCCAAGAACAATGGAATTTTATTGACAGTTATTGTAAAAATGTTATGATAGAGAAGGATCAATACCGCTTGTGTTTCTCTTGAGGGCTCTCAGACAATGGTGGTGTATTTCTGGGCTCTTTGATTCCGTGCTGGCTTTGTTTTTGTGCCGTACACAAGGGGATGATTAGAGTCCTGTATTCCACAGAGCATGCATGCATTCATAGCGCCAATATTCATAAGTGGAGTATTATTCAGTCTAAAACATGTTTGTTTTAAGCTCATAGAAGTGTTGTGCTTAAGTCATAATAAAGTAAGCCCAGTGTAAATAATACAGGGTTCAATACATTGTTTATTGTAAGTATATATTTACTTATTGACATACATTGTTTATTGTAAGTATGTATTTACTTATTGACAATATTCAAAACCCTTCACAAATTACAATGTCTCAAGATTGCAACATATCTTGAACGCAGTAGCCAACTTCTTGGATTTCCCTGGACTTTCTTGGATGTACCTCATGGTCTTTAGAGAAAAAGTCAATCTTTATAATTGCCCATTCTCCTTGGATTCTGAATCACATTAAAAGTTTGTATAAATCCTAGTTTTGGGAGCAAAATCTAATTGCACCTTCTTAAAGCCGCAGCACATCAAAACTCTCCTAGAAACTGCATTATGAATCTTCTGGCCTGTCCAGACTTATCCCAACTTTTATGGTCTAATATGTAACTTCTGGCAGGTAAGGAAAAGTTTGGTTTTGTTGGGACTAATTTGTCCTTGAGGAATAATACCATACTCCTCTGGAAACTGAGAGCTCCAACTCAGTGTGGGTAAAGTGACATTTAAAGGTGGACCAATTTCGGTAAATTGCAATCTGTGAGATATGGGAGCAGCCCAAACTACTCAGTAAATTATTTCGTAATTTTTTAAAGGTGGCCAAATATTAGGGGTTAAGTCATAGTACAGTAAAGCATGGATTTTTGATACTTGTGCATCGTGTGCATTATTGTTGCTGTGAGTGGGATAACATATGATGTAGTTTCTGCAGTAGAGTGTATTGCGAGGATTGTTTGTGTAGAGGCCAGCAGGAGCAGGAAGAACCGCCCCAGGTATCTGTGAGGCCTCATTGATTGCTCCACTAGCAGGCACAGCAGGAACCTCTGACATAATACCCTATTACCTGGGCACCATCACACCTCAACACTACATACACAAGTTACGGGGCCACTATTATCACAGCAATATTCAAACACATGTATACATACAATTTTCAGTATTTATGCTTGTTTTTGTTTATATTTATTTGAGCAGTGGTCCAGTTAGTGGATGTTGTGATGAAGTATTGATGAGGGTTATGGTATTGCTAGGTAAGGGTTGGTAGAATTTCCTGAAGAGGGTGAAGGTTTTGCTGTTGTTGCCACCATTGAACAGGGTGGTAAGTAGTATGTGTTGTGACCCTTTGAGTGTGTTGGTACATCACCATACCTGGGATTTCATGGGGTACCTTAGCCTATACCTACTGACTTATCTTTATTTTCATTTTCATATCTATCTAAGGCCACTCCAATTTAATTACTTGTCTTACGAGCTTTTTTTGGAAAAAAAATTCTGTCAGACTCCAAAACAAAAGAAAAAAAAAGTCACCTTTAGTGTCTTACGGACGAAATTGGTTTTGAAATTTTCTGTCAGACTCCAAAAAAAAAAAAAAGTTTTAAGAATATTCTTTGTAAGGGTGATTCAATCAACTACAGGAAGCTATCATTGCTGTAGTAGAGCCTCAGACTTGAGGAGGTATACCTCCCACCCTTCAGGTTACAGGGATTAATAGATTGATTGATTTTATTTAGTTGAGAATAGGCTGGTAGAAACATATCGCTACAAGTCCTAGTCGGCAGACTCTAAAAAAAATAAAAAAAGTCACATTTTTCAACTTTTTTTTAAATTCCAAAATGGCTCATTTCCTACCTCCTGAGCACGTAAGACAAGTAAATAAATTGGAGTGGCCTAACCTGAAAATCACGCCAATTGCCAACTCCTATTCAATTCTTAGTTGTAGAGTGTTCACCCTGATATAGTTCTTAAATTACTCATCGGGTGCACATTCAATAGATCACCCTTGCCAAAATTTATCCATGCTAGTCTACTCATGCTTCCTTGGTAGCACCTGGGAAATGCAGGGTAGCCTATGCATTTCCCAGGTCTTACCCAGGTCTAGAAGCTGGATGAAACCATGTATTACCGTGGTGTGAGCTAGCCCATGGTAGACCTAGCTTTATCCTCGGTAAGCTCCATGGATTACCTTGGTCAGACCAAGGCAGAGAAGCAAGATGGAACCATGCATTACCATGGTTTATGCCTGACCATGGTAGTCCTAGGTTTTTCCGGGGTAGCTCCAAGATGCAGGAGCTGGATGAAACCAGGCATTACCATGGTGTGAGGTAAAGCTGGGTAGCCATTCCATGCTGTCCCTCAGAGACTATGGTAAACCTAGGTACAACCTTGGAGTAAAAATTGGAATTATTCATAAGAGTCAACATGAAAACTTTGAGGGCCCGTGAAGGACCAAGTGAAATTCATGCTTGCACATTTAACTACTTTTAGAGTGTGCCTATAATTTTTCCTGGATATTTTATTTTACTTTTGCTAATTGAAGTTACCATGAATCTCTGAACTTGGAAAATCTAGTACTTTTACTTATGGTTGCCTTTGGTACCTGTCAAATGTAGCATTTCCCTAGTCTATAATGGTGCAATCATTAGTGAAAAGTAATTTAAATAAAATTAAGTAAGACCCTGTGAAAAAATAGTAAAGGCCCATTGAGTTTGTCTCATATGCAAAAAGGTGTTCCATCTATTTTGTGCAGATCAAATGGTTTTGATGCTAAATGTGGTTTGGATAGTATTCATAGAATTTGTGGTATCCTTTACGGAAAAGTAGCTTATTTATTTATGTATCACATATGACGCCAATTTAACTTAGTTTGCTGCTTATGTTTAATGCCTATTGAATTTGCCTTTAATTTGCTTGGTCATAATCTGCAAGTTCTGTGTGTTCTAGTGGTTAGGGTGTAAGACTCCCGAGCGAAGGGTTCCCGGTTCAAGTCTCGGTGTCTCCCTCAAACTTTTTACCAAATTCAAAACCACAGACCATGGTAAATGCATGGTAAACCTACCATGGAATATCCTAGGTAATGTATGGTAGTACAGAGAATATTTAACCATAGAAATCCTGGAATTTCCAAGGTAATGCTTGGTACTACCAACCTGGGTAGATCCACGGTAATGCGTGCAAAACCTGCGAATTACCGTGTGACCTACATCCAGGTAATCCATGGATTTTTGACCTAGCATTTACCCAGGATTTCCCTGCTTTTTTTGGCAAGGAGTTGGAGCATAGCAATTTTTGGTGACCGTGGTTCGATAATATTATCGAGCTATAATATATTGTCACCCGATGGCAATATTATATATTAGCCCATATTCATGATCACTATATAACAGGAACCTGTGATAAATAATTCTAGGCTAAAAAAAGTTCAAAAATCTGTACAGCAACTGAAACTGTATTGAGTTGAAAATCTAGTGGTCTGGGCACCCAGCTTCTAAATTCTTGTTAAATTAGAAGATTCTGAAATAGGTATTTGGGCTGGAACAACAAACCGTGTCAATCTCAAGTCAAGTGGAGTCGTCATAAATAAATAAGCAATTGTCTATGGCTGTAGTGCGTATCTAATTGAATTGGTTCCATACCATGTTTAGTCACAGAGTAATGGCTGGAAAATTGACATGTAATTGAGGAATGTGATTGGAGAGCTATCGAGTACCACTAGTTTGTGACTCCGCATAACTTATCTGGAATGTTTATTACTGTTAAGTAAATGAAAGGCACAGCAAGAATGCTGCTTGGCCAAACATGTTTTCAATTTTTTTCAATCTAGTCCATAAAACTGATTTAACTTCAGGTTTCTGATTCTACCTAGAGAAATTTGTTAGCCTTTCAATTTTCTTGCCCATTTTTCGTGAGATGTTCACATTTTCCTCCGATGATGATTTCTTGTAGTCTTTTTCATCACTTCTAACTCTCTAGCCCGAATATGGTTAACGTGATTGTTGAAATTCCGAAATTCGATGCTAGGATATTTATTGGGGAACGCTATGAGTTTGTTGGGATTTTAATCTGTCAATTTCACCACCTAATATATTCAGACCATTGTAGCGTGCAACATAACCACTTACCCCGTTGCAAGTTGCAAGTGAATTTGGCAAAAAATGGCAATCGGGCAAGCAGAACAAGACCCTTAAACTTGCCCCGCTCAGCAAGTAATGTTTTTGGCAGAGTCCTTGCAATGTAACTCACCTTTGTTTAAACAGAGTCGTGGGGCATTTAGTGAAAGTGCCGTCGGGGCAAGTAAACTTTAGGGGCAGCTGGCCCGGCTTGGCAAGTAATGTTTGAGAACCTATGTTGCAACCTGTATTGTTTCAACTAGGGCATGGACACAGTCAGGTCATACACACATACACAGCATGCAGACAGGTGGAGGAGGTAGACCCCAGGCTGCTGTACATCCATACAGTCAGCTCTATATGCAGATAGTGCAGCATCAAATGATATGTTTACAGATACTCTTCAATGCTAGTAAAATGACTGTATGCGTCATCTGTGAGGGGGGGGGGGGGATGGGAGAAATGTGTGCACGTCATCAGTACACACACACACAGCTGTGTAGAGGAGTGACTTATCGGTATACAGTACATACGGCTCACACACAATGACATGGCCGGTACGGGACCGCCACTGATTAAACCACCCTACATGATATACAGAATATGCAGAGCAATGTGGACCGAAAAGTAACAGAGTATAGATTTGTTCGGCACCATTCACGGCCACGGAGGAAAAATGAGGTTGGTAGTTTGTGGAGATGTACATGTATGGAGAGATTGAATGAGTTGAAGGCTGTGGATACCTGTCAATTGCATATACCACCCTGGCCTAGATTTTTTCACGCTTGATTATTGGATTTTTGCTGACTTCCGAGGCAGAGTGGATGACATTTAGAGATAGTGGAACTAGAATCACATGAAGAGCAGGCATCAGAAGCCAATTGAAACTTCTTGAGTTGTAGGCTGGCAGCGCCCCTAACTTAGTTGTGAAAATTTTAGGGACCCTATGAAACCTTTCTGGCCCTGGGCATAATTGATATCTCATTTGTTATGCTACATTGATAGTACTGCACATTGTATACAGTAGGGATCAAATGTATCTCATACAGTACCCATAATGCTCACAGGGCCCAAAATCAGCCAAACAAATTTTGTGAAATCTCCCAGGCAAAAGTCGAGTTAGGAATATATTTGAATACGAAATGTTGATCAGAACAGTTACCTATAACTCACATGTATAAATGTTGGAAAATTATTCACAGATTCTAAAGTTCTTTTAAAAAGTATCATATATCCAGATGACAAATATTTCAAGTAAAAGCTCTGAGCAGGAATCTAGGGTCACCAAATACTTATCCTGGGCAAATAGTAGTATTTTGTAGACCACACACTATCTTATGTTCAGGTCATGTTGAAGTGTGAGTCAATGTTTGATTAGAATTAGTTAGGGGGTCATGTTGAGGTACATTGAAGATGTTGTCAGTATCAATAACTCTGAGTTGAGGGCGAAGTTGTATACAGGGATGGCAGAAGTTAGGTTATTTAAGGGTAGGATCTAGGTGTAAATTGTTTATGACACAGATATTCAGAATCATTCTTGCTGTAATGGGTTAACATCATGGTGAATACCAGTAACCTCACAGATGTATACAACAGCCAAACTGTCTGGTTGATCGATTGAACCATGGAATTTTCTTAAATATTCTTTTGAAAACATGCATGTTTCAATTCACTGTAAATTCTAGACCATACAATTATAAGACATGAACTAAGCATGAACTGAACAGACTCTAAATTAAAAAATCCCTTCAACTCTGGTACAGCTCTTGATGTTTTTGATAGATTGAATCTCATAGGTAAAAAAGCTGAAACATTCTCTTGAATCCGTGAAAGCAACCTTGTCATGCATTTTTATGTATATGAAAATATAGTATATAAGATATAAAAATATGAATATATATAAAAATTACTTTCAGAGGATTTAAGATACATGCATGCCTATAATCTGTGAACCAATTTTTAAAAGTCCTATCCCCAAAGAGCCACTTTTAATTCTATTAATAATGACTTGTTGTTTGCTATATATATATTGAGGGTTGGAATTTCTTATAGAATAATTTAAAGAGCTCATCTCCTTAGAAACTGAGTTAATGTTGATTGAGTGCTTAGACCAGCTAACTTTCTCAGCATTTTGTCTCGGGTAGGTGAGAACTGCCAGTTAATGACTGCTCCCCTGTGCGTTCTCTCAGCGATTCATTAGCTGCCGTTCATGCCTGAATATTCCTGGCAGTCATTAGAACACACACTTGGTCTATCAATCAAATACCTGCAATAACACTACTGATGACTTTATCTTTAACCCATTCACACCCAGAGTCTGTGCATGGTCTGACATGTACAGCAATATCTTGATAACAATGAAATATTTTGAGAAATATCTAACTGAAAGTTGTAAAGAAATTATCCTATTGGATTTGATAATCCCTCTTCAAATATTTTACAAATATTTCTTTATTGTGAAAATTATGGCAAAGAAGGATGTAAAATCATAGTACTCTAAATGGCATTTAATTAGAGAGCTTATAAGTGCTCCCTAGACACCTGACACATGCATATATTTCCTACACAAAGAATCTCCATGGGAATTTTTCATTTAGTTTTTCCTTACAAAGAAACTAGTTTACATTTTCATTGGATCATGTATCTGAGGTTCTGAATGGGTTAAACCTTACTCCATTCTCGCTCAAGTGCTCTCCACTCCACAGAGTATGCACACTTCATTATGAGCTTTTGATGCAGGATAATAAACTGTAAATGTCTCAGCTATGCACACAGTGCATGGCTGATATGGAAACTAATTAGCAAATATCCTAATAAGGAAGTTTTTTTTCAGAAAAAAAATTAAAACAATGTTTCCTCTCAATAATGTATATCAGCAACTTTTGTTCAAATATATTTTTTTGAAATCTGCTTGGTTTTTTAAGTACATGCACCTTTATGGCAGACCAACTGGGGATCCTGGGAATGAAAGCGATCAAATAACTCTCTCGCAATAATGCATGGCACTCTGGCTATGGAGAGGTGTTGATGAGGCTAGGAGTGTGTTTGGATAGAGATGAGGATCAAGAGCAGTACTTAGCAGAAACAGCCTTTTATTGTACCCACTCCACACTAAACCCTCATCAAACACTTCATGTAGCTAGAGCTGATAGCGGAGAACAGCTAGTCTCAGTGCTGTAACATACTAGAGGCTTACAGCTAATTCAAGCTAACAATGAGCGATAGTACAAGTTCAGGAGTATAGTCCATTCACTCTGCACAAAAGATTGATAGACCCTACAGGTGTACATGTGACCTCTACATGTCCACTAGTAAAGTAGACAGATGGGTTTTGCCAGTAGACAAGTAGGTTTTCGGGGTCACAGAGTAGCGAGGCTCTCCAGGGGTATCATATCTCAAGAACCACAATCTCTACATCTTATTTTAGACTACTAGTGTCCCATATACCAATTGCCCCTTTAGCTCCCCGTATGTTCGACTTCACCACACTCAGAGACTGCTAACCACAAACTGACCCAGATTTCCAGAAGTGGACAGGTGGGTTTGGCCTGAACATCTATAGAAATCAAACCTGATCTTACAGGCACACAGTTGAAACTTACAAACCCATTCGCTTTGCTCATTGTTAGCTTGAATTAGCTATAATAGCTTAGTTTCTATTGCCTATATGACAAATGTAGGGATTTCATCAGGGTCTTAGCCAGGATTTAGAAACTGGGTGCCCAAAATTGGTAATTGTAAAATGTTTGGGCCTCCTATTTTTCAAGAGAGAACACAATGTACTCAGATTACAACCATAAACCTGTGTTTACTTATTGAAAATAAGGCATAACATCCTTATTAGAATGCCATGAGAAATATATTGAGGCGGGAAATTTCAATTAAACTTAAAATTGGCATTTTGAGAAATTTATACTCACAAAAAATGGGTGTCCTGAGGAGTGAATTTTGATGGTTTTTGGTGTCCAAATGACGCCCAGATATCCTGCTGGCTAAGACTATGGATGTCATTGTTTCTAGGTTTGTTTTCTGCGATTGGATATATTGATAAGTTGTTTTCGATATCAATTATTCCAATACGATAAATTGATATATCCATTGAAACGCTGTCAATGCTATGAGGAAAAATCATGAAACAGATTTTTTTCACCATATCATGAGGGTACTGTCTCACATTTTGCCTCCTATTGCAATGCAGTAAGATAAGTGGGGAATGGCAATGTAGAGAAATGATTTCTAGAAGTTTGAAATGATTTGTTAATTGACTCTGCCCAGTTCCCCTGGTAATTCTTGTGCAGATGTCGGGACGCTTTTGCAAATAACTTTGCTAATTGGACATGTTTGAAACATATATTTCAAGGAGAGTTGTTTGTGATCTTGCTATGAACATTCTTCATTTTATTTATTTATTTTCAAATTAATGCTTAAATTATTTGAGAGGAATCACTAAAAAAATATGTTACGGGGTGCTATATACGGATAGAATGGGTTAAGAAATAATCTTGATTGGAACTAGATAGAAAAAGTGTCATCTGAACATGCAACGCTGCCAGTGGTGGGCATACAATATTGATACAAGATTTACGGACTGCTGGGTAGATGCCGGCTAGTTTCCGTGCTGGGCAGGCAGGTCGGGCTCGGGAGGAATTGAGGGGTGAGGTGGTCAGGGGGCTTGTAGCACAATTAGGGTTGCATGTGTGTCGAACATAGTCCTGATTTACCACTGCTAACTGGCTACACACCTTCAGAGAATTCATTAACAGATGGCAATGCACACTTTGTAAAACAGTGCTGTCCTACTTGCTATCTCACATACCCTTAACAGTTAACCCTTATGCTGGTGGTGGCTAATTTGGTCATTACAAAATGATGCAAAAAACTTTTAAAACGACTGACACCCTTGTTCATGGGTAGGCAATCATCTGGGAGTACTCAGCGAGAATTATATCCAATGAATACCACCATGGCAGGGTTTAGATGGTTTTCAAAAATGTTTGCATCCTTGTGTTTTGATGAGAAGTAGCCTGAGCATTGGATTAAGGGTTAAAGAATGCTTAAAGAATTTGTCAAGAAATTGTTCTCTGGATGTATGGTATTTTTAACTATAACTTTGAAATTGAGAATGATTTTATCATACTCCTGATTTACGAAACAACACTGTCCAGTCTGCACACCACAACTTAAAGAGTTCATTTACACTTGGTTTTCCAGGAACTAACACAATTAATTACCAGAAAATCCATGCAGTTTTGGGCTGTTGCAGAAATATTCAAACAAAGCCAGAACAAACCCAAACAATCTATATAGCCATACTTGACAGAGCAATCTCTAGGATAAATTAGCAGGGTACCAGGAAACCATTTTGCAAATCTACTGAATTTGCCATATGGGTACCGATTTATTTCTTTAGTGAAACTGTATTTTAGCAATCACTATATAGAAATTACCCGGATCAGGGGCTTAGTCAGGATTTAGAAACTGATTACCCGAGATTATGGAATGCGCTTCCACAACACCTGAAGGATTCTACATCGTGTCAGGCCTTCAAGAAGTGTCTCAAAACACACCTTTTCAGGCTCGCCCATTGAGGCGTTGTGGACTATTACTCAAACTATGACTGTGCAGCGCTTTTGAACAT
Source organism: Maea johnstoni (assembly GCA_963942565.1). Taxonomy (NCBI): domain Eukaryota; kingdom Metazoa; phylum Annelida; class Polychaeta; order Spionida; family Magelonidae; genus Maea; species Maea johnstoni. Next base: position 12,807,128 of record OZ012695.1, read on the forward strand.
TTTATGAATGGAAAAGGCGCTATATAAATTCCAATTATTATTATTATTATTATTACCCAAAATTGGCAATTCCATCATTTCTGGGCATCCTAATTTTCAAGGGAAATCACACCTAGTATATACTGAGATAACAACCATGAAGATGCGTTTCTCCAGTGGAATAAAGTATGTTGTCCATAAAAAATGTCATAGGAATTATATTGGTGTGAAAAAAGTTCAAATATATTTTTGAAATTGACATATTAAGAAATTCCCTACAAAATATTATGGGTGTCCTTAAGATAGATTTTTGATGGTTTGGGTGTCCAAATGACACCCAGACACCTTGCTGGTAAGACTTAAAGCAGGATCCTTATAATGTACTTTTTGGTATGAGGTTGATTGTAATATAACTATCTAGTAATGTATGAAAAGAAATGTAAGTGTTTTTTTCCCCAAACATGTTGCTGTGTAATAATATATTAATACATTAATATAATAGTATCAATACTTTATTGAAGAATGGTATCCTTCACTTTTAGTTTGCTCACAAGACACGTACATGAACCTAAATCTATCTCAAAGATTTGTGTACTGATGCTGCCATCTAGAGGCACTACAAGAAACTGTATGTGTATGTGTTAATATTAAGAACGAGAACATATAAAGTTAACATATCACATTTTGGTAGCTGAAGATAAAGACCAACACTTGGGAAAGATACATTATGATTGAATTAAGTTAGTGTGAAGGGACTGTGTGGCTGTATTGTAGGAAGAGCATTTATGAGCTTATGATCAATCCTATAATGTTTATTTTATTCTGTGTTTTTCAGATCATAAAGGCAGCGAGGAAGTTGGAGGTTGTGGTGCGTAATGTTGGCAAGGTGCCGGGCTCGTCGGCGGTGCACGCCACCTATAACTGGATCGACTCCCTCGGGCGGGCCGCCTCCCCGCCGCCCGAGGTGGATAAGACGCGGCGATACGACTCCAACGGCGAGAGGAAAAGTGGTCTTATGCTCCTCAAAGACAGCGATGAGAGAAAAGTAAGACATTTTGTAGACACTCAAGATCGCATGTTAACATGTTAAGGTTTTCGCCGGGATTTAGAAACTTGTTGCTAAAAATTGGCAATTATCAGATTTTTTGGCTTCTCAAGAGAGACCACAACATACTCAGATTACAACCATAAACATGTATTTGCCTTAACCCTTCCAATGCTGAGACTACTTTTGCCCTAAGCACAAGGATGCAAAGATTTTGAAAAGCATCCAAACCCTTTCATGTTGGTATTCATTGGATAGCTCTCACTGAGTACTCTCAGTTGGGTACCCATTTGCCAGGGTTTCAATATTTTTTCAGATTTTTTGCATCATTTTGTGTTGGCCAAATTAGCCACCAGCAGCATAAAGGTCAAGATTGTCTGAGAACTTAGGGCATAACCTATCAAATACAGTTATATGTTTGAAAAAGTAAAAAATCTTCCTGAGGAGTTGTTAAATTCAACAGGAACAGCAATTTCCATGCAAATGTTTTTCAAATTATTTGTTTGTTAGTAACAGTCATTAGCCAGGTCTTCACTCTAGCGCTTAGCAATTGGTCTCGCTACATATCCATTCTTTTATTCATCTCAGCTGTAGCTATATGATTATTTTTTTTCTCTGCTTGCAGGTGAACCTGGTGATAGGAGCGGGCGGCAGTCTGGGGCTGATGATCCGGGGAGGCAACGAGTTCGGTCTCGGAATCTACATAACGGGCGTCGACAAATACTCCGTGGCAGAGAATGCCGGAATAAAGGTAGGAAGTAAAATCTCAGAAACTGCCATGATTTTTTTCATCTATTTAATAAATCATTATTGAAAAATACAGGTGGATAAAGGTATGACATTAAATCTCAGGCATTGCCCTGAATCTTTAATTTATATAATGATTAATTATTAAAAGATACAGGTGGATAAAGGTTTGAAATGAAATATCAGGCATTGCCCTGATTTTTTAATTCACATGATAATTGATTTTTGAAAAATTCAGGTGAATAAGGTATGAAGTTATATATCAGAAACTGCCTTAACTTTGTTAAATTAATCATATCATGGGCATGGTGACATATCTCTGGTTAGATAATTTTATGTACTATTGAAATACACTCAGGACTCAACGCTTACTCAAAATGATACTGGCCCTGTAGGACCAGTAACACCTAGCATCTACTGGTCCTGCAAAATGTTTACTGGCCCTACATTTTTCTTTAACATAAGAAGAAAGAACATTGCATAAGATTCACCACAACACTTATCTTATAGTTTATAAATGTTATCTTCATTTATTTCAAAAACAATTGGGGACATTCTCAGGGGGAAACTTTTTAACAAGAATCTCTCCAAATGTTTACTGGCCCTGTAGGACCAGTTGAGGTCTTTTTTAATTGGCCCAAAGCTGTTTTGGGGAATTTTTTACTGGCCTGGGGCCATAGGTTCACCCTTAGCGTCGAGCCCTGACACTGATGGATGCCCACATGCAGTTGCTTTTTTAGCCATCAAATAACGGATGAACAGTTTTGTGGAATGTAGTGGGGGGGGGGGGGGGGGGGGGGGGCGAGGGGGGTACCAGATTTTCTTTACATTCTGTTATTATGATAGTGATGCCAGTAAGTGTCCTGAATTAAAATATTTACTATACAAATCAAAATTTTGGCTTTGTGTTTGTTACAGGTTGGGGGGGGGGGGGGGGGGGGGGGGGGCGAGGGGGGTACCAGATTTTCTTTACATTCTGTTATTATGATAGTGATGCCAGTAAGTGTCCTGAATTAAAATATTTACTATACAAATCAAAATTTTGGCTTTGTGTTTGTTACAGGTTGGTGACCAGGTGTTGGACGTGAACGGCGTGTCGTTCCTGGACATCAGCCACACGGAGGCCGTCAAGGTGCTCAAGTCCTCCAAGCACATGATGATGACCGTCAAGGACGTGGGGAAACTCCCGTACGCCAAGACCGTGGGCGACACCACGGAGTGGATCACCAACGGCCCCTCCATACAGCGGCCGCCTTCCAGAGGAACAATAGCCAGGTGGGGTTGTTACCATAAATTCTTAGAAATTTAGACCACCCTAGGAATTTGGGCCTCTATAATTATTTTGCAAAATTATTTATGGTAAATCTGGGCAACTGCCTCGATCTATCGCCAGTTGCCATTTCACAGAATATGGATCTAGTTGTAAATATTGCTGATACAACATCAAGGTATTTTCAGAAAACATATGGACCACACTGAACCCATAAAAATCGTAATTATTTAAAAGTGTCCCAAATTACTGAGAAATTACAGTATATTATTATTATTATTATTATTAATATAGTAGTTTCATTTCAATATAGATGATTAGGAAAACTTTCAGAAAATATTTGATGGAGCATAATGCTTATCTAAAGCAAACTAACACTGACAGCTCTTTCTTTATTTTGCCAAATGGTTTTAGGAATACATTTGGTTTAGTTCTGTTTCAAATTCCTACAAGTCCCGGGATATATGATAGTTAAGGGTAACTGTAGGCATGAATTAGTCCAACAATTTTTTTTCTCTGCAAATTTCCCCAAGAACAGGGACAGTTCTTCTATATTTGTACTTATATCTTCTATATTTCTTCTATATTTGTACTTATATCTTCTATATTTCTTCTATATTTGTACTTATATGCTGTTTGTTTGTCTGTTTTCAGTTTGTCCAATGGCTATGGATCCTTGAAGAAAGATGACAGCATTGAGAACAATGAAGTATGATATCATATTAACAGAGAATTGGATTTTTTGTATTCGAAAATGATCATTCACTTAAAATTAATCACATTTTCTATATAGATCTAACAGCAGAATCAGTCAGTATTATTTGAAAACATCAGTTATACTTTGAAATAGCATATAGAGATTTTGTGATAATTATAATTATTGGCTATGACATGCAACATTTTAGGATATTTGAATTATAACGATTACCTGAAAAATCCTAAAAACAAAAATGAAGATAGGGATCTGTAACCGATTGCACAGTTTCTGATGCTGCCAAATTATCTTAAAATCAAAGTTTTAATGCCAGTCTTCATATACACTAAATTAATGCATTGAATGCGCATGTGTTCTGACTTGCATAATTTTGCATGGAATTATTTTGATAATCAAGACATCTTTATGAATAATTCACCGAAAGTCGATCTTGTTAGGACAAAAAAATACTTCTTTAGATGTATATTTCAAATAAGTATTTTAAATAAAAAATAATGCTTCATGATGTTTGGAGATTCGAGACCATGTGTACCCTCCAGATGCAATAGAGTTGGTTTAGACCAATATCTTTCTTTCTTTGTTAACTGAAAAACTAAAATTCAATACTGTAGAACACACAATGTTAGCGTCTGTTTATATACAGCATACATAGCGTGTGGTTCCACTTCGCTATATATAAAAACGCTGTACTTTTATCTTACTGTACTGGTGCTGTCAGCGGCGGCTACCGTCGCTAATATAAAGATACGCTATGATGCATAAATTCCCCAATTCGCTATATTTGGGACACGCATCATATATGTGTTCTACAGTATTTTGGTTTTACTTATTTTCTAGTAACTTAAAATCAATATTTTGATACATGTCTGTACTCTTTTGGGAATATATTGCCATCACTTACTGTGTACAGCAATTTAATTTAGAGTGCTAAAAGTTTTGTTTGTACGTCTTTAAACTTGCTCATCACTCATCACAGCAGGTCGTAGATACTAAGCAGGGTATTTATTTTGGCGCTATCATGGGGAGCACGAAAATAGTGAAAATGAAATGCTTGTAAAATATACCAGCTACACAGTACTTGCTTTCTTATTTTCCAGCCCATATTTTCACGCGGGGCTGGTTCCCAGCTGATGTTGAGTTCGATGTCCAATACCCAGTGGAGTATGATCCAGGAACAGGCCTTCAATCTTCTGAACGAGAACGAGCGCGGCACCATGAACTACTACCTGGCCGAGTACCACAAGGGACACGTCTCCATAGACGCACTAGTGCTGGCACTATTTGAACTGCTCAACACCCATGCTAAGGTAGGTCAAAGTTCTGGTGTTGAGCATCTTAAAGTTATGTATTGTTTAGAGGAGGAAAGACCATGAATTACTACCTGGCCGAGTACCATAAGGGACATGTCTCCATAGACGCAATTAAGTGCTGGCACTACTGTAGAATGGCTAATTTTTCTGTGTGACAATTTCCCTAATTTCTCATTTTTGGGTGTTTCCGTTTCTAATATTTCCAAAAAGAGGACATATGTTTTTTTCCGTTTTTCATTTTCCCGTTTTATGAACTGCTCAACACCCACACTAAGGTAGGGTAATGTTCTGGATCAAGGGCCCGGTTGGTTGCGTTGAACATCTTAAAAAGAATCCTTATTGTTTTTTGTCAGGCCTGTTACATTTGATAATTCAGCAGTGTCATTAGTGGTCACCTGCATTCCCAAGGAAAGAGATTGAAGTACTAACATCACTGCAGGTCCCTAAGAAAGGCTAGAATTAGTTGGTATCTATTGACATACAGGGAAGTAGTGTGTTTGTCTTTCTTAGTCCATTGAAGAAAATAATATCTTACAAAACCCAGGACTCTGGAGTTAAACTGATTCTAACTTAGCAAAATGGGTGTAATTGAATATTATGCATAAATCCATCTTTGGCCTGATGATGATGCCTTGAAGTTAATGTCATTGTAAAGATAAATGCTCTTTTTATTTGCAGTTTTCGTTGTTATCAGAGATCCGCATTATGATTGGCCCGCGAGACCTGGACAGATTTGATAATCTGGTGCTGGAACATGAAGTGGAAGCCATGAAGGTTTGTACCAATGTAACCCAATCAGTTTTTTATAATTCTTATCAGAGAGAGACATATATGGAGACAAATATATTCTTCTTTAGAAATATTTCAGAGCCTAGGTACTGTATACATGTATGTTTAAATATCTTTACTAAAATTGGATATGTATATTTACATAACACTGTTTGGGTAAACACAATTAAACAACAAGTTCTTAGTTCATGTAAGTATATAAACCATGTGGTAGCCTTTGGGGTAGTAACTCAAAACAGGCCTCGAGCAATTGAAAGTAAAATAACTTACACCTTGAACTGATTTTAATGATGTGAACACTACACACTAAATCTTTGAAATAATTATGTGTTGTTTATCAAAATGTCAGATAGCCAAGCATTGCAGTTTTAGTTACAGTAATGATCTCTAAAGTAGCTCCATGTTGAATACTGAATAACAAGTCTCTATGATTATTGTTGTTGTTGTTGTTTTTCTAGGCTCGCCAGCCGGTCTTTATGTTTGGGGATCAGTTATCAGAGAACTCGTTTGAGAGCTATTCCAGTCACAGTCGCTACAGCAGCGAGTCTAATAAAGTAAGTCTATTTCAGTGCTGTGACAAGATTCAAAATACTGCATAACATGCATGCAAAGAATGCCTTGATAATGTCTTAGCATTCAAATTTATGCTTTACTGCATCATTTTAATTGACAAATTTAGAAATTACAGACTAAAATATTTGGGTGGCCTGCAGGCAGGGTCTTAGGCAGGATTTCAAAGATTCCTGTCCAAAACAGCAATTTTCAAAATATCTGCCCATCCACTATAATCTACTTTAAATCCTCATACCAACTTTTGTGTCAAAAAAGCCAATTGACACTTCAGCCATGTCCTGAAAGATGATTTGTTAGGAAAATATTTTGTTGTTACCCCCAAAATGTCGAAATTGAAAATACTTAATAGAAATTTCTGCCTCTTCAAAAAGGAGGTTTTCAGGAAACTGCCTGTACAAAAGACAGGCAGGATGGTCCTGGCTTAGTCCCTGGATGTGTGGTTTACAGGATTTTAGATGTTCAAATGATGCCCAGACACTTTTGACTAAGACCTTGCCCGGATAAGCTATTCTGTTCTTGAGTTCATATGACAACCTCCAGTTTGATATTTGTGGTAGATAAACTTTTTTCCTGGTTGTATTTGTTCTACACAGACATAAATTTGCTTCTACTGTAAATGGTTATAGTATAATGTTAACCCTTCCAATGCTGAGGCTACTTTCGTCCAAAGCACAAGGACACAAGGATTTTTGAAAACCATCTAAACCTTGTCATGTTGGTATTCGTGGGATAGATCTAGCTGAGCACTCTCAGTTGTTCCAGGGATTCAGTCATTTTTCTAGGTTTTGTGCATCGTTTTGTATTGACCAAATTAGTCATCAGCAGCATAAAGGTTAATTCTAATTTCTTTTCTCAGGATTCGCTGGAAGGCTCAGTTATAGGTGGTACTCCTTTATTATCCTTGCCAAAACTACCGTCCAAATTACCACCTAATATGAAGGTAAGTGGAATGAAGAGAAGTTAGGAATATTGGAGGTTGGATTGTGTAACTCCTCACAAGCATCAGATATATTCATACCTTAGGTTATTCATATCTTCAAGCATAAAGAAAATTTTTGTATGATTGATATCCTGAATAATTGTTGGTTATAAATAAATAGTATTATGATAGTGATCATCTTTCTTAAAATGTATTAAAATGGCAAATGTTTTTACCGTAGGCAATTAGTAACTTTTCTTAAGATATGCATGCCTGTAGCACCTAAAACTGAGTATTTTATGGAAAATGTTTGAAGGGGAAATGTTGATGTTGATTAGAACTCAACCCACACATCTTCTTCAAATATTCTAGGAGTTTATACTTAATTTTAAAGGTATTTTCAAAAATATCATAGGTCCAGACAAAAAGTGATAAAGATTGCTATAGGCCTTACGTGTGCTTGGTTAGCATATATTTTGTGAATATACAAATTTTGAAGTCATTTTCCAAATTATCATAACATTCAGACAATACTTGTTGGGGATCACTCAAAAAATGCTGGTGTCAGTTCTCAGTTTTGGTATTGTTATAATGATAATAATAATGATGATAATAATAATAATGATGATAATAATAATAATAATAATAATAATGATAATGATAATAAAAATAATAATAATAATCTTTATTTCATGAGGGTAACACAGTCAAATACAGCATTTGATTTTCGCTGTGGGCCTCATATTAAGGGATTATACCTTTCATGCTTCACGCCACCGAGTTAAAAATTGTTCTTCAAGGTATAGTTTCTTGAATGATGAGAGATCTGTAAATGATACTTCCTTGATTGTCTCTGATGTACATTTTTCTTGTTTCTTCACAGCTTGCCAAAGACATACGAGACCCGTTACAGATCGCCATTGAACAAATTAATGATGACACGCACGGCTTACCGGATTATTTAAAAAATGTAAGTCGTAGGTGATATGTTGAACAAATGTTATTATTTATAAACCTGTAGATGTATGTATGTTAGTTTCATGTTAATGGATTAGAAAAACAGTGGCTATTTAATATTCATACCTTGGTCTGATAAAAGTGGCAACTGTACCATCTCCAAACATTCCAATTGCCTAAAAGTTGACTAGTAAAATGTAATCCATTAAACTAAAACAGATATGGCGAAAAATGTATTACTATCACAACCTGAATAATTTCAACATTAGGTTAGTACATAATTATGAATATTTTTATTTTTGACTTGTCGCATTATATACACATATATATATATATATATATATATATATATATATATATATATATATATATATATATATATATATATATATATATACACACAAACACAACTTGTGGATCATTGGTGGACTATGTACCAAGTCCCACAGTTTTAAGGAGAAGAAGAGGAAGAATGACGAAAAACGATAATGGGAATCTTTCTTTCAAAAACGATAATTTTGTTTTAGAATGTAATGACAATAATATAAATGATGTTAATGATAATGGTTTCTGGCCGCATCAGGCCCACAGGAAGCCATCTTACTCTATCTGTTTATGACGTGCCCTTCATGTTGTTTTGTTCAGGATGAGCCGTTAATGATGTATCATCAGCCGCCCTCACCGCCAAGAAAGACGTCCCCGATCACGCAGCACGGCCAATCAGATAAACTAACGGTGGTGGACGTCCATCCTGCCCCCGTTACTGTGAAGGTAAATACAAGGAATAAATACTGCACATGGCTTTATGATCACAAACCTTTTTGTTTGTGCTCATTGTGGCCAGTTAATTAACCCATTCACACTCAGAGATCCTCTGGAAAGTATCGTCTGCTACTTTCATACTTTTCAAAATAACTTTGGAATAAAGCATAAGTTCACAAAATAGTTGAAGGAAGTTGTTGTTTGACATCTCTCTAACATTTTACCTTCAATTATTTTCCAAAAAATGCTTTTGTTAGAAAAATATTTCCAAAATTGTCAGGCCTGTTTTGGCCGCTCTGAGCATTAATGGGTTAAACAGATTCAGAGTTTCTCATAAGCATTAAATGCTGGGTACTTAATGTTAATGGGTTGTAAAAGCACTATTGATATTTGCTCACTCATTACATTATACAAATTTAATATTTATAGATTCTACTTCAGGCATTTTAAAGCTTATAAAAGGATTTACATGTTTTTCATTTTATACATTTATGTTTATCCAAGTGTCCAAAATTGGTGATCCGAATTAACTGTAAGTGCAATCAATTTCCCTTTGTCACTATACTGCAATATGCACTCTACTTGAATGTATTAAATGGCTAATGCACATAGGAAGAGGTTGACATTATGTAGAAATTTTAGACCATAACATTTGGGTGACATCAGTTAGAGCTTTGAATGTGTCCCTTAATGTGTTCCTGGGAAAAGATGTCCAACTTTTTTTTTCTTGTGCTCACTTGCAGCATAACAAACGTTTAACCCTTCTAATGCTGAGGCTACATTCTGCCAAATCACAAGAACGCAAAGATAAAAAAAAAACACATCTAAACCCTGTCATCGCTGAGTACTCTCAGATGAGTACCAATGTGCCAGGGTTCCAGTCATTTCTTGGGTATTTTGGGTCATTTTGTATCGGCCAAATTAGCAACCAGCAGCATAAGGGTTAAAATGAAATATGATTTTTTAAAGACCTTGTATCTTTTTTTCTTCACCCCAGGGCTATGAGGATACCCGAAGCCCCAGCGAAGATAGCGGGGTAGAGATGAACGGACATAGCAACCACAGCAGCGAAACGGCCAGTCTACCAACGCCACCTAGCAGGTAAGAAATACACCAACCACTGACGAGGCTTTGAATTATTTCTTCATGAAGTACCATCATCATGGATATAATTTGTATTTAGAATTATGTTTGATGGTATGTGAGATGTGGCTTGAATGGGTTATAGATATTGCATGGTACCTTGAGGAATTTCCCTAATATGTTATACTGTACATATAATATTGTAAGTGGATGGTGCAGGTAACGTTTGTTTTGTGTGATTGAAAAACATTAAATTACACAACTATTTTGATAATTATCAGACCCTGCTTTATTCTTAGGTATTTTCATAAGTATTATGTATCTAGATGATACTTTCAAAGGGAACATTTTAGGGGTATTTTAAGGGGCATCATGGATGGGTAAAGGGTGTTTATGCAACCAACATCTATTTTTCATACCTCAATGCCACCCTCTAACTCTTACTCTTACTGCTCTCTCTCTCTCTATTTAGTGCTTCCTATCATGATAATATCAGGAAAAAGAGGTTGGTTTTGATGCCCTACCCTCCCCCTCCCTCCCTTCCCATCAGATTCCCAACCCTTACCCCCCAACCCCCACAGAACTGCCACTAATTCAGCACTAGTTACTCTCTTTCTCGCTCTCTGTGTAAATATGTATGAAGCTCACCACCAACATGTTAAGAAAATGTCACAACATGTGATGCACCAATTAAATTTATCTACAGGAAAGATCTATAAACAAAATTTAATTTTGTTTATAGATCTTTCCTGTAGATAAAGCAGTTATTGCAATTACCTACTTTGAATTCACACCACAAGCTCACTTTGACAAACTCCTGCAAATTTAAACAATTATGAAATGTTTTCCAATCTACAGTATATCACAATCTGTTTATCGTCTTAGTGTGCCACAGTTTCCAATCTATGAAAATTGGGACGTCAACCCCATTTCTGCCACTGGTTTAGAGTCGCAAGAGGGGATTTGAAAAGGTAATAGTTAACCTTTTACTGGAGGGCTGGGGGGGGGGGGGGCTGAAGGTGTCGGATGGGTGCTTTGAACCCCTTTTTCTTGCATTCATCAGTTCATCTATTTTGACAATTGTTGTCTGAATCTGTGACACTTTTGAAAATAACATTAAAATCAATCAAAATCTACAAAATCATTGGAGGAGATTGTTATCAACATTTCTACCTCAAATATTTTCTTGTTGATGATGTTGATATTCCTCTGGCGACAAACTTATTACAAAAATAGTCAGGGCAGTTTTGGGCACGACAGGCATGAATAGGTTTAATTTACAATTTTAGTAAGAATGACTATTTGTCTCTAAGTCAGGCTAAAAATGGACACCTTACCTTCAAATCATCTACCTACTGTACTTGATAGAATGGTTGATTATGTAGATAACACATTCAAGTGGTTAGATTTGACACTAGGGATGATAACCACCTTCACGTTCTAGCTAAATCAGCTTCATTTGTCTTTTTCAATCCATGTACGGTTTTGTTTCCTTGAATGAACAATACAGATCATTCATCTGAATCTAACATGTTGTGTTGTTCCCAGTTTTGTATTGCTTCTACATCAAGTCATTCCCACATAGTTGTGATTTCACTTGTTAAGGATGCCTGCACCAGTATTATTTTTGATGGTGTTCTGATTAAGATGTCTTTCAAATATTTTCCCATTACTATGCTTTCGCCTGAAAGATTTCACCAAATTTGTCAGGTTGCGTGTGGCCGCTTTGAGCATTAATGGGTTAGATAACCACTTAGCCCCAAAACATATTTGCCTATAATACCACATTCTTACTTTTCAGAATTTCACTTGAACAACAAAACTCATTTTATTATCAGCCTGAATTAGTAATCTGTGTCAAGCTTATCTTACGCATAATGATCTGCATATGACTCCATCTGGTGGCTAATTTGGAAACTAATTTGAAATCGCCTAGGCAATACAACCGATTCTCTTTTATATATACCAGGTTTACCCAGTAGTGTACTTGGATAAAATTTCATTACGGATAAGGAATATTCATATTAAAAACCTATATATGCTTCTTCATATTTAATTGATCCAAAATTTCAGTCTGAAAACTAAAAAAATATCCTACCTAGTTTAACTTGCATGAGTTGAAAAAGAAACCGAAAGTATTCAAATGTTGTATTTTCTTTCAGGGTAACTGTTTCCCCGCAGCAGCCAGTCATCATCAACGACATCATCGAGGAGAACTCGTGGGTGACGGATGTAGAGGAGACCTGCGTCAAAACGCCGATCCTGCCAGACGATAGGTCGCCTCCTGAACCAATCAGAATGCTTCCAGAGAGTTCTCGCATCGAGCGACGGCCGAGCGTGGACAGCATAGCGACGGACTCAAATAGTTCCAATAGCGGGGTATGTAGAAAGAGTTTTTAACCCATTTGCCCATCCAATCCTGAGGCTACTTTGCATAAGGGCGCAAAGATTTTTGGAAACCAACTCTGTCATGTTGTTATTCATTGGATAGCTCTCGCTGAGAACTATCCGATGAGTACCCATGTGCCAGGGTTTCAGTCATTTTTGTTTGTTTTTTAAATCATTTTGTATTGGCCAAATTAGCCACCACCAGCATAAATTAATAAACAGATAAGCCTGTAGATCTCCCAATGACTTGTGTCATCTGGAACTATATGTTACATTCGAGAATAACTTCGTCATTTAGCAAAATTAGAATGATCTTTGAAAGAGATTTGTTTCTTAGCTTCTGGTAAACATTTTCCTTCAGATAATTTCTGAAAATTGAAGAGAGGTGTCACCAAAGTAGTTCAATGGTTTGGATGCTACAGGCTTGATCAGGTCAACCCTTATGCTGCTGGTGGCTAATTTGGCCAATACAAAATTATGCAAAACCTAGGACTGGTATTGACTTGATATTTTTAGGCTCGAGATTGGCATCACTATTATTATAATACCGATCCCAATTCCGAGCCTTAGCGTCGTTTTGGCAGTTGCTGGGATTTATTTATATCTATGCATCATCATCATACATTATTTACATCTACCACAATGATTTGATTTTCATTGAGGGCCTCATAATACAGATATGTATTTTTCCCCATGGCAATCTCATTTGAATGATAAGATAGATGGTGCCACTTTAATTTTCAATTAAATCCTAATTCAGATTCATAATATATATATTTATATACATTTGAAGATTCTTTGTCAGGTGTTATAGGGCATATGGGTATTAGAGTTTTCAAATAATAATGATAACAACAATAATAAAGATGATAATAATAATAATAATAAGATAATAATAATAATAATAATAATAATAATAATAATAATAATAATAATAATAATAATAATCTTTATTTCATGAAGTTAATACAGTAAAATACATGGTTAGGCTATTAATGAATAGAAAAATGTATATCTCACACATTTCAGTCTACATGGTTGTAAATCCTTTTTCAAGGCATTGGCATTTCCATATTTTGGGGGAAAGTTCTCTGTAAGTGATAGTGAATATGCAATGATAGGTGAATGAATGCCGGCAGCATACAAACGAATGTGACTTTTAAGCTTTATTCTCACATACGGCAAACACTAATTGCGTAAATGGTTGCCGGGATGGGCCATTATCTGCCGGGTGTCCCGGAGTGAGAGCCGGTCTCCTGGAGTGAGTGTGCCGACACTACAATATAAACTTCCTGGTTGCCGGAGTGTCAGCTTGTTCGGGTGTTTGAGCTGAGAGGGCCATATTAATGGGAGTTTTATAGTTACTCTCCAGTGTTAAGTACCATTTAGAAGTACTCATCTTAGGATCGAGTTGTATTGACATGCCATTGCCGGATCGAACAAAGGTGACTGCTTCGAATCACAGTTGTTCGGTCCGTCTCGATACCAGCACTAGCAAAACCCCTTAAAAATGACTAAAAATGAGTACTAACATGATAGGGTTTAGATCATTTTCAAAAACCTTTGCGCCCTCTTGCTTTGGAAAAAAGTAGCCTCAGCATTGGAAGGGTAAACCTTAAAAAAGATTTCAATCAAAATTTTACTGCAAAAAAGACCACCATGGGGATGGATAGCTGATCAGTGGTACATACTAGCAGGTAGAGTGCACTGCAATTTATTAAAAATCTATGACAATTTTTCCTTCCCTCTGTGGGAATTAATTTTAGGGCTGGTTTAACCCATTAATGCTTAAGAGCTACTCTTGAAAAGTTGTCGTCTGGGTCTTTGATACTTTTGACAATAACTTAGAAATTAAGAATGCTTCTAGAAAATATTTGAAGGAGATTTGTTGGAAATGTTCGGATGAACTAGAGCTGCACTCACGGAGGGAGATCAACTCATGAGCTCACCACCCGTTTGACTCGTGAGCTCATGAGCTCACGGACATTGCAATTCTCCAAAGAAATACTTACTTTCCAGCCCAGCTATTGAAAAATAAATATTTCTTGGTGGAGATTTATTAACATTGCCATGTTTATTTAATTTATAAACGTGCTGACGAGGTACAGAGGTCAGTATAACACTCAACACCATGTGAATGTATATATTGGAGATTGTAAAGAAGACATGACAGCGATAGGCAGTTATGTATGTTAATAATATGTGTTAGGTGCTCTGTGTTACGTTTGTGTTCCTAACATAGACAAGCTCACGATTTGAACATTTCAGCTCGAGCTCGGCGAGTTTGCCCCAGGGCTCGAGCCACTCGAGTTCGTGAGTGGTGAGTGCAGCTCTAGGATGAACATTTCCCCTTCAAATATTTTCCCAAATATGCTTCTAGATAAAAGATTTCACCAAAATCATCAGGCTGTTTTGGCCGCTATGAGTATTAATGGGTTACCGTAAATTCTCGGAAATCTCGACCGCCCTAGGAATCTCGGCCACTATAATTCATCTACAAAATAATTACTGGGGAATCTCCCCACCCCCAATCCATCCAAGGACACATTTTACCAAATGTCGGCCACCCAGCAAATTTCATTGATATAACAAAAAACATTTAGATTTCCAAAGTTTGCGATTTATTTAAGATTATAAACGATTGTTTCTAGTGCCCCAATCTGCCAAAACACGATCGTAGCCCAGGCGTTGTGAGGAGGTGAAAGTTGATGGCTTCGCGAAGATGATGAACGTTTCACAACCCGAGATAAAGTAAAAGTTATCAAATTGGGTTACATTTTACTGCCCTGTTTGAGCTACCGTGATTAATGCCAGTTCCCATAACTTTCCCATACACAATCAGAAGTTTGTTTGGTTGTATAGATATCTATAGCCGCCGCCGGAATCTCACCGAATGACCGATAACCTGATAACTGACAAGTCATGTTTGCTACAGTTTCACTGTTGACAGCTGAGAGAGGTAATCAATTACACTGATAAGAACCGCCACTTGCCAGCTTAATCTGCTCTCCCACGAGATTATATGCTTTTCTGGGGCCCTTATTGCATCTGATTATACATCATTACATGTATTTATAAGTACATCGCCAAATTAGCGGCATGGCGTCGTCAGCAACCGATTCACCAATATACAATTATTCCTGCCATGTGCCCATAGCTTGGCCGGTATATACCGGCACATGTCAATCGTTCGCCCTATGTGTGAAATAACAAACACAGCCATTTGACTCGTAACGATCGAAGTATAATCATGCGTAATTGGCGTGTGGCACCACAACATATAAGGTAGGCACATTCCTTTATTAGTATATATAGCAGAGGAATGACAAGTCAGGTAGGTGGACAATAAGAATTTTGTGGGGTAAAATTGTGTTCTTGTGTATGAAGTAAGCGATTGATTTTCCATCTAGCTTTCGTTTCAATTGATAATATCGGCGAATTTCGGCCACGGTGCCTAAGCTTTGATCGCTATTTTCACAAAATTTCGGCCACCATCAGCCAACGAAAATCGTAATTAATAAAAAGTGTCCGATATTTGCGAGAATTTACGGTAAGCAGGTTTTGTCCAAATACAGGTGGTTAGGCAAGGAGCTGTATTTGAATATTGCTCTATTACAACAAGCTGCATGAGAATAAATCTGACTATAACCTAGCGATATTTGACTTACTGAAGAATTGGAGTTACCTAGCCAAGGTAGCGAAACATTGGTGAGTGCAATGCTGAGTTCACATTCAGTGCATAACAGCTCAATAATGGGGCTTTTAAGTGAAATGATAGCTGATAATGACGAGGTCCCTGGCATGTGTCTAGATGGCCTTTTATCTCTTACTTCTGTAGTGGCTCAGCTCTGCATGTGGTATCATATGACACTTATCATCATGCACATACTGGTTCTCTTTATCATCGCTATTATTAATGTTGTCTTCAATATCACCACCTTCAACATCATCATCATCATCCTAATTATCATCCGAATCATCATTATCATCATCATCATCATCATCAGCATCATCATTATTAATTATCGTCTCCTCAGACTAATGTTACATATAATTATACCAATTATTAACCCCGATCAAAAAATCCTTTTATGTTGTACCTCTTAACCCTTCCAATGCTGAGGCTACTTTCAACCAAAACACAAGAACGCAAAGATTTTTGAAAACCATCTAAACCCTTTCATGT
This sequence comes from Maea johnstoni, assembly GCA_963942565.1. Lineage (NCBI taxonomy): Eukaryota > Metazoa > Annelida > Polychaeta > Spionida > Magelonidae > Maea > Maea johnstoni. The sequence continues at coordinate 12,823,851 of OZ012695.1, forward strand.
GGGTATTAATTGGATAGCCCTTGCTGAGTACTCTTAGATGAGTACCCAGGTGTCAGGGTTTCAGTCGTTTTTCAGGTTTTTAGAATCATTTTGTATTGGCCAAATTAGCCACTAGCATAAGGGTTAACCCATTCATTCAAGTAGCACCCCAAAATGTCTGTTTTGCTTCAGGGAATATCTCATAAAATAGTTCAAGGTGAATTGTTGATCGAAACTCTACTCTAATGGGTTAATGTGGCCTCCATGAGAATACATACCTAAAATTAACCCCTGATGCATAAGCAACTCAGCTCAAATATCTAATAGTTAATGGGTTAATACAGCACTCAGCTGTCTCATAGGAGTACAAGTTGAAATTAACCCTCTGATGCTTAGGTAACTCAGCTGAAATTTCTGATAGTTTTGGGTTATTATAGCCTTCACTCTGCCGTGACTCATATGAACACAGCTAAGATTAACCCCCTGATACTTTAAGGTAACACAGCTAAAATACATGCATGATAGTTGATGGGTTAATGTGGCATCCAACCAGCTTTGTCTCATAAGAATACACAGCTTATATACCTGGCAGTTAATGGGTTATCAAAGCCTCCACTGAGGAGTCTAGATATGTGACATTAACACCTGATGCAGATATCAGGTGTGTGATTACACATGCTGATGGTCACATGATAGGTCTATATTTATACTCATGAAATATAGTTTGCTCTCATATTTCCTTTATGATTCTTTTATCAAGAAAATATAGATTATCATGACCCTGAAAGTGTTGATTTATCTTCTTGCTGCTCAATCTCACGAGGCGGCGTGTGCTATTATAGTGGCATGTGAAATTGACGTGTGATGCATGTGGTTTTTACTGCTGAAATTCGCACATAGTTAAGTGCAGGTGTGAGCAGCCTCCTGCAGGCAGGAGCTTAGCCTGCTTCTCGGACTGAGTTAGGTGTAATGCCAAGCCATCATCACTACTGGGTGTTAAGTAGGTGTGATGTCTTCCTTAACCTATAGATGGCAGCACTGTTTTTAAGTTGCAGTTTGAAACTTACAGACGACAGCTCGAAGTGTGTCCCCCTTGAGGATTTATTAAGAACTATACCTGTGAAGTCGACTCAGGTTACAGGTCCAAATATTTTGGTGACCGTGATTCGATAATAGCTAAGGCACTACTATACTAGCCTTTATTGCAATAGTTAAGACCAAGATCTATCAATAGACAGCCTTGCTAAATGGAGTTCACTGGTTTTGAAATGCAATTTGTATCAAAAATAATTCAATTGAAATATATGATAGGCTCAATTGCTTTGTGAAAATTTCTCAGAAAAAAAGTGCTTCAAGTTTTTGCTTTGTTGCGACAATGGGACAGTTGGACACCCCTGGATTAGTGAGACTAATGTAATAGCCAGATAACACAGACTTGTAGCAAGTCTAGCAGGAGCTGGGCAGCGCGTGTGTGGCTTCTGCGGAGTGGGTGTGGTCATAGCTGCTGCTGCTGAGGTAGGGAGCAGCTCATCATATGAGTGTGAGCAGAGCATGTGTGCTGTCCTGTAGTGCACCTACTCAGTAGATGGAATACTCTCAGATCTCTTCACACCTGAGGTTAGCTGGGCATCATATCAGCAGAGCATGCGTGCATGCTGCTCTGTGGTGCGCCTACTGCAGATGGAATACGCTCTGATCTATTCCCACCTGTAGGCAGACCTCTTAATGTTGAACGTGGTGAACTTGCTATTATCAATGGAATATTTTATACCACTATTACACGCTTACAAACATGCATGTGGTGGATGTGAACTCTCAAATGTACTTATTCTTCTTCTTCCGGTGTACCACCAAACTGGTGGAGATGAGTGCCTGTTAGAAAGAAAAGTAGGAGAATATGACGGCAACGAGTTAATTTGTTAGGGTGTCAAAAACCTGACCTCTATTTAGATTGTAGATAGAGACTCGAGACTATGATAAATACTTTCATTTAGACACTCCTGATCTGTGATAGAAGGAATACTTTCAAATTGATCCAAGCCTTTACCTTTGTTGTAGAATTATTTTAAACAGGACATATTTATTTTCGAACCTGCAAAGTTTGATAACTTATTTATGCTTAAACAATTCTTAACCTAAAATAGGTATTTAAACTATTCTCTATTCACTCAACAGTATTGAGTAGTGAACGTTTGAGCCAGATTCATCTTAACTGGCTCAACAGTATTGAGTAGTAAACGTTTCAGCCAGATTCATCTTAACTGGCTCAACAGTATTGAGTAGTAAACGTTTCAGCCAGATTCATCTTAACTGGCTCAACAGTATTGAGTAGTAAACGTTTCAGCCAGATTCATCTTAACTGGCTCAACAGTATTGAGTAGTAAACGTTTCAGCCAGATTCATCTTAACTGGCTCAACAGTATTGAGTAGAACACACTCGAGCTGGTCTCATATTTCCTTTGGTAATATATCTCATATCATATGTAGCTAATATCACATGGAGTCTTATGGAACTGACACAGCATAACAATAAAAGATGGAGGCAGGTGATTCCTGTTGCCATGACAACCTAACAATGAGGATGATTGAGGATGGATTCATGGAAGTGTGTTCTGAAATGAAAGTCATCTCTTCTGCGGGTGATTTTCGTTGACGTCAGGCAGTTTATATTGCGCTCACATGGATAGGTGCAGTGACATTTACGGTATGGTAATCGCTGAGGGAAAATCCAGTACCAGGCTCATGATGCAAGGACGTTTAAGTTGTTATGGAGAAGCGGAGGGAGAGGAAAATGAGAGGGATGATTATTTCTGATGAGAAGAAAATGAGAAGGGAAGATTTGATTGGATGTGTTCTTTAATGCAGCTACTCGGGAACATTTTATGATACGGTGCGAGAGGGATGTGTTGTATTTTGGTGAAATCTAGAGCCTGCAGTGAGGTACGGACTGAAAAGTGGCTCAGCAACACAGTTAGACCATGAACATCATCAGCACAGCTCCCCATGAATTCAAAATGTGCCTGCGCCGAGACCACTGGCTACATAAAATGGATTTTGAGGGGGAAAGTGTCATTTAAACCACTTCATGGATGAAATGTGAAGCACCTGATGCATCTGAAGGAGGCTGTACTTCTGATAGAGAAGAACGATCCTCACTTCAAAATGAATGGCTGTCTGGAAATTACACCGTTCAGGATCCCAAGACCAAGTGTAACAGTGGATCAAATAGAAGATGGTCTCCTTGAACCTACTGTGAATATCTCTGTTGTTACGTTATATTGTTTTATTGCTATTTTATCATATTTAACTCAGAAGTTTTGTCTGACTATAATCTTTTCATTCTGGGAATGATTTTGGATTTATGGAAGAATTTGAAAATACATAAGAGAAAATTGCTTTTTGAATTCTGTTTATTTATTTCCTTCAAAGCTCGGACATCTGAGCAATAGACTCAGATTACAGAAAAAATGCATTTTACTATTCTAATAGAAACATACAAACTCAGATTGCAAAAAGTATATATGATTTCTTAAAGGGCACTTTTGCTGAAACAATATTTACTACATGCAGGTAAGTAGACTTGGATTGCTTAAACAATTCATATGTCTATTATTGTAGTAGAAATATAGGCACAGTTTGCTACAACAACCTGATGATCTAGCTACTCGCCTACTCGGGCAGAAACGTGTTTCAGGGATTTGTATGCCAGCACAGGTTAGGTGTAAAACACTACCTCTTGTTGCCATGACAACCTGATCTTCATCCCGGCAAATGGATGGCAGTGCAATGTATGCCCTGATTACCCTACAGTCCCTGCTGTGGGATGATGACAGGGTCTGCAGAAGAAGGTGTATACTGAACACCCACTGAAACCCACACAGCGGGGAGCTGCTTATTGCAAACATCTGTGCGTACTTGTTACCATTTATAGTTGAAAAACATATCTTGCCTTCAACCTAATCATCATGATTATCATTGCCCTCATTGTCATCATCATCACCATCTATTCTCCTATCATCATCATCTCTTTCCCTTTCATTGTCATCATCATCTTTATTATCGTCATCATCAATATCATGATACATCTGTGATTCAGAAAGCTATAACCGAGCCAGCGTCTTATTCCACTGTTATCTACATTGTATATACTATCTGTGCACATTCTATCAGTTGTTAATATGCTGTCGTTGTATTTGTGTTACAGAGTTACAGTCCGGCCAGGAGGGGTAGCAATGCAAGCGACAAGTCTGGACGCAGACACTACAGCGACCCAACACATGTAAGTTACTCAAGTACACTTCACCCTCCCACATCTGGAGGGCCTGCCTCCATAACTGAGTGGTAGGAGATGTTGCCACTGACTGCCCACTGTCTCGCACTACTGAGGGCCGGCCCCCATAGCTGAGTGGTCTGAGGCGTTGCCACTGACTGCCCACTGTCTCGCACTACTGAGGGCCTGCCCCCATAGCTGAGTGGTCTGAGGCGTTGCCACTGACTGCCCACTGTCTCGCACTACTGAGGGCCTGCCCCCATAGCTGAGTGGTCTGAGGCGTTGCCACTGACTGCCCACTGTCTCGCACTACTGAGGGCCTGCCCCCATAGCCGAGTGGTACGAGATGTTGCCACTGACTGCCCACTGTCTCGCACTACTGAGGGCCTGCCCCCATAGCCGAGTGGTCTGAGGTGTTGCCACTGACTGCCCACTGTCTCGCACTACTGAGGGCCTGCCCCCATAGCTGAGTGGTCTGAGGTGTTGCCACTGGCTGCCCACTGTCTCACACTACTGAGGGCCTGCCCCCATAGCTGAGTGGTCTGAGGTGTTGCCACTGACTGCCCACTGTCTCGCACTACTGAGGGCCTGCCCCCATAGCTGAGTGGTCTGAGGTGTTGCCACTGACTGCCCACTGTCTCGCACTACTGAGGGCCTGCCCCCATAGCTGAGTGGTCTGAGGTGTTGCCACTGACTGCCCACTGTCTCTTACTACTGAGGGCCGGCCCCATAGCTGAGTGGTCTGAGGTGTTGCCACTGACTGCCCACTGTCTCGCACTACTGAGGGCCGGCCCCAATAGCTGAGTGGTCTGAGGTGTTGCCACTGACTGCCCACTGTCTCGCACTACTGAGGGCCGGCCCCAATAGCTGAGTGGTCTGAGGCGTTGCCACTGACTGCCCACTGTCTCGCACTACTGTGGGCCTGCCCCCATAGCTGAGTGGTAGGAGATGTTGCCACTGACTCCCCACTGTCTCGCACTACTGAGGGCCGGCCCCCATAGCTGAGTGGTAGGAGATGTTGCCACTGACTGCCCACTGTCTCGCACTACTGAGGGCCTGCCCCCATAGCTGAGTGGTCTGAGGTGTTGCCACTGACTGCCCACTGTCTCGCACTACTGAGGGCCGGCCCCAATAGCTGAGTGGTCTGAGGCGTTGCCACTGACTGCCCACTGTCTCGCACTACTGTGGGCCTGCCCCCATAGCTGAGTGGTAGGAGATGTTGCCACTGACTGCCCACTGTCTCGCACTACTGAGGGCCGGCCCCCATAGCTGAGTGGTAGGAGATGTTGCCACTGACTGCCCACTGTCTCGCACTACTGAGGGCCTGCCCCCATAGCTGAGTGGTCTGAGGTGTTGCCACTGACTGCCCACTGTCTCGCACTACTGAGGGCCGGCCCCAATAGCTGAGTGGTCTGAGGCGTTGCCACTGACTGCCCACTGTCTCGCACTACTGTGGGCCTGCCCCCATAGCTGAGTGGTAGGAGATGTTGCCACTGACTGCCCACTGTCTCGCACTACTGAGGGCCGGCCCCCATAGCTGAGTGGTAGGAGATGTTGCCACTGACTGCCCACTGTCTCGCACTACTGAGGGCCTGCCCCCATAGCTGAGTGGTCTGAGGTGTTGCCACTGACTGCCCACTGTCTCGCACTACTGAGGGCCTGCCCCCATAGCTGAGTGGTCTGAGGTGTTGCCACTGACTGCCCACTGTCTCTTACTACTGAGGGCCGGCCCCATAGCTGAGTGGTCTGAGGTGTTGCCACTGACTGTCCACTGTCTCGCACTACTGAGGGCCTGCCCCAATAGCTGAGTGGTCTGAGGTGTTGCCACTGACTGCCCACTGTCTCGCACTACTGAGGGCCGGCCCCAATAGCTGAGTGGTCTGAGGTGTTGCCACTGACTGCCCACTGTCTCGCACTACTGAGGGCCTGCCCCCATAGCTGAGTGGTCTGAGGTGTTGCCACTGACTGCCCACTGTCTCGCACTACTGAGGGCCGGCCCCAATAGCTGAGTGGTCTGAGGTGTTGCCACTGACTGCCCACTGTCTCGCACTACTGAGGGCCTGCCCCAATAGCTGAGTGGTCTGAGGTGTTGCCACTGACTGCCCACTGTCTCTTACTACTGAGGGCCGGCCCCAATAGCTGAGTGGTCTGAGGTGTTGCCACTGACTGCCCACTGTCTCGCACTACTGAGGGCCTGCCCCCATAGCTGAGTGGTCTGATGTGTTGCCACTGACTGCCCACTGTCTCGCACTACTGAGGGCCTGCCCCAATAGCTGAGTGGTCTGAGGTGTTGCCACTGACTGCCCACTGTCTCGCACTACTGAGGGCCTGCCCCAATAGCTGAGTGGTCTGAGGTGTTGCCACTGACTGCCCACTGTCTCACACTACTGAGGGCCTGCCCCCATAGCTGAGTGGTAGGAGATGTTGCCACTGACTGCCCACTGTCTCGCACTACTGAGGGCCGGCCCCATAGCTGAGTGGTCCGTGGCATTGCCACTGACTGCCCACTGTCTCTTACCACTGAGGGCCTGACCCTATAGCTGAGTGGTCAGAGCGCTGTCACTGTCTGCCCACTGTCTCTCACCACTGAGGGCCTGCCCCCATAGCTGAGTGGTCGGAGGCATTGCCACTGACTGCACACTGTCCCTTACCACTGAGTGGTCTGAGACATTGCTACTGTCTCCTCTCTTATGTATCCTTTCGAATCTATATAAGTAGAGGTATTAAATAGAACTGGTATAGATTGGAAATATAGAACTACAGTGACCAGACTCACAGGCTTTAACTTAACGGGTTATGAAATGGCCCCTCATTAGTCAAATGAACAAAGAGTGCTGCTGTCAGATAAACAATATTAGCCAAGCCTGTTTTTATCGTAATATTTGTTTGTATATTTGTTTATAAGTGTATTTGATTTGTTATCTTGTCTCTTTTTCTGTAGCATGTACCTAGAGAGCAGCAGCGAAGTGTTGACCAAAAACGGAAAACAAGCGAACAGCTTTTCGAGCTCAAGAAACAGCCAATCAGCATACAGCAGGTAGGGGAAGAGAACAGCATTGTTTGCTAGAAGCACAGGTGTTATTGATAGCCTACTACTGAATGGATTGTCATTTTGTTTGATACAATTAGCACATCAGCACAAAGAGTCGATGGGGTGTCATCGCTTGAACTTGCTAGAAAAAAAATTAACATAGCAAAAAAGATTCAATAGTCTATTCAAAAATATTTGGCTATCGAGAACAATAAACTATTCTCTTTTTAAGTACTCAGTAGAGTTTCAGGGTCTTAATCTTGTCGCAATTAAAAAAGAACACAAAAACAACTTTCATCCCAGTACCATTTTTAAAAAGGCTCAATTAGCAATGTTTTCTGAATAAATGCTCTACTGGTTCTATATGTAGGCATACATTGATAAGTAAAGCGCTTTTGATCATTATAGGTAGAAAGGACGCTATATCAAATATCAATGATTATTATTATTATTATTATTATTACCAATAAAGCTGAAACCTTATGGAATCTAGGAATTTTTTTAACCTTTCGAAATGTAGATATCCCTTACTTTTTGTAATAAAAGGGTGACATAAATGGATATCAAAAGTATGCCAAGAATGCAGAAGCTTATTTGATTTCTTTGAATTTCTCTTCAGAGCTCGAGAGAAGTGCCCTTTTCTGGCAATCCCATTCCGTCCACCTCCAGCGCGGAGCCGCAGCCCTCGCTGGTCACCATCTACAAATCCAAACCCACGCTCGGGATCGCCATCGAGGGCGGGGCCAACACCAGGCAGCCACTCCCCAGGATCATCAACATACAGGTCAGTCATCACGTTTTAGCCCTTCTTACAACCACAATTTTGTATTTACTTATTGGAGTAATGCATAGTATTTAACAATGTCATGGAAATTATATTCAGGTGAAAAATATTTAATTATATGCTTAAAATTGACATTTAAAAAAATTACTGTCCTGAAATTACTGTGGCTGTCCTGAAGGGTGATTTTTGAAGATTTGGGTGTCCAAATGACGCCCAAATGCCCTGCTGGCTAGGACTGTATTTAGGTGAGTATGTGTGAATCATGTATGATTGCCAGGAGCAGCCTGAAAACAGTACAGCATGCTTGAGCAATTATACCTTTTGGAAATTGCTGTGATTGTGCACAACAAATTAAACGAAAGCACTGGAACATTTAGCAAAATCAATGAAAGGTTATCTAATTGTGTAGTTATTTCATAATGTATAGATATTCCTATGTTTCATATATTTATATTTTACCGTTTTGCAATTCCAGCCTGGCGGCTCCGCACATGAGTCGGGAGGGTTACGCATAGGTCATGTGATCTTAGAGGTGGACAGTCGACCAATGGCAGGCCTGGAGCACAAAGAAGCGGCGCGGTCGATCGCGGAGGCCTTCAAGAGACGGGACACCGCCCAGATGGAACTGCTCGTCACACAGCTACCGACGAAGCTAAAAGTCTGAACTGGGGTCGTCACATGACGTGAAAACTTGCAGAGTGCCCTGTTGGCACACTGTGACAAAACTACTGTAAAACCCAGTCATCTGTGAAAACTCTTGTGAGAGAGACTCTAGAGACCTCCTGATTGATGTCGGCATCTATGGTAGTTTTTAACCTATTGATGCTCACAACAGTCAAAAGCAGCCTGACAACATTTATGAAATATTTCAGGCTAAAACATAAAAAACATTTGAGGAAGATGTGTTATCAAGGCATTACATACAGCTCTTCTTCAAATATTTGGTAAAATCCTTTTTAATTCCAAAATTATAGTAAAAAGTATCAGCAATTCAGATGCCAATTTCTGGAGGAACTTCTGCATGAATGGGTTAAAATAACATTGGAATCTTACTGTTTGAAGAAGAGTTGTTGGTTTGGCTCTGATCAGCATTTCTATTTAGATATTTTTGAAAGGTTTTAATATTTGAAAAAGAAGGATGTCATCATTGTAATGGGAAGATTTTTGCCCTTAACCCTTATGCTGCTGGTGGTTAATTTGGTCAACATGAAATGATGACAAAAAGCTGAGAAATGACTGAAACCATTGCAAATGGGTACTCATCTGAAAGTACTTAGCGAGAGCTTTCCAATGAATACCAACATGACAGGTTTTCGATGATTTCTGTGATTTTTTGCTTAATTGTGCATTGGACGAAAGTAACATCAGCAGCGGATGGGCTAAGAATGGGTTTATCATTGTCAGATCCCCCTATAAAATATTGGCTGCTACCATACTTGTGAATTAAATACAGAGTAAGGCATAAAAAACTTTGTTTGGTTGGATTAACATAACTTAACTCCATTAATAGTTTGTATTATATAGTACTTTTTAGAAAGAATATCACATAGATGTCTGGCCATTTTGAGCCTGCAGATATGAATGGGACAAAGATGTGTTTGAATAAATCCTTCGTCAGAGCTATTTTTCCTCCAAGTTGTTTTCAATATGCAGTGAACCCTTGTCGTGCAATGTTAGAAAAAAATTACTAATAAATGGTCCATGCTACGGAGATCAGGTAAACTTGATCATCTGAAAACAGAATTTCACAGGTTTGATAGTCAAGGGAACCCCTTCATCATGTTTTGTAATCGAAATTGATAAAAATGACAAGTTTTATTTAGTGTTTTTTATGAATTATTGTCTTGAATTGCAAGATTTTACATAAGTCAGTCATTATAGGGTATGCAAGATTTCAGTTTATAGGTTTTATTCTGTATGCGTTTTAAACAGTGAGGTGGATCTATCTCACTGGTTTAAAGCTTTTAAACTTAAGAAAAGTGTTAATTCTTAGCCAGAAAATCAGCATTTTGAATTGTAAAGTGCCCCTTCTGTATCCACAACTGCATCATCACCATCAAATAATTTTCTGTAGTCCTTATTGAGAACTTGGTGTTTGGTAAATGTTAAATTCTCCTATATTGATTTGCACCCACTCTGAGTGACCAACACAGCCTCTCCAATATCATATTTCCAATAGTAAACTAGATGTATTGATGCTGTCAATCTACCGGTTTGTTTATCAAATTGTTTGGTTGGGCTGCATTTTGCGATGGAAAAGGAATGGCAAAGTATGCTTTGTCTAAATGAAGAGTTGGCAAAATCCTTAAATCAGGGTTTGGAAATTATTGTCAATCAATACAATGAGGATTTACAGTGTTTGTGGGATAATGGATAAGACAGTTAAATAACTGTGAGAAAGCTACTACTGTAAATTCTTGGTAATTTGGGACACTCTTTAATAATTACAATTTTTATGGGTTGAAGGTGGCCCATGTTTTATGAGAATACTGACAAAGCGATACTTGTAATACTTGTCCATACTTAGTGAAATAGCTACCAGCGATAGATCAAGAGTTTTCCATATTTCCCGATAATTATTTTGCATAATAATTATAGTGGCCCAAATCCTAGGGTGGTCTGAATTTCCGAGAATTTACGGTAGTCCATTTTTACTTAGCATCTGGGAAAATGGACATTCTTTGGCACAGAATTGCAAACATTAAAAAACCTTGTATTTAAGAAAAGTTTTTAATCGCTTTTTAAGAAACAGATTGCATAATCGTACTAATGTATTTACCTTCTATTTTTCATACAAGAATGATATCATGGGATTTGTATTTTAATGTTTTTATTGTAGTTGTTGAATTTACAGATGTAAATTGGTACAGTGGAATTGGAATAGGTGGAACACTTAGGGCCAGCACTAAGTGTTCTCTCTATGCAGGTTAATATATGTATATGTATATATATATATATATATATATATATATATATATATATATATATGTATATATATATATATATATATATATATTTATATATATATATATATATATATATATATATATATATATATATATATATATATATATATATATTAAGAAAATGGGTTTTGTTGGTTATCTGAAAGTTTTACATCTTATGGAAGTGTTTAACTTCTTTAGGTGTTCATAGTGACAGGTTTTCCCTTTAGGGGTGTTTTTGAGGTATTAAGGCGACTGGTACACCTTTTAGAGGTGTTTAGCTTAACCGATGTTCAAGGTAATTAGTACACATGGAGGTGTTTAACCTCCTTAGGTGTTCAATGTTACAGGTATACCTAATGAATGTGTACAACTTCCAAGTGTTTAAGGTGGCAAGTGTTCAATTGCTACAGATTTCCAAGATGTTTGGTACATATGAAGATTTTGAACTTCTAAAGGTGTTTAAGATGACTGTTTCACATTATTATGAGTGTTTAACTTGAGAGCTGATCAAGGTGACTGGTGCACCTTATGGATGTGTTAAATTACCATGTGTTCAAATTGACTGGAACACATTACGAATCTGTTAAACATCCAAAGATGTTCAAGTTGACAGGTACTCATTATGAAGGTGTTAAACATTTCAAGATGTTCATGTTGACTGGTACACACTTTTAAGGTGTGCCAAGTACATTGTATTAAGGTGTTCAACTTCAACAGGTGTTGAGGGTGACAGGCATACCTTATGGAAGTGTTAAACCTTTGCAGGTGTTCGAGTGACATGAACACCTCGTGAAAGTGTTCACTGACAGTTGTTTATGATGACGGTACACCTTTTGGAAGTGTTTAACCTCTGCAAGTGTTGAAGGTGACAGGCACACCTTATGGAAGTGTTCAACTTCTACAGGTGTTTAGGATGACCGGTTCAACTTTTGGAAGTGTTCAACTTAAGCATGTGTTGAAGGTGACAGGCACACCTTATCGAAGTAATCAACCTCTGCAGGTGTTCAGGGGAACATGTAAACCGTTTGGAAGTGTTCAACCTCTGCAGATGTTCAGGGGGACATTTAAACCTTATGGAAGTGTTCTACTTCTACACATGTTCGAGGTGACATGTAAACCTTATGGAAGTGTTCTACTTCTACACGTGTTCGAGGTGACATGTAAACCTTATGGAAGTGTTCTACTTCTACACGTGTTCGAGGTGACATGTACACCTTATGGAAGTGTTCTACTTCTACACATGTTTGAGGTGACATGTACACTTTATGGAAGTGTTCAATCTCTGCAGATGTTCAGGGTAACATTTACACCTTGTGGAAATGTTCTACTTCTACACGTGTTCGAGGTGTCATGTACACCTTATGGAAGTGTTCTACTTCTACACGTGTTCGAGGTGACATGTACACCTTATGGAAGTGTTCAATCTCTGCAGCTGTTTAGGTTGACAGGCCCATTGTAGTAAAGTTCATTGTAGGTCTTTGGTCATGGTATGGGGCTTGATAATAAAGAATCTATTATTATGTCAGAGATATATCTAAAATAGAAAGTGATGCCTATCCAGAATAATCACATTCATCTTACCAATTTATACTTGTATCGGCCCCAAAAGCCTGATATTTGGGAAATATCTTCTTAATATATTTTTTTGTAAAACTTAAATGATTTTCAAAATTTGTTATTTCATTAAGAACATCAAATGATAATTTGGAAAACACTTGCATTGTATGACATATGAGGGTTTCATTGCAATATTCTACACTGACTTGCAAGAACATTTTTACAATTTTAGTGTGAGGAATATTATTGGTGGTACAATAGACAGTATTGTCATTTTAGGCTGTAGGTTATAGTATTTTTTCTAGCTATGTGGAGGATTAATGTCTTTATTTCAACTAAATATGAAATTTATATGTTTTAACCCATTCATACCAGTAGTATATAAAAAGAATATTTCAATCATTATATATCTCTGCAATATAGGCATCTTTTGGAAAATACTTGAAAGGGAATATCAATTGTAACAAAACCCACAACATTCATTCAAATAATTGTAAGAACTTAAGCCTAGGGATCAAGTTAGTGCAAGGGATCATAAATCTAGACCACACTTTTCAGAGAGTTAAATTATATCCTAGATCCAGACAACACGTTTCAAGGGGGTTAGAATATCCTAGATCCAGACAACAATTTTTAAGGGGTTATAATATCCTAGATCCTTACAAACACTTTTCAAGGGGTAAAGAATATCCTAGATCCTGACAACACTTATCAAGGGGTTAAAATATCCTAGATCCTGACAACACTTATCAAGGGGTTAAAATATCCTAGATCCTGACAACACTTTTCAAGGGGTTAAAATATCTTAGATCTTAGCAATATTTCAAAGTGAAATGTAAGCATGAATGGGTTAAATGTATCCATAATTAGTGGAATGCGTCCATTTCTTTATTCCAGCCAAAACTATTCCATCCTTGAATCTTATCCTGCCAATTTCTATGTACCTTCAGAGAGTGTATATTAACTATTCAAGTATGAGATGAAAATTGTACTAAATATGGTTGTATAGTAGGACTTATTTTGTCCCGAATGGAGATGCTATTTATGTAAAACAATACTCCCCTGTATATACACCTGGCGATAAATTTTACATTTTAGTGATGTAGTCCCAGAGAATGTCTGTACAGAATGATATGTAATAAAACACATTTTATTGGTGTTTAAACTATATGTTGTCTTTTTTTATTCCAATAAATGGAAAGGTTGTCTTCATTGCTAAGAGTCCCCCTCCTACAAATAGCATTTTGTAACTCTTAAATAGTAGTATAGTATAGTATGTTTATTGACTGAACAAAACATGAAACTAAACTTAAAAGTTAGAAGGAATAAAAGGAAGATAACTCCTGAGAAGTAGTATTACTATCAGACAGACACAAATTGTTAATATTGAATAAATTATATACACACAAACGGCTGCACACAAATATGGAGCACTATTACACGCGTTGCTATGCGAAGAAATTACATGCTGTGTCTAAATAGGTATAGGAGAGATGATGCTCCATTAGACAAAGCAAAATACTTCACACATAATATACTTCAATCTAAGGATAATACGGGAGATATATCCCTTGTAAAAGTATGCAGGGTAATTTACGGTAACCTAGTGTAATGAAGATCTTCCCATTAGAGCATTTAATGCCTAGATGAGATATCCCACAGTTGCATCATAGTCTCTAGGGCGATACCATTTGGGTGTTTACCCAATAGTGAGAGATAAAGTTCCTGAGGCTGGCTCAATAAAAGCCGTATTTCTGGGTCATCCAGGTCACTATTCTCTTTTGTACATATTAGTACTATTGTCCTGATATAGGGGGCACTGCATTACAATGTGTGATACATCCTCCTCTATTCCGAGGTCACACATCTCGCAGATTCTGGAGGCTATGGATACTCGCTTCATCCTGTGGTCAGTAGCCTTCAAGAGGCTCGTATCACACAGATTAGCCATAGTTTCACATCGATTAATTGCTCTGGGATTTATGTTAGAGATGAACCACCAAGTTAGATAGTAGGGTTTGCCGAAAATTTGGAAAAGGAGTTTTTCTTTCTGTAACTGTGCAGGGATATGAGGTGCAGTATATAGATACTTAGCAGCAGGACTTCAAATTTTGTTTATCATCCCTCTTTCTGCCATATTATGACTAAATCGTGACCAGCCAGTTAATTGCTCATCTGCTTCTGAATTTGGACTGAAAGTGTCAAACGTGATTCACCACATAGTGCAATTATTAAAAAGCATGCGAAGTTTAAAGTGTTATACCCAACAGTAACAACAACTTTCAGCTAAACTGTTCTCAAAATGTTGCCTTAATTATATTTCATTGCTGCCCATTTGCTCAAACAAAGGTAATATCAGTAAATCACAATTTGCCCCAGTTTTGGTATCAGAACATAACGTTTACTGGGCATTCTTCCAGTTCATCCTCCATATTATTTAACAAAATATGACGTCTACTCAGGTATTTAACAATATATATATATATATATGTATATATATATATATATGTATATATATATATATATATATATATATATATATATATATATATATATATATATATATATATATATATATAAATATATACTAGTATATATATATATGTATATATATATACATATATATATGTATATGTATATATATATCTATATCTATATATATATCTATATCTATATATATTTATATATATATATATACATACACACACACACACACATATATATATATATATATATGTGTGTGTGTGTGTGTGTGTGTGTTAAATGAAATGAAGATGACTCCTTGTCGTGACTCATTTACTGTATACGTGTTAATATTGCAGCAGTTTAATATGCTCTATAGTGAAGGGCTGGACACGACAGGGGTTTCTGAATCTGGCATCAGCGTGAGGTCACGAGGGAACAAGGACCAGTCAGGGCTCTCGTATC
>OZ012695.1:12844347-12856847 GCA_963942565.1 Maea johnstoni
CTCTCTCTCTCTCTCTCTCTGTCCAATGCTAAACTCCGCCTATAAACATTGGTGTCATGTTGTACTTGTCTTAATACCATGGCAAGGAGTTCCCCTTCATCACAGGTCCCCGCATTGGTGGACTCCCAAAACGAATCAAGTCACACTTGCAGAAATAATTCAACATGCATTCTTCTATACCTGGCCGAATGATATCCACAAATGCAGGTTGAATTGCTTGGTTGAATAGTCAAGTTGAATTCTTTTTGCATGTAAGTTGAATATTTTCAATCAGGTTGAATGTTTTTTCATAAGTTGAATTTTTGGTCATATGGCATTCCATACATTGGGCACCTCAATGAATTGATTATATTTTGGTAACCATACAACATGTATTCTCTTGAAAATGTCTGAACCCATCAATTGTATTTCCAGTAAACATCGATAAGCAGGACCCTAAAGGGCATGTTTTTATCGTTCCTACATTAAGTGATTATCCATGTTTGAAGAATCAGTCCAAATGATGCTAATTTATGTCTGTCCACATAACATTATATTTGTTAGTTAAACAAGCAATATGTATCTCACAATACAATAGTATATATATTTCCTAGCAATTGAACAGTTAAGGTCTAGCCTACCATTTGTTGTACAATACGCGTTTTCTGTGCATTTTGACCGTGTATTTGTGTTGTCTAGAGTGACAATTTGTTTACGCTGGCAGCGGTGAGAGACAGTGAGCAATCAGTGACAATGTTTTATCTAAAACATGTACATGTTAAACTTCGACATGTAAAAGGGTCAAAAGAGATATTGTAGGTAAACACAATAATTCAGTTTGGCAGCCTAAACTGCGTTGGCTATAAAGAGGATAAGCAAAAAAATACAAAGAAATGTTAAACAAACTAGAAATATATATGGAAAATACAAAAGAATCTTCAGCAATTCATAAAAGAAACAACGCACATAAAAGAGAGAATCAAAAGTTCCATAGTATATCTATTAACTTTTAAAATGTTAACCCATTCACACTCAGAGATCCCTAGAAAGTATCGTCTGCTACTCTCATACTTTTCAAATAAACTTGGGGATACAGCAACAGTTTACAAACTATTTGAGGGAGAGTTGTTGTTTGATTTCTCTTTAACATTTCTCCTTCAATTATTTTCCAAAAAATGCTTTTGTTAGAATAATATTTCCAAATTTGTCAGGCCTGTCTTGGCCGCTCTGAGTGTTAATGGGTTAAACTATGCCAGCCAATAGCAAGTTGCACTCCCGCAGTGTGCTGTTCACAGCACAGGATTTGTACTGTGCATGGCAACATTGAATCTTTATTTGAAGTTACCACAAAAAAACACAAAGGGCTAGAGAACTAGCGGAGACTTCGCTTTGACTCATGGCAATCATGGAGACTACATTCGTGGGCATTAGTTCCATTTTCTGGCGCCAGGCTATTTAGTATCAGTGGTGCTGTCATAACTTTCTGGCTTATTTTTGAATAACACTAAATGATACCAGTTGTAAATGACCACAACCATATTAATCTTTTAAGTTAAGGATAACTTATTACTTCATTTGTTCTAAATACTAGTATTCACCATTTTTGATAATGGTCTCAATATTCTTTTTGAATGGATAGAATCTTACTATGAGCAGCAGCTAAACCATACTTAAATAGCATGAATGAACACTGAATAAGCATCTCACACTTAAAGCCCATCTTTAAGTATGAGAAATACAGGAAATGGTAACACATGCTGAGGATAAGCAAGCTGCAGCCCCTTAAAATTAAACGTAATCAGTATAACTTGATACACCCTAATATGCAAATACATTCAAATGATGACAATTCAACAAAGATATTCTACTTTAAGATTCATGAGAACACCCATTGAAGGTGTGACCATATGGAATAAAATCGTCGTATGATTAAAACCATCCCTGTAGCCGTGGTCATGTTTTAATGTATGTTTATGTATTGACTATGGCTCTCGCCATAAAGGGCGTACAGACAAGATACATCGAGATAAAAAAAACTCAGTGTACAAAGTCATAGTACTATTGAACAGAGAATGCAAATAGGGAAAGAGAACATGAGCTATAAAGCGAAAAAGAATATCTCTGTTTATAGGGTTGATATAAACACGAAAGTTACAATTAATATGATGATTGAAAACAAAAAGACGTAAGCATTGGTATAGACGTTTTAAGGTTTAGAACTTCGAAAGCAAAAAGTAATTTGGATTGTCCGAATGAAGACTGGGCAATTGTTTTACTCTTGCCTTAATCTCCGTGCGTTATGTTTAGTTCTGTATCCTTGCATTTTTCTGTTGAATATCTCTAATTATGTGTTAAATGTTTTTTTTTGTAAACATGCTGTATTCCGTATGATTTTGCGTGTGACGCGTGGTCAATAAACATGCAATACAATAAAGCGCTCTTGAACATTATAGGTAGAAAAGGGCGCTAAATCAAATATCAATTACTAGTATTACTATCAATTACTAATACCCAACTACCAATGCCACCAATGGCCGGCAATCTGTGACGTAGGAGTGCTGTCCAGGTGGAGAACTGCCTTTGTGAGTCCAATTGCTGACCATTGCTTGCCTTGGCGGTAAGGGAGGACCAGCTATCATTCGCACAATTACAATTGTCTAGTTAGTTTGGTCTTGAATCATCAACAGTTGCAAACGGCCACGAGAGGTTCCAATCATAAGAATATTTCTTTCTCTTTGTAGTTCTGTTATCATTCGCATGCATTACAAATGGCTATATATATATATATATATATATATATATATATATATATATATATATATATATATATATATATATATATATATATATATATATATATATATATATATATATATATAATTATATCTATTTCTAGGGTTACTTCTCCTGTACTCTCCTCCCGCTTTGTGAAGGCCTACAAGTTGATGTCGCACAAGCAACAACTGTCATGGAACAGCAAGGTGGCGTCTCAGTGCTTCGCTGTCGTAGCGAGTATCCTCAACCTCTACGGCTTAGCAGGGAAAGAAGTCAACGAGGACTACATCTGGGGAAACTCGCCCGTTACAGAGATCTTGTGTGGAACAACATGTGGATACCTTTTGGCGGATACCATTCTCTTCACTGTAATACAGCCTGATGTGCTATATGACAAGTTGTTTTTGGTGCACCACGTGATTACGTTCGCTGCGGCCTATGGCATTGAAACTAGCCGCGCATGCGCGTTCATATTCTTCACCAGAACTCTAAGTGAATTGTCGAACATTCCACTGAACATGGTGTGGTTCCTGAAGTTCACCCTCGGGAAATCCTCCGCCATGTACGTTGCCAATGGGGTCGTCTTCACCATCACCTTTGCTTTGTGTCGTATCGTGATCTTGCCATACTACTACCTGAGAATCATCCCGGCTCTATGGAATGCATCTCCACAGCCGCCGGCCTATTGTCTATTCTGTATCCCTGCTGGAGTTCTCTTTGACATCATCAACTTATACTGGTTCTTCCTAATCGTGAAAGGACTGAAAAAAGTCATGATCTAGTAACACGGGTAGGAAGTGAGATCTGTAAGAAAATATTGCCGATTTCTTTTACATGCCTTAGCAAATCATTTGTGTGCATGTTTATTGTGAGTGCTAAGAGCTATATCGGATATTTGTCTTGGGGTTTTGTTACTTTTTCTATGCACTTTATAATGTTCTTTCATATTACTTTCTTATGCTATATCTATTTGTGTATAGGAAAAACATTTTAACTCCTGCACTAAATGCATAGGTAGAATGGGCATTTCATGAGACCACACGCCTGATTACCACCCAGGCACCTGTGCACTGATAAGACCACACTCTCATGACGTCACAGGTAACGGGAACTTTTCTACACATATGGATACCTAATTATTCCAGCACTCTGCCTGGCATGCCCGGGTAACTGCACGGCCAGTAGCTGACAGACGACCGGTCAACTGGTACAGGAATTACATATCTTTACTGTAAGAAGTGAAACATTTTTGTTTAATCTGACTTTGAATATATCATCTGTCATTATAACTAAAACAGCTCACTCAAAATTGGTTACCCAGCAACAAATCTAATGTGTCGATGTAAACATTGTTGATATTTCTAATGCATTAAATGAGAGAGACAAGATACCAAAATATTCTCACACAAAACAGTTTGTTTTCATTTTATTTCAACTTCGAATTTCAGGAGTTCATTAGTTTTATAATTCAGAGCAATAAATGGAAAATCTGGTAATGTTTGATGTAATTGTTTTTATCAAAATTTGAACTTCACAAGCGTTCACAGAACTTCTTTTTTCTTTCATTTTTGAAACCTTTATGTGTATTCATTTGTATTCGGATACATTTCTGGTATGACCACTACACTGCATAAGCACACTGTATACTAATCACTTGAATTATAATTTGTATAATATTTCACTTTAATATCTAACCATCCCTCTTTATCAGAAACTGTATCCTTGACTATTAATATATAGTTATTAAAGTAACGATGATAACCAACAAGCAGAGTTCTAATTTAAATTTTGTCTTGCCATTGAAGTAATTGCTCCCAGACCCTTTAGCTCACGAAACCTTTTTGCCATTCCTTTACTCCTGTGACCTAGCCTACAATCATGGGAACCTAAACTATTTCAATTTCCTCAATTCCCACCATAGTATTCAGGCGATATATTGCTAAGAAAATAAAATAAATTCTATTTCATGAATGTCTCATAATGTACAGGCTCAGGCATAGGTTATTTGCAGGCTTTGATTTTCCCTTGTCATATGACCCACAATACATGGTCTGATCACTTATTAAGGCTTTCAATGAATTTTCCATGAATTTTCCTGCGTGCATTCAGCCTTAGACCACACGGCCGTCAGAACAAACTGAGGGCTGGCGCTTTCTTTCAAAGTCAAACACATACCATGGATATCCCTGACATATTTATGTTGTATATTAATCTACAAAAATACGTACAAATACTAAAGGAAATGAAGATGATTGCTGTTGCCCTGAGATTTAAATATATTGTAAAAGAAATAGATTCCAAAATTGCACAACAGCACACAATTTCTATCCTGAGTTACCATAACAGTACAGCACTATTATTGATTGTTAATGCTGATGTCATACAACTTCACCAGGCTACATGTCCTTAGAAGGTAAACGCTGTGAGCCTGCGCACCTCTTATTTAAAGGATAAAACTTTGAAATTTGAATGTAAAGTAGTTAAGGGGATTGGGGCTATATAAGAAACATTGGAAGACACAGGAGAGTTGAAAATGTCTACACAAACCCTAAGTAAGATTTAAGGTATATCAGAAACCTAGGATAACTCGTTCAATATAAAACTTGAATATCAATGAAAATATATAAAAGTGACAAGTCTCTGTTGCTAGGATGCTCCATGTGTACAGTAATCTTATTTTATATCAATAGGGAAGGTGTTGATATGACGTCATATTTGTGATTAGAATTAAATTGCAATAATCAGCGAGACCCCATAATCAACAAACTATTTGTCAGCGTTTTTTGTATTACCCTATATTTGGAATCTGGAATTTAGATTTGTTATCACTTTTTCTGCATATTGAGGCTATTAGTCCTGAGGAAACCGGAGTACCCGGCGAAAACCACCGCCTAACTCCCTATAAGTCCCAGCCAGAAACACGCAGTGGATGACGCGACAGACTGATACAAGAAGCAATATAATTATTGCTGGGTAAAAACAGAGACAACAATAAGGGATAAGGGGATATCAAATTCAGGAATTAGAAATACGAAGAGTCGGAAGAGAAGAACTACACTTGAAAGCTGACCATGGTGCATAGCATTTATTAAATGAGAAAAAAACTATTGAGGAGTTAAATATCTGCCCATAACCATAATGGGCCTGGAAAGTTTAACTGTACATGGGTGCCCTCCAAGTAGGTGATGTGTCCTATGTGCAATGTAAGAATGCATTTTCTACCATTAGGGCATTGAGCAGTCAGGTATCAAAGTTGTAATTTCATTCTTCACAGTTCAAAAGGAAAGCATTGTTACTGCTTGTCGTTTGTGTACTCTTTGTGACAGCTTATGGCCAAGTTCTCCATCAACATCAATCCATCTGTAGCGGCTGCTTTTACTTTTATAATCGTCCTTGCTTCGAGTTCTGACAGAAACGAGACACACAATGCACATGCCATCGTTGGCACGCACGGGTTTCCCACAATGTTCCAACGCCAAGAGACCCTCCATCTTGAAAGGCACCTCTGCACTGCCAAGTGCATCAATGAACAGTGACTTGATGACGTGATTAAATTTCTCTTCGTGCGGAGCGTACCCCACACATGGTACATGTGGCGCCCCCTGGTAGCATACCAACACCTGTGTATAATCTCCACTGAGGTGCTGGTTCACAATGAGTAGTTTTATACAGATAGACGAGTGAGGTTTCGGGGATGGGAGTACAGGAGGACACCTGTCCAATGGCTGTTGATTTTGGTAGGCGAATGAAAGGTTAATCACGGGAACCACATCTCTGACTCTAAGAATAAGTTCCTTGTGCAATTTCTTCCCCGCCGCCTGGACGTCTTGGTAAGTCCACCACCTGCCCCCGTGTCCAGAATTCCCACACGACCACTGGTCAGTGGTGGTCAGTCTGGCAGTGAAGGAGAATCGGAACCATTCGCCTCTTTTTAACACCTCCACGGCAATCAGTGTCTCTGGGGTGCATTCCATCCTGGTCTGGGTTCTGACCTCTCGTACCACTGCCTCCTGGAGGGTCTCGCCGGGTTCTACTCGCCCCGAGGGCACGTACCACTTGCCCCTCGAGGCCTGGGACGTGGACTGGGTCAGCAGGACGTCTCCTCTGTCGCTGATGATCACTGCAGAGATGAGGTAGCACACTGTCTTGCCGGCTATTGGACGGAATTCTAGGACACTGTTACCAGTCTTGAAGTCTGGCGCAACATCTCCAGGAATCTCTCCAGATAACAACGCATCGATCTCCTCCTCGACTGTTGCCATGGCAACTGAAAATCAAGCAAATATATGTTAATGAAAGGTATGTTTAGTATGTTTAAAACATATGATTCATATTATGCTAATACATAATTAGATATAAAACACACATCCCAACACTGGCAGTAGCATCAACTCCAAGGAACCCAACATCAAACGTACAGAAGAGTATCATACATTTAGTATCATGCACATCATATAGATGGCGTTACCTAGCATAACCTGCCTTTTCAATCGGAGTTTTTTGTATTCTAGTCGGTTTGAATAAAACGGAATTAAACATATTAGTCCAGTCCTGGGCTACGCTCTATAACCATCTCGGATATACATGTAGTCGATATTGATAGGGGCGTATCTATACGTCCAGGTTTTGCTAAAAAGTGTACCTTAATGATGAGCACAGGACGTCCCCGTAAATGAATAGATCCTATAATAATCCAATGGTCCTGATACGGATATAAAAACACTAAGCAATACAAAAATGGAATTTTCTTCTTCCATGTTGTTGTGTTATGTTAGGTTAAAATGAAACATTACTCATGCGCCCCTCATATAGGAAACGATACCACGTGTAAAGTAAGAATTAGTAAACATTTCTTAACAAGCGAGATATCTAGGTGTGTACTTGCTTAAATTCTTTATATGTGAGTATATTGAATATCTTTACACGATAGTACTCTCGTCTAACGTTATAACTTTTGGTTATAAAAGACTACTTTTGGTAACTCTATCTACTACTACTACTACATACACCGCCATAGTCTCCATAGAATATGGAAGTTTCCAGCTTCCTTTTTTATATTCCTTTGTATTCATTCATATTTCAGATTGTGTACGTAAGGTCTTGTAGAAGTGATTTACAGCGAATAAACATACTACTACTACTACTACTGCTGCTGCTGCTGCTGCTGCTGCTGCTGCTGCTGCTACTACTACTACTACTACTACTACTACTACTACTACTACTACTACTACTACTACTACTACTACTACAACGTACACCACTACAGTCCCCTACATAGCTTCCTACAGCCTAGTCTAGAATTCTAGGCTGTCATGTGTATTTTTCCTGTCATGTTTGCCAGACACCAAACAGTCTTGGTGGCCATACGCACAGTGGCCAATTTAGTTTATCTCACCAGGGGGACAGAGGACCCAATTTGAGTCTACCTACAGCCTTATCTAAGCGATGTGGGCCCACCAATAACCACAACATACTGATTTACACTCGCAAGCTATTCATTGTTGATAGCAAACATGGAAAGGGTTAATCGTTACATTATGTTTTCCGTCCAAACAATTGGGTTTCATATTATGGGCGAGTTCCGTCAGAGATATAATGCATATCTAGTTCGTGCAGTGAGCTATCATGGTTGGCATTAACCCCTGATAGTATTGGGGACCAGGGCACATATGTCTAAGCATGTATACATCTACTACTAGTATCTTGAATTAAAGGGGAACTAAAGGCTCACATACATATTAGCTTATATGAAAGTAATACACTTCAAGAATAGGATGCTGTCCTCCTTTTTCTCTTAGTGAGCCCATGAGGGGAGAATTTTGAGTTTTGCTACCAGCTTCAGCCAGCCCCTAGCAGCCCCTGGTAGCAGCCATGTTGCTCTACTGCTATCAGCTGCGACCTAAATGGGTGGCAGCCCACTTGCTGTGCCCTAGCTCTGGGCAGCGCATCATAGACTGTAGTGCTCTACACACCAAGTCTCTTCGAAAGTTGCATAAAAACTTGTATTAGTATCAAACAGGTAAATGGTAAAATCATGAGCAGCAATTGGTTGTACAAAAAGACAGGGTGGTAGAGTTATTTTTCATATATTTCCTGTTGGTAAATTCAGACAAAAACAGTGGCTAGCATCACTGAAACTAGTAAATCCACCTGTCTTGAAGTATGCAGTTCTATGTTCAGACCACTTCCCTGATGCATATTATGTAAGAAATCACAAACCACAGTCAGGATTACTTATAAAAGGGGAACTTGGGGGACAGCAAATCATAAGGTTATTTGAAAATTCATGAACATAGCTCAACATCTGCAAATCAATTGTATACCTGTGAGACTATGAAGGAAGGGTTGAATAAAAACAATACTTGTATATACATCAATCATCCAGATTTTCAGTATTTGATTTTACTTGAAGCTAGCTGTTCTACAAAAACTGTTTTCTTTCATGTAACCTACACAGATACTAAAGGAAATGATTGCTGTCCCAAGTACTGATAGCTATTTCCTGCGTTGATTAACTTCTGTCTCCTGGGATCTAGATGTGTAATGCCAGTTATGCCACAAGGTTATAATAAACCCTTTGTTTATCCTTTTCCTTTAAGGAGTTGTTACTTCCTTTTGTTGAATGGCACAGCACCATCCTGTTGAGTATTCCTGACTGCATTTTTGATTTCTGGTATAAAAAAAAATCAGCCAAGTGGTCTGAACATAAAATTACATACATGCTTCAGGACAGAAATTCAGTGATGCTAGCCACTGTTTTTGTCTGAATTTACCAACAGGAAATATGTGAAAAATAACTCTACCACCCTGTCTTTTTGTACAACCAATTGCTGCTCATGATTTTACCATTTACCTGTTTGATACTCATACAAGTTTTTATGCAACTTTCTCGAAGAGACTTGGTGTGTAGAGCACTACAGTCTATGATGCGCTGCCCAGAGCTAGGGCACAGCAAGTGGGCTGCCACCCATTTAGGTCGCAGCTGATAGCAGTAGAGCAACATGGCTACTACCAGGGGCTGCTAGGGGCTGGCTGAAGCTGGTAGCAAAACTCAAAATTCTCCCCTCATGGGCTCACTAAGAGAAAAAGGAGGACAGCATCCTATTCTTGAAGTGTATTACTTTCATATAAGCTAATATGTATGTGAGCCTTTAGTTCCCCTTTAAGATATCATCTAAGCTAGTATCGACCGTTATGCGTAGTACCGGTATACCAGAAAGTTATACCGATTGAAGCACTGTTTGTTATACTACATAAGTACATGTTTACGTAAGTTTCCTGTATTACCATTCTCCGTCACAGGTTAATTAGTTGGGTACTAGAAGCAGTGAAGATAAGTTGTTTTACTACGACACATATACTGTGCTATCTGTAATCACACGCCATTCCTAGCTGCTGTAGTGTTGACCATCGCCGCAGTTAGTAACAGGGAGCTGAAGTTAAACATGTCCCTACTAGTACTAGTACTATCGCCTTAGATGAAAGCCACCGCGTACTGTTCCTGGCTGCACTGTGCAGTATTAAATTACTTAGCAGGTAGAAACAATGAGTGTCGGCTTTTCCACTACCACACCTTTTTTAAGTCATGCATATACTATCACGCCGGAATTGAGCCTAGCTGCAGTGTTCATTGACCATCAGCCCCCTGACTATCACGGGTAGATTTAGACATGTACGTACCTTCTCTTCCTAGGCTACTGATGTCCCGCTCAGACTGGGCAAAGTCTCGTTGTAGATTCCCAACCCAATACCGTCCTCTATTATGTGGTTAACAGAACTTCGGCGTACCACAAAAGCCTTCTCAAAACACAGCAAGTATCCTGCTTTCTATGGAGCGAATATTCCTGAAAGAATATCTCTAGAACTTAGAAGAACCGTTCTCTGTTGGTAGCCGCTGGACGGGAAGATCGCGTGACCTGGCCGCTTAAAGGTCTATATACCTACTACAAAGCTGAACGTCACACACCGTGTCCCTGCTGCGGTCTTTAAATAAACCCGGTACTCGCCAAACAATTAGCGGTCGGTGTACAAAGCTCAAGGCTACTATCCACACAGATATGTATGTATATGTGTGTATGTAGGTGTACAGGTACAACTGGTCGCTGTCAACCGCAGCTGCTGCTACTGAGTGAAACAAACAAAGCGTGGACACTGCCTTTCATCCCAAGAGTAATTAGAATGCATTATTATTATTATTATTATTATTATTATTTATTTATTATTATTTTTATAATTATTATTATTATTTTTATTATTATTATTGATTTGGTGGTCTATGTCTGACATGGATCACACTTGTATGTATTTCTGTGAAACCATGGCCCGGATAGTCTGTCACGCTAGTCTTTTGAAAATAGATGACCTTAGACTAAAGGGCCAGCCTAGAATAGCGAGATTATGTTCATATTGTGACCACTCAACCCTCGAAAACGCTGAGCATGTAATAATGCAATGTCCTAACCTGCACAGAGAAAGAGCTATGATGTTCACAGAAATAGATCAAGTAGCAACAACTGCTGATTGTATAATCTTTGAAGCGGGGGATGATATCCTCCCAGTCCTGTTAGGGAAAGCGATAGAGAACCTGCCTGAAGCGCTGATGCTACAGGTATGGAAGATTGCCGGTAGAAACATTCATAATATGTACAAAAAAGTAATAAGACGCAATGACGGAATAGGGTAGTGCAACTCTTGTTGCCCGCCGGACATAGGTTTTATTTCGACCCCTGCCTAAAGTCAGATGGAAACCCCACTGGTGTACTTGCTTATGTCTGTGGTGATGTCAGACGTCCTGACAAATATATCTCTCTTAATATGATGTTTATTTTTCTTTAAGCTAACACTATGTTATTTTGCAAACCAGTTGAATCGCCGGATTCCATGTTCTAATAATGTTTCTAATGTTTGTATTGTTGGATTTTGTTTTACACATATATGTATTTTGTAGTTTTACCTACAGCCAATAAAATATATATATATATATATATTATTATTATTATTATTATTATTATTATTATTATTATTATTATCATTGTTATTATTATTATTATAATTATTATTATTATTATCATTATTATTATTATTATCATTATTATTATTATTATTATTATTATTATTATTATTATTATTATTATTATTATTATCGTTATATTATCATTATTGTTATTTTTATTATTATTATTATTATTATTATTATTATTATTATTATTATTATTAATAATATTAACCATCGGCTGGGTTTTCATAAAAAAAATCTTCAATAATTGGGTTTATTTCATATATGGAGGCGAACATCTTCTCTCGTTTTACTTCGGACATTGCATTAGTATATGCCTTACATCTTCGATAGCGTAAAAATCACAGTTTTCACTCGGCCCGCAAACACTTATGATAGTGGAGGAAATCCGGTGGAAAACCGCACAAAGTGACCTTTAAGTTCCTAATGTGTGATCCAGCTGGAACCAGAGTGATAGGTACGTACGGAACTTTAATGATAATAACAATAATAATAATAATGATAATACTAATACTACTACTACTACTAATAATACTAATAATAATAATAATAATAATAATAATAATAATAATAATAATAATGATTATTATAATAATAATAATAATAATAATAATAATAATAATAATAATAATAATAATAATAATAGT
This sequence comes from Maea johnstoni, assembly GCA_963942565.1. Lineage (NCBI taxonomy): Eukaryota > Metazoa > Annelida > Polychaeta > Spionida > Magelonidae > Maea > Maea johnstoni. The sequence continues at coordinate 12,856,765 of OZ012695.1, forward strand.
ATAATCTTTATTAGAAGTCTCACTCAGTATGGATAAACATATTATAGACAGGTAAAAACCTGCATGTTCAATATACTGACCAC
>OZ012695.1:12861847-12909666 GCA_963942565.1 Maea johnstoni
AAAAGGTTTGGTGACAGAGCATTCTGTGCCTATGCACGCCTTTGGAATGAGCTCCCTGACAACATCAAGGCTGCTGATAGTGTGCAAAACTTCAAGAAACAGCTGAAAACATTGCTATTTCGATAGAAGTTTAATTGACTATATGGACCATGACAACTGTCCAATGACTCAAAAGCGCTTTTGAACATTATAGGTGGAAAGGGCGCTATATCAAATATCAATTATTATTAATATTATTATTTATTTTGTGCCCTGAGCCCAATTCGTGCAGTCGGGCCCTGGGCAAAGGTGCTGGGCAAGCCACTGACTCGTGGCGGAGGTGTGAGATGGCGAGCGAGCAGGCCGGGTGTAATGTGACAAATTCCTCATTCCCTTATTAGGTGACAACGCATTTAAAGAATGCGCCTCCTACTGGGGCAATGTTTAATGTGGCCTTCTATGTAGGGCACTACCGTGCCATTGGAAGGTAACATGCGTTCACCTGAAATGAAGTCAAATGTACACCATTTAATTATTTTTGTTGTTGTTAGTTATGCTGTTCATTGCTTTTAACAGTTGATGTCAGACTGGCGAAAGACAGTGAGCAGTCAGTGGCAATGCCTTAGACACTTGTGAGGATTAGAATTGGCATTTTGTATATCTTTAGTTTTCTAGCATTCAAGGCTAGATGGTGACTATTGGTCAACCAATTCACAATTGACAGGTAAGCAAGGTCTAATATATCTGTAAATACTTTGATAAGGCAACTTCTTGAGAAATATTTGCTGAAAGTTGTCCCGGTAGGTCTCAAGAATCCCTCTTCAAATAGTTTTCAATTCTTACTCTCTTTGTTGAGTTTTTTTCAAAGAGCATGTGTGCACACGTGATGCAAATGGGTCAGCTTTGAAGGAAATAAACCTAACCAGGGAAAACAGAGGGTGCCTCTCCCATAGCTTACTGGAACTCATTGCCAGGGACTGCTCTGGAATATTTACATCCCCTGAACTTATGTTTGCTGGTCAGCTATAAGATATTCTCTTCTTTTAAGGCTAATCTATGATGGTGCAGGTGTGAACATCAGAATAAAAAAAAATGCTTTTTTTTCTGGAAAACGAAAGAATAGTAATTCCACTGTTATTCCAAAAACAGCAGAAAAAAATCACCTATTTTTGATGGTGTTTTCCATTTTTCCTTTTTTTAATTCTGCCGTTCACACCTGCACCATCGTACTAATCCAAACAAGGTGCAGGATAATAGATACACAATTGGTTCCTGAAATGAAGATGCAGTTCTCCCGCACGTTTTCACAGAAAAAATAAGCAAATCTGAGTTTTTCATTTGTATATAAACATTTATTAAGGATTGCCTTATAGTGTATACAGCTCTCAATCAGAGAAACAAACCTCCAGGCACAGAAATGCTTTGAAAGGCAGTTTGCCACATAATGAGTAATATTTAAAACGTGAATTCTGGAGATTTTTTAATCAACATGACTTACAGCATGTTAGCCAATTAAACCCATGCTAGATTTCTTTATAAAATATTCTGTAAAAATTGCTTTCATGGAAGTTGGGATAATTGGGCTCAAATGACACATGTTCATTAGTAAAATGCTGAAATCACACTAGTCCTAATCCATAGTCTACAATGGTGCAAGTGTGAACGGCAGGAAAGAAATCCAGCTGTTTTTCTGGAAAACAACAGAAAAAAAACCTTCTTTCTGCTGTTTTTGTTTAAACAGTGGAAAAAAAATTCTGTCCTTTTCCAGATAAACAGCAGTAAATTTTTTAAATCTTTTTATCTGCCGTTCACCCCCGCACCATCGTAATAGTCTCACAAACATGCAAAATATCCAAAAATATTTGACTGAAAATTGTGATTTTTATCAATTGAAATAATCTTCCTTCATCTAGTTGTGTCAATTTTCCATAAATTCCGAGATTTCCTCAAAGTTGTCAAACGGCCAAGAGAACTCTTCTGAAACTGAGGGAAAAAAGTCTGTGTTGCTGTTGCTCGCTGTGCATTAGCTGAGGAAGACCTTTATATACAGCGTTTCAAAGTCAAGCGTTCTATACATGCTTCTCACATCGTCTCACATTTGCTCACGAGTAACTCACATTCTCACTGCAGACAGGATTACGTACAACCAGCAGTGGTCTCACGGCTGCCACTGATGTGAGCATGAGCGGAGACTGCTTGTTCCTCCTACTGCTGCTGCCCTCTATACTTCACACAACACACTACATTGACAGGGCACCTTATGTTAGTCCTGGCCTTCAGGCTCACTGGCCTTTTGCAGAACTTCGAGCATGATTCAAAATATCCTCCATGTCTCAAAAGTCATAAAAGAAAGATGAGAATCAAAAGGATATCTATCAAAAAGAATGTCTCAGCTGACATTTTCATTTTTTTGTTTGTTTGAGAGAGAGAGAGAGAGAGAGAGAGAGAGAGAGAGAGAGAGAGAGAGAGAGAGAGAGAGAGAGAGAGAGAGAGAGAGAGAGAGAGAGAGAGAGAGAGAGAGAGAGAGAGAGAGAGAGAGAGAATTAACTAAGAAATTCCTTTCTTGCACAAATACTCAATTATTTTTCATTTCAGAAATATGGTTGCAATGATTTCCAGGTAAACTTCAGGCTAGCATAAGGTGTCCTATATGTTGTAGTGAAGAGACTGAGATTAAGGCAGGGGAGTGGAGCAAGCAGTCTCCGTACAATGCTGTTTATCTACAATTATCATTATAATACCAGCTCTACTGAAGCCACTCTCATCTAGACACACTGATAGACACACACCACCGGCCACCGCACGCATTAAGCAGCCCAAATCTTAAAACCGTGTATAAATTAACTTCTTTACAATCATTTCATCATCATCATCATTATCATCATGTTCATCTCGGCCAGAGCCAAAATACTCTGTACAGTAGAATAAAAACCCTTAAATAGCTTACAATAAAAAACGCACATCCTTGAGTCGTGACTTGCACAAGCAGACAGGCATCATCTCAAAGACGATTGGAGGACAATATTCAATATTTTCTGCTATGACCTTTACACGACCTTGAACTCTTTACCATGTTCTAGGCACAGAAAATAACAGCATGAGGATTTCACTTTCCTGCATCTCTTCCTTAGACATGTTTACCACTAGAATGTAAACAATTGGTTCCAATGAGAAATCAACCAATCAAAGAGTTAGAAAATTTCAGGTGCTGAACAGCTATTGTATAAGGAGTCTTCTCAATGGCATCCATTTATACCAAGTATGGACACATTCTAACACCTCGGAAGCCATTTTATCAAAAGTAATGGCAAGATCTCGAAATACTTTACGCTAAAAGTTGTCTTTCATGTGAGGAAACAATCTTTGAAATACTTTAGTTTCATACTTTGTCCAAAATCTCAACTCATTTTACCCCCAGAACAGTACAGATCCATCTAAAAATCTTTCTATTAAAAGCATCATTTGGAAAAAAAATCTGAAATAAAAAATTACCAAAAATAACTTCCCAGAAATATTAACAAAACGTAGTTCTTTGCCAAATCATTTCCTAAAGAATCATATTTTACTTTCATGGAGAAACACTGAATATCTCTGAGATAGTGTTTAACCAATTCATGCCTATAACACCCAAAAGGTCTGACTTTTTTGTTGATGTTATTCTGACACAAGAAAATTAAGGAAACTATTTAAAAGGAGAAATATCAATTAGAACTCTAGTTCAATGTGAATTCCTCTAGAGAGGGATGGGTTAAGGTCTATCCCTGAAGTTGCCTGACTTCAACCTCATCTCAAATACAACAAAATAAAAACATAACTCACACGCAAAACCACAAAAATTAACTGTACTGTTTGACGCAAATTTACTCAGACTCATTGTTAAACTGGAGATCAAATTTGTTCGACCTTGACACCATTTCCGGACTGTTGCCATTGACAACATCAACCTCTATGCTCTCACAAGCTGCGAATGGCAAGTAGAAGTTGTCACGTATGTACCAAGGACTCGGGCACAATCTTCTAGGACAACTATTGTTGGTCATTTCAAGGTCAAAAGTACCAGTTTCATCTTAAATGATTCACAAATCTCCAACATTTCATTCAGAAATTGAACATATATTTTGGGATGTTTTCTCTATTACAGATTATAATATCATCATCATCATCAGACAATATAAGAAATCTATAAATTGGCAAGTTCAGTTTTTTAAGAAATATGCACACTTTCAAAAATGCAGTTTTGGTCAATGAAAAGTGTGAATATAAAACAAATCGTTCTCCTCACCATGATAATAATAATGCTGTTTTTGTTACTGCAATTTGTCTTGACAACATGCTAGTGTTGTATGGTTAGATTTTTAATCCAGTCTAGCATGCATGCCACAACCCAAAAAGGTAGACTACATTGGGAAAATCTTACAAGTAAAAGCATTATTTTTGAAAATATTCAAACAAGAAATGTTGATTAATGACCATCTTACAACTCTCCTTCAAATATTTTGCAAATCAATGCTTTATCAATCGATTTCGTGAAGATCAGTAGCATCCAAATGACCTTTTTTGAGGTGAACTCTATGAATTGAAGGGTCAACTCAAGAAAAATTATACCCAAATCACAACCATGTGGTCAAATAGACCCTGTTTGACATTAGGCAGGCATCTTCCATCCAAGGGATATCTTGGACTAGTTTCAAGAATTTCTGAAGACACTTTCACATGTGTGTATTGCATAACACTTAAATAGGGAGAATATACAAATATATATAAATATATATATATATATATATATATATATATATATATATATATATATATATATATATATATATATATATATATATATATATATTTATTACAGTGTGCTGCCTTCAAATTGGAAATAACATGTTTGTGGTAGAATGGCCTTACCCCCACAAGGTATTGTGAATATTAGAATAGGTATTCACTTTGAAAAGAAGGTCCATGTACATTTTCCTAAAAAAGTAAATATTTCCCTTCATGGTGTTATATTTCTTGTATAACTATTAAGTTTGGTCCATAATTTTTCCAATAAAACTAAGATATTCCCAGAAGGATGACACAAGGCTGATGTCAAACAAGGCATAGGATTTGATAACTAAGTATATATATTAAACCATGATCAGCATCACTCGACACTGTAGGACTTAATCCACACAAGCAGGAGAACCAGGAAATATTAGCACCCAACCCTTGATCCTTTTGATGCTGAGGCTACTTTCGTCAAAGGCACAAGAATGCAGAAAAATTTGAAAACGCCTTAAACCCTGCCATGTTGGTATGCATTAGAAAGCTCTTGATGAGTACTATCAGATGAGTACCCATATGCCAGGGTTTCAGTGATTTCCAGCTTTTTTTGCATCATTTTGTATTCACCAAATTAGCCACCAGCACCACAAAGGTTAATTTGAGATTAATTGGGTTAAATTCACTTTGTTTGTAATCTTTTCATTCCTACAGCATTCTATAATTGCATGACCTTTTTTGGTTACATTGTCCTAATTATAGCATCTTTAGAAGAAATTTCTAGATTAAATCATCAGCATGAATTGAAACAGAGTTTGATTAAGTATAAGTTAATGCTTTTATTTCAGATTATAAAAAGATCATTCTGGGTCTGCCCTGGATTATTTTCTTGGGTCCTTAGGAGATTTCCTACATTTCTTGATTATATTGGAATAGCAACAATTTGTCCATACATGACTGTTCTCATTGAAGCCAACACTATTCAGACAACACTCCCATAAATACACCTCTGAAACTTCACTCCTGTGAGATAACTGTTGAATAGCTGTCAGATCATGGCAAGACCTTAAAAGAGTGGTTTAAACGAAACCCCTTTAAATGTACAAAAATTACAATTCTCACATTAAAAGTGGTACTTGCCTCCAGATGAACAAACCCACCTAGCTGAAATCCCATAACGCCCTCTACTGAACAATCAATTAGCTATGAAGTTCTGTAACCCTCTCTGCAGAATGAGTACATTCTTGACCCTTCCAATGCTGAGGCTAATTTCGTCCACAGCACACGGATGCAAAGATTTTTGAACTTTGATAACAATCCAAACCCTGTCATATTGGTATTCATAAGATAGCTCTCACTGAGTGCCCTTAGATGAGTACCCATATGCCAGGGTTTCAGTCATTTTTCAGGTTTTTTTGCATCATTTTGTATTGGCCAAATAGGCCACCAGCAGTATAAGGGTTAACCCCAGTGCTGCTGCTGGCCTTTATGGCCAATACAAAATGATGCAAAAAACGACTGAAACCCTAGCAAATGAGTACTCATTTTAGAGTACTCAGTGAGAGCTATCCAATTAATACCAACATGACAGGGATTAGATGGTTTTCAAAAATCTTTGGATCTTTGTGCTTTGGATGAAAGTAGCCTCAGCATTGAAGGGGTAAACAATGTTCTTATCATGGCAGGTCCCTTTAACAAGCACCATCTACAGCCACCTTCACTGATGTTACGTACGTTAAGTACACACAGTAATTCCAACCCTACCCTGAGGGTAGCTTTAACCCTCTCTCCCCCACAGCACAAAGCCCATCCAATAAATATCATAACGGAGGCAGAATATTTACAAGGTGATAGTCAACGAATGAGACAGATAGATATGACTTGCCATGCACACTTTCCAAGGGCATATTGAAGAGAGAGAGAGAGAGAGAAGCATTCATGAGATGTACTGGGTTCTCTGAGAATCAAAGGGTTAAAGTCTTCATGCCAAGCCTATCCTGGTGGTCTGAATGTAGTTTTTGTTGTAAGGATAAACATTTTTGGTGAGTTTTCTTTCTTTTGTGGAATTTTGTCTTTCTTCAGTTTTTATGCCATATCATGATAATTAGTAACTTTGTGACTAGTTAGTAATTTCGAGTGGAGAAAAAACTGGGAAAACCACTAGCTATTCTTAAGTCACTGGCAACTTTCTCACATAACAGGACATCTGGACCAGAAGACCTTGGCATGATCTCTGGGCCAGATGACCTTGACATGACCTCTGGGCCAGATGACCTTGACATGACCTCTACACAAAAATGACCTTGGTACACTCTCTGTGCCACACTAACATTGAAATGACCTCTATGAAAATGTTTTGGAGTAATTTATTTCATCTTCTCAGAATCTATCATCCTCCAAATGAACCACAATCTACCAAGGTATTCCAAGGAGAATCAGACCACCTGGATCTCCTGGGCATGAACAATGGGATAGAATTGCTCGGGCTTCTCCACCGACTGCCACACATGTAATACTGTTTATTTCTGCAGCACGCCTTTGATGTCTTTGAGAGAATTGAGCAGATCCTGAAAGAGGTGGTCGGTTTCCCGTATGTTACTGCTACCCGAGCACATCTTCAAGTTCTCGGCTAGGTTCTGTAAGGTCGTCAGCAGTTCCCGAAAGTGAAATTTCCCATAGGGTGGCATGTTTTCCACGTAGGACGTACACATCCTGTGGAACGACTGAACTTTCTCAGCCAAATTCATAAAACTAGCACTGTTTTTGTTCCCGACTGTTATGTTTTGCAGTTGCGACGTCAGCTCCTTGCAGTGTTCGATCACAACCTCCTTTGAGATTTGTTCGTCGGACTCGTTGACTTCCTCCTTGCTCTCTGAGGCTTGCTTGATGACGTTGCGTGGGGTGGCGTGCGGTTTGGTGGGGAAGCCCCCCGGGAACCCTGGTAGCATGGGTCGGCCACCAGGGGGCATGTTTTTACCGCCGCCACTCATGCTTCCACCCGCAACCTTTTTCACAGCATCTAATTTATACTCCGGTTCGGAAAGTTTCCTATTTTTCTTGGCTTTCTCTGCCTTCTCCTCCTTACCGCTACTATTCTGATTGACCTCAGATTTTTTTAATCGCGAAGCCAGCTTTGCCTTGAGTTCCTCATTGGCGGCCGTGGGGGGAGGCGAGCGCAGCCTGATGGGCTTCTCTGGCTTGGCTGCGGGCGTCGCTCGCGGCTCGCTGTGCTCGGCCGGGACGACGCGGGGCTTGGGTTTGGGGATGCCCTCCTGCAGGACCGAGTCCGTGCTGCTCTCCATTGAGGATTCTCCACCACTTGGTCCGCTAATACTACTTGGCGTCGTGCTCTCAGACTTCTCCACCGTGCGCTGCCGGATCACAGGCTTCTTGGGTACGGGGGGACTGAAGTGGCTCTTCTTCACCGAAACCTTGGGTTCCGGTTTAGAGGGCGCCACTATCGCAGTGGGTACGGCAGGTATCACCTTCTCCTCAGTTTGTACCAAGCTGTCCTTCGGAGAGCTTTTCCCGGATTGAGGGGAGTCTACGGGCGCGGGCAATGGAGGCGGGGTTCGTGGCAAGGAGAGCTTATCGGCCAGGCCAGCAGGGGGCGCCTCGCCAGGAGGCGTCGGTGAGTCGCTGCCGTTCTTGACGGTCGATCGCGGAGCAGGCAAGGGTTTGAGTTTACGGTCAAGTTCAGTAAGTTGAGCTTTATCGCTGACAGTCTTGTCATCAGAGTCATCCTGGAACGACTTTTTCCCGGTGAGATCTGACAACTGCCTCTGCTTCTGAAAGGCTGCCGCTAACGGGGGCTTCTCAGCAACGGAAGCCACGTGATGCGTCGACGCCGATCTGAATATCGTCGAAGGTTTAACGTTATGTTCTGGGCTCCCGTTCGATTTCTTATATTCTCCTTTCTCCCATGGGCGTAATTCAATATGTGGGGTAAGTGGGCGCGGTTTGTCCAGATCCAGCTTCGCGTCTGAATGCATGGATTCGGGCCGGGACATGCTACGCCCCTCCCCTAGCGGTCTCAGCTCTACAAGCAGGCTGTCCCGGTCCTTCTCCCAAGGCGGACGCGAGTCCGTGGTGAAGGAAGATGTCATGGAGTCGGTCAACGATTTATCCCAGGAAGATCGCATATCGGAGAAAGGTGAGGAACATGGCCGACTACTCGGACTATCTATGTCCTCGCTAAGAATGGGGTCCGGCCTATTAGCTTCTAAAGACGCCAGGTACGCCCCTATACGGGCGCCCTTGGGAATCGTTCCATATTTACTAATTGCTTGCTTCACATTTCGAACGTCTAAATTTCCTACGTTATCCATATATGCGTCTAGAGGAGCGTCCTCGAGTTCCCGAGACTTGCGCGCATTCGGGAAAGTCTTTTTCAACATGGATTGGGAAGGTTGAATTGGAAGAGTAACTTCACGTAAGAGTTTACTTCTCGGTGATTTTTCCGCCGGTTCAAAGTCTTTTTTCACGGCCGCCTGGTCCTCCAGGGCTAGAGCGGGGATGAAGGTGGAGTGGGTTTGTACTGGACTCGACGTGTTCGACATGCGTTCCCGGTTCTGCACGGGGCTGGAGCTACTGGAGAGCTTCTCCCGAGAGTTTGACTGGGAACGAGCACCATTTCTATTTGACACTTCCTGCAGCTTATCCCAGCTTCCACTGGGAGATTTATCAAGCTTATCCTCACTACTCCCGGATTTAGGAGTCTTTATCAGGAATTCAAACTCTTTATCTAGCGATTCAATTATTCTAGTAACGCCCTCTATAGGGTCCAGGTCCTTAGTATCGTGGCTCGCATCGAGCGTGTAGTAATTATTATCCGTAGGATCGCTCTCCGCCACGGAATCGGGCACGGAGATATCTCGCGAGGAGAGCTGAACGTTCTGGTCCCTGAACGAACTGGTTCTCTTGGGAGGCGTGGGGGCCTTCTTCCTGCTGAGGCCGCTGAGGCCGCCGCCGCGCTTCATCAGCTGCGACGTCGCTTGTTTCAGCGTGGCGTCGGCCTCCTCCGGGGGCGGCGGGTACGGCTCCTTCCTCTCACGCCTGCTGGGAGGGGGCGTGGCTACTGAAAAAGACAAAAAAAACTCAGTAAATGTGGAATCAGCGGTACTTGGCAGAATATAGGGGACGCTGTGTTTATTACAACGAAAGAAACAAAGAACTCTATGAATGTGGAAACAGTCGGACTTTTTAGAATATAGGGGACGCTGTGTTTATTACAACGAAAGAAACAAAGAACTCTATGAATGTGGAAACAGTCGGACTTTTTAGAATATAGGGGACGCTGTGTTTATTACAACGAAAGAAACAAAGAACTCTATGAATGTGGAAACAGTCGGACTTTTTAGAATATAGGGGACGCTGTGTTTATTACAACAAAAGAAACAAAGAACTCTGTGAATGTGAAATTAGCCGTACATCGTAGAATCAAGGGGGCGCTGCGCCTATTACAAGAAACTTCAACAATTCAAGCTACGGTTTAACTATTCATACAATTTGCATAAATAATACAGCATGTCCTTTTCTAAATCATTCTATCATACTTCATCTTGTTGAAAAAAGTATTCTCAACCTTTTTATATCTAATGTGTCATTAAAATTAAACCTCAAAGAATGAGTGTCTTATTTCTAAAATATGGCAACCAAGTGATGGACTAGGGTAACTCAATTCAGTACATTACCTGCATTTTTTACTTTTTCCACGCTGTCTGTGCGTTCAGTATGCCGCTTGCGGGGAATCGGTTTTTTTATTTCTACAGTTTTCTCCAGCTCTTTCTCCACCTCTATAGACAAGAAAAGAAATAAATACATATAAGTAAACATATACAATTCTATCATCATAAACAATTGTTATATATATATATATATATATATATATATATATATATATATATATATATATATATATATATATATATGTATATATATATATATATATATATATATATATATATATATATATATATATATATATATATATATATATATATATATATATATATGGGTAGATAGATAGAGACAGATAGATAAATAGATAGATAGAAACAGAAATATATACTAATGAATAAACAGATAATTTTATCGCCATAAGCAATTGTTGTTTATGTATAGATTATATCAAGACCTCACTGCTTTATAGAAATAAAATAAAATATACAATAATAAATAACCATAAATATAATCTTCTTATAGTTTCTTACAGTTTCTTAACCTCTATATAGAAAGAAACGGACATATGAAAAAAGACACATAATCGCAAACAATACTATCTTCTCAAAAACATGCAAGATATCTTCATAATATAGGAGGGATGGAAAATAAGCTAATGCTATCTCAAACAAACAATACGAAAACATTTTCAAGAGAGTAAAATAACAAGGTATTTGTCTAGAAACTTTTTTTTTAGCAACGGAAAAATTAAAATAATTCTAGTCTAGATGTATATCATCATTGCCATTTTACTTTTAATTCTACTTTTTTTATGATATTCATTTTTCAAAAGTATCATATTACTATTATCATCACATTGCTTTTATTCTCTTCATCAATCTCATCAATATCCTTATTATGATTACCCGCCTGTGAAATATAACACATAAAAATCAGTTTCTTACCTTCACTTATACTGGAGTTTTGAAACATGGTCTCAAGAGCTTCATGGATTTCTTCAAAGGTCGGCCTCTCCACCGCGTCCCACTGCCAGCCTGAAACGTAGTGAAAATGCATGGTCAGCTTTAACCTTTTCATGCCTGCCACAGCACACAACATGCTCTGCCTACCTAATACTATCCGGCTACAACAACTTATCAACAGAGTCATCCCCTCCCCTTATTAGTGAACCCCCTACTCACAAATCCTGCGTCCATTATTGCTCTTTTGAGTACAAAAGTCTTTCAATAAGTTTCATTCCATAATTTCGATATAAATATATTTTGGAAATATTTGCTCCTCGAAGAGAGTTTGTCAGTCTAGAAAACCAGGGTGTTGCTAGGCTGACAAACCACTTTCCCTTTTTTAAATTTGTAATTTGTAATTTTTTAGTTATCAAATTTTCTTCAGCAATTTTCACAGATAAGTTTTTCTTGATCACATATTGGCCTAACTAAAACATGATTTATCAAATTCAGTATTTTTTGTGTCTTGATAAAAATATTTTGGAATCAACATTAGGGGGGTGACACTCTTAGGGCAGCCTCTATTGGCCAAGCACAGGTTGTGTGTATCTGGTATTATAGGCGAATTTGGGCCACAGTGTCTGATTTTTGATCGCTATTTTCTGAAAATGTGGGCCAACATCAACCAACAAAAACTGTGTCCTAAATTTCCGAGAGGTTCCGGTAACTTACATCTCATCATCAGTTCGTAGACATTGCTGGGACATCCAGCAGGGGTCTCCATGCGATAGCCCCGCTCCAGAAGATGGTAGACCTCCGTCAGGTCCACCCCGGGATAGGGCGACATGCCATACGTAGCCAACTCCCACAGTAAAACTCCAAACGCTAATAAAGGAAAGAAGAGACATTAAGATATGTCCGGTCCACCCTGGGATACGGCGACATGCCATACGTAGCCAACTCCCACAGCAAAACTCCAAACGCTAATAAAGATAAGAAGAGACATTAAGATATATTTAAGGAAAATATTGTTAGCAGCCAGCACCCATGGTAATATTCAGATATGCTCTCGGTAAATGTTATAGCTCCTATATTAAGAATTCCAAATGCTACAAATACAAACATAGACATTCAGCTATATTTTAGGGAGATATTATAATTTCTATGGTAAGAATTCCAAATGCTACAAATACCAACAAAGATAATACAATGATGGTAGATTAGACATAAACCTCTTGGCTTATAAGCTTGGTGGAGAATGACACAAGTATGTATGAACCTACCCCAGACGTCTGACTTGGTGGAGAATCTGTTGTAGGCGAGCCCCTCAGGAGCGGTCCACTTGATGGGGAACTTGGCGCCGGCGTGGGCCGTGTACGTGTCGTCATTCATCAGGCGAGCCAATCCAAAGTCCGCCACCTTCACCAGGTGGTTGTCTCCAACAAGACAGTTCCTAGCCGCAAGATCCCTGAAAGAAACAGAATGTTACTCTAAATATGTTCCAAAGTCTCCTGGCCGCAAGATCCCTGGAAGAAACAGAATGTTACTCTAAATATGTTCCAAAGTCTCCTGGCCGCAAGGTCCCTGGAAGAAACAGAATGTTACTCTAAATATGTTCCAAAGTCTCCTGGCCGCAAGGTCCCTGGAAGAAACAGAATGTTACTCTAAATATGTTCCAAAGTAGGTTATAATAAAAGGGGCACGTCCCACAGTTTAATACTGACCTGTGTATGAAGTTTTTGGTCTCTAGGTACGCCATAGCTGAGGAGATTTGTGTGGCCATGTACATAAAGACAGTGGGACCTAAGGTTTAATACTGACCTGTGTATGAAGTTTTTGGTCTCTAGGTACGCCATAGCTGAGGAGATTTGTGTGGCCATGTACATAAAGACAGTGGGACCTAAGGTTTAATACTGACCTGTGTATGAAGTTTTTGGTCTCTAGGTACGCCATAGCTGAGGAGATTTGTGTGGCCATGTACATAAAGACAGTGGGACCTAAGGTTTAATACTGACCTGTGTATGAAGTTTTTGGTCTCTAGGTACGCCATAGCTGAGGAGATTTGCGTGGCCATGTACATAAGGACGGTGGGACCCAGTTCGTCATGGTTACAGTTTCTCAGGTAATCCAGCAGGTTCCCGTTCTGCATGAACTCTGTGATGATGTAAAATGGCGGCTCCCTCGTACAAACACCTGAAAAACATTATTTACTCTTGAATAAATTTTTATTCTGTTCTGCATAACAAATCATATCAAACAATAAACATAATAAATGTAATTGGTTTTACAAAAAATATAAATTCTCATATATTTAAGAAAAAAAGCGGGTGCCATTTCAATAGAGTCTTGTTAAGTTAGTTACATTAAACAAAAAACATAATAAATGTAATTGGATTTACAAAAAATATAGAACACATGAAAAACATGAATGATAAGTTTATGGTTCAGAACTTGACTCTGAAAACCTGAGTCAGGAAAAATAATCTTCTGACCAGTGATTTAGGTTGTCTGTATGAACAGCTTTGAATTGGCCATTGACTGCTGAAACAAAACTAGTCCAGGTAATGGTGTAGGTCTAACAAAACAAAACTACAAATATTTGAGCTCTAGAAAGTTTCACCTTTCATAAAACGTTTTTTATGTAGGGTTTATTTCAATGTTTACTAGTTTTATTTCCCCCAATGCAAAGTGTAATGAAAAATGCTATTAAAATATATATGTATTGTGTTTCCTTAAACAGCAGATTTCATAGGTCAATGCTAACTACCTGGTAGCTTCTGGGGTGTAATTCTTTAACTCAGCTTTTCTTCTACCCTGCTTTTATTTGATAATTCAGCATATATTCTATTGAATACATTAAGCATCACAAAAGTACCTTCCTGCAGGGGTATGACTTTGGTGGTAAAACACTGAAAACATGCATTGAGTTTTCAAACGGAGCTCCTATCCACACTTATGGACTGGGGACCTTCATAGTTCACAAATGTAGAGGAAAGACTTACTGTAGAATAGGATATTAATGCGAGGTGCAAATCAACCGAGTTTGTGATTTTGGATTTTTCAGAGATTTTCTATTCGGAGAAGCCAATATTGAAGGTTAATATTCTAATGACAGGAATGATAAATCCAATTTTTATTATACCGAACTGACCCCAATCGAAAAAGTTCGGCAGAAAAAAACACTCGGATTAATTTCCTATTCTACAGTAATAAGGAGGTGTCGCTTTTTTTCTCCAATATTCACTCGGTTCAAATTGCATAACCATTTCTTTAAGAATTTTTGTTGACCAAAAAAGGCATTTTTCAACTTTCCTATTCCATAACTTTTGTAAAGGTCATAACTGAAAGAAATGCGATAATCTCCGCTCTGAAATACTCCTAGCTATAATTATGCCAAATATCAAGCAAATCTGATTTGAAGCTAAAAATGCATGTTTGATGCGACCACATTTTGGAGAAATTCGATATTGAGAAAAGGGTCTGAAAAATCCTGAAAAATAGTTGAAACCCTGGCATATGGGTACTCATCCGAGAGTACACAGCAAGAGCTATCCAATAATACCAAACATGACAGGATTTAGATGGTTTTCAAAAATCTGTGTCCTTTCCTTGTACTTTGGACGGAAGTAGCCCCAGCATTGGAAAGGTTAAAACAATTGATAAGACTCCCGCAAACAAAGAAGAGGGAAGGGAACCCGGGTGCGTGTGACTGACCTAGAAGCTGCACCAGATTTGGATGCTTCATTTCCTTCATGATGGCTGCCTCCTCCAGGAAATCCTTGGCCGCCATCGTATCCTCCTTCAGAGTCTTCACCGCCACCGTCTTGTTAAAGCGTTTCCAGATTCCCTCGTAGACGTCTCCGTACTGACCTCCTCCTGCAAGCCAAGCAAAATCATGGGATGAGAACAGCCGCAGAAACATGATTTCGAGTGTAGAAGATTTTTTTTATTGAGAAAGATTTGTGTTGAGTTAGAAACTAAGCAACATATTGCATTGTGACAAAATTCATGCTCAGAGTATATCTTAATAAGTATTGTCAAGAACTATGGTACTTTTTGAAATAACTAAATTATTAAATATTTCAATAATAGAGAGCTATTAAGTGGGTTTTGGTGAACACCTCATCTTAGAATATTTTCCAAGTAATAATCTACCCATATCTCTAAACCATTTTGAGATGTGACAGTCAAGAATTTTGAATTAACAACATTATACAGGTGAATATAAGTTTGTTTTACAGATTTTTCTGGCCGGCTGGACTACCAAAAGCTATTTTTGAATGTAATTTTTCTCCAAGTTCATTTTTTTGTTCGAACATGCCAAATTCGGTTTGGCATGTTCAAACAATCGGGCCAACACTAACTAACGATCACCGAGTCTTACCTAGTCGATGCTTCATGGCTATTTGAGTTCTCTCGATCTCCCATTTGTCCGTCTCAGGAGCAAAACCAAACACTGTGGGTTTATTTTTCTTGGGGGCAGGATACAGTAGGGTTGTGATGAGGCCGTCGGCGTTAATGGAATGATGATGAACTAGTTCCGCTAGAGTGTTGAACTTGTGTTCCTGGGTGACGTACACCTGCAACGAGAAAGGCAAAACAACATTGGAAACTGACACCTGGGTCTATGATATGTTTAATAATCAATTACAGCAATAAAGAATGAATTCACAAAATATTTGATAGAGATGTAAATGGGGTTCTGACTAACAGTTCTCCTTAGAAAGAGTTCTCTTTTGAAATATGCTTTTAAATGAAACACTTTTATATTTCCATGATCAGATCTTTTGTTGAAAGAGTATCACCATGATAGTCAGCCATTCTTTGACCCTATAGAAAAGTGTTGCCTGAATGCTACAATATTTCTTGAAATTACTTGGGTTTAAAGCATAAATTTTCTAAACTAAATTTACTATAATTGAATAACTAAAGTATTGAACCATAAACATACTCAATTGAACGTTTTATGGTAAAAAGTTGATTCAGCTAAAATGATACAATTGTTCCGACAGAATCAATTCCTCTCAAATGATACTATCAAACAAGTGTGGAAGTCCACTCTGATGCTGTGCAGACATGGATGCGGTAAGGAATTGCGCTAAAAACAATACGTCTCCCAGGATATAGAAAATGGGTCCCCAAAATAAGCAATTGTACAGTTTTGGGGTGTCTTATTTTTTTGAAGGAAGATCACAATATACTGAGATTATTACCATAAACATGTGTTTATTAATTGAAATAAGGCATAATATCCTTATACAATGTCATGGGAATTAAGTTGAGATAGAAAAACTTCCAATTACATGCTTAAAATGGACATTTTTAAGGATTCACTCAAAGATAAAAAATAGTTGTCCGGATGGGTGTTTTTGAAGGGTTTGGGTGTCCAAATGACACCCAGACGCTCTACTGGTTAAAACTATTATGTCTCCCCTGATAGTGGAATTTGGAATTTCGATTTTTCGTTTCTAGTTCTGCCATATTTCGGCTATTTTGTGACTAGCCAGTTGTCACTGGTGGAGGAAACTGGAGGACCCGGCGAAAACCACCGCCTAACTCCAAGTCACGGGCAACTTTCTCACTAGTGAGACACACTGGTAAACCACGTCTAACCCACCTGTCCCTCCCCGTCCTCACTGATCCGATAATGGTACACCCTCCCCTCGTAGCGCAACGAGATGGAGCGCTGACCGGGACTACTTTCGCTCTCCCTGACGAGAAAGCTGCCGTTGATGCCGCTGCTGAGCAGGTATTCCGCCGCGTTGCGCGAGACGGGGCCGTGGTACCAGGAGAACTTGTCCAGGCTGTTGACGGCGGCGATGTAGTTGCTAGGCACCCAGCCCATCTCCCCGGCCTTGTTCTTCACCTCCGCCCACTCACCGCCCTTGTTGAAGCTCGAGATCGTCACCTGCTCGCCTGCAAAACACACAAACAACAAACACGTGAGAATTAAATACTTTCAGCGGTGTCCAACTGTCGCATCAATGTGCGATGAAGGCCCCAAAAAGTGCGATAAGCAAACCTTTTAATCACTGTTCGACTTCGAGCTTTTCAATGAACACCAATATGACAGGTTTTCATAATCTTTGCATACATGTGCTTTGGACAAAAGCAGCCTCAGCATCAGAAGGGTTATCTGTCTTATCTCAAGCCATATTGTGAGTGTCTGTCCTGGTTGCTGTAATTTCACGGCAAGATAGGCATGGCTGACAATGCTGGTTTGATGGAGATGACCCCTGGTCATTACCAGAGTGGGGCCACGACCCCCATTACCTTAAAACATAACTCACAAATCACCACTGGACAACCTTGTTCTGGACATCTTGATGTACACACCATTTACTGATCTCCTTCATAAATCCCATCTGGATCGATGTAACTTTTGAAACTGGCTTTGGAATAAGGCACTCATCAATCTCCTTCACAAACGTCATCTGGACTAGGGCTGTACACCAGTACCCAGTACCAGCACCGTAACGAATACCGTTTTGCAAATTAGCTGTGTATACTCGTTTCAATTTATAACGGTATGCTTATCAATATTTTGCAAAACTGAAAAAAAACCTCTCAAACGACCCACACTGCAAGAAAAATCAGTAAAAAGTTGTACTTACGGCTGCTGACTTTTCACATGATCTTATCAAAGTACCTGAGAGAAATTGATATGTTATAGATTTATGCCAGGAACTGAGCTGACACTTGCGTACAAGATACCGGTAGCAGTACCATTGAAATACCGTATCGTTTTGACACAAAGACCTTACGTACCTTTCACCAGACAGAGCTGGTTGTCCCGGCCAGCCTGGAAGTCGTACAGAGCCACGAAGACCTTACGACAGTTACGTACCTTTCACCAGACAGAGCTGGTTGTCCCCGCCAGCCTGGAAGTCGTACAGGGCCACGAAGAGGTTGGGGTCAGCGTCGTCTCCCTGGTTGATCAACAGGTTCTCCTTGGACATCCAGCGCGCGGCCAGGGTCGAGTCGAACGGAGCATCTGGCAGGGGGCGACTCTGCAGCAGGGCTTCTGAAAAAACATATAAAGGAATACAATAAAAACACTGTCAATTGATTGTCTGTCATTAGAGGTTTGTGCGAGAAATCATTTCAGGTGAATGGTCATTCTTGACAAAAATGACATTTGATGTGAAGCAGTGCACTAGATCCTATAATAAAGGAGTATCGTTTGGATCTATGATACTTTTGAACATAACTTAGGAATAATAAATGAATTAACAAAATATCTACTGGAAGGAGAGTTGTAGGTTGAGTTCTGATCAATACGTAGTTCTCTAAGCAGAACTGGGCTAAAAGGCAGCATAGAGGCCATCACATTGCATATATTGCCACCCTGTTCATATCAAACCATTCACACCCTAAGAACCAAGCTCTCTGGTGACCTAATGTAAAAACTAACATTTTAAAAACACTCACTTAATTTAACATTTAACCCTTTAATATGCTGCAGGTGGCTAATTTGCCAATACAAAAAATTAGGCAAAAAACCTGTAAAATGATTGAAACCCTGGCCTTTGGGTACTCATCTGAGAGTGCTCCTCGAAAACTATCCAATGAATATCAACATGACAGGGTTTAAATGGTTTTCAAAAAATCTTTGCATCCTTGTGCTTTGGACGAAAGTATCCTCAGCATTAGTAGGGTGACGGGTATTTATGCCTGGAGTCATCTTGAGACATGAAGGTTCTTTTTTCAGAATATGCATGTCAGAAAGGTATCACTAAAATAGTCAGGCCTAGCTGTTTGGGCAGCAGCTGCAGGGCTGAATGGTTGGAGTCAATAGAAGTGCAGTGAGGAAGCCAGAGCACCGGTGGTAATTGGTCAGACTGGAGACAATGGTCTGAGGAGGCTGGAGCTGAGATAATACCTAATTACCTCAATATTGATCACATTCCTGGGAGGAGGGCAGGGGGGATTCCACAGACTTAACCATGCTGCTATCTCCATACAACACCTGATTATCTAAACATCCAGCCATAATCATGCACATGGAGGGGATAGGGGGAGGAAAGGAAGGGGTCTTGAGGCAAAGGAGGAAGGGGGACGGTAGAAGGGGTTATCATAGAACTAATATTTCTGGTATGTCAAAGCAAAACTATATAATTCACACCATGATTTACACCATTAGTTAGATAATTGGAAATATCTAGAGGTAGATAAGCAGGGGTGAGGAGGACTAAGGGGGGGGGGGGGGGGGGGGAGGGATGTCTAATATGTAAGACATCTCAGTCACTCAGGTTCAGAAATAATGCTCCATTAGAAATTAATTGTATTAAAACCTTGAAGTTTGAAATATTTTCCAAATAATTTTGCCTTAATAGGTCCTGTTGGCAGCTTTGAGCATGAGAGGGCTAAACATTCATACCACATATGACTAGTATCTTGAACTATCATCTGCTTGTGTGATTCTAATGAAAATGTATTGGAAATGATACATGCATTCACAAAAATAATTGAAAGGAAGTTGTGGATTGAACATTTATCACTCAATTCTTTTCAAAAATTGCCTTTGGATGCTTCGAGAGTTTCCAACGAAATCATCATGCCACTTTTCACCACTACAGGCATGAGGGGTTAACATTGTGAGTCACGTTTGTTTATTATCAAACACAGCCGATTATTTCCATTGGTATTTGATGACAAGAGTCGCTAGTAAATCTTTAAGGCTTCTTCCCCCAAAGATAGTATTATGTTCTTAGTGATGAGCAGTATTTAACCTATTCATGCCAGCCTGCAGTACTGAAAAACCAGGAAAAGACATGGTTCAGGGCTTGATAAAGTTTTTTTTTCGGGGAGCCCAAATGCATCTTCAAAAGCTACCTTAAGGTGTTGTGTATAGAAACCAGTACATCTCTCGGCTCCCTGCAGAATTACGAGGGAGCCGCAGGAGAACTCAAGGCAGCCCGGGCTCCCGGCACCCCTTAATTTCAAGCCCTGTGGTGATTTTGGTGATGCCTTTCCAGGGACTTAGCCATGACCCGTCCTGCCGGTCCAAAAGACAGGCAGTTTCCTGAAAACCTTAAAAAATAATTATGCAGAATTTTCAATTTTGACTTTTGAAGGGGGGGGGGGGGGGGGGTGATAACCATTTTCCCCTATCGAATCATCTGATTGGACAAAAATGAAGTGTAAATTGCTCTTCTTGACACTATAGGCTATTAAATGTAATCAGTATAAGGATTTGAAGTAGATTAGTACCTAATTCAGGACGGGCAGAAATTTGGAATTGCTATTTTGGACAGGCATAATTTTTAAACCCTGGCTAATTTTGAAAACATATTTGCGAAGTAAATCAGAACCCAGCCAACAACTGTCCTTCATATATGTAGTATCTTGATATCATCATGTCTCACAGATCCAGATTGCACTCCTCAGGGAGAGCTCTGAGCATGAGAGGGTTAAGGTTACACTGGCTGCATCAGACTGTACACAGCTCGTGGTAGTTGCTTGTAGCACTCAATGACACCCAGCCTACAGCCACACGCCGCCAAGTTATGGCTTTATAGCTTATCCAGCTGAATTATAGATCAACTCAAAAAGGTTTTTAGCTGATGAGGACCATAACAGGTAGCAGGGAAGTTAATTTTTACTAATAAGCAATAACATAACAAAACATCTTAAATGATATGGATATGGATTTCTCCTTTATACTAAGGATATTTGGAATCCTACTGAGTATCAGTACTAACCCCTATACTATACATATCCTTATTCTAGAAATATCCACAAATTAGGAGGGCCAATTTTTGGATGAAAGTGGCTTGTATGTGTTAATAGTGAATGACTGGTTCATCCCCAGACCTGGGTGAGAACGCTTGCTGCTGGCCTAGTGGTCAATATACACATATGCCGCAGTGTTAAGGGTTGTCCATTTTGCTTTTGCAACTGAATGACGCCTTGGGAATATTCCTATAGAGAGGGAAGTTTCTTCCTGGTTACAGATTTCTATATTATGACGATATGATTTAACCCTTCCGATGCTGAGGCTACTTTCGTTCAAAGCACAAGGATGCAAAGATTTTTGAAAACCATCTAATCCCTGTCATGTTGGTATTCATTGGATAGGCCTCACAGACTACTCTCAGATGAGTACCAATATGCCAGGGCTTCTGACATTTTTCTTTAGGTTTTTGTATCAATTGTACTGGCCAAATTAATCACCAGCTGCATACGGGTTAAGCCATTGAGTGTGTTGTAAAACTCAATGCCCCCTCCTCCTGTCCCTGATTTCCTACTAGAAACAGGCAAGTTTCCTTGGCCTCATTAGCCTGGTTCTCAAGCTGAGTTAGGTATAATGCCCCCACCACTGTACATACTGGGTGTTAACATTTAATTAGGTTTGATGTCTCTCTCAAACTATAGATGGCAGCACAGTTTTCATGAGTTGCAGTTTGAAACGCTGATATCAAGACAGCTCATAAGTGTGTCCCCCTTGAGGATTAATTCAGAACTAAACCTGGGGTGAAATCAACACAAGGTAGATCAGTGAGACTAATGAAAGAGCCAGTTTATATGATGGCCTCATCAGATGACTAAGACTACAGCACTTGTAAGGTATATGTGTATGTACTGATATAAACAAGTCCTCTTGATAAAACCCTACATGTGCTATCTTGAGAGTGCATTGTCTTAATTGAAAACAAACAAATACTACTAAAATTCTGGCAAGGACAGTTCACGTATCAGCTTTAGATTCTTGGAATAGCTGAAGGAAGAAACTTGGGGTTAACTTTAAAAATAAACTCTTGAGAGTGATATTGATAAAGGATGTAATAATAACAATATATTTATGTAATTGAAACTATAACTATATGCAATTGTAAGGGTGTTACAATGAGCTTATCTGGTACTAGCCATCAGTTTTATGCTTTTCATAAATGATAAATACATAGAATGGGTTGGATTGAACCCCATTTCAGACCGACAATATAAAATAAACTTCTATACAATTTTCTCATATTGTTATCATTTTTGTATTGTCATACAACTTTTGCAAAAAATAACTCACATTCACAAAATGTGAATTGAGCTCTTGTGAATATTGATCTCTACAAATTTACATAATTAAAATCAGTATAATACTGGGTTGCTGTAAAGCATAATTGTGGAAGACAATACTGTAGTTGCTATGATCACTGCCTGTTGAGGTTGCCCACCATCTGTTTTACTCCCACCGGCCTTATATAGTCAAAAAGCGAATAAATTACAGTGATTACTAAATCATCGCACACAACAGCAGAAAGACTCATTGAAGTGGGAATGAATAATAAATTATTCGTGACAAATTTGGGTTGATGTTTGGCTAATTATTCACCAGAGACAATCGGGTTCTACCCTAACAGATGGGGTGCAGTGCAGAGAGATATTGTAATGCTGATGTGCCCAGTACCCTATTGGGGTACTCTGGTGCCCATTTAGAGAAAGAAGATGACAAGATGTAACTCCTATATACCTAGTTAGTCTGGTTCTCAGGCTGAGTTAGGTATACTACCCCCACCACTATACTAAGTAGGTTTGATGTCTCTCTCAAACCATGGACTGTTTTGCAGTTTGAAGCAGATGTCAGCTGAAGTGTGTCCCCCTTGAGGATTTATTCAGAACTAAACCTGAAGTGAAATCAACTCAGATTAGTGAGACTAAGAAAAGAGTCAGATATCACAGACTTCTAGCAAGTCTAACATCTAGTAGGAAAGGCATATAAGGGATAATGTAGACTAGGTTCCTACCAAGCAGTGTGTTGTAGTACCAGGTATAGCAGATAGACGGCACCACCTGATACTCAGATCTAGGTTTTAGTCATACTCAAACTGGATCCTCTATTCCCCTGGTGAGATAGGTGTAAATTAAATTGACCACTGTGGCAGCTAGACTTTTTGGTGCTTGATCACATAAAAAACCATAACAGAAGAATACATATGACAGCCTAGAAATCTAGGCTAGGGTTTATGCTGTATCACACGATGGAGTGCTCATGGTGTATACTATTGCGCTGTGGTAATTTAAGGGTTAATGTTGTGGTTGTTTTTTTCTTGCAGACAAATGAGAGCCTCACAGTTCAAGGCAGGGCATCCAATTATCCGGGCCAGGCCTGCCTCAGACCAGCGCGGCCTGATTACCTTTCCAAATAGAGCTCAATTCAGGCATCAAGAGAAGTAAATTGGCTTGAAAACAGCCTTTAAGGAGAGGCAGAGAAACAGAATAGGGTGTGAATATTGCAATGCAATAGTTGAACCAGTAATTTCTTGAGAACCGATATATCTTGAATGTTTCATTCTCTCCTAATAGTGAACTCCCATCATGAAAATTTGAAGCGTTTTTTTTTCGCACCAGATGGAAATGAGTTAACCCATTCCTGCATAGAACTTACAGTAGAAAGTCATCTGGATGTCTGCAAAAATCTTTTGAAAATCCAACATTTCTTTTTTCAAACCTTTTCCTTGTACTGCCTTACTGACAGATAATACAAAAATAATAAAGCCATTTTTACAGGAATTCAGAATTTCTGCATTGGAGTTCATTTCATCACAGAGATAGATCTACTTGATTGGTTTTAACCCTTACGCTGCTGGTGGTTAAATTTGCTAATACATAATGATGCAAAAAGCTGAAAAATGAATGAAACCCTGGTAAATGGGTATTCATCTGAGAGCACTCAGTGAAAGCTATCTAATAAATACCAATATGACAGGGATTGAATGGTTTACAAGAGTCTTTGTAGCCTTGTGCTTTAGACGAAAGTAGCATAAGCATTGGAAGGGTTAAGCAAAATGAAGGATGAGGATAAGGAACCTGGTGTGACAATTCTTAGCAAGAAATCATTTCAGGCCTCAATCAGAACTAAAAAATGTTACTGGCCCTGAAGGACCAGTAACACCTAGGGTCTACTGGTCCTGCAAAATGTTTACTGGTCCTACAAAATTTTCTTTATCATCACAAGAAAAAAACATTGCATGAAATTCACTGACATCAATTTTCATTTATTTTATCTTCATTTATTTCAAAAACATTTGGGGACATTCTTGAGAAGCTTGTCAACAAGATTGTCCCCAAATGTTTACTGGCCCTGTAGGATCAGTTGAGGTCCTTTTTTAACTGGCCCAAAGCCATTTTTGGGAATTACTACTAGCCTGGGGACAGCGATTCACTGTTAGCGTCGAGCCCTGCATTTTGAGAGGGGGTTCTTCAACGCCCTCAAACCCCTGTTTCCACAGCTGATTTTGGGCGCAGGAGCAGGCCTGCAGACTGACTGGGCTAGATTAGTGGGCTGCTGTACAGATTGCAGGGAAACAGAGGAAATGACAGTTGCACAAACGGATATACCAGATTTGCGTGCTAATTAGTCGGCTATTTTAATTGCCTGTATGTACTGCTAGCATTATCAGTTGTATGACCCACTTCAGAGGGCTAGTACTACACTCATACAGGGTAGAGTTGACACATAGTATAGTATCCTATGATTATCCATGATGTACTGATGATGAATCTTAGCCCTTATGCTGCTGCTGGCTAATTTGGCCAATACAAATGATGCAAAAAAACTGAAAAATGACCGAAACCCTGGCACATGGTTCTCATCTGAGAGTACTTAGTGAGAGCTATCCAATGAATACCAACATGACAGGGTTTAGATGGTTTTTAAAAATCCTTTGCGTCATAGTTCTTTGGTCGAAAGTAGCCTCAACATTGGAAGGGTTAAGATAATAAGAAAGCAGAGTGCAGCGGACCTGATAGGAGGGTAGATGTTTAGTGCATAAACCAGTGTGATCAGGTGGCGCCATCTGTGGGTGAGGTGGGTGGTTAACAGGTTGGGCTCACAGACAGCTTGCATGGGGCAGTGGGTTAGGTCCAAAAGAATCTTAATGGGGCAGCCAGGAAGCAGCACAATGATTTATAAATGAATACTAATTAGCCCGACTGCTGCTGCTGCTGAGCACTGCAGAAACAGTACTACTATGACCTATGAACTCTCAAGGTCATCCCCCCCCCCACACTCAGAAAGAAAGTCTAGTTACTGAGAGTGGGAACTCCCCACATTTATGAAAGGATACAATAAATTAACCCAAAAGAAGGCACCAAAAATTCCCTTATTTTCATTCATGACTAACATTGGAGTAAGACAGCTCTAGATAAACGATTTAAGTTTGAAATTAACCCAAAACATCCTACATCTGAGGGAACCCGTGAAAGCTTCATATCCTTTTGTTGACAATTCTAGATTAGGACATTGAATCTTTCCATCAATTTTCTCCAATGTAAAAGATGCAGGTATTTTGTTTAGCTAATTAACAGCCATTGTGAGGGTGTGAAATAAGGTTGTTGAGGGGTCAATTTGCAGTGCATGTCTGCGCATAATGTTCCATGCATACCACAGCATGCCCAGAATGCGCCCGGCCATCAGTGGTCCATTTCCTGATGCCCCGTTACTTTCTATATCAGGTGTCCAGACCACTTGATAGGTTTAATTACAGCAAGGGTTGTATTCCCCCTAGAGGCCTGAGTGTAAAGAGTGTTAGGGAATGGAAAACAATGGTCAAACTTTCAGCAATACTTGCATAGACCAGCCTAGGCCTCATAAAAATCTGATATGACACAAGTCATATTCCTTCTATAAGATTAAAGCTTATAGGAAGCTAATAGAAACAATAGTATATTTCTGAGGAAGTTTAGCCTTCCAATGCGAAGGCTACTTTCATCCGTAGCAGATGACGCAAAGATTTCTGAAAACTATCTAAACCCTGTCATGTTGGTATTCATTGGAAAGCTCTCGCTTAGTACTCTCAAATGAGTACTACCTATGTACCAGGGTTTCAGTCATTTTTCTGATTTTTGGCATCATTTTATATTGGCCAAATTAGCCACCAGCAGCATAAGGGTTAAAGGCCCAACAACCTGGTCATAATGTCTTACTATTGTCATAGTGTTGCTGTCATCTTCGTGAGCACTGTGTTAACTTAACAAAAAGTTTTCAGTAGTTGTTCCAGTGCAAGGAAGTCAGCTGGTAAGACATGCGATGTATAACCCCAGCCTTTTCAGTAGTTGTGTCATTTTATGGGTAGGAGTTCGATGGTAACTAGTTATTATTTTTCCTGAGAGATAGCAGTGCCTTTTTTGAATTGTTGTTTTGGACAGGCATTTTCAAAATCCTGGCTAACACCCTGCTTGTAGCAAGTCTAAAGTAGACAGTGTTTCTGTCGGTTGTGGTTTGAGAAAAGGTCGAAAGGTGAAGCCACATTTAGCCAGCACAGCGTTTATTGACACTGCTAATGTTCACCGCAGGAACCGCCTATCCCGTTATCTATGTCAACACCCCCTGATGAACAGAGACCTCTAGTGGTCGGAAAATAAACAGATATACACTCCACCTACCCACTTTGTAACTCTATGTTAGTGTGTGTAAGCCACTCTTGCATACAGAGAGATCTATGATTACCACAGCATTGATGAGAACTGCCCAAAGAGTGGAGCGGTTTAAACAGTGGCTTCATACTACACAGTCTCTCACAACTGCGATAGGTCCCAGGTTTGAAGCTGACTAGGGGTCGTTCAGTTGCAGAGGGGCCCTAGACAGCGTAGCTAATGACTGGGGCAGAGTTACACAAACCTGACAAGAATAAAGTGTTTATCATTCCCTCCATCTAGCTCTTCTAGCGGTATCACCAGCCTTTTCTGGGGTCCCTCCACCTAGTGAGCATTTATAGAACTAAATGATGTAGCCTAACTGTGAAGTATACAGTCCTAGTTAGATATAAATCATTGAGCAAAATTTACCCTGACTTCTTGGCTGATGGCTATAGTCTAGTCATAGACGTGCTACAAGTCTGTGATATCTGGCTCTTTCCTTATTCTCACTAATCTAACCTGAGTTGATTTCACTCAAGGTTTAGTTCTGAATAAATCCTCCAGGGGAACACACTTGAGCTGTAGTCTGCAACTTCTGAAAACTGTGCTGCTATCTAGAGAGAGACATCACACCTATCCAGAAGTGGTGGCACTATAGCATTATATTAAACCTAACTCAGCCTGAGAAGCAGGCTAGGGTAGTCAGAGGTCTGGTGTACACTGAGAGCAGCTTGAGGAAGGAAGTTTCTATTAATCTGGCGCTCTATCTATTCTAGCGGTGGTATCATCAAGCTTTCCCTGCTGTGTCGTGGTGGGTGCTGTTCTTGCAAGCCGTATCCAGTGTCTAGGACGGTAACCCATCCTGCCTCCCTCTCCACCACTTAACTCTGCCCTCATACAGAGCTAATAGCTGATACGGATCTCCCTCTACGGCTCAGCTGGCCACCCTGGGTTAGCCTAGATTCCTTGGGTGTCATATGTATTTTTTCTGTCATATATTTGATGATATTTCTGTTACCAGGCACCAAATAGTCTAGATGGCCATAGTGGCCGATTTAGTTTACACTTATCTCAGCAGGATTCAGTTTGAATGAGACAACTTCTAGAGATCGGAGAGGATCAGGTGGTGCCATCTATCTATCATACCTGGTACTATGTACACCAAAGTGCTTGGTCAACGTGGAAGGGAATGGAATAAGGGAATTACTTTTTAGAAACTAAGAGTCCTGGGTCTTTATAGCCACACTGTGGGACAAACAGAATATGATTTACCACACAAATAGGAGTTAATTATTTCCATTGCCCTATCTTGTACCATAAGAAACCACTAGTAAACTAGCAGGTCAATCTATAGATCCTCCATGGAGGGTAGCTATGCTCTATCTACAGCTGATGTAACTTGTAGACTTTGTAGGGACCTTACATGGAGGGTAGCTAGTACCCAGACACCAAACCATGTCTAACGCAGATGCAGTCTGTAGACTTAGCCAGGACATTGAAAGGAGGGTATACATATAGCTAGAATATATACAGTGAAGGAACCATGTCTACAGCCAATGTTATCTGTCTAGACTTTGTCAGAACTCTTGCTAACACCGGATATATCCGGTGCTACATATCTTGCCTGTGTGACCAACACCGGATATATCTGGTCTTTGGGTACCCTTGCACTTAGCAAAATAAAAACTACATAGGTTGATAAAGGGGTATTGAATTATACTCGATATCAAGGTTTTACCTTTTGCCATGTTTCTATTTCAGTTTGTGAAGCAAATTATTGAAACAGTAATAGAAATCTATAAAATCCTTCTGATATGGTGGGTAGACCCACAATATTCCTGGTCCCAGGGGATAGGTTCTCCGATATGGGGGTCTAGCATGACAAGGGTTAACAGTGAAGTCACCAAACCATGTCTACAGCTGATGTAATCTGTAGACTTCACCTGCTTGGAAGGTTGCTTGATAGCAGACTTCACCAGGACCTTGCTTGGAGGGTAGCTAGAGCTATGGAAATTGCGAAGACACCAGAGATGTCTAGAGCTGATGTAATCTGCGTTCATTCTGCCTAGAGTAATGACACAATGTCACCCATCTGGAAAGTGCAGATGATCAGATCTGGGTGTGAGCAGCTGAGGCAGATTAAGGGGTTTAACCTCGGCATAATTTACAGCAGTGTCTTACATATGCAGGATAACACATCAACTTATCACCTCATTTGTCACTCAGGATACCCTGTAGAGATCTCCCCACTGCCGCAGAGACAATACGAGATTATACTCACTGCAATAAGCAATCTCAGTATGATATTCGTCAATCCACAGTAACATGAGGCTAGGAATATGCTGGCTTCAAGCTTATAGCTGCTCATGTATTACTGGATAGATAATTGAAATAGTTGGTATAGTATTAGTCTTAACCCATTCATGCCTCTAGCATCCAAGATATGCCGACATGGTCTTAGCCAGCAGGGCTTCTGGGTGCCTTTTTGAACACCCAATTTTCCCAAACCCTTGAAAAGAGCCCCTCAAGACACCCAAATTGTTTTGTGTGGAATTTCTAAAAATTTCAATCTCAAGCTTATAATTGAATTTTTTCATCTCCTTACAATTCCCACGACATTGTTTAATGACATCATGCCTTATTTTGATGAATTTACATATGTTTATGATTGAAATATGAGTATATTGTGATCCCCCATAAAAAATTGGACACCCCAAAATTTTACAACTGCCAATTTTAGGCACCCAGTTTCTAAATCCTGGCTAAGACACTGTATGCCGACTACTTTTGTGATATCTTTCAGATCAGGGAACTTCACAGGAAATATCACAGGAAATATGTGAAGGGAAAAAATGTCTGATACATAGTCTTAGACAGCAGTTTGATAATCCCACTTCAAATATTTCTTATTGTCAAATATTTCTAAATGTTCAACAATTTGATGAGTTTATGCTCTAGAACCAAGTTAACTCAAGAAGGATATGGGGGACTGAACCCAGCCTTTCTGTGGGAGATGTTGGTTACGAAGCTAAGTACATAACAGCAAGCATTAGGAAGTTCTCAGGAAACATGAGCTAAGAGGCAGCGGCAGCAAAGAGAATCTGGACTATGTAAGAGGAACAAGTGAAGGTATGGAGCAGGAATTCTCAAACAAAACACACAAAGCTGAGAAAAAGTGAGACTTTGACAAAGAGTGTGTGCCAGTCACAGAGACCATGCTCTGTTTAAAGGGCAAATGCACTATCAGAATGATTTAGGTTCAAAATGAGCTTATACGTGTCACCTTTCAAATAAGACCTCCCCCGAACCTGTCCTCTTCAGCACTACTCAGTTATAGCTTACAGAAGTTCAGCAGGTAACATTCCTTAGGCAGCCTTAGAGGGCCTCCATGCATCCCAAGATGCACTCGGTTTTTGACCTCTTCTAAGCACCAGCCTGTGTCACCAGTGCTTAAGAGATAGCAGTAATAGGGGGCTGGGCTCCCCTTTCCTTGCTTCCTGGCTTTCAATAAGTTGTCACAATTCCCAAAGATTGAACTTATTCAATTTTCTATTGTATATTCTAACAATCCGTGGAAGTTACACTATGTGGCTTGTCTTTGATTTGTAGCTTATTGTTGGCTAGAAACCATGACTTTCTAATTGCTATGAAATCATTTTGTGCTAATCACTTACAGGAAATTGCAACACTTGTGTCAGTTAGCAGTTACTCATGGGAATAGTGTAGGACTTATTAGTATGTGTATTCCTTCACTTCCTGTTATCAAGATGCTATCTTTGAGTAAACAACCTGGCACCATTGAGTAAAGGATCATGTGGGTCTAAGGGAGAAGTTCCCTAGGTGAGTCAGATACTTCCATTCCTCCCAAACTGAATCCCCCAATTATGCCATACTATGTAAGTTTTAACTCTTGAAGTTTTATTTGCTTCCAAAAAATGTGATCAGGGATGAGCCAGGAATAAAAATAAGCAAGAAAGGGAAAGCCAGGCTTCCCTGCTACTGCTATCTCTTAAGCACTGATGACACAGGCTGGTGCTTAGAAAAGGTCAAAAACAGAGTGCATCTTGGGATGCATGGAGGCCCTCTAATATTAGCTGCCTCATGACTGTTACTTGCTGAACTTCTGTAAGCTATAACTGAGCAGTGCTGAAGAGGACAAGTTCGGGGGAGGTCTTATTTGAAAGGTGACATGTATAAGATTATTTTGAACCTAAATCTTTCTGATGGTGCATTTGCCCTTTAATGCTGCATTTCAGGGGCTTCGTCCCCGTGAGGAAACTAGCCACGATAATGGACAGAAAAACACCTTTTCAGACAGGCGAATATTTCTATGAAGCATTTGCAATCATGACCTTTTTTTTTGGGGGGGGGGGGGGGGGGGGGGAGGGGGTGCTAACCAAATCTAATCCTAATAACCCGTCATCTAGAGAAGGCTGAAGGTCAAGTAGCCCTGATTGACACAATCTAGGCTCTTGCTATATTTTGTATAATAGGCATAGTATTATGGAATTCCTTATCTTTAAATATGAAAATGGCACCACCTCTCTCAACATTCAAGAAACTATACCTTGAAGAACAATTATCAACTCTGTGGCCTGAAGAATTGAATGTATAATCCTTAAATCTGAGGGACACAGTGAAAATCAAATCTTGTATTTGACTGTGTTACCCTCGTGAAATAAAGATTATTATTATCATTATTATTATTATTATTATTATTATTAGGCCAAAAAAAAAAAATGTTATGTTTGTGGTTACCCGACCGACCCATTTTAAACCGCCCGACCGTAATGTTTTTATGTCTCCTTTTGTCTCCATTCACGGCTCAGCACACGCAAGCTGTGATGGTCCTGCATCAGTGTAGAGCAGGAAATGACGATCTCCAGCGTCTCCCCTGAGTCGCCTCTTGTGCCTATACTCACGGCACAGTACTTGTGGTCACTGGTCAGTGCATGACGACCTAATTCACTACTGGGGACTGGCCCATCTGGGCTCTATTAGCGGCATAACACGAGATAGCGATGTGATCGCTGACTATGAAATTGGGTTAATGGCACCGGCTGAATGGGCCATTTGATGCATAACGGGTTGACACACGCTACTACTCCGGAGCATTACAGCCCAACGGCGCTCCACCAGACAAGCATAATCAAGTTGTAAATTAATTTACAACTATAATATCACACATTTTCTCTGTTCTTATCCCTGGTGCACTATTGTTATCATGACACATGGATAGTTTATCTCAAATCTGTTGATAAACAGGTGGTTATTTTAGGGAGTTTTTGGTTTCACTTTTGATTACATTATAATTTCAATGTACACATTCACAAGTGAATGAAAATTAACCTAATCATTTATTTATTTTCCAAGCAAATGAGTCAACATTTAAGTCATGTTAGAAGTCCAAATCAAACTACTATTTTATTGATAAATGACCTATATGTAATTTATCAAAATTGTCATAAATGGTTTAGAATAAAATATATTTTCTTTTGACCTATCCCTGGTTGACTATTATGACCATGACACATGGATTGTTTGAATGCCACTATGTGTTCTATGAGTAATGATTGTGAATTATTTTTAGTTGAATGTATATATTCTTAAAAATTACAGACAGGTTCAAAGAAACAAGGTTCATGCATTATTTACATATTGTATACAATGGTATTTCCATAAAATCTCATTTTCCCAAATAGATGAGGAATCATTGTTCATAACATAAGCAACTTTCTTACAATTGTTTACCATCATATTGCATTTTTGTTAAGATATTTACATGAATCTCAGACTATGTGTATGTTCTATTGTGAGTGTGTCAATGATTTAAGTAGGTGATTTAATTCTTTAATTTGGCATTGTCAGTCATTTCAGTCAGCATTTCCCATCATTACAAAAGACATTCCTATGTAAATACGTGCGAGGTGTTCTGCCGCACGAGAAGCAAAACAGACGGGTGGCCTGAAAATCTATGGCCATGGAATGAAAAAGAATCTCGCAAGCTTAGGCCGAAGACACAAAATTACTAACACCTGCAAGCAAGATACCTTCTCTTTCCATCCGTCCTCATCGTCGCATCAGCGTGATATTTTCCCGCCACATCCTTCAAGTAACCCGGATGCTGTGCCTCGTTTTAGAGAAGAAAATTTTCATCCGGGCAATTCAGACCTTTCAGCACGGGAGGTACGAGGAGCAGGAAACCAGCCTCTCCACCGAAATTGATCTGATTTGATATTTAAAAAATACTAGTCTCGACCAGGTTTTCTCATATTTGAGAAAGTGTAGGTACTGATTA
The DNA here is from genome assembly GCA_963942565.1 of Maea johnstoni. Classification (NCBI taxonomy): domain Eukaryota; kingdom Metazoa; phylum Annelida; class Polychaeta; order Spionida; family Magelonidae; genus Maea; species Maea johnstoni. The sequence continues at coordinate 12,894,866 of OZ012695.1, forward strand.
GCTTATTGAGTGATATTAGTCGCCATACTTTGCATGCAGCTTTAAAAAAGCATAGTCGTCTTGGTAAGTGTTCAAGACCGCGGACGCTGCGAAGTGCCAAATTGAAATGCATACGTTCGCTATCTGCCGACCAACAGACGTCTGATAATAAGTTTCGGGCGCACGGTAGCCCTTGCCTCTGCCTTTTCCCCCAACAGGTTGCTTAGCCGCCGCTGTTTTTCCAAAGCGCCGTTTCTAACTGTTTGAGAAGATGGCTACATTGTGTGCTTTTTGGTTTTGTTTGTGTACTAAACAATCTGCAGAGTTACCTGTACTACAATATTGAAGAACTATGTGTAAAATCATATTAGCTCAACAATGATACACATAAAGCAAACATACACAATGCAACCTAACTAAATATCTATATATTGCCACTACTTATTAGAATATCTGGCAATAAGAAAAAAAAAAAAAAAAAAAAAAAAAAAAAAAGCCTACCGACCGACCCTTTTTTTTTGGGCCATGTAACCACAAACATAACATTTTTTTTTTTTGGCCTTATTATTATTATTATTATGAACTAGCAGAGTAGCTAAATCTGGACCAGCAAAAAATCATGAATGCTGTTTTAGATAGGCATTGGCTAAGACCCTGCATCTAATTCATATCTGGAGTGAACACGCAGTCTGACATTTAACCTATTCATGCCTGGAGATCTACTTGACAAGTCTCATCTGAACCTTTCATATTTTTGAAAATAACTTTGGAATTGATCATAAATTCACAAGATATTTCAAAGAGAGTTGAATTTGATCAATGTTTGTCTTTCAGGTATTTCCTGAAATTTGCTTTCATTGGAGATATATCACCACAATAGTTGGGCGGTTATGGCTTCTACAGGCATGGATGGATTAAGGTACTACCTGTATCTTGAGAATAACGCATATTACAGATATATGAAAGTTTGAGCTGTAACTTACCAGACTCTTGAATCCAGCAGCTTATTTTTGGGGTAGGAAAATGGCGGCCCATCTTGTCCTCAGCTGAAACACAAGAAAATCTCACATTAAAATATGCTCCATATAAACACCACATCTACCTACCAAATCAAAATCACACAATGATTGCTATAAATCAATGTCACCAAGCTATTCTTCTTGCAATTTAGTTGTTTAACACTAAGCTAGGGCTGGAAATCAAAACCAAATACCAGGGGAAAAAAGATTATTCTATCTTTGTAAATATGATTTTTATAACTTTTGAAGAGGATTTTGAGTTTCTTATGCAAACCTTGACTTTGGCTTTGCATATGTAATTAAGTTGAAAATATCTTGATTTCCAGGTTTTGCTAAGAAAACCATTTCATACTAAAGCTCTCCTTAAAACGTGAGGTCTCCATTTTGTGATACTTTTGAAATTACAGTTCTTTGTCCCTTACTATTCAGGTCAACGATGATGATCATCATCATGATTATGATGATCTTAATGATGATAATAATAATAATAATGATAATAATAATAATAATAATAATAATAATAATAATAATAATAATAATAATAATAATAATGATAATAATAATAATAATTATTATTAAAACCACAACAACAACAACAAATAAGACAAGCAAAATATTTCACCCGGGCAACCAGAAAATTCTAGCCTAGTCACCCTAAGAGTGACTGTATGACCACAGAAAATAAAGTAATAATTAAAAGCACATTCTCCAGGCCCCTGTTCCTAACATAAACTCTGCCAATCAAGACCCATCAGTCCTGACTGAGTAACAGGCCATTACAAGTCCATCCCCCCTCAGTAGTAGCTGCTGGGAGATTGTGTTGTTGTTGTCGGCCATTGCGCTGAGAATATTAGCAGCAGCAGCAGCAGCAGCAGCCAGGATGATGCAGGAGCACCTGCTAGCTGCTGGCTGAGATAGGTGTCAAGGTAAAGAGAGACCTTGAGGAGCAGCAGATTAGCATGCTAATAAAACAGCACCAGCAGCAGCAGCAGTAGTAGCAGCAGTGCTAGAATAAGCAGCTTTTAGCAGAAGCAGCAGCAGCAGCAGTAGTAGCAGCAGCATTAGCTGTAACAGGTGCAGCAGTTGTAGGACTGCCATTGCATTTTTCTTTTTTCTTTTTTTTTGGGGGGGGGGGGGGGGGAGAGACACTATTATTTTCCTCTGATTTTACAGTTTTCTTGCTCTTGAAATGATTGTGAGATGATTGGCAGTGTGCGTCCAAATTGTACAAGTGTCAATTCCGATTTCTCAATCTCATTCCAGCACTTTGGATTCAATCATGGCTATCAGTTTGAGATCCTGGCCGGTATCTAAATGTATTGATGATAGTCCTATTTAGCCATAGCCAAGATGAATCCAATATGATAAGACTGGCGTACCAGAATTGTATGCTGATCCTTCCATTTGTGCAGCACAAGATTTTCTTTAAACTCTTTGCATAATGCAGCCCTAAAGCCTTTTCCTGGTCTACAATTATTTCAAAGTATAGTTAAGCCGGAGAGGTTACACCGTTACAGACAAATTGATGAACTCGCTTGACGTTGAATTATTTTGCAAAGATAGTCCCCTACTCCTTCAGGAAAGGGTTAATCAGAATGTCATTTAGGCATGGTCACATGAACAACAGAATAATAAGAAAAACAAGGAAAATCTGAAATAAACAAGGAGTTCCCCCAGTCAGATTACCCTGTCATTTGGGCATGGATGTAAGTCACATTATCAAGTAAATAATAAGAAAAACAAGGAAAAAACAGGAAAAATCAGGAAAAACCAGAAAAAAAACAAGGAGCCCCCCCCCCCCCCCCCCCAAAAAAGGGAAATAGGGAAACATAAAAAAACAAATAAAAGAGGAGAGATAGGGAAAAATAGAAAAACAAATAAAAATGTGGAAAAATAAAAATATCTAGATAAACTAACTAGATGAACTATGCAGGGTTGCGGGCATGATTGGGTTAATGTTTGAGGCAGCAGCAGCCAGCAGCAGCTTGCCATCAGGCAGCAGTGAGGCAGGCAGGCAGGGACTCATATTGAATCAATACACCACATTCCTAAATTAATTAGTCACCTGCTATGGTCAATGCACTGAGGAGGGAGGTGCTGCCAAGAGGAGGAGGAGGAGGAGGCGTCTCGTAACACAAGCGCTGCATATAAGGAGGCACACATGGAGCAGAGAATGTAGACTACCCCACTAATGCTTTGCTGTGATTTGTGGGTCAGGTGTAAAATTTTGACAACTCTATCAATCATGGTACACACTCTTTTCATTCCAGTTATGTCAAACTCAGAGGTATATACAAAAAATAACTTGATACATGTAGCGACCTATTCAAGATTCCTGAGATGACAAATGTGTTGTCAGGCCACCCACCAGGAATCACATAGGGAACCACACTACTTAGCACATGCTAGTTCTGGTAAGGAAGCTAAGGTATTACATATATAATTATGCATATGGCTGTGTGTATGTATATATATATATATATATATATATATATATATATATATATATATATATATATATATATATATATATATATATATATATATATATATATACATACTACTACTACCACTACTAGTACTACTAGTACTACTACTACTACTACTATTATTATTACAAAGTATTGCAACTATTACTATTTGAGCAGTGGAGATATTATCGACCCCAGACTCAACAGAGCATTTAAATGTGTGGTAAAGATGGTCAAGATCAGGTAGTGCTGTCATTGATAAGAAATATTTATCGATTCGATAATCGACAAAATTATTACCAATACGCTACTTCGATTCGATTCAGCGAATCAAATTCAAAACGAATAAAAACCAGCAATGTGCTCAAGAGGAATGGTTGTGGTTTGCATGTGGGGGCGATTATTAACCTATTGATCACAGCTCTAACACTTACACATTCATCTGTGTGAATTTTGGGATAAATGGCCAGAATAGAAGCACAAATTTGTCTTGGGGAGTTAATGCTGTTGAAGCTGTGTTTTCCTAAAAAAATATTTATTTACCTAATTTGCATATGAATCGATATCTTGTACCTTTTTCGATAAGGATAATCGATAAGTTTTTTTTTATCAATTCATTGATACGGCCGGTATTAATGACAGCCCCAAGATCAGGTTTTGCTATTTGAACAGAAGAATGACCCCAGCACAAATACCTTGTCCTCAGCATCCCCGGCTGACCAGCTGCTTACTCATTACTGCACTAAGTGTCCATTTGGCTAGCTCGTGTGTGCACACAGACTGACTGACTGATGCACAATGTAACATTACAGTGACTTTAACCCTGCCTAGCAACAGGCCTTCAGCGGCGAAAGAATGACATCACACAGGCTGATGTTACAGCTGTTACTTCAGCTAATGCTGCTGCTGCAACTACTACTACTGCTACTACAATCACCACCACCACTACTACTACTACTACTACTACTATTACTATTACTATGACTTCTGCTACTGATGCTGCTGCTGCTGCTACTACTATTCCTACTAAGTACTATTAATGCTACTGCTGCTGTTACTTCAGGTCAGAACTTGCTGGATCTGGCTCTCTAACTCACCGAGGCCAATAATCACTGTCTGAGGCAGAGTCAGCAGTAGCAGTAGTCCCCATAGAATCAGCATCACCAGCAGCTGTAAGCTGAGATGAGCCTGGGTCTGTCTTAACCCATGCATGCTCATAGCGGCCAAAAGCTGCCAGACAATTTCATGACATCTTTAATGCAAAGGCAGGGTTGGGAAGATATTTGAAATGTTCATCAGAATACTACAACCCACTCTCCTTTGTAAAAATAAATAACCCTTAATATCCAAGTTATCGTCAAAAGTAGAAAAGATCCATAAAACTCTTTTAAAAGCATTGATTGGTTAATACATTCATGACTGGAACTCTCCTATAGAAATGTTGTCCAGATGAAAATTATAGAAATAATTTTGGGAAAAGGCATTGATGTGCTAGCGTATTACAATGCCACCTACCTGAGGCCATGGCATTTAGCAACCTGGCTTTGAAGTCTGGCTAAATCACCACTGACCACCCAAGCATATAGCGGATACTACATTTTACTATCTGGCCTGGGAGGCAATGCTAGAATCACCGCCGACAACTCTCACATACTGCAATGCCATCCATCTGCAAGCTATGCCACTCCAGAATCTGGCCTACTCACCCTGGTGAAATGAACATGGGGAAAACATGTTATAACATGTTTTTACCATGTTATAACATGTTATTTTGGTAGTGTTTTGACATGTTAAAACATGTTATAACATGTACGGTAAATGGCGGGCAAAAACATGTTTTCACACGTTTTAACATGTTCTTGAAATAACGTGGTTTTAACATGTTTTAACATGTTATTTAAGCAAATATTCCCATGTTTTGCCATGATCCACCGCATTTAGAATAACATGTTTTAACACGTTAAAACATGTTATTTGCCCGCCATTTACCGTACATGTTATAACATGTTAAAACATGTTGTAAGAAAACATGTTATAACATGTTATAACATGTTATTTGCCCGCCATTTACCGTACATGTTATAACATGTTTAAACATGTCCTAATTAAAACATATTAAAACATGTTATAACATGTTATTTGCCCGCCATTTACCGTACATGTTTTAACATGTTTAAACGTGTTCCAATGAAACATGTTATAACATGTTATTTCCCTCCAGTTACTGTACATGTTAACACATGTTATAACATGTTAGGATTAAAACATGTTTTAACATGTTATAACATGTTATTCAACGGCCATTTACTACTATACATAATATAAACAATGGCCTGTAAAAATCTTTAGCGGTTAGGAATCTGAAATTTACTTCTTATTGGGCATAGTCAATGATATATCCCTAAAGTAATTCTGAACCTGCAGTGACTATTACCTTTGAAAGTAATGAGACTTTGTCATTTGAGTGAAAAGTTGTTAATATTGAAATGATATAGAATATGGGTTGACAAAGGATGGTTGGCTATGACATTCTATACCTGATAACACTCAAGAATCTGGAGAAACACATTTGTTATATGGTGTGTTTTGGGATGGGGCTTTTAACTAGCTTGCAATGGTACTGATCACCTTAACATTCTATTCAGAACAAAATTTTACACATAAAATTTGTTCATCTGAGAAATATTAACAATGTATAGAGAAATGGGGACACTGTTTCCTCTGAGAAACGGAAACAATGTTTCAAACTTACAAAGTACAATGTAAAGTTTTTTTCTGCTTCTCTATTGAAATTCCAGCCACATGTCCAAGAACAAGTTTGAACATAGCTAGACAGCCCTTGTTTCGTATTTATTTCATTTGCAAATTATCCTCAGAAGAATAAATGATTGCTCAAGAAAAAAAATACCTTACTTAATTTCAGAGTGAGATCTAGGTTTGAGATGTATTCATCTTTTTTTGGGCGGGGGGGGGCTAGATTTTTGGATTAATTAGGGAAAATTATGTGGATTGAATTTGGTGATTCCAGTTAGCTGATATCTTGTGGCTGTAAGTATTAGGGTAGGTATGGTAGATAGATATGTTTATCATAATGGTTTGAGCAATTCCAGTCAGCACATCAAAATATAACTGAATAAAAGTGAAATAGTCTAAATTTCTTTAAATCAAGTTAAGTTAAATTACATACATTTGTTGAAATACAAATTTATGTAACATTCACTAACCTCAAGATACTTGGGAATGGTAATATCTTGTGCCGTAATTATCCTCTTTTTTCCTTAATTGGAAGATTGATCCTCTTCTTTGATGTCTATTACAAAGTCGTTATTCTTAAGCTAGCAGAAAACAGTTCTATGTTCTCAAATAGCAGAACTAGAGATAGCATAGTATGGTTCTGTGCTATGATGCAGTCACTCTCAGACAGTTCTAGTGTGTACTGCCAATTTCAGTTATAAGTTCAAATGGGGGATTTTTAAAGTCACTTGTCGGATAGGGGTGGAGCATGTAAAATGTGTCATATTCATTTGTATATTTATAACTAAATCCAGTGTACACTTTTCAGTCTCACAGACTATTACTTATTATACTCGATTCTACATTTTAAATATTAAGAAGCACAAGGAATCTGGGTAAAATTATTCCAAAATTGTACAAAACTGCCCTCTTAGAAAATGGATAAGCCCAGGGCAAATAAGGAATGAGTTGGATACTTTGTTTATTGTTAGCATGTATTTACTTATTGACAATTTTCAAAGCCTTTCTCAAATTACAATGTTTCAATATCGCAACTAAACATGAAAGGCACGAGACATCTTCTTTGATTTCACTGGACTTAGAATTAAAAAAGTACCTCAGGGCCTTTAACCCTTCCTATACTGTGGCTACTTTTGCCCATAGCACAAGGATGCAAAGATTTTTTAAAACCATCAAAACCTTGTCATGTTGGTACTCATTGGAAAGCTCTTGCTGAGCACTCTCAGATGAGTACCCATTTGTCAAGGGTTTCAATGGTTTTTCAGGATTTTTGCATAATTTTGTATTGGCCAATTTAGCCGTCAACAGCATAATGGTTAAAGAAAAAGTCTAGCTTTGTCCATCCTTCTTAGATTCTGAGTTATGTTATAAAGCATAAATAAAGCTCAGTTATGAGGACAAAATTAAATTGCACCTTTTTAAAGTCCCAACATATCCACATTCCTTTGACACAGGACGTGAATCTTCTGGCCTGTCAACCCTGCCCAACTTTTGTGATATAATGTAACTTCATGCAGGTAAGGGAAAAATTGGATTTGTGGGGACTAATTTGTCCAGAGAATACCATACTTCTCTGGCAACTGAGACCTACTGAGTGTGGATTTTCTTGGATATCATTGGATTTCCATTCAGAATGCAATGAGCTGGGAATAATTTTTACAAGGGATGTCTTTAAACATGGTGGGGCTAATGGCACCTCCAATCTACTAGTCCTACCCCAAAAGTTTTAAGATAAGAATGCCAGGCAGTATTCACCCAAAATGGACTACCGTAAATTCTCGCAAATCTCGGCCGCCCTAGGAAACTCGGCCACTATAATTAATCTACCAAATGATTATTGGGGAAATTCGCCCACCCCCGATTCATCCAAGGACACATTTCGCCAAAAGTTGGCCACCAAGTAAATTTCATTGATATAAGAAAAAACATTAAGATTTCCAAAGTTTGCGATTGATTTTAGATTATTAACGATCGTTTCTAGTGCCCATATCCGCCAAAAGACGACCGGTGCAAAACCGGAAGTAGGTATCGCATTTCTGCGTGGAGAGTGGAATACAGCTTGGGCGGCGCCATTTCGAAATAAGACTTGTCAACAACTTGAACAAGTATATAATCTAATGCGTAATTGACGTGCGGCAGCAAGAATAAACAAGTAAACAACATACAAAAGAGGCAAGTTACTTTACAAGTATATATAGCAGAGGAATGACAAGCCAGGTAGGTGATTTTGTGGGGGAAAATTGTGTTCTTGTTCACGAAGTTAGCAATCGAAGTTCCATCTAGCTTTCGTTTCAATTCAATTGACAATTGATAATATCGGCCAAAGTGAAAGACATGTTTAAATTGATCAAGTTTCCGACTGATTTCAGATTATAAATAATATTTCTAGTGTCCCTATATCTGCCAAAACACACTGGCTCCGAAACCGGAAGTAAACACATCGATCTCATGGGCTGCGCCAGTTTGTATAATTCAATGCGTAATTAGCGTGTGGCAGCAAGAATAAACAAGTAAACAACATACAAGGGAGGCAAGTTATTTTATTAGTTTATATAGCAGAGGAATGACAAGTCAGGTAGGTGGACAATAAGGGTTTTGTGGGGGAAAATTATATTCTTGTGTTGGAAGTTAGCAATCGATTTTCAGTTCCATCTACATCATAGACATAGTAGTACATGTAGCTTTCGTTTCAATTAATAATATCGACGAATCTCGGCCACGGTGTCTGATATTTGATCGCTATTTTCAGTAAATTTCGGCCACCATCAGCCAACGAAAATCGTAATTAATAAAAAGTGTCCGAGATTTGCGAGAATTTACGGTAGCCCAGGGTTTAAGGGCTAGGAAGAGTGTCATTGACTAGCCTTGATCTAGGTTTTGGTTATTTTTACTAGCTCAGGGCTTAATAATGGGGCTACTATGACTGTTGAGCCCTGCACATTTGTTATAAACACATGTTTAAACATGTTAAAACGTTTAAATTTCATCATATTTTACTGCTTAAGAAAAATTATGCATTTGCTCTGTGATTTTTAGTGAGAAATGTCAAAACATGTTTTGATTCCAACTCAAACTAGGCAATGGCCTTTTTTTCAATTTCTGGAGTTAAGGGGGAAACATGTTATAACATGTTCCAGAGTCTGGGAATAACACAAACATGTTTTAACATGTTTGACCATGTTCAATTTTTTGGACTCAGCCAGTGACCATTTATTCAATAATTGATGTTACGGAAAAACATGTTATAACATGTTTGAGATTTCAAAACCCTATTGAATTACATGGGAAAACATGGTATAACATGTTTCATAGTCTTGAAAATAAAATAACATGTTTTAACATGTTTAACGTTATGGCTTATAGAACTATCATGTTTTTTCAACATGGGATTTCATGGTAAAACATGTTCTAACATGGTAAAACATGTTCTCCCATGATAACGTGTTTTACATTTCACCAGGGAGGAGGCACTCTTTTGATTGACCACTCGAACAAACAACAGTGCCACCTGTCCATAAAGGATGCAATGACATTTCAAAATCTGGCCTAGGCGGCAGGATATTCACTGACTACTCTAACAAACAACAGTGCCACCTATCCAGGGATCGATGTTAAGGCCTGCCCGCCTGCCCCGGGCAGGTAAAAATTTCAAAAAGTCAGTTAGGGCAGGTGATTTTGACATTGTACCTGCCCGACAGGGAAGGTAATCATTTGCAGTGTGGCCGTTACTTGATCGCGAAAACCCACCAACAATCATTCACAAAACAGTAAAACTCACTGCAAGTGATGTCCTCTCTAGCTGGCCATGTAAACAACTGAGGCAATACCACTCAGACTGGATATGTGCTACCACGCTCCTGCACATATTGGTATTGCTCAGGAAGACGATCACATGCTGTTTCAGATGTCTTGATCCATTTAGAGCATTTGAAATTTAGCAAGCGTTTGCAAAACTATTTCACTATGTAAATAAAGATTTGCGGGAATTGTTACCCTTTCATCAAGATGAGGTTTATTATTGAAAATATTTTATTTTTTAGCAGAAATGAACATATGAATAAATATGAAATAGAAAATATATTACAGACAAAACCCTGCGAGGGAGTTTTTTTGCAGGGCAGGTGAAATATTTTCAGGGCAGGCAAAAGTTCCAGGTCACCTGCCCTGCAGGGCAGGTGGTTTCAAATGTTAACGCCGAGCCCTGCTATCCATAAAGATATTTCAAAATCTGGCCTCGGATCAGGCTTTTGACTGACCACTAAAACAAAGTGCCACCTACACATAATAAGACATTTCAAAATCCCTCCTAGGAGGCAGGCTAGTGATTCTAATGCTCATCTTTTGTATCATCAATGGCTGCTGTGCCTCCTGGCCTCTTCCTTTCCTCCTTATGCCACAAACAAATGGCCTTCATTATTTCCCCTGATAAGATGTTGCGCAGCGGCTGAACAGAATGTGTAATTGGCTGACTAGAGACTACAGTAGCAGCGTCCGCGGAATTACCGGGCACGGATAATTTGAGCTGGCTAATGGATAAATTGGATAGGATCTGGGATGGTATTATAATACACATCGTAAAACTCCCCTCCAGCCCCGATGTAGCAGCGATTCACCAATGAAACAAACACTGGGCTATAAAGCGCCATCTATAGGTCACGGACAGAAAAAATCGTCTGGACTCGGTTGTACATCAGGGCTAATGACTCGAGTGAAGCAGCATGAATATCAAGTGGTTTGGTTTTTACAAGGCAGAGCGTGATGAGTATAAATTCAGGGCACTGACTGGGTACTAGGAAGCACTGATCAGTGGAGTGGGTAATACAGGGCACACAGGTCACTTCTTCTTAACCCTTTCATGCCTGTGGAATACAAAAACATCCCAACTATTTTGGTAAAATCTCAATGACAAGAGCATTTTTAAGCATGATTTGAAGCAAAATTGTAAACTAGAATCGAAGTTACAACACTACTTAAGATATTTGTGAATTTAGGCTTTATTCCAGAGTTATCCTCAAATGTACGTATCAGAGGTCAAGATGATCAAGAAGGGCTCGAAGCCAGAGAAGATGAACTGACAGATTTCCAAGATATGTGCCATCTTGTTATTATTTACTTATAAATTGAAATTGAAGTGCAAAATAAGCATAAATTCCAAAATAATTTAATGATGAATTACCTTTTGAGATCTGATTCACACATTTTCTGTTAAACATTCGACCTATACTTTTCTTTGAAATATATCTCCACAATTTTAAGTCCTCAATGAGTTAAGAAATACTTCATGGAATGCCAATAAAGCAAGAGAATGGAAAAATTTGGTCGGTTATCAAATAATCCAATATATATATCTTTAACAGGTTATAGGCTTTTATGGGGATATTCGTGCCAGAAACAAGACATATTACAATGAATTTTCATAAGAAAATAAGAGTTTGTCATGTCAAGGTTTATGATCTGTCACAGTGAATATCATAAATATTATATCCTACTATGAAAAAGAGCATCTATCTATTTTGAGGAGACAAAGAAACATAGCTAAGCAGACCTTTATTGCTTAAAGGTAGTAAATATGCCAGTAGCTGGATGCAGAGAGTAATGGTACGTCCTGATCAGCACAGACTCTACAGAGTGCCGTCATGATAATAGGCTCTTCAGGGATTGTGAGTCATATGTCTAGGTGGTGGCTGCTCAAGCCTGCAGGGATGTTAAAATACCAGGGATAGGAATAGCAACCGATTATATTCCATTTCGTGGGAATATCCAAGAGGTGAGAGAACTGAACTTAAGGTATAATAAGGTACACGCCAGTAATTAATGCTAAAGAAAACTAGTTACTTATAGCTCACAGCATGTGAATGAATGATGGAATATATGTATATGGTAATTTATATATATATAATTTTACAATCATATAGAGTATGTGAAAAATATTCAAGATAAATAAGGCATATAAAATATTTATAAAACACATTAAAGATAAGAAATCAGGGTCATATAAACACGTCCCTGATGAAGTTATAAGTATGGTATATATATACAATACATGAATTTCATAAAACACAAAATATGTAAAATAAATGAAATATATAAAATAAATGAAATATATAAAATACATTAAAATATTTAACCCTTGGATATAAGATATATAACACATATGAAATATATGAAATATAAAAACATATTAACTATATTAACTATATGAAATATATAAACACTGTTTTTACATAAAATATATAAAACATATAAAATATATGAAATATACAAAATATATGAAATATATAAAATACATAAAATATATAAGATAAATGAAATATATAAAATGTATGAAATATCCAAAAATTATAAAATATATAAAATGTTCAAAATATATGAAATATAAAACATATAACATAAGGAAACTATACAAATCATAAATGTAAAGGACATATGAGGCGAACAATGTGTGTGTACATACATACACACATCAAAATCCAGTCTGCATGATGCAAACTATTCCTATGTGCCCTGTCCATCTGAGTGTTTTATGTGGTGGTTGTGGTCAAGCTGGGCGCGTGGCACTACCTGCCATGTGTCCGACCAGCAGCAGCAGCAGGCTGAGAATGTGACCCAGATACTAGGCTGCAGAACAGATGGCCACAGATTCCATACTGCAGAGTCTATGTGCTGCATGTTTTATGTATGGCCACCACGTCTCAGAGTGACCTGCCAGGCCCTGGGAATCCCCCTAATGGCTTATTAACCTGTTAATTGTACAGCACAATCATTAGGTAGCTTTTAAACACACCAATTAGATCAATTTATTACGGATCCCTCTTCCACACTACCATGATGATGGCAAATGATAAAATTGCACATAATGGCTGAACTATAGGGAACTCCCAGGAAGAGTTTATATCACAATTATCATCATGGAGCAACATCACCCTACTGACTTGCCTAGATTTCTAGGCTGTCATATATATTTTTTCAGTCTACAAGTTTTGCTGTCACTGAGCACCAAATGGTCAACGTGTATCTCATCAGGGGAATAGCGGACTCAGTTTAATAGAGAAGGACTAAAACCTCTAGACCCAATATAAAAACCTGGGCTCGAAATAAGGGGGTGCCCTTATAGTGCCAAAAAGTTTTCTTGAGGAGCATTTCCTCATATCAGCCTGGACATGCAGTGTGCCCTAGCTAGCCCCGTTACCCAGATGCTGCACGTGCAGGGATTTTTATATCCTAAATTTTAATCTAACTAGCCAGACCTCTTTTGGCTGCTACAAGTGTAAATGGGTTAAAGACTTTCCTGTATTGTCTTACTTGTTAACACAATGGAAATTGGCATAAGCGGAAATCAAACAAACAAACACAAAGTGTTAATCAATTTATGCTGTGGTTGGGGCCCAACCTAACAACACAAAACAGTGCTCCATGAGTGGTTTATCTATAATTGGATCTCAGTGGGACAACATTGACATGAAACCAAGCATGAGCATATCAATCAGATAAAATGACTTGTTGAACCTAAAACCACAGCCACGATAAGGAAAAACCAAAGAGCATTTAATAACTATAACAATAGCATGAGCGGGGGACTGAAGGAAATGAAAAATGGAAAAACCATGAGGTCAACTTAAAAGACACAATTATATGAATTAATCAACCCAAAAATCATTTTATGCGCTCAGTTTTCAGTGGTTGAAACACTTTTCATGAGTTAAGTTTTCATCAGTTCATGACTAAAACAACATTGTGTTTCTATTGTTTATATCTAGCATTTCACTGCTCTGAATAACCAGGGTTATATACTAGGGAGAAGAATAAAACCCAGAACTGTAAAGAAATTACTTCCTTGGCAACAGCCTCAAAAGGAATTTGAACCTCTGAAGTTTTGGCACCATGATTCAAGCTTTATTTCCTTAGCAATACAACATTTCAAAGATATCTTTATAATGAAACTGCAAGCATCGAAGGATACCTATACATCAGTTTATTTGATACAGGTATTTGGTATCATTCTTAGTACAGATACTGTTACCTATTTGCTACATGATCCTCCTTGATGTCACATGTCTGTATAGGCACTTAAAGGACAATTACACCATGAACAAAACATAGGCCCACATAGTTTCTTAGAATATTCTTTACTGAAGCCCAAGTTACAAAAAATATATTACTGTTTAAAAACATCCTAACACACAAGGAATGGAGGTACTGGGATGGCCATTTTAGTCTATTAATAGCTTATCTCAGGCTGTTTGGTACCCATATGGCATTAGCAGTAAGGTAGCTCACAATTCAAAAATATAATACATGTTTCTATGTTTATAACAACATCTAACTTCTAAAATAAAATCCAACCTTATCTTCCAAAGAGCTTCTGAATGTCTACCTGTCCTGAACATGATAAACCACCTTAGCCCAGCCAAAATATTTCATATGGAGCTTCAGGCATTAAAGGGTTAAATTTGCTGCCACCCTGAATGGTGTACGGGAGAAGGGAATGATCTATGACCATTCTGGGATGGGCTGCAGCCTTCATATAGTATTGTGGGAGATGTTTATGGTGATGTTTTCAGTAACAGCATCACATAAA
>OZ012695.1:12909866-12954866 GCA_963942565.1 Maea johnstoni
GTAGAGGGGTGGGGACCGTGCACAGGTCAGAGAGGTGCTACGTGTGCACCCTTAGTAGTAGTAATAGTAGAGCAAGGTGATTAAGTTACAATAACTTTAATAAGTCATCACCATTCAAACTTGAATATTAATCAAAACCATAACTTCATCGTCATCATCATCTTCATCATCATCTTCATCATCGTGATCTCCAGCAGCAGTAAAATCATCATCATCATCATCTTCATCATCACCATCGTCTTCATCATCATCTTCGTAATCTCTAGCAGCAGCAAAATCATAATCATAATCATAATCATCATCATCAACATCACCATCCTCATCATCAGCGTAACCAACATCACCATTATCAGCGGCACCTTATAGGTCATTATCTTCAAAACTATCATCATCATCGTCATCATCATCACCATAACCAACATGATTACCATCACTCCCATCACCAGTCATCATCATAACCATTGTCTCTAATCTAATATCCCCATCACAATCATCATTATGACAATCAGTATCATCGCAATGAGCATCATTTTTGATCATTCTTGTCATCACCATCACATCTATTTTCATCATCATTTATCATCACCATCATCATCCTCATCAATGATCTTCACTATCATCGCCATGATCATCATCATTGTAGTCATCATCATCATCATCATCATCATCATCATCATCATCATCATCATCATCACCACCACCACCACCACCACCACCACCACTACAATCATCATCATCACATTTGTTTTTGTTATGATATCATCCTCATCCTCGCCCAATCAGAGCAATCTTCCTCATAGTTGTGAGTCTATAATCAGCCATGTGCCAGCAGTGGTCAGATTGTTTCTTACTCTTGGCCACGTGCCCAGCTTTGCCTGCTGTTAGCCAGGATTGGCAAAATCATCCTCGTCCAAACATTGCAGGGATCTATTTTAGCACTCGGCTACTGGATGATGCTTCATACTTTATAGAGCTCCTGGAAGTCGAAAGATTAACGAAAAAAGAAATTTGAAAAAGTACAAGCAAATTTCAAAATATGACTTTTTTCATATACTGCAGCATTAAGGCTAACTTTATACATATCAATTTTTTTTCTCTCCTTACATTTCTTTGGATGCCCAGTCCCAATTCATATTAACCTGGCATGTAGCAGTTATTATCAATTATCCCTGGGAACCAATGATATTTTCCAAACCTACTTGCCATACCAGGCATGTTGATACTGATTTCTACTTGCCAGGCTAAGACTTGCTCTGTACAAGTCAAGCCTGTTATAATGTTTTTTGTGATGGTTCTGTTATATGTTGGTTAACTTTATTAGCCTAGTCACTGATAGGCTAGGAGCCAGTCTACTTCCACTCCTGTTCTAAGATAACCATCACTCATGGCATGTATGGATGTGGGGTTGGCTGGGTCCCATGTTGGCCCACAGAGCCACTTCCTGGCCAGACAGACTGAGGGGCTGTCAGCTGTAGGGGAGGTACACGATACAGGAACGTCTTCATTAGTCTGGACCACTAAGAATAGTAGACAACTAGAGCAGGGCTAGATCTCCTTGTGAACTGTTTCAGCCTATTACCCAACCAACCCACCCCCTACTAGGTCACCATGCTCTCAGAACTACTATTAATCAAGTCCTATAGGTGGTATATTACAGGCGTCAGGCGCTGGCATACTTGAGACATACCCACAACTAACATATATACTGTACCTAGACACTACTTCAACCTACTCCCCCATATACTAGGGCAAAGCTCTCTCATGGTGAACTGTTGTACCCCACCATCCTCTGCTAGGTCACTGTATACTCTAGCCTAGCTTACTAGAGCTGGCTTATTCTTCACCAACTAGTCATTTTTTTACTAGTCAAGTCATTATAGTACTTTTCAGATTTGCCAGATGGCAGCACTGCTGAATTCTCTCATGGCTGTTAATACCAATGACAGACATCTGGTGTGAAAATTAAGAACTAAACTGGACTCAGCATGCACAGTAAAGTTATTAAGACAGCAAGCAATATATACAGAAATACACATGTATTCAGCCTGGTATCGAGGCTATGTATACTCATGATGACTATATAGTCTAGTCCTACAGGCAGACATACCCATAACGCAAGAATACCTAGCCTAGCTACTAAGCATTACTGTGTTTTACCATATCATATATAAATCTATGCCTGCGCCTATACAACAATCAGGGCTTGTGGCCTATTGTTGGCCATTTAGGTCACATCATCATGAGGGGATTGCACTGGCATTAACAACATATTTCCAATTACCCTCAACTAACCTAGTATATACTGCAGTGCCATCTATAAATAAGGGATGCCATGCAAGTATGGTCTGGGAGGCAGGCTAACGAATACCATATTCAGGTAGTTTTTGAAGCCTACATATCCTAGCCTCTGTCAGCATACTGTGACAGCATACTACCTCGCATCACTGCATGAGACCCAGGTTTAGAGTCAGGCTTGAGGCACGTGAGAAAGTTACTACTGACTCAAGTGGTAGTGTTAGTCATTATTTTTCTTGCATACTCCTACTCCGCCACCATTAACTACTGGCTAGTGGTGATTAGACATTGAGTATATTGTTAGATACTTCAGTCCTAGAAGTGATGCTTTGTGAGCTAGGTCAGAAAACACATGATGAATTGTCTATCTGATACCTGAACTGCCCTCTATATTCCACTTATGGTACTACTTGTTAGGTTAACCCTTTGAGAACCATGCATGTTTCAAGTCCCTATATTGGTACTATTATATCAATGCTCTGATTTTTTAAAACAACATAGTGCACTAGTTTTTGATATAACTAATAGATATAAAGGTTGTGTTATAAATAAGATTTCTCCTAAATATTTCCTAAAATTGCTCTGGTCAGAAAGATAATATGAAAACAGCCATACCAAAAAAAAATGGGCAAATTCGAAGGATGTATGAACAAAACAAGCTGAGCCTGAGAGCCTGACTATATAAATATCATGCCAAGATAATCACCGAAGAACTTTGATTGATTCGGTCATGCAATCAGGATATTTCATGTGGCATTCTCTCACGCCCGCTGCCCGCGGATGCCTGTGTTCGCCCGCAGATGCCCGGTGGAACGAGTGCTCTCACCTGTACCCTAATTTACATTGACCTTTCCACGATGACCTATATCCATCAACCTTAACCCTTGCATGCCCAAGACTTCCCTTAGAAATCTTGGTCAGGATTAATGGTTTTGACAATAACTTTGGAATTGGGAATGGATATATTTGAAGAAAAATACTCATTAGTAGTTTTCTTATTAACATTTCTTGTTTGAAAATTCTTCTTTTCAACGAATGAAATGAAAAATAAAAGTTCATAAAAAACATCTTATGACCGATTGCTTTTTTGATAGAAAATTCCCCTGGGCCCTAAATATTCAACTGTTATGGCCTAAGAAAGCTACCAGACTAATCCTATGTACGACTGGCTTATGCCGCAAACATGTATTCCAATATCTGCAAACAATGAACACAATGATTGCTTATTAGAAGCATACATGAACAGATACTCAATTTTGGGCCACCAGAGGTATGACAACGCCCATGCTTAGCCCATTGGGACACTAATTTTTCAGAAAATTGTTGCTTGCATCACTGATCGAAGGACATAGGAGAAAACTTGTAGCCCATTCCTAATACAGTAATTATCACTTCCACTGCTCACTTTCTATGCTATGTGATTGTTGTGATGCTGTGGTGAGATCAAATTCTCCCATCTTGATGCGGCTGCCAACTACGATTAGTATTTACTCCCAGCATCTATCTTTCATCTCGTGCCTGCCCGCTGGGCTCCCACAAATTCCATTCTGTTCACCCCAGCCACACCATCCTGACAGCCCCAGCACAACTTAATTGACATAATAGGCAAGTATGAGTTACTGTTTTGTTGAGCGGGAGGCAATCGAGGATGAATAACCCGTTCATGCCAATATCATCCAAAAACATCCTGATTAATTTGTCAATATCTTCTTTACCAGAGCATTTTTCAGAAAATATTTGAAGGAGAAATGTAGATCAAAACCCAACTTACATCTCTCCTTCAAATGTTTTGTGACTTTATTCAATATCATCCAAAAACATCCTGATTAATTTGTCAATATCTTCTTTACCAGAGCATTTTTCAGAAAATATTTGAAGGAGAAATGTAGATCAAAACCCAACTTACATCTCTCCTTCAAATGTTTTGTGACTTTATTCTTTATTACGATGTTATCCATACAAGTATTAAAAGTGCAGACGACACTTGTCAAGATCATCTCCGGGCATGAATGGGTTAATTGACATACTAGGTGAGTATGAGTTATTGTTTTCCCCGTGCTAGGTAATCAGGTTTAATAAGATCAATGGGAAGTCATATAGCCATGGCTTATCCGTAACTTATCATGGATCTACAACTACTCCTGCTATAAACCCATTCATGCCTGGGAATTTCGTAACAATTATCATCTGAACCTGTGATACTTTTATAAATCATATTAGAATTAACCCATTCATGCCTGGGAATTTCATAACAACTACTGTACACTGCCTTAATAGTCCGTGTGTAAAAACATTCCGGATTTTTCCGTTTGGAAGAATCCGGAATGTTTAAAAACTGACAAAAATGTAATGTAAAAAAAATAGAAGGGGGGCTACGCTCGTCCCTTTGTCCGTTAGTTTCACTGTCAGACAATAGGATGCGCCACTATCATCTTCACAGGCGTCATATATGCAGAATTAACTCTCTAATTATCAAATCATCTCTCTAATGCCTTTTTTAACCCTTTAACTTTGCTAATATAATTAAATGAAATATTTCAGCTCTTTTTTGGCCATTTTAACCCATCCCTTTCCCATTCATTTGTTTTAGTGCTTCCTGAATATGAAGCCATCATGAATGTTTGTGACATTCATTCCTTTGTCTTGCCTGGTTGCTAATGGCAACTAGGTGAGTTGTTCTCACCTGATGTGGCAGGCAGCTTGAACATTTTGACTGCAATCAGAGAGCTTCTATCGTATGGAAGCTCCCTGATGTAATCTAATGATCAAATGCAGACAAGTTCGAGCGTGGTCACGTCGCCGCCGTGACGGTTCACTTGACAAAAAATAGTTTACATCATGATCGGTAGATGTCGCTGCATGAGGGGATCGAATCCGGACTATTTAAACACCGGACTTTTTTGATTTTAAGAGATCCGTACTATTTAAGCACGGAATATTAAGGCAGTGTACAGTATCGTCTGAACCTGTGATACTTCAGTAAATAATATTGGAATTAACACATTCATGCCTGTAGCAGTTAAATCTGCATGACAATTTTGGTGATATCTCTCTAACAAAGACAAAATATAGAAAATATTTGAAGAATTTATTGTTCATTAGAACTTTGTCTACAACTCTCCTACAAATGTTTTGTCAATTTGTGTTTAATTCAAAAGTTATTTTCAAAAGTGTAACAGGTCCAGAGGACAATGCATGGTCCTGAGGTAGATCTCCTGGCCTGAATGGGTTAAACAGAATAGTAGCATATATCAAAATGCTTGACAGAGGAGAGTTCCCGGGTGTGTTCTGATGTCTTGAGCAATCAAAGTTCTCACGAAATCTGGCTTAGTCAGAGAGATAGTCTTTGCGTACTTGTGCTTCTGACGAAAGTAGCCTCAGCATTGGAGGGGTTAAGGCAGGTCAATAGTTAGCACTGTCAGCCAGTGCAGCACTGTAAACCATGCTCACCTCAAGTGCTACTAGGTCTTCACAAAACTAGCACTTACTACCCTCTTAGTATCATAAAATGCACCAAGGACAGACTTCCAATATTGAAAAATTCCAATATTCTGACAATGGTGGTCATGGACAGTAATTGTATTCTGAAAATATTTAAGCCTGGACTTATAGAAAAAAGGAGATTTGTTTTTATGAGCTTCGTTATATAATTATTTAGCTGGGTAATTGACTCAGTTGTGTAAAATAGCTTAAAACCTTCTGGTTTGGTCAAGTAGAGGGTAAACAACTGATAAGATTGGTGCAAAATATGATTATCCGTGTAATGGAACCAATATTCTTGCCTGGTACTTATTCATTAAAGCCATCTATCCCATCATAACGAAAGGGTTATAATGAAATAAGCAAGTCAACTAAGTGCGCTTCATCGCATCACTCAGGGAAATTGAAAAGGAAACCTTTCATATGTTTCTATAAGGTGCTTGTTTCCTCAGGCCCTAACTCAATAAGCTGTTACTCATCATCATACCAGTCACTCTTTCATCCTCCTTTAGACAAACAAAGAGAGTACTCCATCTCAAGAGCAAAGATTCAGAACATATAACACTACTATTTCAACACACATCAGCTGAAAATCACAATAACCACCAACTTATCGAAGATGGTATTTAAGTACTTCAATTTATATCTAATACCTAGAATGCATCATCATTAATATTCATAACAACACATTCATTTGTTTGTGGTAATCGAATGGGGCATGAACTTTTGGGGAATATCTTCAAAATAAACATCTTTGAAAAAATATGTAAAGGAGAAATGTCTTTGGCAACATAGAACAGAACTTTAAATGTTAAAATGTTTATTACCAAGTAATTTATTATGTTATTCAATTGATAAGACATGGCTGCCAAGGTTGCATCTCCCTGAGAGTTAAAATAGTTTAAAGAGTGAAGAGGCCTGCTGGGAAATAAATCATGGAAAATGACATCTCGGGCAAGCTGAACGAGCCCTCAACTTGCCCTGCTTGACTATCTAACATCAGAATGGAAATTGAGGGGTACATTCCTTGAATTCATAACAGGATCTTTTAAATAACAATATAGTTGACAGCAACCTTGAAAAGTCATAAAGGTAAAGACGGAAATAAAATGGGCGAGAAAAATATACAGAAATAACAGGTAAGCAGGTAATAGCTATCAAAATGGCCTGGACTATCGGATCTTGGATCTAACTTGTCCCGTTGACTACCTGGGTTGGCCAGGTACTGTTGAGCCCCGATCAGTACTGTTTCAATGCCCCCCTCTCCTTACAATGACTATACCCCTCCTCTCAGAGCTGGGATAAAACATGTATAAAGATAAAGTTGACTTACTGATGGTGTTGACACAGATGAGGTGAGCCTTGAAGCAGCGTACTATCCATTTCCAGGAACATGACATAATCACAGCCGACTCTTAGACCACGCACGTACAATAGTCAATCTGGCCAAAATACACTCCTTCCATGTCACTTTCTTATCATCAAAGCTCTTTAAACCACGCAGGTATTATGAATAAACAATCTTAGGCTGCAGTGATCTTGATCCTAGCCATACTCTGTTCCATGTGGCATATCCCATTGTTATCATTGTGAAATCTTAAGTCAAGCAAGTATGGCCAGGTATAACCATGGAAGTGTGAGTCTATGTTCTTGGGATCCTGCTATCACACACTGGAAAGTGAGGATGGGTTCCGCCTATACCAACTTAGACCTTCAGGTTCCATGATGTTACGATGTGAGTTGTGAGTATCCAAGGGTTTAAATGCATAGATCTGTGTTCGGTCCTTGTTGGCCCATCGCCCCTTTGAGAATGACATCATATCCCATTCATTGTACACAGTATACCATCAAATCAGTTAGGGGCTTTCTAGAAGAAGTAAATATTCTGTGAGGATGTTGAAATGTACTTCAACACATTTCATAAATTAATGCACTAATGCCATAAAGAACATAATGCATATATGTGCATGTAATATATGAGTGTTCCTTATCTATTCATTCAATCAATAAAAAGTAATCTGATGTTTACATGTATATATACATACATATATATATATATATATACATATATATACATCTATTCTACCCACAATGCACTGCTTCACCTTAGAGCTGTGCACAGGGTCATATCATTATGAATATACAGCATATTTTAGTGTCTCCTCCCACAGTTATAGAGATATTGCTCCCGCCCTACACTGACTGCTCCAGGCACAGGGGAACCGATATCTGTTAGAGGTCTTGGCTCACTGGAATCAAGTGTGTTTAACCCATTCACATCTAGAGCACGCACCTGATCTGACACCTATGGTTCAAATATACTATCACAGGGAAAAACTACTTTAAACTAGTCTAGAAAAGGTAAAACTGTAGTTTTTCTCTGCTATAATACTGACAGCAAATTGATACTTTGAAAACGATTTGACTGAAAGCTGACATCCTCATTGGGTTTAACAATCCCTCCTCAAATATTTTCAAATTCCACTGTATTTTACGAGATAAGATTAAAATTGTCAGACCAAGCGTGTACTCCAGATGCGAAGGGGTTTAACCCGGATGCTGCTGGTGGCTAATTTGGCCGATAGAAAATGATGCAAAAAACCTTAAAAATGACTGAAACCCTGGCATATGGGTACTCATCTGAGAGTACTCAGCAAGAGCTATCCAATGAATACCAACATGACACAGTTTAGATGGTTTCCAAAAATCCTTGCATCCTTGTTCTTTTGGATTAAAGTAACCTTAGCATTGGAAGGGTTAAAGGCAGCATAAGGCGCTAAGAAACCCCACATTACTTTCCCCATGCACTCTATCTTACTATTAGGTCCAGGTCAGCATGAGGTGCTTCAAGTACATCACAGAACTGTCTGTGATGCTCCCCCACAAGACATCCTTCTCTCTACGATAAATCTCCAAAATAAATCCACCATGCGATGCACTATTTTGACCTGGTGTTTGATATATGAGGAGGGATCGGCACTATACTGCAGTGTTTTTTATGTCCTCCAGACTTCTGGGTAAGCAGACTGTTTTCACCTTAGCCAAGGATCCCACATAACTCACCTCCAGATAGCTAGTAGGGTGCCCGTCTTATCATGCCATGCATATGTCTGTGAAGAGTCTCACCGTGGATGTTACGCTACAAGGAATTAGGGATCCCAGGTTTTGTAGAATCATGAACGTTCCTGATAGTCTAATCAAAGAGTCTGTAACAGGTATGCAAAAATTTGAATACTAGTGTCAGTGGTCAACCAATGAGAGGCAGGCATCCAAGTTACCCGGTGACTGTATCCTACAGTGAGCTGAACTCTTGACTGTTGCTGGACTCCCTGTTGAAAGGTGCTTTCCAAAGTATCCTTTCACTTCAGGTTCTAGATTTATCATTTCCACAACCAAATATACACATTTAATAAGCTTTTCTCATAGTACTCCCAACAACAAGACTTACTATACTGTTAGACGAACTATGTTCCTACATACAACGATCTTGAAGTGACTCAACCCCCTACCTATTATCTTTATATACTACCAGACGCACTATGTTGACACCATTTTCGCTCGCTACCAGGAAAAGTGTCAACGTCCAAAGCTTTGCACCTGATGACACATCCTGTTAGTTAATACTTAGTTGTCCTGAAGCAGACTCTATTTAGGACGTCCGCCACCAGGTGAGTGGCCGAACGAGATGAGACGTGACGAGACGAGACGAGGTGAGCAGCGAGGCGAGACCACGCGATAAATCACACCTGGCCCGCAACCCGCCTCCACACACAGTAGAACTCTGGGAACGATGTGAGTCAGGGTTACATGCATTGATAATGAGAGCCGGCTCAATCCCTGTGCACAATACCTCAGCCGTGACCAGATGTGTATTGAGATATATGTTGTTGTGGTTGCGCTAGACTGACCTATGATAATAAGTCATTCCAGGTAAATACGAGATTTTTCAAGTACTTCCTGTCATGCGGTATTGTACTGCCTTTTTGAGTATACTGTACTAGCTGGCCCCTTAACCGCTCACCTTTGAGATTACATAGGAAGGGACTCGAACTGAAGGGTAATTACGGTCTTGTAGATTGATATATCAAGGGCCTGTAATTGATTGTTTTTAACCCATTAGCACCTGGAGCACTCACACGGTCTGACAACTTCGAATAAAAATCATCCAAAAATTAATCTAGGGCTGGAAATTCCAGGGAGCTAAATCGAATCTTCAAAAGCTACCTGAAGGTGTTGTGTATAGGAACCAGTGCATTTTTGGGCGCCCTGCAGGAAATTTGAGGGAGCCGCAAGAGAATCCAAGGAAGCCCTGGGTTCCCGGCACCCCTTAATTTCGAGCCCTGTAATCCAATATTTTCATTAGAATGTTATCCCATGACAAGAATATTAAGCCTTTTCTCAAAGAGCAAATACATGTTTCAGGATGTTTTCTTAAAATACCACATCCTCCAATAACAATTAAGATGCCTCAGAAATTTGAAAAGGATACTTTTGGATACCCATTCTCTAAATCCTGGTAAGGTCCCTGCTTTCAATTACTTTAAATGGGTTTAGTACATTAAGGACTAGATGTTAAAAACTAGAATCCCATGCTACATTGGATAAACAATGACACCCTACCCTGAGACCCATTAGGATAAGACCATGTTTTGTGACTGCCTGACAACTGCCTGTACTGAATTTGAATGGAAAAAGACTGAATCGTATCCAAAAGAAAGACATGACTTCAATCGTGAAAGCCAGACAAAGATCACCTACATGTGATACCTGCATGAGTCAGTCAGTGAGTACAATAGTCCCACAGACTGCCAGACATAGCAAAGGTGCAAGAAAGTCTGAATGATTTTAGTACATAGGTAGAGCAGCATGCACCATAACCACTTGCCCCATTGCAAGTTGCAGGAGAATTCAGCAAAAAACGGCAATCGGGCAAGCATAACCTAAGTTGCCCAGCTCCTGTCAGACTAACGACATAGTAAGCCCCGCTTCTAGCACTTGCGGTGTTTTTACCCTTTTAAAAATACATGTATAGTGGCATTGCCTGCTCTCTGTTCATCAAGTTAATACTATTGCCATATGATCATGAGTTATATCACTTGCATGTGCTTAAGATTCATCACAGACCACTGATTTATAAAACTTACAGATATGCAATCTGTGACTGTGCACTGTGACTGCAAAATGACACGGTGTGATAGTATAATAGCCATACATCTACAGCCAGTGATACAAAGACAGAATGCCACAACAGCCCTAGTACATACGCCAACCAGACAGTCAGACTAAGTGATGGTGCAAGACCAAGTCTGAATGTATTATCGCTTTTAACTATTCCCAGTCTTAACTATCAGTGCCACGCCAACAGTCAGACTCAGTAATATTGTAAGACCTACTCAAAATGGCATTTAGATGTTTATGTTTCCAAGTCCTATCTATTACTACAATAGCCACACAGACAGCCTGCCTTTACCAGTAATAGCTTCATGGCAATATGTAGACAGTCAGACTTCGTAATAGTGGTGAAGACCAAGTCTGAATGTCATCTAGTTGTTTATAGTTGCCAGTCCGGGATGATTGCGTGGGGTAAAACTGCTGATGCATTCATTTTCCGAGAGCGAAAAAGAGAGAACCAAGGAAAGTGATTTCCTCCTGCAGCTCGCGAGTGTATTAGTCAGTATGAGAGAGCAGCGGCGGGTTGAGTCAGTGTTGAGTCAGTCGATATCTCGCTGTTTTTCCTCGATCTCCATGGATGTCCAGACAGCGAGGTGTATATCAATACACAGATAGCATCTACGGCCAATTACCTCCTAATGGGTTTAGCCACATTTCCTAATGAATCGCAAAATCATCTCCAGGATTCCAATCTCAGAGGCAATAATGATCACGATTTATAAATCAATGAGGGAATATTTTGGCATAAATCACCTCTCCTAGCAAATCACCATGATTACTAAGGCTTAGAATGCCCAACCCCTAGCTATTGGCTCTTACAGTGTTTTACCCAGTACATGGCAGTATAATAAGTGTGTGTGTGTGTGTTATCACTGTTATGTATTGTGCAATGACTACATGTGTGTGTATGTGTTGTGTTGAGTATTGGGTTTGTGTGTATGTGTGTATGTGTGTATTATCACGTGTTGTTCTGCGCATGTATGTGTTGTGTATTGGGTGGGTGGGGGGGGGGGGGGGGCTTAATAGCCTTGAGCAATGTCAGAGCAGGTACACTGAGGTGTAAACTTTCAATTGCTTGTTTGAAATTTATGTTCTAAGGAATGTCCCCCTAAAATTTATGGTGCCCTGATGTGTGAATTGTGACGGTTATGGTGTCCGAATGACAGCCCTCTGCCCCGCTGGTTAACCCTTACATGCTTGCAACATCCAAAACCGCCTGACTTTTTCGATGATTTATCTCTGGCAAAAGCAGTTTTGAGAAAATATATGAAGGAGGAATGTAAACCAGAACAAAATAAACAACTCTCCTTCAAATATTTTGTGAGATAATTGTTGATTCCGAAGTTACCATCAAAAGCACTATAGATCCAGACGTCAATTTCGGGAGGAACTCTAAGTATGAGCTATTATCCCTGGTAGTGCCAGTCAGACCATGTGTGCACTCCAGATGCCAAGGGGTTAACTCTTCCAATGCTTAGGCTACTAAACCCTGTCATGTTGATATTCATTGGATAGCTCCAACTGATTACTCTCATATGAGTACCCATTTGCCAGGGTTTCATTCATTTTCCAGCTTTTTTGCATCATTTTGTACTTGCTAAATTAGACACCAGCAGCATAAGGGTTAAGCATGAGTTAATCCACTGGTAGTGTCAGTCAGACCAAGTGTGGCGAGGGGTTAACCATTCCAATGCTGGGGCTACTTTTGCCCAGAGCACAAGGACACAAAGTTTTAGAAACCATTCAAACCCTGTCATGTTGGTATTCATTGGATAGCTCTCCCTGAGTATTCTCAAATGAACACCCATGTGTCAGGGTTTCAGTTATTTCTCATGTGTTTTGCATGATTTAGTATTGGCCAAATTCGCCGCCAGTAGCATAAGGGTTAATCCTCTATTGATCTCTGCCTCCTCCACACTAATCAATGCAGTTAGATGAGCCTGTCTTATCTGTGGGTTGTGGGTTCCTGCGAGCAGGGACGATGTAAGAACTAGAGGATTAACTATTGACCGGAAGCTCTCAAGCATTATATTACATACCAACCCAGGGCTTGAAAGTAAGTTATTTTCCAGGGTGCCCAATTGCCTCTCTAAGGACTACCAAAACGGTGCTGTGTATAGAAACCAGTCGGCACCTTTAAAAATTTGGACGCCCCAAAAAAGTTTAACTGCCAATTTTAGGCACCCAGTTTCTAAATCCTGGCTAAGACACTGTCTGGGACTGATCACTTCAGCTTACAACTTCTGTTTTCCATCCGCTAAAGATGTGTAATATTCCATATGAACCTATTATATTATCAACCTTTCTTTCCAATGCTGTGGCTACTTATAGGTACAAGGACACAAATATTTTTGTATTAAAACATCTAAAACCTTTCAAATTGGTATTCATTGGATAGCTCTCACTAAGTACTCTCAGATGAGTGCCAGGGTTTCAGTCATTCTTCATTCTTTTTGCATCATTTTGCATTAGCCAAATTAGCCACTAGCAGCATAAGGGTTAATAAAAGATTCCAGTCACACCATTTCGAAAATTCATTTTGATCAGTGGAGTATGCACAATATACCATCAGGCCCTCTAGATTTCATAAACAGATTCAAATCAATCCCTCTTAAAACAAATCAAGATTCAAATTTTGTGGTGGATATATATCATATTGATTATGATTCAGCATAAGTGACATTGCAGCATCCACACTTGTGTATGTGTAATATCCCTTATGACTCCAAAGATTTTAGGATATATTTTACTGATAGTACAAGACTAAAGGGTTTTCGCGATGTCCATCCTTGCATTAGTAAAATAATCCATATGGGAATAAAGATTTCAAGGAAAAAAATTAACTCTTGTGGATATATGCTATATTATCATGATATGGAGAGTTGCTGGGGAGTGCCCATCCTCTTGACCCTCAAGATCTCAATAAAAGATTCAAATCTTATCGATAAACATACTGATCTGATTCAGCTTAAGGGTTGATGTGGCATCCATCCTCATGTATATATACATGTGTAATATTCCTTATGACTCCTCTCAGGATCTCAATGGGAGATTCAAATCCCCTGGATATGATATCACACTGATATGATACCCTTGTTGCAACATGAACCCTTGAGTTTAAAGTGTAACATTCCATATCACATGATTCTCAAGATCTCGAAAGAAAATTCAAATTTTGTGGATATCCTCTGTTAGCGATATATGGAGGCTTGCTGGGGTGTGCATCCTTGCGTTTAAGTATTCTTCCATATTACCCTCATGATCTCAAAAGAAGATTCAAATCTCTGGGATATATTACACTGTTATAATGTAGATTGAGGCTTGTTGCATAGATGAGATGGCCATCCTTGTGTGTCATGCGAAATATCCCATATGATCCTCAAGATTCCAATTGAAGTTCCAAATCTTGTTGATAGATATTATACTGATGTGATGCCGATCAAGGGTATAATTGTTGCTGTGTATTCCCTGTGAATGCGTAATATTCAGCGTGACCCCAAATGCCACCAGGTTGCCTCCTGCTGCCTGAGAGAATAACAGGCAGCGAGTGAGAGAGGCCAGGTAAAGCACACTAGCAGCAGCAGCAGCACGGAGGTGGGATTAACCCTTTCATGCCTGTAGACCAGGTCTTAGCCAGGTTTTAGAAACTGGGTGCCCAAAATGATCATTTATAAAATCTTGGGAAATAATCTTGAAATAAGGCATAATATACTTAACAATGTCATGGGAATTATGATGAGTTTGAAAAAAATCTGATTGTCCTGAGGGGTGATTTTTGAGGATTTGGGTGTCCAAATGACACCCACACCCCCTGCTGGCTAAGACTATACTGTACATAGACTTTAAAATGCCTATTTGGGCAATATCTCCCAAGAGAGGAAATTCAGGAAAAGGCCAAATCAGTGCCAGAACCAAATCTACATCTCGCTCCCATTTACATTTTGTAAATCAATGTGCAATTTCAAATTTATTTTTATTTCCCAGGCAAAAAATATCATAGATCCAGATGAGATTTTCGAGGTTGCCTCTAGAGGCGAGAATGGGTTAAGTTTTCTGTTCCTCGCGGCGGATGCTTTGAGAATGGCTCCCTTGCATGCAGGAGGGCTATAGCAGTGCATTATGGGCCTGGGTGGTAAATAACGCTAACATTGATACGCTTCTCGTAAATTCCCCCCTGTTTTCATGCGGCCCCACACTGATCTTTAATTCATGCAGGGGGCGCTGTGATGAAGGGAGTCAGGACATGGACACCTATTCTTCCCCCTCTCCCCGTCCTCGTCCTACAGGTGAAAAACACCATCAGCATACTAAACTGTACCGCCAGCCAGCGCATGAGGCCAGCCCTTTTAACCCTTAAGCTGCTGGTGGCTAATTTGGCTATTTAAAAATAATGCGAAAAAAGCCGAGAAATAATTACAGATCCAGATCCAGCTGTGGCCAAACATTTTGTCCATGGTATTCAAGCTTTAGTCACGCTACCGTAAGTAATATTTGAACACTACAACTAGGGCTGTCATTGATAAGAAATATTTATCGATTCAATAATCGACAAAATTTTCACTGATACGCTACTTCGATTCGATTCAGCTAATTAAATTCAAAATGAATGAAAACCAGCAATGTGCTTATGAGGAATGGTTGTAGTTCGCGTACAGGGTGATTTTCTGACCTATTGATCACAGCCCTAACACATACACATTCATCTGTGTGAATTCAAGGATAAAATGAATGGATGCACACAGTTGTAGTGGGGAGTTTATGTGTTGTTCCAGCTGTGTTTTCCTGAAAAATAGTGTATTTACCTAATTTGCATATGAATCGATATGTTGTGCCTTCTTTGATATCGATAATTGATAAGGTTTTTTGTCGATTCATCGATACGGGCGTTATCAATGACAGCCCTAACTACAACATGGTACTACACTTCTAGATTACAAGAGCAAGAAAGTATTTTGAGGAGAAAAGGTAGAAATATTTTGTGAGTGTATATATACTTATTTTAGATCCAATTTTTAGAATACTATCTATGTAACCAACACTGAAAAGTGTTTTAACCAAGGACTTAGCCAGTGCCTGGCTTTTGGACAGGCATTTTCCAGAAAAAATCATTTTTGGACAGGCAAAAAATTCTTTGAAGAATTTTCAATCACAAGTTCATTGGGGTCATAGCCAAAGGTTTTTCTTACAATCCATTTTCTAAGATACGACTGAAGTGTTAACCCTTAACACGCGGTGGACGGACAGGTCCGCAATTTAATACCTTGTCCGCGAAGCAATGGACGAACAGGTCCGCAAATAAATCGACCGTAATCGCAGGCCGCCGCCATGTTGGGTAACTTCCATTAATCAGGAAGTTATCCAGCGAATTTGGCGAAATAACTTGAGAATAGGTGATATAAATATCTCACCTATTCTCATATGTTTTTCTTTGTCAGATTGACAAAGAAAAACATCAATATTATGCATTAAATATAAAATGAGAGGTAAATCACGGCCGAAAAGCAATGTTTTGCGATGTTGATACCGGCTCGCAGCGTGCGGGTCGGCACTGAAGAGAGTACTTCCGTTTTTTTGTACGATTGATATTCCGTTATTCCTGACATCCTAAATTCAATAAAGATAATATTTAGACTAAATGGATGTCAGGGAACAAGAATATCAACTTTATTTTTCGAAATAAATTTGTTATGTTGCTGAAACGATCGTTTTAAAACAAGTGCGAAGGAAATCACTTCGCACATGTTTAGATCCGCCATTTTGAAAACGGCAGATATTGCGGTCTCCTCTCTACACTTTACAAGATCCAAATAAATACTTCCCGTTGTTGGATCGTAATGAATAATATATTTCCTGAAGGCCAAGACACATATCTGTCTACCAATGCCAATTTTATATTTGTTTATTGGGCGAATAATATAATATAGGCATGATTCGAAATAGGTGCATTGCTTATGGCGAACGGATTTTGAAATCGAATTTGCCGTAAACAACGCCTGACAACGTGTTGGCCATCATGTTTGAAGCCTTCGAAAAAGGCTATAACTGATGGCACAACACAAAATAAAGACACCATAAGGAGGATAACAAGGTAGGCAATCGATATATGTTTTTATTTCGTTTTCTATTGTATATTTTTACTGCTCTGGGAATTTCATCTCTGTGTTGTTGCGCCTGAAAGTTGGCGAACTTGGGAGTGACAAAATGGCGGCCACAAATCAACACTTGCTTTTTGTGTTCAATCGTTGATTTGTGGCGCAAAACATGATCGTTTCTAAATAAAAATAACATGTATCGATTGAGGAGGTTGAAATTATATCAAATATTAATATTTTACGTTTGATATTTTTTATTTTCATTTGTTTATAGCGCTCTAACATTGTGGAAGTTGATCCTTAAGAATTCCTTTTGAAGCGCTCTCAGAATTTGTTTCTGGCCAAGACTTATTTGCAGCCCCTTTGCTTTAAGATCGCTCATGAATTATTAAAACAAAGAAACAAACACTAATTTTCATAATATATATCAGTTTTTATTAAGCATTCTACATATACAATTTTTGAAAAGAAATACTTATGTACAACTTGTGAAATTTCAAACTAAAGTAGGGCTAATGCATTATAAATACCTGATTTTTCATTTATTCTAAATCAAAATCAGCATGCTCTCTACAAAACCTTAGGTTTACACTGATCAGACATAATATATTCTAAAAGTAATTTCTACAAAACAAACATAATTTAAGAGAACAACAACAGTAGTTTCAGACAGTATTTTTTATTTCAGATTTTTTGGATGATATTTTGCCTTTTATGGCTGGAAAGACTTAGAAGCCCCTGACAGCGCAACAGCAATGCAACATAATTTGTTGCAAAAAAACAACTCAGTTTGAGGGACAAGCCCCCGTCAGGCAATTCAGCTTGTTAAGGGTTAATTGCAATTTTTGACACAATAAGGAGTTAACTATAGTTGTTATATAAGGATTCGAACTAGCTGAGTTGGTAAATTTCAATGGGCAGAAATTTTGTGATTGCTGTTTCAGACAGACATTTTAAGAATCCTGCCTAAGAGGGCTAAGACCCTGTTTCTAATACCGTTCTATCTAAACCTGAATTCTATAACCTAATCAGGTCTGTGGTACCCTCAAATGCCCCAACTATTTTGAGGATATCTTTATGACCAGTGCATTTTCCAGAAAATATTTGAAAATATGTTGATCTGAACCCTGGCGACAGCTGCTTTAGAGATGTCTCCTCAATCTGGCTAAATTCCTAAGTTATCTTTTGAACCTTCATGTCTGCAGAGGTGAAAAATGTCTAGACTACATATATTTTGGTGATATCTTTAAGACCGGCGCATATTCTTTATGAGAAATTCAAGGAGAAATGATGATCTGAACCAAACCCATAACCCAGTCTTCAAAAGCATTGCAAGCTTCACAGATCCAGAACATCATCTTGGCCAGCAGCCCAGCACCAAATCATTTTGGTGAATAATTTCTTGAAATGTCATTTTCTAGCATTTTCCACCTCAATATAATTCCTCCGACATGGTCAAAGGATTTTATGCCTTATTTCAATTGATTAGTAAAAACATGGTTATGGTTGTTATCTGAGTATATAGTGGTGTCCCCTGAAAAATAGGACACTCCAAAAGTTTCCAATTCGCAATTCCGGGCACCCAGATTCTAAATCCTGGCTAAGACCCCAATCCAGAGGACACCCCAGGCATGTTGAATGTTTTACCTGCCAGTCTGCATATGGCAGCCATTAGCAGGTGTGCCCCAGAAGCTTTCATGTGCCTGCTTATTCCTCCCCACCATTGTGTCCCCAGCTACTACACCTTAATTTCCTTAAAGGAGAGCGCCTAAGGGTCTTATGCAGATATTGTTAACTGCTTATTTAAATCAAAGGCCTTTGGAAGCACCCTAGCTAAGCTTATTGTGAGGGCTCTCTGGGCCATTAACATGCGTTGGGTAGCAACTTAACCCTTCCAATGCTGAGGCTACTTTCGTCCAAAGCACAAGGACCCAAATAATTTTGATAACGAAACCCTGTAATGTTGGTATTCATTAGAAAGTGTCATGTTGGTATTCATTAGAAAGCTCTCGCTGACTCGCTGAGTACCCTCAGATGAGTACCCGTTTGCCAGGGTTTCAGTCATTTTTCAGGTTTTTTGCATCACTTTGTATTGGCAAAATTAGCCACCAGCAGCGTAAGGGTTAAACCCATGAAGACCAGAGTACTTACTGTGTATGGTAAGCTTTGTATGGTAAGCTTTCTTACTGACTGGTGGGAACGAGGAAATGCAGGGCCAAGCAATCGTTATATAAAACCATTCATATCTGTAGCACCTAGATCTGTCCTGAATATGTTGATGACAACTTTTTGACTAGAGCATTTTATAAGATCCGAAGGAAAAATGTTGATCAAAGCTAAACCATTTCAATCATAACTCATCTTGAGCATCAAAAAGAGTATACATGTGTATTCAAAAATGATTGAAAGTTGATTGTTCAACCCAGACAAATAAAATTCAATCATTTTTTTTCATATTTAATATTACTTTGTTATCAAGATACATATAAAGTGTAAAAGCATGTCTATGATTTCAATATGAATGGCTGAAAGCATTCGCAGCATGAGCGCTCCTGACTGCTTTCTACATCTGAGATTTTCAAAGATAATTAATCAGAGAGGCAAAATGTTGTTGGTAACGTAAGGTCCTAATTAACATATCTCTTTCAAATATGTATACTTTAAATCTATGATTTTTCACCGAACAACTTTATAATTTAGCCATTATGCTGAATTGCTGATATGTTTATCCCAGGCACTGTGTGTGGGAACGGATGCCATGATGATATCTACACAAACTCCAGCACTCCACTTTGTTGTGTGTTGTTACACGGAATGTAATCCCAATCTGTTAAGTACACAGCTGGTATGTGAAACCTGCCGGCCGTAAATAATGTAATATGTGTGAGCCAGATATGCAAGGCCCATATGGTAGGCAGTGAACAGCAAGAAGAGATTTTAACACAGAATACGACATTCAACCTAATGTGTACAGGTCATTCACCCAAGGAAGATAACTTTAAAATATAGGGTCAAGGTCGTCAAAATTGAGTCTACCCTTATTTAGTTCTTTACTTGCACACCAGGTGGCTACCATAAGACCTTTTAAATAGCTTAAATTCAGCTGAGGTGGGTGACCCTGGTGTCATCTCTCTCTCTCTCTCTCTCTCTCTCCTCTCTCTCTCTCTCTCTCTCTCTCTCTCTCTCTCTCTCTCTGTCTCTCTCTCTCTCTCTCTCTCTCTGTCTCTCTCTCTCTCTCTCTCTCTCTCTCTCTCTCTCTCTCTCTCTCTCTCTGTCTCTCTCTCTCTCTCTCTCTCTCTCTCTCCTCTCTCTCTCTCTCTCTCTCTCTCTCTCTCTCTCTCTGTCTGTCTGTCTCTCTCTCTCTCTCTCTCTGTCTCTCTCTCTCTGTCTGTCTGTCTGTCTGTCTCTCTCTCTGTCTCTCTCTCTCTCTCTCTCTCTCTCTCTCTCTCTCTCTCTCTCTCTCTCTCTCTCTCTCTCTCTCTCTCTCTCTCTCTCTCTCGTGTTATGGTTTATATCTGGTTTCTATATATTGCCAAATTGTGATGAGTGAGTTTCTATGGCTGATCATAGGTAGGACCAGGGGTGCTCGCCCTGATTAGCCGGAAATTGGAAAGATCTCACTGTGGCCACCTTGTGAGCAATTTCAGAACTAAATCAATATGGATTCTGTTTTGAGTTGGTATACGTTTCAGTTCAGACATTATATATCCAAGAAATTATAAGTGTTTGGTTTAAGGCAGGGCTAGGGTATGGCATGTTTCATTCCATACTGCATTCAGTATCAGCTCTTTTTATCAAGAGTTTAATGAGGAGCAAGGAAGCTTGATTAGCAGGCTTTAGTTGGAAGCTGGTTGTTATGGCTCGGCCACTTTCCCAGATCGGTTTGATCTTGTTCCCAGTGTTGTTCTAGTAGATGTTACCTCACAGTCTGTCTCCTCAACAGATGCTATGTGAGACTGCTCATCCGTGAACTGTCTTTGCGTGCTAGGAAAAACATGCAGGACTCACAGTATTGACTTAAAGCTGAAACAAGCATCCAAAGTATAAGACCAAGCCTTTTTCATCCAGGGATCAAAATTAGGAATGTCAGAGATGACTTGAGGTCACCCATAACAATGCTGCTTCCTAGTTATTATAAAAGGCAAAAGTGAACAAACGAAGCTTCCAAGTTAGTAGGTTCCCAACTTCCCACAAACTAATACTATAAGAGACGCCTTGCCCAAAATACATACCCTATCATTGAACAATATGCTGCTTCTAAACAAAAATTGTAGTTACATTGTTACTCTGATTGCAAATAAAAAGTATACATATAAGGTCATACCATCCCCTAAATACTGGGCACAGGGCCATCTCACTTCCAAGCATGGATAAGTAGGAAATTTCAATCCCAGGAGTAAAACTCAGCCTGACCAAGGCCCTTCAACCCTTCAGACGGAGTATTAAGTTAGTTCAACCACTAATACTAACAATAAGGTCATACCAATGCCTTCAGCCTAATGAGTTATTTGTAACATACTATCAACATAATTTAATCATGAGATCATTTCAATCACGCAGACACATTATTCGGTAATTTCAAGCCCCATATATATACTGATTGTACTGTCATTTCAACCCCTGATATCAAGGACTTTATAGCCAGGACCCGTCCAACCTTCTTTTGGACAGGCAGTTTCCAGAAAATCTTTTCGGACAGGCAAACATTTCTATGAAGAATATTCATTTACACCTATTTAACTATTTTCCTAACAAATCATATTCTATGACATAGCTGAAGTATAAATTGCCCTTTTTGACACAATAGGTTATTAAAATAGGTATAAGGATTTGAAGTAGCTCGGCCAAAGTATCTAAATCTGGATCGCAGAAATTTTGGAATTGCTTTTTTGGACAGGCATTTTAAAAATGCTGGCTAAGACCCTGCCTAACATTGCTTATCTCATAACCACCTGACAACGGGAAGAGTTTGCAGACACAAACCAATTACCTCTGTGTGGGTTTGCAAGGCTCGACATGACAGATAGTCTGATAGTCATGACTATTTAATCACTAAGAGTGTCGTTGATAAGGAAAATTTTCTGGTACGATTATTGTAAAATTTTCTATGGTACCATTTCCGATTTTTTTCCCATACAATTTTTGAGTAAGTATTTTCATTTACACCTGGTCTGTCAATTATAGTTGTAGTAGTAGAAGTGGTACTAGTAGAAGACTAGAAGTTCCCTGACTTCCCTCCATCTTATATAACATTTTTTTTTCAGACCCCTCTAATTCACCTCACAGTAAGTTTTTTCCTTATGACTGGTCAATTATTTTTTCATTTTTCCCCAACGAACCTGTAAAAGTGAGAGCAAACACCAATCTCCGGCACATCGATCCGGGCTACTGCGATTGCTACACGACTAGTATATAATGCATATCGTATCTGTGTGGAGAGTGAGCAAACACAAGATCAACGCTCTCCTCGCCACCACCTTTACTTCCGGTTTCTTAGTTCGGAGTTTCGCCACTAGGTGCAGCTCCGTGTATCGATTCACTATGTTTTAGCGATGCGATGATCGGAGGTAAGGTTCACACGATGCATATCGTGTGGGGGAATCTAATCACAGAAAAACGGTATGCCGGGCAAGCTGAACAAGCCATCAACTTGCCTGACTTGACTATCTAATATATGGGGATAAAGCATATTAGTTAGTATAGGACAGTGTTATTCTTAAAATCGGTCATCCCCCATTAGGGCGGGCAGAACTGATAAATATGTAGTTCTAAGGCCAGTAGCAGTATAGATACATGTATATATTTTTGTATTGATTAGGTCAAGCTAGTTAACGCTCTCTGGCTATGACTGCATCTAGATAAAGATAGATCCTCTGTCACGCCAGCATGGCACATCCTGGTTCAGTGAATGCTCTTTTACCAGCCATGCTGGCTTACATTCTGACATGTTAATTCTAATAATTCAGTTGTCATTCATGACCACTTGCTTTCCCAAGAAAAAAGTTCTAAGTTTTTAAATCCCTCCAGGTCCCCCAGTAGCCTAGGTTGCAACGCTAGTTCAACAAGGATGAATGAGTAAAGGCAAAGGACAGGGTCTTAGCCAGGATTTAGAAACCGGGTGCCTAAAATTGGCAAATGTTAAATTTTTGGGTGTCCAAATTTTTAAGGGGGCAATAATATACTCAAATTTCAACAATAAACATATATATAAATTTATCAAAATAAGGCATGATATCCTTATACAATGTCATGGGAATTTATGGAGGTAAAAATATTCAATTTATATGCTTGAGATTGACATTTGAAGAAATTCCTCACAACAATATTTGGGTGTCCTGAGGGGTGCTTTTTCGGGGTTTGGGTGTCCAAAAAGTCACCCAGACGCCCTGCTGGCTAAGACCATGGTAAAGGAGCTAAGCTGACAAGTAACTTTTTTTCTCTTTCTCTCTACCATCTATCCTCCTCCCTTTACCCTCGTAGTACCCTTCCTTTTTCTCCTCCTTCCCCTTCCACCTCATACCTTTACCCTGCTATTACCCCTCCTTGTCTGCTCCTCCCCACCCCCTCCTTCACCCTGCACTACTCTTCTTCCTCCTCCCCATCCTCCTGCCTTCAGTTAGTTGAACAGCCAGCGAAGATGTTCTTAGATAGGATGGCCTACTTCCTGTGATCCCTGATAGCTGACTGCTACCTAGGCACCTAGCTTGTCCGCTAGTAACCCCTCTTCCTTTCCACACCTACCAGTCTCCTTCTCCTTCCCCCTCTCAGCTGGTTGAACAGTCTCTCTGCCAAGATTAAAAGATGCTGGGTGCCCAAAACTATTTGGTAAAATATTTGGGCATCCTGGTTTTGAAGTGAGACCACAACATATTCAGAAAACATCCATATACATGTATAAATCCCCACCCCCTCATTTCCACATCCTTCCGCTTTCAGTTGGTTGAACAGCCTGCGAAGATGTTCTTAGATACGATGGCCTAGTTCCTGTGATCCCTGACTGACTGCTTGCTAACTCAGCATCTCGCTCCCATGCTAGCTACACAGCATGCCTGCCAGTCACCCCACTGTAGTGCTGTACTGTACTGCAGCAGAGCTTCTAGGTACATGTACAGCAGCCACACTAGCCTAGTTTTCCAGCTGATGTCTCTATATGACCGCACAGTCATCTGGGTTTTCACTAGCCTAGGTTCTAGGCTGTCTTCATTTAGCACAGACTTGCAGCAAGTCTAAGGCAGCAGCAACAGGAAGAGGATGAGGAGGAAGAGGATCAAATGGCAGCTTAGCTCACTCCTATTGTAGTATTGCAGTAGACAGAAGATGGGTGTAGAACACCTGTCTGCTGAATGACACACTGCTGCAGCACAGCTATTCTTACTGCTACTCACTCAATACACACATCTTAACCCTTTCATGCCTAGTGAGTCGTGACCCCATTGTCATAATACTTATATACATAAAATTTAGCATATACATATATTCATAAAATACATACATTTAGGAGAGTTGTTGTGATGACATTCTGATTGACACTTTGATTATAGATTCAGATTCAAATATCAAAAACAGACATTATAATGAGATATTATAACTTCTAGAAATATTCGAAGGGATGTTGATGGATGGATTTGCTCAACCTTTCTCCTTCAATTATGCTTCAAAAATCACCAGAAAGCAGAAGAGTCAGGATGATTTCTGGTGTCACAGGCTTGAATGGGTTAATCCATGTTGTTCACAGAACTTCTAGTGCATGTATTTCCTTGAAATTGACATTTTTAGAAATTCCTGGCTGAAATACCTGGGTACCCTGGAGTGAGATTTCTGAGGAGGTGTTGGGTGTCCCCATGACGTGGAGGCGCTGCCCAGCTGACTTG
The DNA here is from genome assembly GCA_963942565.1 of Maea johnstoni. Classification (NCBI taxonomy): domain Eukaryota; kingdom Metazoa; phylum Annelida; class Polychaeta; order Spionida; family Magelonidae; genus Maea; species Maea johnstoni. The sequence goes on from OZ012695.1 coordinate 12,934,777, forward strand.
GGCTCTGCCTGGTCTGGATGAACATGGAGTTACTAGAATTACACTTAGTAGGATGTTGTTGGCAAGTCTCCCATATACAGTGGTCCCATACACTCATTGACTTACTACCTCCAGCTCCAGCACAGGAAATGAAGACTTCTCAAGCCAGTCCAGATGCTCTGCACCAATTTTACATAGACTCGCCCTCACCCATTCTTGTTCAAGAACTTTTCAGGAAAATATTTGTACACCCATGCTATCCCATTCATGCTTCAAGAAAACATCATAGGGAACCAGGGTCTAGTCCAGGATTTATAAACTGCCAGTCCAAAATAGCAATTCAAAAATTTCTGCCCGTCCAGATATATCTCCTCATCCACTTTACTCATGTCCTAGAAATGGTTAGTTAGGTAATTATTTGGGTTTTTTTTTGAAAAATTCTCATAGAAATTTTTGCCTGTCCAAAAAGGAGGTTCGCAGTAAATTGCCTGTCCAGAAGACAGATGGGAAGGGTCATGGCTAAGTCCCAGTCAGGAAATGAGTAACTTGGAAATGTTGAAGTGACTTTTCGTGCAAGAGAGCTAGATACATTAATATGTGATGGGGCATTTCACGATTTGGTCCGGTTCTACACGGGACAAAACACACACTTCAGAGCTAAATAGCTTTTAAATAGAATTCATTTCAATAAATATTTTTGCATTAAGCAAATATTGACCCTTTCCTCTATTGAAATATATATTTATAATAAATATTAAACTAATACTTTTGCCAGAAATTAGGAAAAAACTCTGGTTCTACACGGGACATCAAAGTGAAGTGACTTTTTGATAGCTTCATTACATCTTAAATTCCTCTTCTTGTAGAAATCACATGTTAATCAAATTACATTTGTTTGAAAGCTGTGAAACTCTACTTCATGAATTTGTTTCTTTCTTGTTACATTCTTATTTAAATTCTGAGAAAACATAGTTATTAATGAAGAAGGTGGGTTCTACACGGGACGGTTCTACACGGGACACTTTTCACTTATACTTTTTCAGTGCTTTTCTAGCCCCTAGAGCATAAATAAGAAGTTCTAGTTTAACAAGAACATAACCTTCACCACTAGAATCAATATGAATACACTCTTTCTTGTCTTTAAGATAAGTTAAGCAGTTCACTTTGACAATAAATTAAATTTGCTCTTCGATAGCTTCATTTCATCTTAAATTCCTCTTCTTGTACAAATCACATGATAATCAAATTACATTTGTATGAAACCAGTTAAACTCTACTTCATGAATTTGTTTCATTCTTTTTATATTCTCATTTAAATTCTAAGAAAACAAAGTAATTAATGAGGAAGGTGGGTTCTCCACGGGACGGTTCTACACAGATGTCACAGATGTCCCGTGTAGAACCAGATTGTCCCGTGTAGAACTTTTTTTAAGGTTCACATTTTAAAGACTTCCATTTACAAGAAATATAAGAGAAACATGTCAAAATATCTCTTCCTATGTGTAGGGAGAAATTTTCAAAAGAATCTGTGATAGGTCTACCAGATTTCAAGAAAAATAAACTTTTATACATAAAAAAGTTCTACACAGGACAATGACAATTTTGACATGCATTAAAATTACTCATTTGATTACTATTTCATTTGAAAAAAGTTGAAACAAGGTAATGAAGGCTATTGTGATGCATTCATGGAAGTTCACACATTTTTTAATATCATCTTATAGGTTTTCAGGCACAGATGTCCTGTGTAGAACCAAATTGTCCCGTGTAGAACTGTTTTTAAGGTCCACATTTTAAAGACTTCCATTTACAAGAAATATAAGAGGAACAAGTCGAAATATCTATTTATGCGTGTAGGGAGAGAATTCCAAAAGGATCTGTGATAGGTCTTCTAGATTTCAAGAAAAATAAACTTTTATATGTAAAAAAGTTCTACACGGGACAAAGACAATTTTGACATGCATAAATCACTCATTGGATTAATATTTCATTTACAAAAAAAGTGGAGACAAGGTAATGAAGACTATTGTGATGCATTCATGGAAGTTACTGATGGATAAAATAAAAATTGAAGAAAAAAATCAATATTAGTAAATGTCCCGTGTAGAACCCACAAAAGAGTTTTTCAAAGTTCAATTTGCTATATCTCGCTAACTAAAATAAGTCAGGAAAAAAATTAAAGTTGTTCTAGAAGGATTAAAATGTCTACTTTTATATTCAAATTTATAAATCATGATTTAAGGCTTTTGAAATTCAACAAGCCACTTCACTTTTTTGCTGAAATGCCCCTGGACAGTCCCTCTGCCAAGTCTGGGGTATCCAAATGGAAAATTACCTTATTCTGGTCAAGATCACACCATCATAGGATATACATTATATTAGAAAATGAGTGACATACTTCTAGCCATAGGGGTGCCATCTGGACGTGTGCCCAAACCCTGAAAAATCACCTTCAAGACACTGAAATTAATAACAAGATGAAATCACTCTTTTGCGAGTTATTTCTTAAAATGTCATTTTCATTTTTATACCTAGAGCATATATTTAAGTAATTTTTCTCTGCCCAAACATATATATATATATATATATATATATATATATATATATATATATATATATATATATATATATATATATATATATATATATATATATATATATGGGTCATATCAGGATATTACAGGACATGGAAGTTCGAAAAAAAATATTGTATTTGACTAGAAAACTTTATATATTCTGAAAATAGACCTTTCAAAATGTGTGAAAAAGTTTGAATTTTTTTCATTTTGTCATGGCAACCCCCGGGGACTAGCCAATTACCTGTAAGTTACGTTCACTTGGGGTCTGGACAGGACAATTAGAAAATTGCCCCTATTTTTTATCTAGTAATTAAAATCAAACCGCTACCGCCCCCCTAGACATTTGTCCTGTCCAGACCCTGCTGGGGTGCGGACAGGAAAAATGGGGTCTGGACAGGACAACTGATATGCATTTATGTTTAGAAATAAATAGCAAATATAGAAATTCCTTTTCCATAATTGACATAGGAACACACTACTGAATGGGATTAACATAAATGTTGTACTTTTAAGGTGATCTTATATTTTGAATTATGACAAGGTTTGCAGATAACCAGATACAAACAATACCAAAAAAGTTGCTAAATGAAATTTAGGAAATATGATTTTCCGTACACCCAATTCCCACTAAATATAAATGCCAGGTGGGATAGGTTATTCAGTTACATCTAGTCTCAATATATGGATTTATATTGTTATTTCAAATTGGAATAGGTGCTCATTAAAATTCATTGACTCAATTTGGATGGTAACATCCTGCAAGAGCTAAGAAGTCATTTATTTCATTATCATCAAGGCGGCTAATATAGAGAAGAGTAGGAAAAGCGAAAACCAGAAAAAATATTTTTAAAAACACTAGACAAAAAGATAAAAGATAAAATTAGGAAAAAGAAACAGAGAGATTTGAAGAGGCAACCATGAAAACTGAGCTGCAAGAAGAGAGGGGAACACTAAATATATCAGTGCAGCATAATATCTGATCTTGATAGTCAAGATCCAATTTTGGAACTCTAGCATGGTGCTAATGCACATAGTTATCGTTTGTATAGTACTAATTATGGCAAAATGGTTCATTTTCAAATTTGGGAATCAACTGGCCACTTGGAATTGTTTGAAGCATTACTCAGATCCAAAATGTAATAGCAGTGTATATAGTATCTCATTACTGGAGAAACTGATTTCGCTACAAGGATCCTGTTAATTTTAGAACTGTTAATCGGGTTCCTCAGGCCGAATTAAGGAAACCAAGGAGGTAATTAAGCAGTTTGTGTGCAGTACTAAGGGAACATATCTGTTTCTAGAAAGTTACTAAGTACTTTAACCCCTTACATCAGACAAATAGTTCATTAAATGTTTGTTTATTTTGTTATTAAGGTTTTAGCTGTTAGAGTGACAGCTCACCACCCTAAATGATTGATTATCTGTCAATTACCTGTTATTGCAATCTACCATTCCTATGTAGGTAACATGTATTGACCCTCCTAACTGAAGGGGTGCCACCCTTAGTGGATACTTGTTAATTACAATTGACCAATCCTCTATGTTGTACATAAATACCTGAACATGGAATGAGCAAGCAGACAGGGAGACAGAGAATTTAGACAAAGCTGGAGTTTCATGACGATGGTTTAGGCTATGGACTTGAATCAATATGTAAAACTACATATGATTAGTCATGTGTACATACTCTCTGACCTATCCCCACCATAACACCTGTAAAGGTGAGCGTTAAAGACCCCTTGATAAGTCACAAATTTCCATTTGACAGTAGTTTTTAATCCTGTCTACTAGTGTCTAGACTGAAGTGTATTTCCTGTCCTGACTGACTTCCTCTTAGGAAGTTGCGTGTATCTCAGTATCCTATCTTGACTCAATTCCCATAAGGGATTTTTAAATCATTATTTCCTACCAGCAGGATTAACCAGAATATAACTTACAAATCATTAAATATATTGTACTGTGAATTGATGTGAAACACTCATAAAGCAGATCATGAGGGCTGAATGATATGGTAGTGAGTTAGTACATGCACTTTAAACTACCGTATGATTATATTCAGCTCTCATGACCAGCTACTATGTTTAATTTTGATTCAGATGTTGAGTCCTTCTGAAGTCCATTACCAATGGCAATGAAATATAGATTTGTATGTGTATTCCATTGAAATTATATTAATCTATCTCAAATATGTTAATTAGAAGGCACTGTTATGAAGGCAAAGGTGAAAAAACTTCAGTTAAAGGAACTGACTAAGCATATTTCTCAACTTAAATGATCGCCTAATAAAACATATTCTTGGTACTTGATTATTCCAGTAATAGCAGATTTTTTATCTTTATATGTTCTACTAACCTAAGTTGAATGTTGAATAGAGTAATTTTATTAGGAAAAAAGGTTCTCTTCCTCTTTTATTAGATAACTATCTGCTCCAGACAAATATGTCCTGTCCAGATCCAGACCTTATGTCCTGTCCAGACCCCTAAAGAGTGTTACAAAATGTGGCAAAATTCTATGAGTGCCTAGGAATTTTATTTTTTTCAACGTATTGAAGTTGACTTTAAAACCTTCTCTAAATAACGGCACTATGTGTTTATAAGAAGAAAGTTTCAGACAAGAAGGAATTTTTACTTATGTGTTGGTACCAGAAAACCATGTCTGAATGATGTCCTGTCCAGACCCTTTTTAAATTTGCTATTATTTCAGTCAAACTAAAATATTTTCAAACAAACTTTTTTGTAAAAGATGTGTTTCTAACTAAAGATTCACACAGGTTCTAAACCATTTTTGAAATTCTGCCATATTTTGGATAAATTAAGTTTTTCTCTTCAAAATGTCCTGTCCAGACCCAAAACGGATACTGTGATATGACCCATATATATATATATATAATATATATATATATATATATATATATATATATATATATATATATATATATATATATATATATATATATATATATATATATATATACCCATTTAAAGTTAAATCATCCTAACACAAGGTAAATTGTTATACACACAATAAATTTGGTGCATCCCTATTGTGAAACACTATCAGTAATCTCGACAATAAAACATCCTTAGCAGCATCGTGCCATCGCATGAACAAAACGGTTGCCATGGTAACCTGGCAAGAAGATGCAGCTGATTTTGCCGGTGGCGGCAGCTGACTAGATTGTGTAGGTTTTAAGGAGCTAATGTGGCAGGAATGATGAGAAGCATCTTTATTGGAGCAACCTCTGCCACTTCTTGTGCCCACACAGTGGGGACTTGTAAAAATCATAAGAAATCAATTTCCATAGAGCACCCACGGTGTCACAGCCAAATCCCTATAGGGATTGCTGGACTTAACTCTGTAATACCACAAGCAATACATAATAACATAAACCTTAAGTCAGGCCTATGGCTATAAGCTGATCTTAACCCTTAGTCCCTTACTCCCTTAGATATCCAGAACAACATGTATCATGTTTGGTAAGAGATCCCTAAGTAGGGTCTAGGACTATAAGCTAGACGTAATACTCTTTGATACCTGCAGTGACATGTATCATGTATCATGTTAGGTAAAACACCCCAAAAGTGGGCACAGACTGAAATACCATGAGTAACAACATTAAGTAGGAGAACAAAACACTAGGTCTAGACTGGACAGCAGGGCTCGAAATTAAAGGGGAACTAAAGGCTCACATACATATTAGCTTATATGAAAGTAATACACTTCAAGAATAGGATGCTGTCCTCCTTTTTCTCTTAGTGAGCCCATGAGGGGAGAATTTTGATTTTTGCTACCAGCTTCAGCCAGCCCCTAGCAGCCCCTGGTAGCAGCCATGTTGCTCTACTGCTATCAGCTGCGACCTAAATGGGTGGCAGCCCACTTGCTGTGCCCTAGCTCTGGGCAGCGCATCATAGACTGTAGTGCTCTATACACCAAGTCTCTTCGAAAGTTGCATAAAAACTTGTATGAGTATCAAACAGGTAAATGGTATGTTGAAGAAAAAACAATCTCAGGAAACAAACACTATTTTTCTCAACCTATATGTGTGTGATCTTGCACAAAACTATGCAAAGTTTTCAACAACTTTACTGAACTAAGTGTGTTGACCCTAATTACTTAAGGATTATTTCTCCATTATATATAAAGTCATCCTTCATCCGGCAGCGGTGACACAGGATATATATATCAATACCTATATCCTGCTGCAGGTGTACTTCAAATATGCCTCCAAACACCGCACCAGGTTAATTAAGGTAGTATAATAACATAATGAGTGTATAAACAAAGCCAGGCCCCAACACACCTGGATGCTAATACCAATTAATTGCCTAGCAACAGCTATTCAGCTAAGAATACACCTTAGCAATCAATCTGGGAAACAATCAATGCCTCCTTGAATCAATGCCTCGCTCATTAATATATTATCCCACTAATGACTTCAACGCTTAAATCATGAATATGCATACATGCCTAATAGACAAACACTTAACAATAGATTTTCCTCAAACCTAATGAGGGTCTTTATAAGTATGTAATGAATAAACAACTAAGAAATACTGATACTGCAGAGCTTAATAATAAACCATATAGCCTACAAGCTCAGGACTAGTAAAATGTTTGGGCTAGATTTTTTTTAGATGGAAATGATATTTGCCTACCAGAAAACTTATTTTTCAAGTAAGCAGTGTTAGTTGAAATCCTAGATCATGCTTATCAAAGTTATCAAGCTTCTACTTCTCCATGGGCCCATTTCGCAGTGGTCTCATAGATTTTTCAGACTAGGGGCCCAAAAAAGTTTACATGTTACATTGTATGATAACCAAAAATCCTGTTTTTGAGCACTAATTTTAATCCAGACCTTTTCAGCCCCAAAAGAGAGACAGAGAGCATGGAAAATCAGGAGTGTACATGAATGATGAACGGCAAGCGCACCATGAATTATATTTTACTTATAAATGTTTCTGGCAGTTGGACACACCCCGTAAGCATAAGCTCCTGAAAGGCTTGTTGCTTTCCATAAAAATTCACAAGAATTTTTTTTTCTATGTCTAAGGTTACGAGGCAGAGAGGTTTGTGCACCTCATGGTGCTATGGAGTACATTCCTCCGGCTGAGATTTATTTCCAGGAAATGTTTCCCATTCCAGCATGGAGGTAAATCATGGCCCTCCTTAAGGCTATACAGTACAGCTCAGCCTGTCAGGGGGTTATGACATGCAGGGATTTAGCTGATCTCAGCAGCCACGTAACATTATTTATCTATAGATAGCTATGTTGATATTCTATTTACCTTTACACAAAGTGAATGCATAATATTTAGTTGTGATATTTGTATGGCTAAATCCTAAGTGAAAGAGACCACCTTTTCACACTTTAAGTTCCCCTTAAAAGGTATTGTTTTGATGATCTTTACTTATGATTTGACTTGGGAATTAAGCATGGACTTTCATTGTACACGAAGATGGTATCTTATATTCGTAATCAACACTTACTGGACTGCAAATACCTTTCTAAAGATGCTTTTGTCAGAAAGGCATCACCAAAATGGTCTGGAATTAAACAAAAACTAATCTGCTTGTAGGCAGGGATTTTCATAACGGTGTCCAAATTGGGATTTCAAGAATTTAGGGTGTCCAAAATCCCTCATTGAAAAAGTAAAAAACCATTACACTGATTATGTACATTAGTAAATTAACAAAACAAAACATTTGACACCCGAGACGCCCTGCAGGCTAAGACTATGCCCCACAGAGAATAATCGGTCAAGTTATATTGTGTAATAAATAGAGAGAGATCAGGAAGTCATGGGACAAAATTTAGTCATGAACTGAGTGAATCACAGCCCATCATTGTCCTGGGAATATTTACTATAAGCATGGCTTGCAGATAACTTACTTCGGGTTTGGTCCTGAAGGTTTCATTTCCTACCATGACAGTGATGACATACATTTGCCATAAAATCGCACACAAGCAAGGACTATTTTTTTAAGATTTTAGTTTTAGAACTTAAAGTACTAGGCAGGATATGTTTTGTGTTGGATCAAGAACCAGTTCATAATTTCTCCCCTGACTATATGTAAAACTGAATTTTATATTTGAAGATAATAAACAAAACAATGACACCCTGATATTTATGACTGACCATTTTTAAACACCTTTGAACAACATCCTAGCTAAGGCTCTGCACAAAATATCTATAAAATAAAATGTTCAATTGCCTGCATAAAGTGTTATTTAAACAGAGAATGGTCACCAAGCCATTGATGTCTCAGGTGTTCCTCTTCCAAGTATATAGATCAATTGTACCTATGTATGAAACCTCATTGTCTTTTGTGTGGCACCTTGCAAATTCTTAATCTACAGTGTACTGTACAATGGGTTTGCATGCAGGTGATAGATATATCAATATACTGTTTTGTTTGATTACAATCCGAACATGTATGCGAATTAATTGAGATAAGCCTCGCCAGTGTGCAGAGCACCCTATCCTCCAAGCTCCTCACCCTATCCCAGATAAGCTCAGCCACAACAATAGTCCAATGAATCAGCCTCCTTCGCTGGTTGTCTTTATATATGTTGATCCTATGTCCAGCTCTGGAGTCTAATGCAAGTACAATCAAAACAGTTGAGCGTCATTCCGCTGTGAATATCGGCGGAACGAAAACGGCCGCAAAAAAGTACTTTTAGTTTTGAGTTGATTATACTGACTTGCGTTTCCAATGTCCTTGATATGTGTTTAAAAAATCCGTGTGCTTGCTTGTCAGTGTCGTCGCTTATAATTCTATTTCTGAGGCCTAAAACAGGAAGACTTCTAGAAACGAAGTCGAAGGGAAGCCATCTTTATTTTTTTCAAGACTCGCACGTGAGCAGTTGCATATAAATCCCAGAATTACGGAATCAAAATGAAAAGGAATATATAGTACAACTTACCGAATCAAAGAAGCACAACAATACAAAATGATATCATTTAAAGGAAAAGTCACATGAAAGTCATATTTTTTTGTTTTTTCTCATTACACTGTTTTATTTCTTTAAAACTTTCCGTTTTTTAACGAATTCCGAGAGTTACAAACACACGCCGTAACGATAATCTCGCGAGAGACCATGTGACCACGTTTATTCAAAATGGCTGACACAACATCGTCTGCACTGAAATAACAGTAAGTTTAAACGAATTTTACCTCTTAAAAGCATTAAAAGCATTATCAGACGTGTTGTGTGCGGCGGACATGGTTTATTTGAAGGCTGCTAAGTAATACTTGGCAGAGGACGTTGGGGAAAACGAATAAGTTAGATAAATCAACGTAAGTGTTCTCAGAGCCGAGTGCTCATCATGAAAGACCACAATTGCAATAAACGTAAGGTGGTGAAAACAATCAAATCTGGACAGAAATTTCGAGCCACCGATCGTTTATTTTAAATGAACTACCACAACAATAGCTTGACTCATACCAGTGTAACCAGGAAGGGAGAATGATAGGCAGCTACCCACTACAACATGTCACCTTGTTTTACGACAAAAACCCTTCTAGGCAAGCAGAAATAGCTCTGTTTGGGTTGTATGGCGGTGTTCGATTACTGAGTGGGGTGTAGGGAGGAGTATGTTACATTGAGATGTCGGTGTTGGTCGCAGTGTCTTTCTTTGCCGGGCTGTGTCTACAATACATTGTCAGTCAGCGATGATTCATTCGCCGTATGTACAGGGTCTCGTACTCCGCAGAGACGAGGGGTGGCCTCCCTCAGACGGAGCTCGCCACGACCAAATGCATTGGATTGCAATTCAATCAACAAGGGGAATTAGTAAACAAATGACTTACCGGCGTGTTCCGCGAATATACTCCCGCTGGGAGCGACAACGCGATTTTCTTTGACTTTCGACTTGGCTTTCGATGTGCTCGCCTTTTCCTTCTCGCGATCTCTCCCCTCTTTCGCCTGCTGAGCTCCCATCTTCCTCCCGCTACGACCACGATTTTAAACTATCCAGCGGCCATTGATGCAATCGTAATCCATTCCGAAGAGGCATACACACTATCCTAGCGCTGAGATGCGTAGTTTCGTCGTAAGATATTCCAAACAAAGAGAAATGCATTAAAACCGAGACGGCGAAATCAAGTCTGTATATTGGCCGCCATGTTGAATATTACCACCTTCACTTCGAGGCTCTCACCCACTTTGACCTTTGACCCCATGTTCACACCACCGGGGTCGTGTTGAGATGGCTACATTCGCCTTGCGGGACACGAGATGGTGTTCTGTTTTGCGCATCCCGTATTTTTTCTTCAGAAAAAAAATCCTTTTTAGCCCCCAACTAGTAATGTACTGTAAGGACTATGGGGGCCATACCTTTATTTTCCATTACCTCTCCAAAATATTGTTGTTGTGTTGTTTTGTTTTGTTTAATATATATTTTTAAAATAATGTGTATGTCAACCATCCCCTCCCCCGCTGATCAGTAAATAACTTGAATAAGAACATAGCATAATATACGGATACAGCTCAAAACGATCAAGAATTGCTTTGAGATCTGGTCAATATTTCTTCTGTTCGTAATTTGCTGATAAACATATTTTGGTCAAATCAATCACTAAAAGGTGAGGCCCTTTAAATGCTTGGCAGCCAAGGGCATGAATGTCTTTTTGTTTGTTTTTAGATGATACAACTAAGTTTAGACGAAACAAATCAACACCTGGGTAAGTTAATCAATTGCGCAAATGTTTAACAACGGAAATATATATCTGGGTAGGGCGCGATGGAATGGTCAGATAAATCAGAGACATTAAAATAGAATCTCTCTGGATTAATATGCTAGGATTGACACATGTTTTACAAATGAATCCTATCCACCAAGAGATGGTGCATTTGTTCGTAAAAACTCACAAGCACACACATAAATGGGCGAGTTCGTAATTTTAGCAGTGCGTTTTCATAATCTATCATGTGCAGTTCTAGACAACATATTTAATATGCAAACGTCTTAATAAAACTGCAATATTTAATTTTGAGAAATAATTAACTGAAAGTAGTTTCTCATGATATTAGCATTTATTTTCCTTATATTCCTAAATGGTGAGTTATATTCGAAGCCGCCAGGCCATGTTTGCACCTAAGGCCAATCAATGGGTTAATCGTTTAGTTCAATTTATTTTTTCAGACAATATTTAGCTTTTGTTTTAGAAAAAAACAGTGAAGCATGCATGTGTTTTTACATAAATACACCCTCCATTCGTCAAAGAAAATGAGAGGTTAATGTTAGTTGACAAACCGAATTAATGACAATGTAGTGCCCCAAAGTTGGAACATCGATATACACTTGATAGGGTTAGGCCTCGACAGAAGCGAAAAATACTTTGGCCGCCATCTAGCGGTAATTTTCTGAACGAAACTATCAACGCAGTCATAAAACAGCGACTTCATGAAGTCACGGGTGGTTCCGACGTCACCATTTACTCATAACTTTGTAAAGGTTCCTTCGATCATGCCCTTTACAATAATCATTTAAAGGGGGTGGGTCATCGTGCTATCTTTAGAGTAAAGGGCGTTTTAGATGGAGTGGTTTGGGTATGCTTTACTTTTAACCAGCCACTGCAATGTTAATCTTACTCTAACGGTGTAAAACAGCTTGAATTAATTCGTTCCGTATGTCTGCTAGACAGACATATCTAAAATTGGACAAACGAGCTCATAGTTGAATCTTCAAAGAACTTTAAAGTGAAGAAAATAAGTAACACATTTTAATACTTTACCAGTCATCATGTTCACACAAGTGCATTTCAAAAAAGTGCGACTGCGTGTGACCCTCTTACCTTTTTGATATTTCAAGAAAATCTTTAAAATGGCTAAGAAATGGACAGAAGATAATGTTTAAGCAACACGGAAGCCATTAAGATCGACCCATTTATATTCATTGTGAAGCGAAGTATAATTATCAGCAGTGCACAAGACTAGAGATGAAGTTCAAAGAAAAGTTCCAATTTTAGTTTCACCGCCGATAGGGGCGCATCAAGTGAGCTATTGGATATATCGGCCTTCTGCTATATTTGACCTTTTTGCAAGAATTTTGAAAAGTTATAGAAGTCAAATCTCTTTATATTCGTCTCGTAGCAACAGCGAGGTAAAATGACCTCGGATTGACAAATAGTGACATTTGGAGACCATTGAACTGGTGGGTTTACGCGAGAGTACACTGCACTCCAAGGTAAAAATTGACGGGCCCGTACGGCCCGTTGTTTTGACGGGCCTGTTTCGGGCTCACAAACTGTTATAACAGGCCAGTAACGGGCCCGTTATAACCCCACTACGGGTTTTCAAGCCGTAACTGGATCGAAAACGGGCCCGTGTCCAAACGGTGCCGTCAACTTTTATCTGTGTATTCCAGGATTTTCTTTGCGTTATTTTCACTACTGAGGAATTATGATCTATTGTGATCAGGGCTGGGTAAGGTTGTTCTCGTCTGATTATTCTGAACTGCATTTTTGCTTGAACCTGATCGAAACATTTGCCTCAGTCGGTGGCTTTCCTCGGGTACTATGGTTTTCTCAACCAATGGTTATTCATGGTTTAGCCTAGAATGGCAGCTTTAGCCTCAATCAACAGGTTTCCAGTCTATTCAAAGGCATGTTTGTCAAATAGGGAGAACGAACACTGGGCGTATATTACATCATTTTATTAAAACAAACAAACACTATATAGAAACGGTCAAGTATAGAGGTTTTTATGATTTAATTAGTACCGTCCTATCCAGTTCAACTAGTTATAATAACCGTCTTATTCACACGTTATTCACCAGAGTAAGGTACTCCACTAATTATAGGCCTCGCAGTGCCCAGTTAATATACACCGAGGGGATCTAAAGATTAGAGAGCCACTCCCGTACCTGTCAGACATTTAGGTCCGAATAGCCTGCGTGTCTCGCTTTACAGTGCAGATATTTGATTCCTCCACCACTCGACAGGACGTCTGCCAGTGCCTGGTTGTACAAACATCCATGGATAACAGATAAGCCAAGCGCGTCAATCGCCCACGTGGCTTACGAATCAAAGCTATGTTCAGTTGTGAGATCATCCATGCATCCATCAGGAAACCATGTGGCAATCGGGTGCCTAGGCTGCCTAGGCTGCCCAGATATTTGATGCAGGAATTAACTGTTCGCACTGTATATACACGCTCTGATAGCGCCTCTCCCATGTCTTCCTACGAACAAACCTTAGGACGAAGCGCTCTGTCATCCTCAGATCCTCTGTATTTCCAGTGGCACCTCCACTTTACATGGACAAAAGCGCATAGGTCTTAGCATAGAGGTGGGAAACGAATGAATCAGTTTCCTTGGGGTAAATCTACATGTATAACGTGTACTACAGTTGCCTGCCTTCCAACAATCACAGGCCTAGAAAAGTGAAGGCTATATGCCATAATGATGATTAGTGGAAGACAGTCAACTGTGGTTCGAGCTACACAGATTCCAAGGAGGACTTGGTGTATATGATACCCTTGAGGTAACTCGGCTTCGCCTCGTAACATCTCGGGAATATCATATACACCACAATTTCCTTTGGGTCTTTTTATCACAAACACTACAGTTTCCTCGATATTTGCAAACATGAAACAGAACAAATCTATCACGGTAGATTCGATTGTATTGTTAACAGTTGGAATAAAAAGCCTTGTTAATTCGCATCTCTAGTGCAAGCATGATCTGACAACCTTGACCAAAACGTATTAGACATTGATATTGGAAAAAACATTTGATAAGGAATTATTTAACTTTCTTTTCAATGTTTCTCGTAAAATTGCTGCATTGCCAAGATGTTTGCATGTGTGTCTGAACATGTATACACTCCAGATGCTAATTGTTTTTCAAATATCTATTTATGTTTCCATGGCATCGGTCAGAACCACATACATCCAGTGAACTATAACATCTCTCTGTGTAAGACCCACGTCCAATCTTCACATTGTGTTTGAAATACAAGCTGCGTACGACTACAGATAAGCTATATCTCACCAATGCACAGGCCCGAACCCGACTCGAAGCTTGTGAAAATATTGTCACCAGTGACTTGGGTTACTTAGTGTTTTTCTCTGGTACTAAGGCTTTCCCCTACCATCAACAACTGAATAGTAATGCATTAACCGCAAGATGGCAGAAAAAGGGACGAAAACCTAAATCAAAAATCCAATCCGACTACAAATGCACCACATCATTGTTTATGTATCTCATTTTATTTATGAATTTTGTTAATCGCCACTTATTGGAGCTAAATCATGACTATCAAAACAGCTGAAAGTAGTGGAGGAAACCCGACAAAACCACCGCCCAACTCCATGCACCTCATAGTGAAACATAGCCATCACACTCTGAAGAGTTCACACGACCTAACACGCATACAGATAACTTGACGATGTCTAAAGCAAAATTCACGGGGAATACCTTTAAAAAGCTATTGTTCAGATAGATGCGACAATGGCACAACAGTTATGTTTCAAAATCATATTTCTTAGTGAGATATATATAGCAAGTCGTCAGAAAACATATTTCCTTTTTGTGGGAATGAATTGAATAAGCGAATGTTTAGTTCAGTATATTTTTAACAAACCGTTTTTTTACACGAATAAGCATCAGCTTTAATACACATTGATTTTAATTCATTTTCTGTATATTGGAAAACACTTATAGGGGCACTGCAAGTAAGCTGTTACATGACTGGAAACATGATGGATTAAAAATGGATTATCGTTGGCCTTAATCTCGTATAATAGGATGACACCATATATCACGGATCAAATCACCGGAGATTACCCCGAGATTAGTCGGGTTATCATAGGGTACGTTACGTAGATTCAAGAATACCTATGCATAATTCCTTACAAAAGTTGTGTTGCCAAGCGATTGGGGTGGCCTGGTCGCTATATAAATGTGCGGCGTTGTGGAGGACTATCTATGGTCCTTCTGCAACTGAAAGACCCCTTGGAACTATATGTAAAGAAAAGGGAATTTCTTCCTGGCTCCGGGTTTCTATCTCATCGCGATATGACCTAAGCTGTTGAAAGCGACGTCAAACCCCAAACCTTCCTTCTATCCCACAATGGTTTCTAAAGTAAAATTTTCTCCGCAGTTTTGTGAGAAATATTCAATGCACACGTTCCTAAGTACGCTCAACATATTTCCTAAATGCTCTCGTTTGAAGTTGTGAGATGTCCTTTTCTAACCTAGTGTACCGTCTTGCTTGTGATTTTATCCTCCCCTATGGCCGAGCGGTTCAACGGGATCGCTGCAACTCAGAGCTTATTTAAATAGATCAGTGGTTCCACTTAACCCTAGCTAACCTTAATTTAGTTTCTAACCTAGAAATTTCACCCCTTAACCCATCCAATGCTAAGGCTACTTTCGTCCAAAGCTCAAGGACGCAATTGAAATCCATTTAAACTGTCATGTTGGTATTCATTGGATAGCTCTCACCGAGTACTTTCAGATGAGAACCCAGGTGCCAGGGTTTCAATTATTTTCAGGTTGTTTGCATCATTTTGTATTGCCCAAATTAGCCACCAGCAGCATAAGGGTTAAAAAAAATCTCATCAGCAGAAAAGAAATCTGTTCTGGCTGTCTGATGTCGAGGGTATCTTCATGTTTTCTTTTGTCTTCTCGGACTGACGAGCGTCTCTGCAATCTCATACAGCTTGGACACATCCTGGAATGAGGAGAAATATGTAAATAATTAAAACTACGCAACAAAGGTGGCAAAAGGTCAACATGGACATGTTTGAGGATTGTAGTCAGTGTACTAACTTGAGGTAACAAAAGTGGCTAGCGCCCAGAACAGGAAAATGACTAAGTGTATAACTAGCGTACTAAAAATCTGACACGTACTGACTAAATGACAAACTAATTAACTTTGTCAACCTACTTACTCAAGAACTATCTATATTTAGCTAATCTATCTAAAACTTACTGACATGCAATGGTTAATTGACAAACTAGCCAACTAATCAATTTACTAATTGATTAACTAAGTGACTAATTAACTAATCGATTAATTGGTACAAATTGTAAAATTAATCGTATAAACCAAAAACCATTTATAGTTGTTAAAGAAACAACGTTTCTGACTTATTTACATAGGAATACCATAAGTAACATCATATGTGCAATAATTATCATATATCAAACACTGTAAAGATCATCCCAGAATAGAATACTTGGATAGAATCCTCCAAGGTTTCTATACGAAAAGAGGAAAGTTTCTGTAATTCCTAATATATTATTTTATATCTGAATGTGTTCAATTGACAATGAATGTTTTTCTCTCTTATCCGACTGTATCAAATCGTATGAAAATGAATCACTTGGAAATAAAAATCTGTTGCACATATGTGCAATTTGAAATTTAAAAAGACTTATTAAGTAATCAATTGATTAACTAGTGAACTAACCCACCCATGAACTACTAGTAACTAATTAACTTTTTAACTAGCCAAGTAATTAACTAACAAGCTAATTAACACATTAAGATATTAACGTTCTGCAACTGACTAACTGACTGACTGAATGACTATCATCGTTCTCACCTCTTCTTTCCTCAGTTGCAGTACCATTGGGTCCTCGTACCGCGCTGACCTGCTACGGTATTTGTTATTATTGAAAGTATTGCCATTCTTAGAATTCCGCCCCTTCTCTAAGCCGTTTGCACCTTCATTGAGGGTTCTAGGAGCTTCCCGTGCCTGGAAATAAAATACAATTAATAGAAAAGCCATGGAAAGAGTAAACATAACGTGTCAGTTCTGAAAATAAGACAAATGAAAAAACTTCAGGGGACCCAACCCAGGGAGGGGCTATTAATTTTTGGAAAACAAATTGCAGGCCCTGATAATTAAGAAAAATATTCTGGTCCTGAGAATTGAGAATAAACTGGCCTCTTCATGAAAACAAAAAAGAGTGGTTCTGTTTTCTGTCCAAAAATATTTCTGGTCCAGCTAGAGAAGAAAAAATTGACCAGGTCAAAAAGGATGCCCCCAAAATATCTAATGGTCCGCCCCTAAGTCACTTTTTAAAGGAATGATTTGAGATATATTTATGAGATGTGTATAGAAAAATGATAATGTAGAAGAGCATTTGAACAAAGACCTGCTTTATCTTAGCTCGATGTGTTACCAAGCAGCATAGGTTTATGGAGAAGATTATAACCATTTCTCATGACAGATATATACAGCAGCGTCATAGAGTAACGTTTGGAAACTATACTGTCATTCATTCCCCTAGCGTGAAAATTCACAACTAATAAAATGGTGGTGAATTATTGAACCGCATCACATCATTCAGATACATTTTTGGCTTAGATTTTCATGTGTGGAGACGAATATTGAACAATGAAGATGTTTCCATTGTTTTCTTCAAGTCGTAATTTATAATTGATAGATTGCCCCTGGACGTTATCGTTTATATCAAAGTCCAGAACTAAAACATAGCCCTTGGTGACGAATTTTTAATCGAAGTCCAGGCAGAATAGGATCCAACCCCCTCACAACATTAAAAAATCCTGCGGCTTATTTTGGGGTGATAAGCGGTAACAACCATGGACATTACAAACCATTTTAGCTGTTGCTGTACAGATAAATGAACATGCACGTGGTTGACTAGCGACAAGCGTTGCCACGGCACGCGTATGGGTAGGGTTCTCATGAGGGGGTGGGGGTCACAAGCGCAGGGATTGGTAGCCTTTGGTGGGGTACATGCGCATGGTTGGGGTAGCGAGTTGGTTGGGGTACGGTTTGTTCAGGTTCAGACACACGTGTGGTACGTACGCCATTGTGGTCACCGGTCACCGCCAAGATGGAAACGCATATAACACTATTCTTACACTAGATAAGTCATGCTGAATGGACCTTTGTCCATTTTAAACTTACTTTTGGTGTAATAAATCTTTATTTTTGATTTTAGCTTCGTTGATTATCTACTTATCATTTGGTTCCTATGTTCTTTGTATTTATATAAGTTTCTTATTTATAAAGTATGGCCATTATACATACATACAACCCATCAGTTTGCCTGGAGTAGAGGCGTGCTTCTCAAATAAGCTTTATCATATTGGTGTCCATTCATGTTTTCTTAACTTCATGTGATCCCCAGAGAAATGTTTTTAAGTGCGTAATTTACTGAAACCTTTTACTGCTCGAGGAAATTCTCTTGTTACAAGTAATCACTCTGAACACTACAGAGCCACGTACTGACAGGTATCAGAACATTTTAACCACATCTGGTTACACGCAAAAACGAATCCCTAGCAGCGGCATCTATAGGCAAATGTATTAACTAAATGATCGGAGTTAAATTATGTATAGCAAATATCTACAATTACATTTAAATTTTCTTCTCCAATCAAAAAAAATCATTTAACCGTGTCCGATACTGTGGCATCCTCAACTGCGGCGTAACTGCCGCCAGAATCGCTTAATGTTACGAAGCAATGATGGATAAAGTAGATGGTAAACAATTTGTTTGAACTATCAAATCCAGGAAGGGTATCCACAGAGGAGGATACCATCTTCATGATGTTTGATATTATCATTATTATTATTATTATTATTATTATTATTATTATTATTATTATTATTATTATTATCATCATTATTATTATTATTATTATTATTATTATTATTATTATTATTATTATTATTATTATTGTCAGTAGTAGCAGTAGTAGTAGTAGTAGTAGTAGTAGTAGTAGTAGTAGTAGTAGTAGTAGTAGTAGTAGTAGTAGTAGTAGTAGTAGTACTTTTATCATGCACCTATTCATAATATACAACGATCGAAATATTAAAGATAAGTTTCCATCATGGCGGAGCAAGGCGGGACACAATGTGAGGCACTTTCTAGTCTGTAAGGAAATACCTACTACGCTACTCATAGCCCGCCTAGCTGTTCGCATATTGTGCTGGTTGTTTAGCCGTTCTATATAGGTAGTGACGGTAAAACACGGGGCCGAGTAGGGCCGGCGCCCGTACAGACGTTGAGACAAGCGCTGAAATACAAAGTTCATAGAGACTGACGAGACTGGCTTCTGGGAACGTACTTCCTCTAGTCAACTCTTCTATATTCATAACAATCATAAGTACACACAGTTGCGAATACAAAGAGTGATCCAGGGATTTGACGAACCCGCAATAACATTTCAAATTGTTGGTTTAATTGCCAATAATTCACTTTTCTTTGTTTTCGCTTAAGGTGATCTGTACTATTGCAACCTAGTAAAAGGCCCCACCCTAGAACATACCTCACAGCAGCATAATCATATAACAAGGTGTATCTCCAGATTCTTGAGTGTTATCAGGTAGAAAATATCTTAGTCAACCACCCTTTGTCAACCCATATTCTATTTCATTTCATTATCTAATTTTTTACACTTAAATTACATAATCTCATTACTTACACAGGTGATGGTCACTGCAGGTTCAGAGAATAACCTTAGGGATGGCATTGGCTACGTCCAATAAGAAGTAAATTTCAATTTGCTACCTGCGTAAGTTTTTTTTACGTAAGATCTCTC
>OZ012695.1:12957366-13007366 GCA_963942565.1 Maea johnstoni
TTCTATACCTCACCACACAGGCGATACAAACCGTTATACAATATATTCCATGCAGGTTAACATAAATTTCTCTTCGTCTAGATTTTATATTGCAGTGTGTTTTTCTATTGTAAGAAGTTCTACAGTATCAAATTTATTTCTAAGTTTCAATTGATCCAGATGTCAATTATCAAGATCTCCAGGCATGCAAGGTTACGAGCTATACTATATTGACGTCCAGTATCGAATATCCTGTAGGCGTGACCGTCCATAGCGCAGGGGGCTGGTCAGCTGATCCAGTGTTTAATGTGGAATACAGTGTTGTCGCTATTGATTTCACAAATTAAGGAAACATTTATATTCTACACATTTCATACCCTACTGCATTACGTCAGCCAGGTGACAAGGTCAGGGAGCTCCTAGCAAGGTCACCAAGTCATGCTCAATAGCAAATGAATGAATGGATGGGGTAAGGCACATCGCCACACAAAGGCCATTTAGTGCCATACAATACAATATTGGTCCGTCATATGCAAAGTCCGTCATATACATATGAGTGATATGACACATACTTCATATGTATGGGACTGGGAACAAGCATATTGTCCGTCATAGCCAAAAGTCCGGCGTACAATGGTCTGTCATATGCAAGATAGCCTGTATTATCAAAAATGGTCCTTTTTATTGTTTAAGAACAATAACAAAATATAATAATTATAGGTGAAAGAAGAAAAAGAGGGAGAGTAATAGCATTGCCTTCAGATCCAAAGATGACCAAGGGATCTTTTAGATGCATGGTATCCATAGACAGATCGGTGCAACGCCAGCTTAGGGTTTCCCGCGAGGTGCCAACTCCTATTGCACACCATTCAGCAATAAGGTGTGCCCCTTGTCGGTCTGCTCAATAGCTACCCTACAAACTATCGTCTGAATGTGTATGTGTGTGTGTGTGTGTGCATGTTAGAGCACTACAAAAACCCTGAGAAAGCCATCACACAGGTAGAAACCAGTGCCAGGAAATTATGCTATTCCCTGCACACACTACGTACCTCCCTAATAGGTAACATAAAGATACACAAAAAACACACAGACAACAAGACGACACGTGTGAAGAAGGCGAAGAATCCTAAGAACTCTACCACGCCTCTGGCGGTTGCACTGATACGATAGTGCGAATCTACTCAAGAAAGAAAGAAAGAAAGAAAGTGTGTGTGTGTGTGTTTACGTTTTATGCGTTGATACTAAATTATTAAGGAATAGGAGTACTCGATAAAGGCTCTCTTTATATCTATAACGAGTAGTATGTACAGAGGGTTAAAAACTTAAAAGTGCGGTCAAACCTGCTCACGAGAGCACCTGTTAAGAGAGACCACCTCTCTTATGATGTATCGTATTTTCATGTCTTCAAGGTACGGCAAATAAATATACAATACATACTTCGCGCCGATGAAAAATGCCTCATATATGAGATTTTAGAGTAAAGCCTCTAAGACCACTTATAAAAAGTCGTCCCATCAATGATCTGTCCTATCAACTTTGACTGTATCTGCAAGAGTGATGCCACATGTAGATTAAGTACAGGAATTGCCCCTCTAATACATTGCGGTACAGTATGCGTATTGACTGACGGCTTTTCAAGACTGTAGGAAGCGTATGGTTCAATTCAATCGCTCATGCTTTAAACCACATGTATATAATGCGAGTATACTTTTATTGCAAACTGTTACCAAAGGCAAAGTCTCGTGCTTCCACTCAGACGCTCTCTTTTACTAACATACTAGTTCATTTAAAATAAACGATCGGTGGCTCGAAATTTCTGTCCAGATTTGATTGTTTTCACCACCTTACGTTTATTGCAATTGTGGTCTTTCATGATGAGCACTCGGCTCTGAGAACACTTACGTTGATTTATCTAACTTATTCGTTTTCCCCAACGTCCTCTGCCAAGTATTACTTAGCAGCCTTCAAATAAACCATGTCCGCCGCACACAACACGTCTGATAATGCTTTTAATGCTTTTAAGAGGTAAAATTCGTTTAAACTTGTTGTGTCAGCCATTTTGAATAAACGTGGTCACATGGTCTCTCGCGAGATTATCGTTACGGCGTGTGTTTGTAACTCTCGGAATTCGTTAAAAAACGGAAAGTATTAAAGAAATAAAACAGTGTAATGAGAAAAAACAAAGAAATATGACTTTCATGTGACTTTTCCTTTAAATGATATCATTTTGTATTGTTGTGCTTCTTTGATTCGGTAAGTTGTACTATCTATTCCTTTTCATTTTGATTCCGTAATTCTGGGATTTATATGCAACTGCTCACGTGCGAGTCTTGAAAGAAATAAAGATGGCTTCCCTTCGACTTCGTTTCTAGAAGTCTTCCTGTTTTAGGCCTCAGAAATGGAATTATAAGCGACGACACTGACAAGCAAGCACACAGATTTTTAAAACACATATCAAGGACATTGGAAATGCAAGTCAGTATAATCAACTCAAAACTAAAAGTACTTTTTTGCGGCCGTTTTCGTTCCGCCGATATTCACGGCGGAATGACGCTCAACTGTTTTGATTGTACTTGCATTAGACTCCAGAGCTGGACATAGGATCAACATATATAAAGACAACCAGCGAAGGAGGCTGATTCATTGGACTACTAACATACCAGCGTTGCGGCGCAACGAGCTCGTATATTTACCTCCAATATTTTGTGCTGCTTGGGTGAACACGATGATGCAATTAAGGCTGGAATGTGACATTTATTGACACGTTTTATTGCCACTGCTTCATAGACCCCGTCTTCCATAAATGCCTCTAATTAGGCCTGGGGGCTTTCATTTTGAAAATCCTCCGCCATGCAGTTAATGACGCTCTCCCATATAGTCTATTTAGCTGGGGAGGTTGTCGTGTGCTCTATGTTACCATACATATAAGTGAAGCTGGCTATCCAACTGTTAAGAAAAATCGACGGAGATATCATACCGAATGAACGGGGACATCCATACTGTTATCAAAGCGGTGGTGCAACCAACACCAATATTGGGAATACTAAAACTAATTTGCATGTACATGTTTATCAGTCATCAAGGGTTTCAAGTCTCTAGCCCTTGGCTATTCAAATAGAACTAGAGCTGGGCGGAAATCAACTCAGGGGAAAGGTCATAGACACTCAGCGTATTATTGAGGCAGCCATCTAGTCTTGTAGCAAAACTAATGCACCCTCACCTGTGCAAAGGTAACCGCACCCCACCCCTATTTAAGTGGCACACCGATACAGGGACAGAGACGTTTTACTAATTTTGCAATCGATCAGGTTTATTATCGAGGTATTCGCGGCATGAACCGGTGAGTGATTTCCGGGAATTGACAATAGATCAATACCCGTGTGAATTAGTTGGCGCTAATGGTTATTTATTGCATGTTGGCTTTATGCCAGTCCTACGATGGTGCAGGTGTGAACGGCAGAAAAATTTTTAACATTTTTCCGCTCTTTTTCTGAAAATCGACAGAAAAAATACACTGTTTTTCCAAAAACAGCAGGAGTTCTTTTTCACCGTTTTCTAGGTTCCCCAAAAACAGTAGAATTGAGACACTTCTAAAATAGGTGATTTTTTGTTAGAGAAGGGTTAAGTGCCAACCATGATACAGCTAAATTGAATTAAATTATCAACTCAGGTCTCAGTAAACTTCAACACCACTCAGAGGTTACTTTGAGCCCAGTAGCAGACCTTTCAGTAAGTGATTATAGTCAAGTACTGGCAAGGAATGTACTAGTACCCTCAGTCGAACATTTTACTGAATAAAGTACTAGTATGTGACACGTAAAAGGATAGATAGTATTATCATTATTGCATTCTAAGTTTTTTATGCAATCTTGTTTAAAAATTACAAACGTCTATCATAGTTGTTCTACCCTTTATATTTTGCTCTATGTTAATTCGCGTTTCCTATTTTCTATATTAAAAATGATTCCCTGCGCCAAGAACTAATTTGTTTATGCATTTAGTTATCTAATTCTTATGACGTATTGTACTAAAATAGTATGAAATGAGACTATAATATTTATTGTTTATATATGTCTGAAGCTTGAATTATCATATATTATATATCACATATTTCCTGTCAGACAGGCTCTCCACATCTAACATCTATATATCACATATACCATATATCGTCAGCGAAGCAGGAAGTTAAGTACACGCTATCGTTAAACTTAAGAGGCCAATAAAACAATTTTCATTTTTTCAGTCGACATGTAGGTATAATATAACATATAACGTTCGAATAACATTGAACAAAAATCAGGATAATTACATCACTAGATCTAGTATGTAGAAAACGTATTGAATTTATAGAAATAACTTAAATTCTAGACTACTGATTTCAGTAAATGAAAAAAAAATCTTGTCTTCGAATTATAAATATTCCACCTGTTGATAAAGTCCACGTGCCTCCAAAGGTCACGATATAGGTTCATGCCTTTCGCGCAGACATGTGCAGGTCTAGACTAGGCTCCTAGTACCTAAAAATTCCCTTCTGTGTTGACCAAGAAGTGTGGTGTAGTACCAGGTATGGTAGATAGATGGCCCCACCTGGTCCACCTATCTCTAGAGGTTTTCGGTTGTCATACTCGAACTGAGTCCTCTATTCACTTGGTGAGATAAATGTGAACTAATTTGGCCACTGTGGCCCCCTTGACCATTTGATGTCTGGTAACGGAAAAACTGGAGAGAAAAAATACATATGACAGCCTAAAAATCTAGGCTAGGGCAGGTCGTTCACAGCGCCTGGTGACATTCTAACGTTCTTTAATAATTAGTCCTGAGCCACCGGGCTCAGCAGCGTGCTTTAAGGTCATGCCTACCACATGAAACAGTTGGCTACGACACGGGAATATCTTGTTAAACGTCTCCCGGAATTAGACTAAGATTCAATTTTTCCAGAACCTTGAAGAAATGATGATGTTGTTGTTGTATTTGTGACTTGTTTTTCTGGAAAGCCACATCTCGTCCGAATCACGTAGGGTTTAAAAGACTCTAGATCATTCCATTTTCCTGTCGGGCCTACCTCCATGGCAGAGTGGTCTAATGCATACCGCACCGACTTCCTGCTGCCTCATCATCGCAAAACGTCTCGGGGATTGAATCCCGTTAAAGGTATGTGATAACTGATTAGGAGTCAGAAGTTGATTTACCCGGGTTCTCCGGTTTCCTCCATTATACAAAATTGACCAAGAACAATTATTCCTATATAGCAGAGAGAAGGGGCAAGGAACACACAGAAAATTATTATTTAGTTCATGCTATTGTAAGTTATATATACAGCAGATTATCTAAGGACCACTTACCACACCAAAGTGCCATATCTTTATACGGCATGACATTTTAAACTCTGGTCTGGGATTACCTGTGCATGATTACTTTAATTAATTGCATCAAATATTTCATCAGTCTAAACTAAAATCATGTTAATTTCAAATTTCCTGATCGAGGACGAAAGCATTTAGGTCTACTAATGGACTCCAGTTACACATCTGGCTTCCTTAATAAGATGATAGTAAATAAAAGTTTCATGCTGATTAGAGCAGAGGCTATAAAACACGTAGACTTTGAAATGTCATGTCACTGCAGGTCGCGCCGTCACACCACACCGGCTGCTGCTCTACATGCCAGCAAGACTGCCGAGCTAATGTAAGGCTTACTAGCTTCCTCCTAGACAATTACAGCCAGGCAACGAAACACAGCACTCCAGAACACACCTTTGTTCTCAGGCAAAACATATATCGCTTTGTCAGTTGTTTTGGTTACTCATATAATCTATTAGTGAAACGCAATGTTGACTCATAGGCTATTACCACACCCGTTTTTCTCTAATTCACACACGCTCCCACACCCACAATATATATATATATATATATATATATATATATATATATACATATATATATATATATATATATATATATATATATATATATATATATATATATATATATATATATATATATATATATGTATATATATATATATAAATATATATATATATATATATATATATATGTATATATATATAGCTATATATATATATATATATATATATATATATATATATATATATATATATATATATATATATATATATATATATATATATATATATATATATATATATATATATATATATATATATATATACACACACACACCGCTAACACATGACTGGCCTTAGAGTACGCCCGATTTTTATTGTGAAGTGAAAATCAATTGTCATAACACTTACACTGCTCATATTCCTTCTGATAATGGATGAAGGTAAGCGGGGTAACCATTTAACTTCCTTCCATCAACTCCCAGAGTGCAAGCGAGTAGACAATTATATCCGAGATTGATTTTCTCTTCAGATCCTGCTATTTTCCTGCAGCTAGAATGTCATGCCTGAGAACAATCGTTTATGATTGGAATCGTTTCGGTTTTATATGATAACGTCGTTGCCGAGTTTATTGGTATCCATCAATATACATTGATTGCGTGGGGGACGAGCTTCCATTGTCTACTACAAACACACTAACATTAAGCAGTATATTTCGTACTCTATGACCCGACGACCTTGAACACGATCAGTAACCTTGCATGAGCAGCAACCATTGTCTCTAGCCAAATGGCCATCGAAGATATCAAATCTAATGCCAAACAGATACCCAGAATAGCTGTGTTTGTTGAGCTTTTCATAAAAATTGGATAGGAAAAGGTGGAATTTATTTCGGTGAAAAAAGTACACGTCCATTCGAAATTCAACATATTTTTCAAAATTAACTAAGAAAGTCTAAGGATGTGTGCTGACACAGATGAGTTGGTCAAATTACCGAATACAGGGAGTATGCATTTGTGTGAAATATCGCGTAACAATGTTTGTCAGATTGTAAGTTAACGGCATAGACAGATAATGATGGCGCCCTGGGTATTTTTGGTGGTGGTTTTGGTTTGAACGACAATATCAAAACGCAAAGCTATCTGGAGCTAAGTAATGGTAATATTACTAAAACCTTGAGGTAAGTCCTCCTTGATCAAGCGAATAGATTACAGTGTAACCCTAAATCACTTTCGGTAAATTTCCTGGTGTATGGCAGAATTTTCTGATGTACCGTGCATCAAATAAAGCAAAGTTCCAATTGAATAGTGAGTGTATTGCTTTGTTTGGTTGGGATTGGATTACCGGTAGCTCTGGTTAACCTATTAATGCTTAAGAGTTATCCAGCAATTGTTGTCTGGATCTATGACATTTCTGAAAATAACTTTTGAATTGACAATGATTTTACAAAATATTTGAAGGAGAACTGTTGGTAATGTCCTGATTAACATTACTCAATCGAATATTTTCTTAACTATGCATTTGCCTGCAAGATTTCATCAAAAATGTCAGGCCTCTTTTGGCTGCTGTGAGCATTAATGGGTTAAGAGAATTTTGTTTATCGTCACCTTTTCTATCCCATCAGGGTGTATTCGTGACATGCCATTGTGCTGATGACAGAGACGAGGCCAGAGTAACGGTGGGTAAACCACCGACTAACCCTATAGTACTGGTAATCTTATTACTCTATCCGTATCGGGTCCCGGGCAGTGGAGCGAGACAGTGAGTAGTCTGTGGCGATGCCCTAGACCACTCGACTGATGAGGCAAGTCACTGAAAAGGATAATCTTCTTAAAACTCGATTCGTATTGAATCGCGGGCAGTGGAGTGAGACAGCGAGTAGTCTATGGCGATGCCCTAGACCACTCGACTGTTGGGACAGGTCACTGAAAAGGATAATCTTCTTAAAAATCGATTCGTATTGAGTCCCAGATATTGGGGCGAGACAGCGAGTAGTCTATGGCGATGCCCTAGACCACTCGACTGTTGGGACAGGTCACTGAAAAGGATAATCTTCTTAAAAATCGATTCGTATTGAGTCCCAGATATTGGGGCGAGACAGCGAGTAGTCTATGGCGATGTCCTAGACCACTCGACTGTTGGGACAGGTCACTGAAAAGGATAATCTTCTTAAAACTCGATTCGTATTGAATCGCGGGCAGTGGAGTGAGACAGCGAGTAGTCTATGGCGATGCCCTTGACCACTCGACTGTTGGGACAGGTCACTGAAAAGGATAATCTTCTTAAAAATCGATTCGTATTGAGTCCCAGATATTGGGGCGAGACAGCGAGTAGTCTATGGCGATGCCCTAGACCACTCGACTGTTGGGACAGGTCACTGAAAAGGATAATCTTCTTAAAAATCGATTCGTATTGAGTCCCAGATATTGGGGCGAGACAGCGAGTAGTCTATGGCGATGCCCTAGACCACTCGACTGTTGGGACAGGTCACTGAAAAGGATAATCTTCTTAAAAATCGATTCGTATTGAGTCCCAGACATTGGGGCGAGACAGCGAGTAGTCTGTGGCGATGCCCTAGACCACTCGACCTTTGGGGAAGGTCACTGAAAAGGATAATCTTCTTACCTCATATTCGTCATCCAGTCGTTTTCTAAGGCGCTCCATGTAGACGTGGTCGTTGAGCCGTACCTTGTCCGTTCCCATCAGGTATTGTAGCTTCTGCCGTAACCTTGTGCCTGCTATTGTGCTGCAAAAGAGACAAAACAGGCACCTAGTTAAACCATTCATGCTCTACACGTTGTCTGGATGTAACATACTTATGCATATAACATAGCCACAAAGCATTATTAGAATTATTTGGTGGAGAAATTTAGATTGACTAATGATCTACATTCATCCTTCCAATAGTTTCTCAAAAATGCTTTATACGGATATTATCACAGAAGTGCGGTTTTGTCTGTCCCAAGCACACATGGAATGATTTGGCACCTAGTCCAAATGATGTGGACAGCGATACGGAGGTAATTCTAGGCAGGTCCTTTCCATTAAAGGGGTACGTATAGTTGAACGGATCGCTTAGCATTCACTGTATACTGCAATATAGTTCAGTGGATTTTGCTGTTAAATTGAAATAACAAGCAAAGATCTACTGATCAATAATTCATATTTCCATTTATTTTTTCTGAGAAATGATTTTATTAGTACGTTATAACAAAAGTTAGGCAGGCCGTTGTAGGCTGCCACACACCAATGGGATAATATGGCACTAACTCAACTGTCAGCTTCATCCAAGTGACGGTGTATGCATGCATGGATTTGTCGTTTACAATAGACTACAATATACCTCATTGGAATTTGGTGTTAAATTGATATATCTAATTTCTGATATAGTATATAGAATATAGAACATATGATATATAAGATATAGAATATATATTTAAACATATTCTATATAGAATATAGAATGATTGCTTTTATTCTACAATTAGAATGCTCTGTTCACATCAAGTGATTGAATGGTATATCCTGATGCTACTTCCCCTACAGTTATAAGTAAAACTGACATATATGAAATCATATAAATGGTATAATACATTATCCAGATCTCGTTATCATCATATTTTTCTGATATGGACAGGCCATGACTATGACTAGTTAGGCGTAAAGGCTGGAGGTAACAGAGTTTAAAAGATTCCTTCCTTTTCAGAGAAATATGTGGTTTCCAAACATATAAATCGTCAGAGAAATATATGTGAAGCTGGTATGTACAACACGCAATGCGTGCCGGTGGCATTATTCACACACCTTATCCCCATTTATTTCTACGATTTTTTAAAGTTCAAAAAGGACACTTACAAACTTAAAACGACATTTTGTATATAGAGGGCTGTATTTGCTTTCTTCGTCTGTGGCTGTATGCTAAGGAGACAGTAATTTTGTAAAACAAAAACAAAAAAAACGAATAACATCGATAAGAGTATACATAATTCGATAAGAATAAAAAACATTAAATGCATTTCAGAAAGGGGTCAAATTCAAATATTTTCTTCTATTCTTTATTTTGATGGCCCAACACCACGCTTTTGGTAAGCAATCTGCAACTGCACTCTATTGGTGCGAACGCTGACCACGTCGAAGCTTCTGATTGGTTCTCGTCACTAAACCTTCCAACGTTGTGTTATCGGAATATGGTCACGAAAATGGATACAAGTGTACGCACTCAAGTCCCACATATTTCAAGGCCATGTTATGTCAATGTCAATGGTATGCATAATAACGGGTTACTATCGATTTACCTTAAAGCAGTTAAAGTTTCTAAGTAATATTAGGCACATAGCAACATAAACATGTTGTTTCCACGATTCCAAATCAAAGTGTGGGCGATAATAGGGTTACTATGATAGAGTACATTTCTGCTGGGAGTACAGGTGAACTTGGATATGACGGACTCAGTGGGACCAGGAAAATTGGTCCGTCATATGCAAAATCCGTCATATGCAAGTGTGTATCTAATTGCATTGGGGACCTCAGTTGATCTATAAATAAAAGTCAAAACAGTGAAAGAATATGCCTGGCTGGACTTTTATTATACATTTATTTGTCAATTTATTTATTAATACCAGACGATGTGAACTGAGTTCTGTCTGGCCGAACGTAACTCAGCACATGTGTTAGTCTCGGCGAGAATAAGCCGACTGCTAGACACATGTTTGTCCGTCATACACAATGCTAATTACATAGTAAATAGCATCGTGTGTGCCGTGATATTGGTCCGTGTTAGCCGAGTTCCGGCATACGGAATCCGTTCTATGCATGGTCAAATACACGTAGTTAATATGCATGGGACTGGGACCAAGCATATCGTCCGTCATAGCCAAAAGTCCGTCGTACAGTGGTCCGTCATATCCAAGTTCACCTGTAGTAGATGGTGTATTTCTCTGATTTCTGGTACACTAACACTTATCTTACCAGAACATTGTTCCAATACTACTCGTAATGGTATTACTAGACTTGTCCGTGGTGAACAATTCTGGTATGAGATGACCGAGACATGCAATTATGCTTCTATGATGAGTTCATCAATACTGCCATAAATGGGGGAAGGGCAGGTAAGAGTGACGAGTTCAGCTGAGCTAAATAGGTTAGGCTTGTGTCAAATGTTGGATACAAGCTTGTAATTGCAATCTGTAAAATGGTACTGGATGGCCAGAATACACATGTAGAATATCTTGCAGCTGGATGAATCATCCTGGATTTCAGTAAATGACATATTATGTTTTTCTTTTACCTATAAAACATGGATTACTAAACATGATAGTTTTGAATGGAAATGTTCAGAATTAAGAATTAAGTATGATTGGTCTTTAACTCATATCAGTGATATCACAACCCCAGATTTTTTTCTGTTGTACCAGTTACCCCATTATCTTCTTTATAAATGATGTACTGCATATAAAGTAATGCGCTTGACAGGCAGCTGCCTTTGATGCGCAGTTTAATTTTTGCGTAAGGTTGTTGAATGACAAGCTGTCGTGTCAGCGTGTTGTACGATATTTGCATAGGCATAGGATTCCAAATAATGGTGCACAGTTGAATTAATGTGGACTCCAGGGTAATCGCAAAGTGTGCATTAATAAAAATTCAGAAATTCCTGATAGAACTATTTTTGTGACTTAAGGTGATATATTCAAAAAGGTTAGATGATACTTAAACTCCCTCCCTCAGAGCCCATGTGGTATGTTTATACCCACGAGAGAATTCCATTCTTAGTTTTGTATTTTGCACATTTCATCTTATTAATTGCATTTATTACAGCTCTGTCAAAACCTGGGTTTGCCAGGATTTCAAAAATGCCTTTTCAAAAAAGCAATCACTATATTTTTACCCGTCAAGATATATAGCTACTCAGCAACTTCAAATCCTTAAAATTGACTTATAATACCAACTACATTCATTGATGCCTTAATCATTTACTAAATTGATGTAAAACTAACTCTATAACCCTAATTGTTAGACTCAGGGGCTCCCATCTTGTGAATATACTGTCATGATTTATGAAGAATTTATTTGTGTTTGTTTTATCTTTTCTAGGATTATTGGTAGATCACTTGGAAACGGAGAAATAGGACAAGCCATCAAAGTTGACGCACACCAGACAACAAGCTACGTCCAGTTCTAAAACACTTCAATCAAAATGTCAATACCAGGAAGGTATGGTTCGCCCCCTCAAGGGCGGGATTCACCACCAGGTGGCTTGGTGGGGGACGGAATGGCGTGTGAGCGATGCGAGAACAAGAGAGGTGTGCTGGAGTGTACCAACTGCGCCGCCCTCTACTGCCTTGAGTGCAGCACCGTCGTGCACCAAGGGAGAATGGCGCAGCACAAACTCACCATCGTTGGCGAGGTCTGCGTGCGCTGCGAGGCCAAGAAGGGAAAGCTGCAGTGTCTGGACTGTAAGGGATCCAAGTACACCCTCTACTGCTTAGAGTGCCATAGCTTGGTGCACCAGGGGAGGATTGCCAGGCATAGGGTCAAAACGGTTTTCGGTCATGAAGTACCCGGTTTTATGGGTGGTAGGGATTCTCAAATGGAGTCATCTGATCTAGGGCATTTTGAGCAGCGGAGGGATAGGTATACTGCCAGTCGAGAATCCCCTGACCCTGATAGAGGGTACCATTCCAATTCTCGGTCACCACTAAGGGGCGTGCGTGAATCCTCGCCGTACCATAGAAGGAATGCAGACACCCACTCAAGTAGCTCTTATCGCTCCTATAGTGACGAGAGTCGCGTGGCCTCTGCGAGTGAGAGGGTTCTGTCACAAGGATCACCTGGAGACCAAAGCTATAGATCGAGATCACCCGGTGTGTATCATCAGGATCGGGATAGATCTCGGTCACCCACAGATATCCCTCAAGTTCTGTCCCCTGTGCAGTCCCATTATTCATCAGCAGCTGCAGGACGCCATGCTGATGACAGGGCACGCTCTCCAGGTTCCTACTATGGCAGAGAGGGTGTGGAGAGCTCAGGGGGTCATTTTGGTAGCCGGTCTCACTCCCCCTCTCTGGAAAAGCGACCGAGTCACAAAACTTATTCCTCGCATTCACAGTCAGGCCGCTACCAGTCGCACTCACCCAGCCCCGACAACCAGCTGTCTCGCCGGGAGAAGAGAAAACACCCTTCGTCTCATGTACAGCAAATATCAACCCTGAGTAGCCATACAAGCCACAAACGGGCAAGGTCCCGCAGTCCCTCGCCTTATGCGAGTGGACATGCCCAACATAGCAGTGAGACATCAGTTCAAGTTCTAACAACTATAGTAACTAATTCGCAACAGTATCCAGTGACTGACCCAATGCCCATAGGATATTCACAACAACCCCCAGCCCAAACTGGATACGCCATCCAGACCTCTACGCAATCCAGTTACCCTGTACAGACCCAGACACAACCCGGATATCCAGCCTACCCACAGGGACAATCTGGATATCCTGCTCAACCCCCAACACAGGGAGGTTACCCTGGATATCCTGGAGCACAGTACGGACATCCACAGACCACATCTGAGTATCCAGGTCAGCTGCAGACAGCAACCGGATACCCTGCTCAACCACAAATAGAGTATAGATATCCTGTTCAGCCCCAAGCAGGATCGGCGTATCCTGTGAGTCACACACAGGGAGGGGATATGTATGGTATCCCAACAACAAACTACCCACATCAGCAAGCTGGATCTATGTATCCTGTACCCCAGGCGCAGGGTGCTCCAGGATTCCCTAGACCTTCTGCACCGCAGCAGTACACAAATCCTGGGCCACAGCCACAGGGTGCTCCAGGATTCCCTAGACCTCCTGCTCCACAGCAGTACCCACATCCTGTACCCCAGCCGCAGGGTGCTCCAGGATTCCCTAGACCTCCTGCTCCACAGCAGTACACACATCCTGTGCCACAGCCGCAGGGTGCTCCAGGATTCCATAGACCTCCACATCCTGTGCCACAGCCGCAGGGTGCTCCAGGATTCCATAGACCTCCACATCCTGTGCCACAGCCGCAGGGTGCTCCAGGATTCCATAGACCTCCACATCCTGTGCCACAGCCGCAGGGTGCTCCAGGATTCCATAGACCTCCACATCCTGTGCCACAGCCGCAGGGTGCTCCAGGATTCCCTAGGCCTCCTGCTCCGCAGCAGTACACACATCCTAGAAATCCTAGACCGTCAGCTCAGCAGCAGTACACAAATCCTGGAGACAAGACTGCCTCAAAACCTACTCCTCAGGCCAGGAGAGTCATCCAAGTGCCTGTGGAGAAGGCCTCTAACCTTGCCAAAAAGTCCAAGGAGGCTAGCCAAAAAGAAGCATTAGATGCCTTAAAAGGCGCGTCTAAGTGGCTACAGGTTCCGGAGAAAATCAAAGACAAGATAGGCAGGAAGTTAAATGGAGGTGGGTGCACGCTGTGTACTTTCCAAGGAAAAGATGTCCATGTTCATATCATCAGAACACATGCCCCATGGTACATTGTAGGTGCTTCAGCATGCTGGCAGTGCAAAGTCTTTGTGCATGTCCTGGATTTAGATGAGCACCTAAAGAGCAAGGGACACAGGAGCACGGACTACCGCACCGATTTCCTCATCCAATGGGGCTACCTCATCTGCGGCGCTCTGCATTTCCTAGCCAGCAAATTCAAGTGCGCAAATCTGCTGGAACTTTGGCAATTTGTCAAGCAGAATAAGCTGCATCCCCACCAAAATCAAACTGTGAAGATATTTTCTAGTCGAGAGAAACAGTGGTTCAGTTGGGTGGCCATGTACTTTCCCGAGCTTGCCGAGCCAGGCGGGAATGGCGGGCCGGGATACTGCTCACCACCAGCCTCCATCCTCAGCCTGATCAACTGGGACATTCTCTGTAGGATGCTTGCTGTCTTGAGCGACGAGGATCGCTTCGCTTTTCGCAGCTGCTGCAAACCACTGAGACCCGACGGCAGCGAGATAGAGGACCTCAAGCTAGAGTACAAGCTCAGACGTTCTGGACGAAACATCACAGGCCCTGCTCCGAACAAGATGGCTGCCATTGAGGGGAGCACAAGCAAGATAGATGGCCAGAAGGAGGGTACCAGCAGAGAGGGTGGTAGCAAGGAGGGTACCAGCAAAGAGGGTGGTAGCAAGGAGGGTACCAGCACCAAGGGCACCAACAAAGGGGGTGGTAGCAAGGACGGTCACAGTAGCATGAAGGAAATAGTCGTACCCTATTCCTCAGACAAAAAAAAGTGGATTTTTAAAATCGATGGAGCAGTTTGCGATACCTGTACGACGTCGGATAGGAAATATATTCACAAGGTCATCAGCCACCTGCCCTGGTTCGTGGAAGGCAACACTGCATGCTGGAATTGTGAGAGCCAAGAAATCTCCAAGACGACCGAACATTGCAATTACGAGGGTCACCTTTTGAACTTTAGCCAGTATAAGAAGATTCAGTGGGTGTACCTGATGTGTGGATCATTGCATTTCCTTGCCGAGAAGTTCAATTGCTCTTCTTTGGAGGAGCTTCTGACGTTCGTTAGGAAGCATCGGCTCTTTCCGATGGTGCCATTTAGGACGGGTTTCACCGAGGCAACCACCAAAACTCTCTTGTCCGTTGAGCGATATTTCCCAAAGCTTGCCTCCGCGGGCAGAATTGCGGGACCTCTGCGTGTTTCGCCCCCGACTTCCATCCTGTGCTTGAGTGACCATCGCATACTTTGCTGTCTGCTGAGCGCCCTCGGGACTGAAGACCAGGAGCGCTTTCGTTCTCACGTCGAACTGACCTCTGCGGGAGGGACAGCCATTTTGTTCCCTGAGGCATGCATCCTGGCGCGAATAGAAAAGTACGCAGAAACTGAGCCATTGGTAAAGAAGCGCACCGAAGCAGCAGAGTCTGAGCCAATGGATGAATCAGTGGGAGAAAATACAACCAATGATAGTGAAAGAGATGGTCTCAAGCAAACCTCTACAAGTGATAATATGAGTGAAAAAGAAATAGATGGGCCCCCAAAATCTGAACCTACTACCGAAGCAATGCCAATTGGTGGAAGTGTAGACGATAGTCTCAAGCAAACTTCTACAAATCAAGAAAGCAGTGAAAAAGAAATTTGTGGGCCCTCAAAACCTGTTTTGACTACTGAAATAAGGAAAACCACATGGTCATTCTCACCCGCGGCAATCTTGTGCAAAAAATGTAAGGGTTGGGGAAGAAAATACAAACACAAGTTGGAAGTCCATCTCCCATGGTGGTTTGAAGGGAGAAATGCTTGCTGGTTGTGTGAGGACTCCGGGTACCAATCAGGCTGTTGCCACACAAAAGTCGTAGGCAGGGATCAAGCAAACACCATACGCTGGGGACTTCTTTTCTGCGGAGCACTGCATTTCTTTGCGGAAAAATTTAACTGCCACTCACTTCTAGAACTGCTGGAGTTTGTCAGGGAATGTGAGCTGTACCCAACAACAACTAGGTCATTTGATGCATTTTTCCCCAAACAAACCTGTAAATTCTTCAGATGCGTGGAGAACTTTTTTCCCGAGCTTGCGACACCGGGCAGACTTCCTGGCCCGCTCACACCCGATCCCCCGACCTCAATCCTCTGCCTTAGTCACTACAACATCATCTGCCATCTGCTCACTGGCCTAAGCTACGAAGACCGGCTAATATTCAAGACATTCCGAATATCAAAGACTCCTGATGGTAGATCCGTTACTGATATTACTAAGGAGATAAATCTTCGCCAGGAGATGCACCAAAAAGGAAAGACTCTGAAAACAGAGCAAGCTCTTGACTCTCCCAGAAAGGAGGTTAGGAAGGAGGGGTCCCCCACGGGCAAAGTGGGAGAGACTTCATCAGCTTCTAAGCATGATTCACAAGATGACCTGCCAGACCCCAAAGAGGAACTCCTCAAAGATGCAGTGGGTGAGGATGATGAAAGTCCTCGCCAATCCGGTGTGGAAGATGGCACTGAAGACCTGGGAAAGACAGTTCCAGAGGCCACAGCCGAACAAGACAAAGAGAGCACAAGGATCATCAATGACAAGGAAGATGGTATGAAGGATGAGGATGCGGAGGAGGAGAAGGATAGAGTAAGTGAGGATGTTGCAAATGAGGACATTGCCGAACCAGAGGAAGATGCTGCGAAGGGTAATGAGCATGCTTCCGTAGACGACAAGGACCAACCAGAGGAAAGATGTCTTCAGGACGATGAAAGCAAGATTGGTCTAGATGAGGGTAATACCATGGACTGCAGTGAAGATTTGGGTGAAGCACAGGTGACCTCTGATGCAACAGCAACTGAAGCTTCAAGAGAGGCTGGAGGTATGAGTGTTGAGGAAGCCATTGACCAGCACCTGCGGGGCGACTCCGAGATAGACAATACTGAGGAGGACGCTGAGAGAGTCCATGCCGAAAAAGGCCATGCTGAAAAAATTGATGGTGAACCTGTTGTCATACCAAATGACCAAGAGGATGCAACTGAATCATCAGTCCAGGACAATGAGATGGAAGAAAATCCTATTGTTATTGGTGAGTCAATGGCAACAAACGCCGAACATGTGACTGCTGTTACGATGGATGAGACTCAGGAAATAGACAATCTTATCATTGACGAGCCCTCCGTAGATGACACAGCAAGCGAGAGCAATCTGTTAGATGACCAGTATGAACTTGAGAGCAATGAATCTGGTCAGATGTCTTCTGAGATGGAGGTTCTTGATGAGTATGTTGGCAGTGATGAAGAGGAAGATGCTGAGGCTGCTGGGTCGCCAGCTGGGTCGCCTGCCGGGTCATCAGACCAGCCGCAAAGTGTTCTGACTGATAGTGTAGTAGAGATAGTAGAGAAAGAGAAGGGTGTCCAGGAAACAGAAGCTCCTGGATCTGAGGACCCTGTCCCAGAGCTTGCGAGTAAAGAGGAGGTCACAGAGCCACCTGCACCTCGCTACAGCTTCAGGAGGAAGAGAAAGAATTAAACTACTTAGGCCTGTGTGTTCCGTGACCTTTGGATGATAATTGTGAACAGTCTTAGCCAGGATTTAGAAACTGGGTGTCCAAAATTGACAATTGTAAAATCTTTTGGTGTCCTATTCTACAAGGGAGACCACAATAAAGTGATCTAGTAAAACTTTTATCCACATGGTGCTCAGGCCATCTCTTAACTTTGAAATATTTTCCATGCAATGTTGATCTCAGTGTTGGTGCCAGGTCTTCAGAAAATGGGGTCCTTCCAGGTTTGTAAAGAGTCAAATCTGCTAAGAAAGACAAACCAGCAATGATATGATTCCAATATGGTCTTGGAATATAGCTAATTAGCTATGTTTCGATAACAGGTTGAATACTTTTTTTCTCATGGGAAAATTCTCAGACTGATGGTCTCTGTTAGGAGGTGGTCTCTTGAGCAGGTTTGACTGTAATGTGTAGAAGGTCCCTGATTGACCCTGAATTCTGTGAGTCATGTTATTCTGAGGTTACCTGACATTGCCCATGGTGTTCATTACATTACTACTGTTCATAACCCATTCATGCCTCAAGATCTCCTTCAGATGTATTGCCTGTGATCCTTTTGAAAATAACCAAGTTATTGATGAATTCACAAAATATTTAAAGAAGAGTTATGAGGTTAAATCTATCGGATACCTTTCCCTCGTTTATATTTTGCCAAAACATGCTTTTGTAGGAGAAATGTTGCAACACTTGTCTGGCTGTGTTGTAGGCATGAATGGGTTAATCCATTCTGTATGGAGTGTTCACATGCTCTGGCATGTAGGGAAATAACTTGATAACAAAACAATATGGCAAGAAATGTTTCACCTTTAAAGATGCCAATACTGCTAGAGTTAACACTTCCTCTTCAAACATATTTCAGATTTTACTCTTTTATTATGTTCTAAGTTGTCAGGTTATATGTGCACTCTAGAGGGAAAAGGGTTAACTTTTTCCTGGTCAAGGTACCACATCTCTTGATTATGTCAGAAATGAGAACTGCATCTGCAGGATCCCCTTGTTCTTGTACCCCCACCTGACATGACTGTAGCCCAATCACCAGAAATTTTGACATTAGTATGCTTGTTTAAATTGTAGTGAAATGGACACATATGGTGATATCTGATTGTTGAAAATGATTTTGCAATATGGATCCGAAAACAGGGATGCTACCCATGTGACTGGTTAATAATGGTGAATTTAAGGAGTCATTCATGTTCTCTGTATTAGAAGTGTCAAATGTTGAGCTGATAGCATCACTGTCATCCACACCACATTGGGAACTGACTGCATATATACCAATTTGAAAATGTAATTTTTGTGAATGGGTACATGTGGTGTTTCCGCATTTTATATATGAACTTGCAATGGGTTGGTAGTTTTGTGTGAATGTAAAGTTGGCCTAGCGTGCAATATGCAGATTGATTGTAACGTTTTCAACAGAAGTGACCACATGGTATGACAGCTCCTAACATAGCTTTTCAAAAATAGTGAAAAAATTCAATTGGGTTTGCAAAACCCAAAGAGATCAGAAATTTCAATGAAATATTTTTGAATTATTGCTTGTTTATCAATAAATGTGCATCTGACCAGCTCTATACTCCAAAGGTGAATCGGTTGATACTGTAAACTGTTTTAATATTGCGCATATAAAGTAATGCGCTAGGCAGGCAACTATGACAAGCTATCATGTCAGCGCAACAGTACAATACTAGCATGATAATCAGATGACAGATATCCAAATAATTGTGCAGTTTGGTGAATGCAGACTCCAAGTATGCATTGATTAAACTGCTGCAATATTAACACAGTATACAATATTACAGCTATTATTGTTATTAAAGCTCAAACTTAAGTGTACTCATCTAAGACAGGACCCTGTTCTTTCCTGGCCCTCTGAATAAGTAGTAAGGAGGGGAGGGAGCTACAGTGTGAAATGGGTGATTTTGCTGAGACCTAGGAAAGGTCCAGGTTACTTAAAGGTCTAAAAAATGTTTAGGTTATTTC
Source organism: Maea johnstoni (assembly GCA_963942565.1). Lineage (NCBI taxonomy): Eukaryota > Metazoa > Annelida > Polychaeta > Spionida > Magelonidae > Maea > Maea johnstoni. Next base: position 12,977,206 of record OZ012695.1, read on the forward strand.
GAGTTCTAGGAAATAACCTAGAAAAGGTTCATGTTATGTAAAAGTCTAGGAAATAACCTATGAAAGGTCTAGGTTATGTAAAGGTATGAGAAATAGCCTATGAAAGGTCTAGTTTATTTAAAGGTCTAGGAAATGGACTAGGAAAGGTCTAGGAAATGACCTATGAAAGGTCTAGGTCATTGAAAGGTCTAGAAAATAACCTAGGGGTTGCAAATCAGAATTAAAAAAAAGTTGCTCCATTCATGCTCAGAACCTTACACCTTCATCTATTCCTCTAAAACATCACCTCAAACCACCTAAAATTGAGGGCCTGCCCTGATGGCTGAGTGGTCTGAGGTGTCTCGCACAATTGACCGGATTTGAATCCCGGCTAGGCATGTGAGAAAGACAATGTTTTTTTGCTGGGTTCTCTGGTTTCCTCCACCAATTACAACTGCTTAGTAACGATTGAGCCTAAATGCTACAGAAAAAGTGAAGATAACCAATATTCCACATTCCAGATGAGGGTTTATAAGGGCTTTTCTGAGTATGAATGGGTTAATTTTGTCACTTAATTCATTGGCGTTGGATTTTCTTGTTATTGTCTACACCCCTTTGATTCTGTGAATCACCTGATTATAATAAAGGTTTCTATTCTGTCTTAAGTGTGCTGATTGTTGCAAATCTGCCAGATGAGCTTCTGATAAGTTACCGCTACGGTCAACTGTGCTATGAAATAGCCCTGGTAAGTGAACCATGGTAAATATTATTAGGAACGGGTACCAAGTACTTTTTTAAAAAGATTTATGGTTTAACCCATTCATGCTTGTATTAGCCAAAGCTATTGTGGTAATATCTTTGTGGCCAGAGTATTCTAGGCAAAGCTGTATACTGTGTTATTTTTGCGCACATGATATAATGTGTTCGCCAGGCACCTGCCTTTGATGCTCAGTTAATTTTTGATGTTGAATGATATTTGTTTTTGATGTTGAATGATAAGCTATCATGTCAACATGTTGTACAATATTAGCAAGCAGATTGGATGTTCAAATAGCGGTGCACTGTTTAATGAATGCACACCCAATGGGTATGCAAAATATGAATTAGTTAAACTGCCATGATATTTACATGGTATACAGTATTTGAAGGAGTATTGTTTCTCAAATACTTTGTACATTTTTGCCTGATTCTATGATGGTTTTCTAAAGTTTCCTTGGTTCTGAAGAGATTTGCAAGAGAGTCCCCAGGCATAAGTGGGTAAACATTGACAGGTTCAAATATTCTTGGTTGCGAAATAGAAGTTCTGAGTAACATGTGATTGGGTAGATCTAAGGACTGTTTTGTCCAACAAAATTAGACGGTTTTGTTGAATGTAGTGGAATGTAATGATATGTTTGGCCTTTTCTATCATGTATCATTTCAGGAGCAATGTCGTATAGAAATGCGGAATTGTCAGAAAGTGAGAAATATTTCCATTTATACTTTTGAAACCTCTAAAACTAGAATGGTAGTGCTCTTTTAGAATTTGAACTTATGAAATTGTATCAGATAAGTCTGACTAGAACACTCATAAATGGTAACTATTCTGGAAATGAAATCAAAATAGTTTTCAATGACAATTCCACTCTCTGGGCTGACATACTGCAAGTGACCTGTAGAAACAGTGCAGTATAAAGATGTGTGTTACTTGTATGAACGTGTACTGTTGTGACACTGCTATCCATGTCTATTTTCTTGCTAAATCATTTGTATTGAAATTCTCCTCTCTGACTAGATGCATTCTGATCCAAGACTTCCTGACCAGCCTAAAAGCATATATCTAACATATGATCATAAATTGGTCTTGAAGCTTTTCATTTGGTCGTAAATGATCTTTGATGATGTGCAGATTGATTAGCCTAAAGTAAAGCTAGGTTGTGGCTAAGACTTCCATCATGTAAATTAATATCCAAAGCAAAACCTTACAGCTGCTATTGATGCCCACCAAAATTAAACCATATAGGGACCTGCCATGGCCTAGTGGTTATGGCGCCTGGCTCCCAAGCTTGAGTTTGCAGGTTTGAGTCTCCGCTGGATCCACATAAGTGGGTTGGCCTGGTTGTTATATACATGTGCAGTGTTGTGGAGGACTGTCTATGGTGTTTCTCTACTGAAAGAAATATTTGTAAAGAGAAGGGATTTTCATCCTGGTTCTGGATTTCTGTCGCACTGCTATATGACTGGAGATGTTGAAAGTGTGGTAAAAATTACCAAATGGAAACCTTATATTACAAAATTAATTTATTGATTAGTTAATGTCTTTTGGCTGATCAGGAAGGCTTAGGATTGGTGGCGCCGCTACATGCCAGTAGGAGGTCCGCTTACTGTATACGGCTTTAGTTTGGAGTGCTGAAAATTTCGCTTTACATTCCTGCTGTAGGGTATTTGTACTACTGTAAATTTGTGCATTCAAGCACTCAAACAAAGCAGATACAAAGCACAATATTTATTTGAAGGATGTCACTTTGGCGCTATCATGGGGAGCGCGAAAATTAAATGCCTGTTAAATATACCAGTTATAGAGAATATCAGATGGGAGTAAGAGAAGGAAAGCAATCCTTTAACAAAAATCTTTTCGCAAAAAAAGCAAAATAATCCTTGTTGCTTCTACTTGAATGCACCTAAGATGAATCCTATCCTCACAGGGTTTAGAATTGTGCCTATTGGCTGCATTACATGACCCTTTTATGCAGGTCTCCTTAACACTTTCAAAAACACCTTTCTTGAATTCTACAAAGATAATAAAAGAAGTTCTTAGTAACTTAGTAAGGTTGTGAATGGCATACCTTCAAATGATTTTATCAATAGGTTTATTTATTTTTGAGATGCCAGAGGCATGTCTCCATGCATGTTGGCCTGGTCGCTATATAAATGTGTGACATTGTGGAGGGCGGTCTATGGTCTTTCTGCAACTGAAAGACCCTTTGGAATGGAACTATCTGTAAAGAGAAGGGAGTTTCTTCCCGCTTCTAGGTTTCTGTCTCGTCACAATATGCTGTTGTAAAACCCCATTAAGCGGCGTAAAACCCCATTCCTACTTTCCTTTTTGCCACAGGCATGAATGGGGTAATGGCATATCAGTTAACCCATTCACACTCAATTATCGTCTGCTACTCTCATACTTTTGAAAATAACTTGGGAATAAAGCAAACGTTCACAAAATATTTGAAGGAGAGTTGTATGGCTTCTGATCAACATTTCTCCTTCAAATTTTTTCCACAAAATGCTTTTGTTAGTAAGATATTTCAAAAATCATCAGGCCTTTTTTGGCTGCCCTGAGTGTAAAAGAGTTAAGAATTGCAGTGTGAGGATGAAGTGATATGTACCTTGTTGTCAACCCTGGGCATACTTGTTATGATTAGGTGTGTTTTGTTAATGAATTCTTGCAATTTTGTTGTGAAATATCTGGGCCTCTTTATTGTTATGAGTTATTAGTCTGTTCGGTTTCTGGACATGGACTTGGCACTTTTTCTGAAGAACTTCATTCTTCAAGTTTATATTTTTATCCATTTTGTGTTAGGAAAAGTTAGTATGTGTTCAGTCACTCTTGAAGAGAATCTGTATAAAATAAATGGGCCCTCCGAAATGTAGTCATTTCTTTGGGCCAAATGTTTCCTTGCTGTACCCAGACTCGACACTTCAGTCACCCCCTGATTCTAGAGTATTAAATAAATATTCTTTTCTTCATCAAACCTGTTTAAAACTCTTTCAATACCTGGTGACCTTAGAACTTAGAAGATAGAGGTAATATCTGCCCTTAGGATTGGTATATATATATATATAAATATATATATATATATATATATATATATATATATATATATATATATATATATATATATATATATATATATATATATATATTATACAAATATGCCATGCCAGTGTGGGTAACATGATGGAATGTTTCCCCCAGGGAGGATGGTTTTCCTGAGGGCGGAGCCCGAGGGAAAACCATCCTCCCGAGGGGAGACATTCCATCATGTTACCCACACTGGCATGGCATATTTGTTTTATTATACCGAACAAACCCCATTTGTAATTTAAACAAAGCAAGGTCACAGATGACTGGTGATTCACACATTCCCCGCTAGGTGTCGCTAGTGGCAACGGGCAACATGAAGCCCTCACTGATGGCATCAGGCAACATGATGATTGTTCACTGTTAAGTCAGCCAATCAAGGCTTACGATCTTCAAGTGAGGTATAATAAAATATATATATATATATATATATATATATATATATATATATATATATTTATATATATATATATAACAATGGCCTGCCCTTTCACTTGTGGCAAAGCAATAGCAACTACAAGGGTTTGATGACCTGTATATAGGTGCCTATCAGCATTGAGCCGTTGTTGCCACCTCTGCAGACTTATTCCAAATGAAAGAAAAGGCAGGGCAGGTCTTGCCTTATAAGCCAGTCCTTGGAGCTGCTCCTTATCTGACTTCTAAATAATGTCTGCTAGTCAGGAGGCAATGTCCACCAGTCTTATGATTCCTTCATTTTGATTTGGATGGCCTACTTTAAGGATAATATATACATGTACATGTATTGGACAAATCTTCCTATCATTAAGCTTGTCAATTGCGTAGGCACATAAACAATCGGCATGATTGCCCTATTGGTAAGAATACACGTTTGGCATTTGTAATTTCTTTGATTTGTTGTCTAATAAAGTTGCATATTTTGCCAAGAAGCTTTAATTGTTCAAATCATGTTTTGGCTTCCATTAAAATAAACTTTTCATTGTACCAGCACGATATCTAGATCTGTTAGAGATTAGAACAGTTTCCCGAGCAATGGATGTCTTTCTCCTCGGTGCAGTATCCACTCGGCGCCAACATCTAATTTCTAAATACCGTATTTGTCCAAATAAGCGCACATCCCCAATTTTTCTGAAAAATGGACGAAGGACCAAGCCAACAGACATTGAGTTTTTGGCCTTTTGAATCTCTCTCCTCCCCCACCGCGCAAACGTCTCATTGCCCTACCATGTGGTACAGGTATAGACTATATTCATGAATTGTCCTTATTTTCTAGAGCTTGAACCCTTTCTGAATTTGTAGATTTTTTGGTAGTGATTCTTGAACTTTTACCTGGCTTAAGATATGAGAATGTTACTCAGTCCTACTTAAAGCTCTGCTACCTCAAATTCCCCTTCCCTCAGATTTCTGCCTACATCCGAAAAACGAACGGCTCTATTTCACCCCCCCCCCCCCCGCCCCCATTTCAAACAGTATATGAACACACCATTATCAGCAACACCGCCGTGACCGTGGTTACGATGATGCCTGGCTCCCAAGCGGCTCTTCGCTGGATCCCTATAAGCGGGTCGGCCTGGTCGCTCTATAAATGTGCGGCGTTGTGGAAGGCTGTCTATGGTCCACCTGCAACTGAGAGACACCCTTCTCGAGAAGAAAAGGGAGTATCTTCCCGGTTGTGGGGTTATTATCTCGTCGCAATATGCCCTTAGCTATTGTAAGCGATGTTAAATGCCCCCCCCCCCCTAGCAACGCACCGCTGCACAGACAAAACTTTTAATCAATATGATTATTGTTAATGCACGGAAAGATAATGCGATTTAGTAATGGGAGACCGTTTAAGTCCACTTTCCATATCATGTAAGTGACTGTGGGTATGTACGTAAGTTTGCATGATCGTTTGTGTGTTTGTGAGTGTATATTTGTGTTAATTTAAAGATGTTGATCGATCCCAAATATGGCACTATTACAAAGTATTCTACAAATTCAAGATAGAAATAGTTAAATGGCATAACAAAAATTGTAAAAACGGTCTAGATCTAAGACTATTTGACCTCCTACCGCAGCTGGTAATTTATCATACGGAGAGCCGCAGCAATAATGGGGCGACCATTATGATTTATTGAAACATCATTATTTCACATTACGTCTCATTATACATTATACATTATATTTGAATAATGGAACTAGAAACACAAAAGCGGCCCCTATTTAGTTATACCCGCTAAATAATAGTCAGTGGTAAATGGTGTAGGCAATGGGATTTCCCGGGACAGCGCTACTGACCCTGCCCAACATCAGAGCTCTCAGTGTCACTGTAGCGACGTCACTGGTAGTGCCGTTAGATGTCGCCACCTTTGTCTTTTTGCATGGAGACAGAAATTAATTTTTCAAGACTTTTATTTCATTGCCATCATAGTATGGAGTATTATTGGTTATTTCAGCAGTTCCTATTGTGCTACTTGTAATTATGCTGGTGGGATTGTTGAATTAAAGATTTAAAGCGTTTATTTTGTTGTAGTGTTGTCGATACTAGTGACGTAGGTTTGCTAAAATTGGTATTTCTCACACCATGCGCAAGTGAGATTTGACTCGCGGACCGCGTGCAGTGGTGAGTGATTGCGAGCACACAGACCGCCCGACCATGGAGGGAGGCCTAGGAATCAATATGCCAATTCACGTAGACTATTTGGATTCCATACATAAATCAGTCTATTCGGAAATCAGAGTAGCAATCTCTATTTTGCGAATCGATTTTCACATTCGATATTTGAACTCGTGTTGTCGATGCATCAATGCTTTACTTCTGACTCTAAGAGCCACTCCCAGAAAAATCAATTCCCTTTTCAGTATACGTTGTTATTCCAAGTAAAGTAAATGTTGCGGATGGCTTTCGCGTAATATAGCCTTAATAAATCCTACCGATGTTTCAGTCCAAACCCTACGCCCAATTGCAATTAAAGGACAATTCTGTAATGAATACCCCACCATGGCCAACCTTCACACAGGAAGTATATTGCTGTTTAAACACATCCTAGCAAACAAGAAATGGAGGCAATGGGAGCAGCCATTGTAGCCTATTTATAGCTTATCTCTGGCTGTTTGGTATCCATATGTCATTCATTATAAACAAGTCCATTGTAGATGCAAGGCATCTATTAGAAATTTGCCGGGGCAAGTTATTCATTGAAAGAGAAAAGAACTATATGGAAATTAAAAGATTATCATAGGATAGAGTATCATACAAGTATCTTTTGTCAATTAAAGGGTGACATTAATGTTATTTGTCAAAAATGTGTTAACATATTGAGTGGTCTCTTTCATCTTTGAAAATGGCATTTTATGAAAAATGTTTGGGTGTCCATATAAGTGATTTTTGAGGGATTTGGTGTCCAAATGAGCCCAAGATACCTTGCTGTCTAAGATTGTATACCCATCTCTTATACTATTCTTTGAAACTGTGAATGCTTTAAAGGGGCACTAAAACCTAAAACACATGCCAGCTTATATGAAAGAATAAACACTTTTAAAGTCATCTATTTAAAAGACCCAGCCAAATTTGGCAGAAATAGTGTGTATTTAAGTAGTACATTTCCTCCCTGGGGGCAGCCATATCTCACACATTCTGGCACCTGGCTGGGCTGCAGGATGATGTCACATTCACTTGTGCGTATTGCAGGAAGTGCTGGTATGCAGGCACTGTGTAAAGTCCAGAGAAATACATCCCCTTGATCCGCAACCCCATAGGCACAGCATGCTAGTACCTAGGGTATGTGCGCCTCGGGTTAAGCGATGTAGCCTGGGGAAGTATTGGTCACGTGATTTTTTTCAGAAAGAGGCTGAGAGTAGTAGACAGGGAGTTGGCAATCCAGAGCCTTATCTCTTTTCGCTGCCTCTATCTAGGTCAAATAGGTTGCCAAGGAGATGGGGTCAGCAGGCAGCAAGGCTGGGGTACACAGGTTATCTATGACTCATGTGTGGGAGGCAGCGAAATTTGATGATGCATGCACAGTGCCCACTCCCTGTCTACTACTCTCAGGTAAAGTCTGAGTGTTCTCTCTCAGTTAACAGTTTTTGGCTTCAGGAGGTGAATGGACCTGCAGAAGGTGATGATAGCAAAATCATCCAGGTGAATTCATGTGTTGCCTTGGGCTGTACTAATAAAGCTGGAAGTGGCGGTAGCTTTCACAAGATGATACAGAGACACAGAAATTGTGGCTTATTGCACTTAACCTTCTAAGCCACCTATTCTAAAGCATGCCTGTGTGTGCTCGTACCATTCTCTGGAAGAGGATTATCAGTTCAATTACAAATTGGAATCAGAATTACTTGGTAGTAATTACAGACAGAGGAGATTCTTTAACAAACTTGCTTGTTTTCCTTTAGTATAAAGCTTGCAGCCGAAGAACTCTGAAGAAAATATCATTTTATATTAACTAGTGGACTAGTACGGTAACTAAGCCCAGATGGCAGTTCTGATTCCAGGTTGATTACAAAAAATAGTGGATTCACTCTAAGTAATCTGTTCTAATTGTACATACAACAGCCAGGATTACAATAAAAAGTGTGACAATTAAATCAATTAGTGCTAGTTTAGCAAAAACTAATTGTTCACCGACAATGTCATTCTAGTCTCAACCCTTCACATGATTTGATTAAATCATTATAGCAATCCTTTAAATAAAGATATTCTAAGAAGTCTCAATAAGTGTCCCGACGTTTCACTAGAAATCAACTAGATCATGCAAATCTTAATAAGTTTTTAAGAATTTCAAGCAATACTAAGAATAAAGATATCAAATTGTCCACAGTCCAAAAAGGATTCTCTATATTTCAATTATCTGTACTCAAGGATAAACTCTTTACAACAGAGACATTCAGGGGTGGTAGGCATCCTGACAGCCTCAGTATAAGTGTACTTTCAAATCTCCAATCTTCTGTTTCTATATCCAATACCTCAACTTCATTTTCTGTGGTGTCACCAAAGTCACCCTCTTCTGTCTGAGGTTCAAAGTCAGAAGGGTTGGCATGACTGAACACATTCATATTAAGAAGTAGTAACTTCTAGCCCTCTTGCAGTGAATGACTGTACTGCAGCAATGGTGGCTGCTGACTCCTGCCCACATGTGAATGATCAGACGTGATTGGCTGATAAGATGGCTGCCTGCCTATGTGTCAGGAGGCTCATGGCTCTCAATTACAATATGCATTTGTGCTATTTCTGGGTCAAATGAGCACTCAGGACATGGGATATGTATTATTTAGGACATAGACAGTGTTATAAGAATGTAATATGCAAAAGGTTTTGTGCCCCTTCGGATAATTTTATGCTATAAACAGATAAATAGTTCTAGCAGGATACCTGTGTGGAAATGACCGTAATGCTCTTTAAACATCCAGTGTAGCTATGGATATCCCTCCTGCAGTTACCCTTAAAAAAGCTTCAAGAAGTATAACGTACCTATTCAACATACCTCAGGCCATCAGAGAAAACCAAAACATTATCCCTCTCATCAATATATATTGGAGGTCAATAGGGTTCAACAATGACCTAGTATTGCTAGTAGCATATATACTATACTAGTCCTTTTTAAAGTTCTTTGAGTCTGCCCTCATAAAACTTTTACAATGCGTACACCTCCTTTTTACTAGCTTCCATGTTACTTACAGCCTACATCATGCCTGTGTCAAACCAAAATCATATTCGCTATTGTGATCATATCTCAGTGATCACATCTAATACTGTAAAGTTCAAAATATTAACGTGGAAGTAATATTAGCAACGTTAACGAGTGGGTCCGATTCGCTAATATTACGATACGTTAACATTTGTTCTATTTTGTATTCAAAATGCGTTTCTACATGTAGTCACAATTACACATGGTCAGTTGATAATCTCACGGTGTACAACCAAATTTGAATGATGCACGTTAAATCACGGTGGATCTGAGTTACTGCAATATACCAAACAGGACCGACCTTAAATATCACGTGAGTACGATAAACAGCCGCGTGGTGATACTAGATTAGCGCATAAAATCTGCAAGGCTCTTAGAAATTTCTATTGCAATAGACCCATTTTGACGATCACTCGTACCGCTCATAGCCCCTCCTGAGTGCCTTGAACCCTAAATTTCACTTGTTAGGTGGTTGCGTCATAATGAAACAGCTAGGGTCTAGCCAGTATCGTCGGGCATGAGTGGTAGATAAGTACATGAATTAAAATACCACTAATCAGATATGGCGCTTTTGGAGATGGTTCACACTCGACTATTACGATCCGCTCTTATGAAAAAACGGATCAATTTGCTAAGTTTTGTATCGCTAATATTTCAAACTTTACAGTATCAGAATAATCATCATTCTGGTCTTCTTGTATAACCCTAATCAAACAGTATGAGATGTTGCACACCCTGGGGGGGGGGGGGGGGGGGCTGCCTTTTTCCAGTAAAAAAAAACCTTCTTTTATCAAAACACTGACATTGGATGAGCGGGAACACGCATTTTGACTTTTAATGTTATAATTCTCTGCCTGTTATGCGGCAGCAGTAGCCGCAGCAGACTTGGAAGCCCAGTCACTCGGCGTTAGAGCCGCGTATATTTCTTGGATTGTAAGGGGATTTTCAACCCCCATTCTTCGTACCTGGGTACAAAAAAGTACCCTTCTTTCACAAAATTGCGGACATGCGGAGGTCTTAAAAAACACCCCGTCTTTCGCGAAATACGTAACGCGGGTGAGGCCCCCCTATGTACCTGAGTGCCCCCGCCGGGTTGCACACTAGATGATCTCGAGAGTTATGGAGATGCTAAGCATATGGTGATCCAATGTCATGCTCATAATGTAATTAGAGAAAAAATGTACAACGAATTGTCTGAGATCTGTAATGCTTTCGAGCTATGCGACTTCGGAGTACTGATGGGTAAATTTATAGACGGGTGGGACTTCAAAAGATCATCCCAATATGGCTCACATCTAGCAAATATATAACCCAGATGTACAAGAGCGTACTAATCTAGAGTACCAAATGATGAGTATTATACAAAGTAGTCCTAACGAAATGCCAAAAAACCCTGAATGCGGGCATCTTTGTCTCACAATAGACTGACCTACCCAGTGCATCAGCGTCCAATACTGACGGGCAGTGATGCAATAAGTTATGATTTTGCGTTGTAACAACAGTAGGACATTTTTGTAGTGACAAACGTAGTGCGCTTCTCGTTTCTTTTTGACTCCCTTTGATGAGTCTTTGTGTTCATACTATACTTTGCTTAAATGCACGGCCTGACTATTATGCTCGGTCCCCTATCTTATCTCTTGTTTTTGTTACCCTTTATGTTTTTTTTGATTTGTTTTGTTTTCTATTTTTGTAAAGTATGTGTGCGACTTTTGTAAAATGATTTTACAGCAAATAAACGTACAACTACATATATAAAAAATCTAATTACCAAGGAAAATGAAAGAGATTAAATTAATATACCTCATAATTGCACTTCAGAGTACTTTGAAATGGATTCACCTCCAGACAGCCAATTAGCAATTAGCCTGTTATCTCATACCTGATAAGCTGAGAGAGGAGCCCTCACCTGGGCGCCAGCCTCTTAAACTAGAAACCTCCAAATCTACTCTACTCTGGGGGAGAGAAAAAAACAACTTTATTTATCCTCCCTCTGCCGAGGGAAAGTACATATATTATTTTACTAGCAAAGGGAACCAATTAATTTGCGAGAATCCCAACAAAGGCCATGCACATGATATATTTCCATATATCTTTCCTATATATCTACCTATATGTGAACACACACACGCACACACATACCTGGATACATACATATAAGCTTGATAGATAGATAGATGGATAGATATAGATAGATAGAAATACGGACAGACAGGTATATAGTATAATATAGATGATTAACTACACAAATAGATAGATAGAAATACAGACAGATAGATGTTAGCTATTGATAGAAACGCATATATATATATATATATATATATATATATATATATATATATATATATATATATATATATATACATAGGGTCATTTTACTTTTTGCACTAATGATCAATATTCCATGATATACTGATGGACACACATATGGTCTTTGTTTAATTTACCCTCCCTCTTGAGTGGTCAGGGGGAAATTTTTATTTCCCCAAAAACCGGTGGTAAGAATAAAAAGTGTTTTATTTTTTCTTTCACATGGTCGGAAAAAATTAAGTTTTATTTACCCTCCCTCTTGGATGGTCAGGAATAATACTTTTATTTAGTGTAAATAATAAGCTCTTTATCTGACCCTTCACACTTAGTCCATCGTAGTAGTTTTTTATGAAATATGTGAGCATCAATAGATATTGTGTCACACCTTTGATGAAGCCATGAGGTTGTTTGCAATAATATAGATATATGTATCACAAATTCACACCTCTGTCTTTCGGCGCCACCCCTGGGAAGTTGTGACGTTGTCAAATATTAGGTTTAGAATATTTAACCTCTCCGGAATAGCAGCATATATAAAACATATAGTTTATTATGGTTTTCAGGAACATAGACCAAAGTATTGGTCAACAATTGCATGAAAGTCTCAGTTAAAGTACGAATGTCCCGAGCCCCCTAATGCCCCAGTCACACTTACACTTGAGTCTGACTATCGCCCAATTTCAAAATTGGCTCCGATTGTACTAATTGACGTTGCGATTTTTGAAAATAGCCAGATTTGCAGTCACACCAGCATGACTCATCAAAGCCGATCATATTGCTAGATAATCGCAAGTCAATGATTTATATCTTGCGATTATCATGAAATCATCGTAAGATAATCGCAGAACATTCATTCAGCAAGTCTGGACGGAAACGGCTTTCCGAAGTGCGAAGCACGTGATTCACTGTAAGTGATAGCAGGGTCAGGGGTCAGCCACTCCCGCAGATGGCTTTACAGGTATAGGGAGATTCGACTCTACTAAATTAGTCGTAAATAACGGTTTATGGCAGCGAGTATATTGATGAAACAGAACGGCTGAAAAAAAGTCATGCGTGCGATTGAATGATTGTCTTAACATGATATATGGGAAAATTATTTGGATATTTTCGCGCTCGTGTACTTCTAGCTGATATGTCGCAATAGGGGAACGACTTTACGGTAATCCAGCGACTTTGTCTAACATCTAGACGTACACATCTATACTATAGTCTACGCGGCGGAGATGTCCTCATGCTAAGAATATCGTTAAACTGGCCATAAGTTCTTAAATCATGGTACTTGTGTGTTATGAAATGTTCAATTGATATTGTGCACGTGCGTTGGCATACCTGTCAGCATTCAACAATCCAAAATCAGGAGATATCAGGCGGTTTACTATACTGCGGCGTCTTTTGGTTTCATTTTGTTTAGTTCCAATTCTGGCCACTAGGGGCCAGGTTAGTACTTTTGCTTAAGGAGTGGGCCTTTACAATTGATAATTATGGAAACATATGTGAATAGGATAACTTTAATTTTATGTAGCAGATCATAATTGCTGCATGATAATATACACACACACAATATTGTGTGATCTTTCAAGATCAAATACTTCTATATTCAGCATATTATGAAATTCTTGGCTTTTGGCTAGAAAATAAATTTATCCTTGAGGAATGGTGGATGATTTTTGAAAGTTGGCAAATCAGTACTTAGCTAATCTGAAGATGTCTGACCAAGTTATAAAATTCATACCTGTTAACATTCAACCATCCAAATTCAGGAGATTTCACACGGTTCCAATCCTGGCCACCAGGGGTCAGGTTAGTATATTAGTTTAGGAGTGGGCTATTATATTATACAGGTGTTGGCAAATTGATAACCATACAAATATGATTATGAAATAACTTTGATTTTATGTAGCAGATCACACTTGCAGCATGATGACAGATTCCCAGTTATGAAAAACACACAGAGATTGCTTTTGAACTGGAAATATCATAATAGTCCATGACCCAGAGGGTTGGTCAGTATCATAACGGGGAGGGGGGGGGGGGGGGGCAAATTCTTATTAATGTTTTTGAATTCCTCATATTCTCAGCTTCATGATATTTCAGTAACAAATATTTTCGAAATCAGACCTTTTTTTCTTTTCCCATGTGAACTTAGCTTTACATATTTACACGATCACTAAATTGCTTTACTCACTTCCCATATTCCTAATATATTTCATAACTATTTCATCTCTATCCATTCCCATTGAGACATGGATCCATGCGCCGGCCTCGATACTTTGGCGCACGGATCCATTCCTCTACCATACCTGCATAACCTTTTCGCTGTGTTGCGCCCAGCGCCACTAGCTTCATACTACATTCCACTCCTTTCACCTCCACTCCTATCACCTTGTAGCGGACATTCTCTGGATCCGTCTATCGCACGATAGGTAAAAGTATCAGGTCGGAGCTGCCGACTTTGAAATGTTCGATGGTCTAAATAGTGTTTCTGGGGGCAGAAAGTACGTTGGATACACTGAACGCAACCATCCGAACGGCGAGTACTCGGAGAGCTTCGGGAAGTGCAGCATTTCATGGAAGCCTACCACGTAGTTCATTACCACTTAAGAAATAAACTCTTGTTCTCGGAAGTCCACATACAGAACGTGGTGGATTTTTTGCTGTAGAGCGTGGTAGAGTTAGACGCAATTACCCACAGTGCTCTGTGATTTCAAAATGGCGCAGACCATACTTAAATTTTTTAAGCTCTTCTATATTGCCGGGGCCTGAGGGCCCCGGCAATAAGGTAGCTGCTAACTACATGTATGTCGCCCGTCAGGATTGGTTCTCAGTCTACGCATATACATGTAGATATTGTTTTCGGGTAACATGCTACAGTACATGATATATAAGATCGTATCTAACAAATATTTGATACTGCACACGTTGAAATAAGTCGAATGAAATTAAATTAAAATAAAAAAACACATCTTTTTCAGCAAATCGAAATATTCTAAAATAGCTTATACTGTGATGACAAAATATTTTTTTGTGAATTGTATTTAAGGGCTTTGTCATAGCCGACAATGACGTGGAAAACCCCTGGTGCTTTTCTCACAGTACTGCCTGTTCCCTATTGTAACAAGAGGGCTTCCAGCTATCTTTATCCCAGAGCCATGTGGGTACGTTTAAGGCATATGTCAGAGGCACATCTTGGCATGACCGCATGTCTCCTACGCCAAAGGGGGATACCTCAACGGCTGAGTGGACTAATGCATTGCAGAGCAATTTCTAGCTGCATAGCAACAATGCCAAGATCCAGGTTGTAAATGCTTCTCGAAAAATACAAGAAAGATCCAATGATCCAGTCATTAGATGGTTTCTGAGAGCACTGTTGTTTCCTCGACTATTGGCTTTTCTTAATTTTGGCACGAATATAGACTGGCGATAAACAAAAACGATGATTAAAGAATCCATTTCCAAATCCAAATCATACGATTCCTATTTATAGGCATGGAACTGTTTCATTTCAATAGAAAAGAACAATGCAAGGGTGTGGGAATCCACGTTGAAGTCGGTGCATATTTTACCTGCATGAATAACCCTGCACTATAGGTAACAATGGAGTTGCCACGCACTGCAGGCAGGTACATCCCACGTTCCTATGACGCATGCGCACTAGACGTGCCTGCTGATGGACTGTGGTTTTCACTCAACCATGAAGACAATGAGTGCAGCAGAGCGTTAAGAAATACCCAGTGAACTAATGATGTACGTCAGTAACTAAATTACAGGTAGCTTTACTCATGCACCAGGATCGCTATCAAGGCTATATGTACCAATACGCGCTAGCTGGCTGGGACGTTTATTATTGTAATCAACATCTCTGGCACTACCTGATATGATTAGCAATGTCGTTAACCCTTCCAATGCTGAGGCTAGTTTTGTACAAACCACAAGGATGCACCGATTTTTGGAAACCAAAACCCTGTCATGTTGGTATTCATTGGGTAGCTTTCGCTAAGTACTCTCAGATGGTTGACCATGTATCAGGGTTCCAGTCATTTTTCAGTTTTCTTTTGCATCATTTTGTATTGGCCAAATTAGCCACCAGCAGGATAAGGGTAAACTTATGCACAGTTGGAGCGTGCAATTTTCTTACATATGGAATTTTTGATGATAAAGCAATATTGCGAAAATATTTGCTCGAAAGTTTTCCCTTGTTGGATTCACAAGCACTCCTGAGATATTGTTTGAATATGTCCATTTACTTGCTGTTACGTTCTGTTGTGAGATTGTGTGTTCAGTCCATTTGCAAACGCGGCATACATGAATTGCCAGGCATATAATTAATTGAATATGAATATAAATAAGCTTTATTTTACATTTACATTTAGAATTCTAGACAATTCGTATTTACCATTTGCCAATTTATCACCATTAGATTAGGTTAATTGCTGCAAATGTTCGCCATGTTTGGGGCCTCTTGAACATGATAGTACTATTAATGTGCTTACGTTCTTTTATAGCATGAATTTCTTCTCTTCATATCCAATTAATTTACGATAACGATAATTGCTCGAAATCAACCTCGATAAGTTCAACAAGGATGTAAACACTGTAGTCTGATGTTGAAGTATTCTGCAAACTTTGCTCAAGACATTAACGCCTTTCCTGAAATGCCAACATATTAACTTCTCTCAAAAACAAACAAAACCAAGATGACTGAAAATAATGACACGTGCTATATGAAACCCCAAATATCCGATATGGAAACTGGGAAGAATACACACATGTATACGTATGTATGCATGTGTGTACGTACGTACGTACGTACGTATGTATGTATGTATGAATGTATGTATATATGTATGTATGTTTACATGAATGTATGTATATATGTATGCATCTGTATGCGTATGTATGCATGCCTGCATACATGCCTCTCTGTGTGCAAGTTCATTTTTTTGTTATTTCAATTCGCCACTTTCAAATCGTCTGATATAGAATATAATACAGTTCATTATTAACTATAACATATGGTACAATTCAGCACCATGCTGCCATTCATACTTCAGAAAGTAAGGTCATATTTGAAACGTTTAATACTCAAACATTATAATGGCTTTTAAGGGTGTTACGATAAGCACATGTCATGATAAACAATGGTGATTTGATAAATGATATTCATTATGAAAATATTGCACCCAGAAAAAATCCTTTACAGCAGCACTTCAGTCAGAAAGGATATATGTTAATCCCATATCCTTACGCTGTAAACTACTACTACTACTACTACTACTACTACTACTACTACTACTACTTAGTAAATGCACTTATATAGACTAAACTTCATGTACGGACATTTCGTGTAGAATCAGCTTTCTTAGTTATACGACTTTCCCTAAGTAGACTAAAGGTGCTCTATCTATATCCACTTAATATGTAGAAATAAATAAAACGTCTCATTCCTAGTTGTTGGATAGTTTTGTTCAACTCTATCCATGCCTACACAATGGCAGATGCTAGATCATAGACCCTCAGCCTGTGGTCGGAAAATGCCGGACATTGCCGAGCGCTGTCGCTTAGATTCCATGACTCTTAAATAAAGTGAGTTTGACTGTCAAACGCGATTTTTAATTGTTTATTTTACAAAATGCATTCCAATGCATTCAAGCTTGGCAGTAATTATGGAAATGATTAATTTTATTGTTAGATATGTTTGATTTCATGTCTCCCCATAATTGCTGGTAGAATACCACGGACGCCCCGAAGATTCCCATCTGTCTGGATATCATGGCATCTAATTTCATCATGATATCTTAAATATCTTAAATACCGAAAAGACTACCTACACAAACAAGTACAAATATTGAAACTGACAGTTCCCTTATCGCATATTGGATTTTGACCACCTTCTCTGACAGATTTCAATGTGTTTTGGTACTCGATCACATCGTGCTGACAAGAGTTCTGACACTCTCAACAGGTAGGCAAATAGACCATAGTCTGGTCTAAGCCCCCCCCCCCCCCCCCTGATAAACCGCGCTCAAGTAGGTCGCACTTTCAATAGGATGATATATTCAGGAAATTAGATAAGTTTGTTCTAAGAAATGGCATGGATCGAAACTAATTGTTATTCATTAAAAAATGGAATTGGTAATATTTAAGATAAATTATCGTTGGTGATGATTTAAGTAACTATGAGACCATTATCATTATACCTAAAACGCTTATTTTCCATTCAATACGGGGTAGCCGCCTTAGTCGAGTGGTCTAGTTCATTGACTACTGCCTGCTTGCTGTATCACACCAATGCCAACAGCTTGACGTTCGTATACCGTGATCCAGAGTTTTTCGGAACTAGGGTTGGATGCCATGTGTCGGCAGTAGAATGGGTGTTAGTAGGGGGGGGGGGGGGAGGTTGACTGTAACGTGTTCGTGTTCGGCGTTCATTTACACTACAGGTCTGTAGTGTAAATGAACGCCGCTATAGCTACGCGTCGCCACCGTCGCGTTCTATAATTAGCTTCCAATTACTTGTGACGTCATCAAAACTGTAAAATCGCTAATTTCACTGATTTAAAAAAGGTTATTTAATTTCCTAAAAGTGTATTCTTAGTACAATTAGTCCATTGAATGTATCCATGCTGTTCGACCAAAACAGAGTGGACGCTATCAAACATAACTGGAAGAACCAAGTTTTCAGTAATGAAACAATCCAAGGCGTTCCACAAAGGCATTCGACGTGTTTGAAGCCGCCTATCGGCGGGTTCCGGAACCTCGCGTCTAGAGAGTTCGCCATACTCAAACTGAGTCCTCTATTCACCTGGTGAGATAAATGCGTACTAATTTGGTCCACTGCCCACCTAGATTACTTGGTGACAGAAACACTCGAGGACATAATATACATATGGCAGCCTAAATATCTAGGCTATCTAACCCGCACTCCAAACCCATCTATGGGGTAACGCACGTATGAGACACGTAAGAGAATATATCGTGTAAATTACACCAGGCTCGTGTACATATAAATCCCAATTTAATTGATTTTTTTCATATTTAGCCTATTGACCCGACATTTAAAGCTTGTTTGCTTTGAGGCAATTATTTCTGTCGTGTGGTTACTGCGACTACAGAGTAAACAGTATGGCCGCCAGCTAGTTTAGAGCTCTGCAAAGTTATCCACCACTAGACTTGCGAAATGTGCGTGTTGGATTCAATTCTCACAGAGACCTCAGACAGTCAGTCTGACAATGAAATGACTTGTTGAAATCTTCAAAGCAAAAGCAGAGTTGGAAAAGAGTTAATAAAGGGGAAGTTTTAATTAGGACTCTACTACATGTACCAACTATCCTTTAACTAATTTATAAATAATTCCGAATTACCATTTAACAACTTATTGATACAAAATAAAAGGTCCAGACAACAATGTGTTCTATGAACTCCTAAACATAAATGGGTTACTAGTAATGAATGATCTGCATTGAGTTGTTTTTAACAACGATGATCATAAATTATTGGCCTTTTTGCGATACAACTCTGAATAGGTTAGCATAGGTGGTGATCTTTGTTTATTATTATTTACGTACGGGTCATTCGGTGCATGCAGGTTAATGAGTAAGCAACCCCTGATTGTTAAGTACGAGTACCCACATAATTAGAAAACTAGATGATTCTATCTGTTTGGTTATCATTCTCAGTGACGTATGTATCCTGCTTGTAAGTTAAGCTTGACTTATTTGCATACGTGGTCTGGCAACGTCAAAAATAACTATTCAATTCTCTTAAAATATATATCTTTCACTTCAGTAAGATGCTATGATATACGAAGGAGGATTTCTACAACACACAGGAACTGTCATCATATGCTATTAATTTCTCAAAATATCGCTGTGATATGCAACCATGGCGACAACTTCGCATGGTGTAGTTTAACTTATCCACACTCAGGGTTCCTTTAGAAAGTATCGTCTGCTAGCCTTATACTTTTGAAAATAACTTTAGAATTAAGCGAAAGTTAGCAAAACATTTGAAGGGGAGATGTTGCGTGTCTTCTGATAAGCATTTCCCATTGAAACGTTTTCCAAAAAATGCTTTTGTAAGTAAAATATTGCCAAAATTGTCAGGCCTGTTTTGGCCGCTCTGAGTGTCTATGGGTTAAGATGGAGATTGGATGTAAGAAATCATACTAATCAGCATTAGTCGTAATTACAATGGCCGCACATAGAGAGAGCACATTTTCGTGCCTCGGATTAATAAACATCGACTTTGTCAGTTTCCCGCCTCTAAATAAATGCCATGAGTTCGTCTGCTGAATGCATACGTCAGATCGCTTACTCGAGGCGTTGAATAACGAGAGGAGCATTAAACAATGGACGTACGATGCTCCATTATACTAGATACACTAGAAGAGAAAAGCCCTATACAACAACTCTACACGATTAACATTGGCTTTAATTGAGCAGGTTAAGAATACTTGAGTAGATTTCACCTACAATCAATTGTTAACTGTTACTAAGGTCATACTTTAATCACCTATATTGCCTGCATGACGTGTTGTACCTAGTGTTTGGCAGCTGGTGCAATCCACGGTCTATGTGATATCCCTATATATGTATATATATATATATATATATATATATATATATATATATATATATATATATATATATATATATATATATATATATATATATATATATATATACATACATACATACATACATACATACATATATATATATATATATATATATATATATATATATATATATATATATATATATATATATATATATATAGATAGATAGATAGATAGATAGATAGATAGATAGATAGATAGATAGATAGATAGATAGATAGATAGATACACACATATATACATACATGGACACATACATGGAAATTTTCGCTGTTGAAGAACATAAATTGTTGTTGTTGTAGTTGAACTTTATTGACTTGTTTGACATAAACAAAAAAAATGTACAAAAACTTGAGAATAGAAGAATATACAAAAAGCAAAATAGTCCCTTCCTTAAGGCGCACTAGAAACATCTGTTCTCTATGGGGTTATATTAAGCATTGCCTGAGTATGATTTTTGTTATCCACAAGTAAAAATATGATTTGAAATGAATGAACCTATTTCGTATGGGAAGAGACCAAAACACTGACCACGGAGCAGTTGTTGTAGGCCTATATGGATCTAGGGTACTTGAAGCTATGGCCTAAAACTGACATGAAGAAAATCTTGAATCGAACATCTTCTGTGCAATTACGGGACCTTGGAGTTACATTCTGATGACAAATGTCATGTTTCGAGTACATGTATATTATACTAGTATCTATGTAACAAACAGTCATCCTAGATTCCGTACCTACATTCAAAGCTGCCATTGATAAAACTGTCTGTCTGTGGTTTCTGTTTGCAGACACCCAGTGGTCAAGGTGATCAAGTGAGTTATTAATTATCTCACCAGGTGGACAGAGTGCTATGAATATAGTGCCTGAGGTAGGAGGACCGTGTGATGGCATCTATAGACCACTTGTAGTACAACAATCTGGTTGGTGAACTTAGAGGGGAACTTTTCAAGGATTAAGTACATATATGTCTCTCTTCCACTTAACTCGGCGTTAGTGCAATATAAGTATTAAGTATGTAATATGAGCATAATAAAGCGCACTATAAAGCATACAACTCGCTTATACATGACATAATATGATATAAGGATTTCACAGAAGTGAATAGTTATTGGGTTACGACACTCTTGACATGTAGCCATAAACTCCTTACGTTTATAGCGTCTATAGAAACGTGAACTCTACAGGAATAAACAATTGACACAGCATAGGACGATGACAATGCAACGTCCTAGCTTCTCCATTCATTCCAAAATGTATATACTGTCAAGCCTGTATTACGAGACCACCAAAGGGAGGACCAAAATATGGTCTCCCAAGACAGGTGGTCTGTTAATGGATATGTATATGTATATGTATATATATATATATATATATATATATATATATATATATATATATATATATATATATATATATATATATATATATATATATATATACATATATATATATATATATACATGTATATACATATATATATATATATATATATATATATATATATATATATATATATATATATATATATATATATATATATATATATATATATATATATATATATATATATATATATATTAGAGCTGCACTCACCACTCACGAACTCGAGTGGCTCGAGCCCTGGGCCAAACTCGCCGAGCTCGAGCTGAAATGTTCAAATCGTGAGCTCGTCTATGTTGGGAACACAAACGTAACACAGAGCACCTAACACAAATTATATACATACATAACTGCTTCTCGCTGTCATGTCTTCTTTACAATCTCCAATGTATACATTCAAGCGGTGTTGAGTGTTATTCTGACCTTTGTACCCCGTCAGCACGTTTTAAAACTAAATGAACATGGCAATGTTAATAAATCTCCGCCAATAGATATTTATTTCTTAATAGCTGGGGTGTGAAATAAGTATTCTTTTGGAAATTCGGAACGTCCGTGAGCTCATGAGCTCACGAGTCAAACGGGTGGTGAGCTCATGAGTTGGTCTCCCTCCGTGAGTGCAGCTCTAATATATATATATATATATATATATATATATATAAATATATATATATATACATATGTATATATATATATATATATATATATATATATATATATATATATATATATATATATATATATATATATATATATATATATATATATATATAAATACACCTCAAAATTCAAAGACACACTCACACACACATAGAAACACGCACGATACTAAGTGAGTGTAAGCGAGCTGTCTTTAAATAGGAAATCTTTGCAGGTAGAACAATAATCTCTAATGAGCCATAAAAAGTTATTAAAACCAGGAAAGCTACACATTTAATCCAGCATGCATATTTGATGAAGGCTTCCTGTGCAAGCCTTTCATTAGTGAGAGCTGATTATCTGGGCTCGTAACCACGCATTCCTCTCGCTCATTAGTGGGGATTAGGGGAGAGGAGCTGTTGGGGCATCCTTAGACTGGGTTCCTAGTCCATAAAAAGTCTATCTATCTATCTATCTATCTATCTATCTATCTATCTATCTATATATATATATATATATATATATATATATATATATATATATATATATATATATATATATATATATATATATATATATATATATATATATATATATATATTTATATATATATACTAGTATATATACACACACACATATATATATATATATATATATATATATATATATATATATATATATATATATATATATATATATATATATATATATATATATATATATATATATATATATATATAGAGAGAGAGAGAGAGAGAGAGAGAGAGAGAGAGAGAGAGAGAGAGAGAGAGAGAGATACCCTCCTGTGCTGACAAAGCAGTGTGGTGTAGTACCAGGTATGGTAGATAGATGGCACCAGCTGATCCTCCGATCTCTAGAGGTTTTATGTCTTATTCAAACTGAATCCTGGTGAGATAAGTATAAACTAAATTGACCACCATGGCCCCCTAGAATATGTGGTGCTTGGTAACAGAAAAGAAATATCAGAAAAATATATATGACAGCCTAGAAATCTAGGCTAGGGCATCCTATAGGACAATTTCCTGCTGCCGGAATCCTGCAATGCTTTCGGCTGGCAGAACCGCTGATGATGTTATTCAGTATCAACAATGACATCTCCAAGAGTGAATACATCTGTAATGTGACTTCCTCCTAGTGTGGGCATTTTAAGATGAGAACGTCTATTTTGAACATCTCATCGTATGAACACAATTTCAAGCAGCTATTGGCAAGCAGAATATATTTTCATCTATTAATTTATTCATTCATCCATCCATCTATTATGTATGTATTTATCTATCCGTTTAGCTATTTATTCATTCGGCTAATTATCAATTAATTCATTCATTCATTTATTCATCTATTTATTCATTCATGTATTTATTTATTAATTTATTCATCTTTTTATCAATCTATCTATATTTTATCTATTCATTATTCATTTATTTATTCATCTATTCATTCATTTACTACCTATTTATTCAATTGCATTTTTGTGGCTTTCTTCAGTGTAGGCTATGTGATGAGGAGAGAATTAAGTATGGGCAGGGTCAGGAATAGGCGTTTGGGGAATAGTTGTTTTGAAATTTCCATTTGTTCTCAGGGGAATAAATGAATGATCTATCAGAGAAAACGTTTCAACATCTTTTTTTCAAATAAACTAGCTTTGGGGAAGAGTGAAACTGATGACATGATATCGGGAGGATCGAGAAATTCACTCAATCATGTTTAATACTTAAAAGTAATCATCAGATGAAGATAATAGCGCATGCAATGGACGAGGGAACGTTGGAACACTGTCTAGGGACTAATTGTTTATTGGTTCTGTGTTATAATAATCTCACTTACAACTAGGTCTCTCTCATAGCTTTTGGTACCTACCTCCAATGGATTTGATATAAACTCCCAAGAAACATCCATATATATATATATATATATATATATATATATATATATATATATATATATATATATATATATATATATATATATAGTATATATATATACATATATATATATATATATATATATATATATATATATATATATATATATGTATACTTTGTGGAGGCCGACTTGTCAAATGAGACATAATGATGATACATGATTACATAAAACCCCTTAGGCTACCTTAGAGATTTTTTTCTCCAAAGATATATGCTGCTATCTCTATTGGATTGGACACCACCAAATGTGTGTGATGGTATTTACGATAAATGGGGCAACGATGACTCGAGTTAGGATGATAAAAAGATTTGGGAAGTCAAGATGATGACTTACCATTGTATACTATAGTCGTTCTCGTCTATTGTGAACTCTCTAGGGGATGAGGAGCGAAACTTGTTCGTACATTCCTCGAGGTCAAAGTTTGCCAGGATGTCCTCGATGATCTTCATGTGTTTGCGATGTAGCTCTGGATCCTGCTGCTGCTGTTGCTGCTGCTGCTCTCCGTCCACCTCGCTGTCCTCAAACGCAGCCGGGTCCAGAGCCAGAGAATTATAGTTCTCGATGGTTGCCATTGTAAACTATATGTTTAACCTGAGCATGTACGAATTCGAATTGGCTTCAAATCCAAAAGTGCAAAACCCAGTCAGTGTTGCTTGTGTTGACAGGTAAATCCTCAATCGATTCCGGATTCCTCTTTCTTCTGAAAAGTCAAAAGTCGTTTTCTGCTGTGACTTTTCTCTCGACGCTAACCAGCGTCTAAAGGTTGAATGTCATCGAGTACACTTATAGGTTGATAACTTCCAAATAAGACATTTTTACCAAGAAAAATGCGTGTCCGTCAATTCTTATAGTTAGTTCAAAGGAGTTTGTGTTGTCGCAGTCACTCCCGGAGAGCAGACGAACTTTTCCAGCAATTGTTTGCCGCCGTTGAGTGAATGTGGACTTTGTGTGCTCTATCAGCCGAGTTCTTCACGGGAAAACGTGTGCCAGTGAAGTTCATCAGGATTCCTAATTTATAACGGCAGTAAAGTGAGCCGAGGGCGGTAGGGGAGCCACACGGGATAGGATTTCACCACCGCCAATCCTAGCGGCCGGCCCGGCGCTGTTACCATGGTGACATGTACACAGTGACAGGAGATCCCTATCAACGGCGAGAGCGCCGGAGAACTAGGACACTTAATGAAAACAATCCCACGATATCACGACAACAATACGGCTGTTATTGATTCATATAGTCTGTCCGACACTGATTAAGAATCTCATCACTCGAGCTTCGTCTGACTGTGCAGTGTGTTAATAGCGTATGCATAGCTGGGAGAAGGATAGGGAGAGCGGCAACAAGATCGGCCCACGGGTTGGCAGAGACAGTAGTGAATCATTGCTCGCTTTGAAGTCTAGGCATGACCACGCGGTCAGATAAAGCTGAAGCTTTCTAATTCCATTGAAATCAATTTTCTGACCAATTTAAACTAGGAATGACTTATGGTAGGGTTGTATCATAGAAGTAGTCGTCAACGTTAATGGGTTGTGTATCGATTATCAACATTTTGACAAATAATTACTGTCCCGGAATTTTGATTTTTCTTAAAGGTGTAATGCTTGTTTCTTACCAGTTAGAATATGCGGGAGCTGTGGGAGATCATATCCTGGTCAATGTTGTCTTAATGATATTTTTATTTCTACTTTAGGAACCTCAACTGAGTGTGGTAGAGAAGGAGCAAACCCAATCCGTCTCTACTCTGCCGCATCCACCTCTCAGGTCTGAGTTCATTGTGCGCTAAATGATATACATATGTAATTCATCCAAGGTCTAAACCTTCATAAAATCATCATTTAGCTAGAGGAATACTTGAAAAGTAAACATTTGAAGTGGGGTGGCATATTAAACACAAACAGGAACTATTCCTGTGGAACACACAATGTAAGCGTCTGTTTATATATAGCGTACATAGCGTGCGGTTCCGCTTCGCTATATATAAAAACGCTGTACTTTTTTCTTACTGTACTGGCGCTGTCAGCGGCGGCTACCGTCGCTAACATAAAGATACGCTATGGTGCGAAAATTCCCCAATTCGCTATATTTGGGACACGCGTCATATATGTGTTCTACAGTATTGAAATATCTCCTGATCTACAGTGTTGTTATGAAGATATTTTCCTATGTGGAAGCCCATGTGTACTCCCCAGGTGTCAATGGCTAAGCCTATTCACATCTGGCGCATTCACATTGACTAAAACATCTCGATTACAAAGCATTATTTCTAAAACACCTGAATGAAATTTGTTGTTCATATCAGGTTTCAAAATCTTTTCAGACATTTTTCAATCATTTCTTTATTGAAAAACTTATGTTCCAAATTGTCAGACTACATGAGCATCCCGTATGCAACCTGATTAATAACGTAGCCAGAGCTTATGGCGGAATGGAAGTTGTTCGTACACACAGACCAATCAACAAGGATTAGTTGCAGGCAATGCTCATCCGCTGTACTACTAATCACAATATTCAGGCCGCAATCATTTCACCAGGGGATGATACGGTTTTATATGGAAATATATCAATAGCCCTATATAATACAACAAGGCAAACCTCAGTTTTGTTGTTACTTATGGCTTAGATAAATAAAAACAAGTGGATATGAAACCAACTGGTCAACCTGAACAGGCAAGCCTCAACGAATAGCCCAAAAGGCGTGCTCTACGCATGTTTCCGTGCAGGTTTATCTGTAATGTAAACGATACGAGAGCTCCGATTGGTCCTTGTTCCCTCGTGACCTTACAATGATGCCAGATCAGAGACCCCTGACATTTCAAGCCATTCACTATAGCGCATATAGTTATTGGTCTATCGATACATATCCATTCTTTTCTTCATCTAAGCTTATGTGTCATTGGACGGTGAATCGTGACTGGCCAATAGGCAATGGTGGAGAGAACCGGTGTACCCGGAACAAACCACCAACTAACCCCAAGTCAAAGATAACTTTGGTCACATCAATTTCAATTAATGGTTTTGTTTATTGTCGCTTTCAGGTCATTCGAGGCTAAATTATGACTAGCCAATAGACAACGGTGGGGAAGAACTGGTGTACCCAGAGAAAACAAACAACTAACCCAATATCACTGGTAGCTTTCTCACATACCTCAAAAAGGGTCAAACAACGTTTTAGGAGAGGTTAGAGCCTACACACTATGTGCAATAGTATATTAGATCAGAGTCGAGTAGAGAAAAGCAGAGGTTACTGTAGCATAATACAGTTCATTGGCCACTCCACAGATGATAAAAATATATATGCAAAGTTTCCAAAGTCAATTTCCGCATTGCGGTAGTCCAGTCGGCCATGGGGGCATTCCCTACATCTCGCTGGTTGAAGGTGTGTAATGCATATACGGCATTTTTGACAGGTGAAGACCTCGCATCCTGGATAAAAACTGCCTCCTCCATTTATGCCGGTGAAGGTAGCGTCTGGTTAGCCTACGGGCGGATCTTCCTCATCCGGGATCTCAGGAAAATAGGTCGATAGATACGTTGATACTTCCGCAATTACTACGGTTAGAATTCTCAGAATCTTCGACAGGGAACATACACACATGTTATTATGTAATATATACCCACCCGTAAGATAAGGCACATTGTTGGCTTATCAGTGTATCGTCATATCCGTCATAAAGATACACCTTGGAGGCTAGACTAGGTTCCTAGTTCCTATAAATTGAAGTCCCCCTCAATGTAGACTTGCTACAAGTCTGTGATATATGACTCTTTCACTGATCTGACCTGAGTTGATTTCACTCCAGGTTTAGTTCTGAATAAATCCTCAAGGGGAACACACTTGAGCTGAAGTCTGTATCGAGAGACATCAAACCTACTTAGTATGTACCGTGGTGGGGGCATCATACCTATTACAGCCTGAGAACCAGGCTACCTTCAGTGCTGACCAAGCAGTGTGGTGTAGATAGATGGCACCACCTGATCCTCCTATCTCTAGAGATTTTCTTATTCAAACTGAATCCTGGTGAGATAAGTGTAAACTAAATTGACCACTATGGCCACCTAGAATATTTGGTGCTTGGTAACAGAAAAAACATAACAGAAAATTACATATGGCAGCCTAGAAATCTAGGCTACCTAGGGGCAATCATTGTTGAACGTGTTTTTAGTCTTGTGCCCCAAGCTGCTCTACCACAATATGAAAACAATGATATGGTTTACTTCTAAGTGCTAAAATAATGCTCAGAAACCTGGTCTAAGACATTACTGGCCTTTTTGCAGTGATTTCCTTGCAATAAACAAACTGCAAGAGAAAGAATACTGAATTCTCCTCTGCATAGGTAACATTAAACATGGAGTATATAGAATTACATGATAAATATAGTATTTAGTACACTACGTAAATTCTTTATTAAAGTTATGTCATTTTTGTAAGTCCAAAACTTTGTGTTTGGGCACAAACCAACACGTTTTGTTGTAAACAAGCCACTGCAGGGCAAACAAGCATGGGGACCCCCGTTTATCCGATTTCTTTGATCGGCATATAATCAGGAATACATATATCTCAAGCAAATGTGTGGAATTTTTTCATAATGACTTAGGGAGGAATTCAATAAAAGAAAATAGTTTTTATGAGAAAATAATCTCAAACTCGAGTTCATACCTTTCATCTTGCATGCAAACAAAACAAACATGCACGCCTTTTACGGACTGCACATTACCGATTCACGCTGTATACATGGCACCGCTTTACTTAAAGATAACATGGGGACCCCATTTTAATATTAATTTATGCTAAAGGGCATATATTAAAGCAGGCATGGGGTCAATTACTTTTGAAAGTAATATATTACAATTACGATTACTTTGTATTGACCCTATTACAATTACAATTACTTTTGAAAGTCCCCATCCTTATTACAATTACAATTACTTTTGAAATGTAATATATTACAATTACTTATTACTTTTCTAGCTATCGTGAATGTGACCCTTTGTCAAAATGTCATAAGTTATCTTTTATTCAGTATGAGTATCTTTTATAACAGCTGTTTAATACTTCTTAATGTGTGTAATATGCTGATAGTTCTGAATTGAAGAGTTTAATGTAGATGAACACATATCAAAATCAGAAAGCTGTTAATCCCTACCTGGAAAAGGGGACCTGTATTTCTATAATCCCACAAAGATTACTGACCCCAGTAACGATAAATGTTTTGTCTACCATACACAAGGTGGACACTGCTTTGTTTAAATACCTTGTATGACTAATGCACACATCCCTCAGTATTTCAGTATAGAACAAATGTGCACCTCGCATTCACAAAATTATTTAGAAAATCTTCCACCTAAGGAGGTCTGCTATGTATTCGACAATAAGAGACATGACAGGAATTGCGCACACTGAACTAAAGGAAGTCAATAAATGCCACTTTCTGACTACTTAAGGGCCCTAGAACTCCTACATCAAGTTGCTAACTATAGTATCATATAATTCCTTAAATAAATATCCCACTTTTGTGCAGTCATTTCCAAGAAAGCTGCTTTTATACTCAATCTTCTTCAACGAGTGAAAATCTGTAAAGCTGTCACTCCTTGTGTTGACACCCCCGCCAATACACATAACAACCAGAACGTCCGGGCCTGCCAGAGGCAGCGTTCCCGAGGGGGTCGACTAGACAGGAAGCACGGCTGTATCACAGTGTGCCATCGTCCTGGAGACTACACAAGTGGAGTTTCCAGGACGGTTGGCAGTGTGGCCATATCCTGTAATGGAGTATGTGTAGCTTGAGGCAGGTCTCTTGAAAACCT
>OZ012695.1:13009866-13017161 GCA_963942565.1 Maea johnstoni
TTTTTTTCAATAGAAATTCAAGGCATGGAGGGGTTAACCAGTGCACGACAGCACCTTAGTTACAGAGCCACACCTTGGACGAAGTGTTTAAAAACAATGACTACGACCAGACTTATTGGACACGCGAAGTTGACTTAATAACATAGCAAGTTGCATGCGTGCGGCCCTCCCAGAGCCCATGTTCTGTATTCCAGGTCTGGTGGGGACCGTGGTACGTGACAGACGCCCAGTGGTGGGGATTAGGGTGCGACCAGCATTAAGCCATAAATAACACGCAGTATTGGCAACTACAACGAAACACCACCGTCTTGGCACTGCTGGGATCCAGAAAGACTCAATTCAAGAGGTGAAACTTGAGGATTGAGGGTGTAATATTTTGGTTAGACACGCGAAGTTATGCGACCGCACGTCAGGCGGAGAAGAAATAGGTCAATCTCACTAAATCTAGAGAAACGCTGAATACCAGGGATACAGCATTTTACTGGCAGATGATCATAATGGAACGATTTAATGTTGAGAAGGTGCAGTAAGTGAAGCTGGAAAGCAAGCAATCTCGCAAAATAAACAAAGAATTGGCGCAAAAACGTCTAGCTAGACTAGCTACATGCAAGTCTATGTTATCCGGCTCTCTCACTGATCTAACCTGAGTAGATTTCCCTCTAGGTTTAATTATGAATAAATCCTCAAGGGGCACACTTGAGCTGTAATCTGTAACAAATTTCAAAATGCAACTTCCAAAAAAAACTGTGCTGCCGTCTATAGGTTGAGAGAAACATCACACCTATCCTGTAGTGGCGGCGGCATGGCATTGAACCTAACTCATCCTTAGAACCAGATAAGGACCTAGCCTAGATTTTTAGGCTGTCATATGTATGTTTTCTGTCAAGTTTTTATGCTATCAGACATCAAGTGGTCAAAATGGTCTGAGTGGCCAATTAAGTGTTCATTTATCTCACTCCAATTGAGTATGTCCTGTCCAGTTCACATAGGAGGGAAGGCTATCACGGGTTTTCAAATTTTCACTCCTTTACAATTTTATAACCAATCATAACCAATTCATTCAGCAATTTTCAACTTTCAGGTTCCACAACTTTTGAATAAAGTCAGAATTTGAAAAACTGTGATACCCTTACCTCCGAAATACCCTTAGTTTTACCAAATTCCAAGCAAATCCGTTAACATTTGATACCCAAAATGCATATTTGAAGCGACCATTTTGGGGGGGGGGGGGGGAAGTTCAATACTAAGAGAATGGATGTAGGTTTTAACATATGCAATGATCTCAAAATGACCCTTTGTTCACAAATCAATCCTACAATTCACTTCAATTGACCTTTCTAATGTGTAGTACCATCGACCGCGTAGAGATGGCGCCAGTTGCTCTGTACTTCTCCTTGGTCTATCCTTGAGATTGCCTTCATGACTGAGTAATCTCTGACGTTGCCACTGAATGCTCACCGTCTCTCACCACTGCTCGGGTTTAAATACCGACCGGGGCAGGTACCAGAAAATTGCCCGTGACTTTGGATTGGTCGATGGTTTTCGCCAGGCCCTCCGGGTTCCTGCACTACAACAGTGAGCCACGTTGGACCATATCTTTATTCAGAATGTGAAATTGATGTTTCAATAAAAAAACACATGTTAGTGTATGTATGTATGCAGAGAGTTTCTATCTTAAGGAAAGTCAGTGATGTATGTAACTTTATTGACTGGAACGGAGTAACAAAGTAAACTCATACAAAAGAAAAACAGAAAAGAAAACACTCAAATACTACAGAGACATTATAAACATACATTACTTGGGTAAAAGGAAATGTACAAGGAAAACTAAGTTATACAGGGCGGACCAGGTCCAAGGCGGAGAAAAGGGTTAAGAACCTCTTGTAAGCAATCAGTAGCCGTATGACATCGACTAACCCATGCCTTTTTTTGTATATTTCATTTATGTGCCTGCTCCAGTCCAGATGGGGGCCATAGCATCACATGGGAGTTCATCTATTCCTGCACCTAAAAGCACCCAATGTACGTCATGACATAACAAGTCAAGGAAAAAAATGGAAAAATGGACCACAATAACAAATGTCGCAACATGCGTTTGAGTATCAGAACGTGAGATTAATTATTAGAAAAGATTACACGATCGCCCATTCCCTGTTTAGACACATTATAATATTGCAATAGTCCTTATGTAGTTTCCAATCTCACCAAAAGATGTCGCTTGTGTTATGCAAGCCCTGTTGAGATTCCTGACACCTTCAGGAATGTGACTCGCTACCAAAGTATACTAGCGGGTAAGGACGTAACGCTTATTTAGTCATGCCCCCTATTTTTTTATTGAAATTACTAATCGCATATTTCCATCGAAAAATCCAATTTTCATTTAACTTCATCAACGTTGTATTTTTCCCTTCTAGCTGTTCTTTTAGATAGTTTGAATGATGCTAAAACTGGAATTTTTTATTTGTTCTTATTCACATCATTACATAACACAGGTCCTCTAAAAATCTAGTTTCATTAAACGATTTGTGAGATATCTTGCAGACACGCAAATGAAGGCCAGAATATGGAAAACTGACCCAAAACGTCCCAAAATGACCTTAGAAATACACCAAAGATTGCAATCTAATACTTTCATGGGAATGTAATAGGAAAGGATCAATGAAAATCTGAACAGATTTCACCAAAAGGTTTTTGAGATGTCTTATAGACAAGTCCGGATGCGGCCTAGATTCGGGTGGAAACTGTGCCAACATAATAAAGGGGACTCACAACTAGTACTGAAAGAGCTTTATATCAACAATTCCACTTTGTTACCGATACAAAATAGGCACCTCATCAAACAGAACGTGAATTATGGTCATCATATTCTTACAATCTAGTGTACACTAATATAAAACAAGAAAACACAACCCTACAATAGGTGTCTACCTTTCATTATACCTCTAGTGCAGTATCATTACTATTATTATTATTATTATTATTATTATTATTATTAGTAGTAGTAGTAGTGTAGTAGTATCATTATTATTATTTTTATCATTATTATTATTATCATTATTAATATAATTATCATCATTATTATTATTATCATTAGTATTACAAATCGATTCTTGATGATTGGAACCATAGTAGGAAAGAAGGAGTATAAACGTCTCTCTCTCTCTCTCTCTCTCTCTCTCTCTCTCTCTCTCTCTCTCTCTCTTCTCTCTCTCTCTCTTTCTTTCTTTGCCCATGCCTCTAAAGTGTAAATACCATGTAATTAATACTTTCTTTGTGATTTCTGCTCATAACCGCTCTAAATGCCATTTCGTTCACTTAAAGCTAAACAAGCAACTTTCACTCCATTATACAGTATTTGATGGATAAAGACTCAGGGTGTAGAATATAAAAATAAGTCTAATTTGACTTTTTTGGTGGTTTCACATAATTACAACCGTTGATCTTGACGTTCATGCATGCCCAGCGAGTGTGTGTGAAGGTTAGAACATAGAACCGGATAAACCTGGCGATGACTGGCTCAATAGTGTGCACTGTGTTAGACGCCATGGGCAGCTCCCTCGCGAAGAATTGCTGGAATACAAAGGAGAAACTAGGGATAAGTTGTGAGTTAACATTATGCGGTTATATAATAATAATATTGTCATTTGATACTGCGCCCTTTCCATATAAACATGCTCAAAGGCGCGGATATGCTGTATACCTGTTTTTTTTTTACAGGTATTTAGTTCTCGCTGTTTTCGTGCTCCCCAAGGAAGCGCCAAAAAAACATCCTTCAAATATATATCCTGTTTTGTATTGAAGTAGTTTAAATGCTTGAATGCGCGAATCTAAAGTAACGTAAAATCCCTCCAGCAGGGCTGTTAAGCGCAGCTTTTAGCACTCCAAATTGAAGCCGTGTACAGTAACAACGTAAAAATATTAAGACATGTGAATTGTAGACTGAGTAGAAGATAAGATCAAAAGCAACATCTTCTAAAGGATAA
Source organism: Maea johnstoni (assembly GCA_963942565.1). Classification (NCBI taxonomy): domain Eukaryota; kingdom Metazoa; phylum Annelida; class Polychaeta; order Spionida; family Magelonidae; genus Maea; species Maea johnstoni. The sequence continues at coordinate 13,013,850 of OZ012695.1, forward strand.
ATGGTGGAATGTCATATCCAAAGCAGACGGTATTCAGTCATAGTTGATGAAACAAATGATCAAAGGCTAACTCTGTTAAGATATTAATTATATTGAAGGTTTACTTTTAGATAACTGATAACTTATGGATGTGTGCTTATTTTGGCTTGCAATGGCTTGAAGTGCTCTACTATACAAATATGACATCCCTGTGTGGTGTACAACTGGAATAACTCCCCCGAGAGAGGATTGTCGCCCGAGGGCGTAGGCCGAGGGCGAGTTATTCCTGTTGTACACCACACAGGGATGTCATATTTGTTTTATTATACCGAACAACATACAAAACACAAAAGCGGAAAAATGACAAACACAAGAAATTTTGGATAAATACTCTTTTGTGAAAAATCTACAAATTATAATAACAGGGATGTCCAACTGTTGCATTGACGAATCAGAGTGCAACAGAAGCCCCAAAACGTACAACAGGAGAAAATTTTCAGTTTGACTCAGAAATTTTTCTGAAAACATGAACAAATGAGTCTAATCGATGTTTCGCTTCCTTTTTCAAATAAAATTTGTATCAGAAAACGTTTAAACTCCATTTATTGATACCACCTCTTAATCAATCTAGGTGCTTATTTATTAGCAAGACACTGAACCTTATTTGTTTGTTTGTACTTTTACTGGCTTTATTAGTTCGAGCAACTCTAACTGTGAAACCGGCCGTTGTTTTGTAAATGCTGTCTATTGGCCTCATCACAGTTAGACTCTAACTTAGAGATACGAGCATTTATAAAATAGCATCTGCGCCAAGAAAACTGGGCGCTCATATCTATTACTTGAAACACCCCCCAAAAACAGTCACGTTCGTACCATACCTTATTTGTTTGTATAATTATATCTTTATTTGATAAAAATCCGTTGCCTGGTGCCTGTTAGGCACAATTTTAAAGTTGAGGCGGTCAGCCTCGTGGATTTCACGTAGGCGATGACTGACGTTTAATATGCACGCATGCGCATCGAGCTCATTGACCGGTAGCGGTGATTAACATGTTAACTCACGGCTGCATGTTGCCGTGATTAACATGTTAATTCACGAGCTGTGCAGGACAACAGCCTGTTACTAAGTAGTGAGGAAATCATGACGATTAATCCATGGCCCTTGACCAATCAGAATCAAGAATCTTCACGTGAGGTATAATAAACGACCTTATGTATCTAATGTGATACTAAAAAGCGAAGAGAAATACAGGTTTGATAAAGGAAGAATGTTTTATGTCATGTCTAACTAGAAGTCAAAAAACACACACATACACACACACACACACACACATATATATATATATATATATATATATATATATATATATATATATATATATATATATATATATATATACACACACAAGAGAGAGAGAGAGAGAGAGAGAGAGAGAGAGAGAGAGAGAGAGAGAGAGAGAGAGAGAGAGAGAGAGAGAGAGAGACTCACCACGTTTAATGACCCATATAAGACATCATCCTTGAGTTTAATGTAGTCCCAAATGTTGCCGTCAATGCTGTATTCAGGTCTATAGGTCATGAAGCTCTTTGTACGAGTAATACCACAAGCTACTGCAAGAGATGTGATGTAGTGATTTTTCCTCAGGTCCACCTGTAGCCACGCCCCCTCGCCCTGGTCTTCCTTCGCACACCATGTCTTGCACCAACCTGAAACCAATAGGAAACATGTTTTGTTAAAAACCTACACACGAACACTCAGATGAACACACACGTGTATGTATGCATGTGTATATACACACATGTATGTGTGTGTACATATATATATATATATATATATATATATATATATATATATATATATATATATATATATATATATATATATATATATATATATATATATACATATATATATATATATATATATATATATATATATTTCATTACTCAGACAAACATGGTTTTTGTTTTGTAGATGTGTTCTGCGATTTATTTTTAAAGAAATAACCCGACTTATATTACGTTTAAGATTGTCCAGACTTACCTGGTTTGTTGTCGTTGTAGTAGTCAGCCTTGAAGGCGTCGCAGTCCTCCTTATGGCTGGAGGCTGAGTACCTGGAGTTGGTAAGTCCTTCCAGCAAATTCTGGCTGCATCTGGGGAATACGATATACAAAATAAATACCCAAACTTCCCGGTAAAAATGGATATAAATCACTAACAGAAAATAAAAGGAAGATAAGACCGTAAACAGAATATCCAGTTGTAGAGAGTATATTGGTACAGTGCGTACATTTATTTCCTGCTCCAGTCGACCGGGCGTCTTGCAGTGCCTGGTTGTACACACACCCATTAATAATGACCCACAGAGCTTGCGAATCAAAGCTGCGTTACGTTGGGAGGTCATTCATGCATCCATGCCCAGGAAACTAGGTGGCAATCGGACGTGCGGTTGCCTATTATACTTGGGCTGCCCAATCATTTAGTGCAGGAATTAAGTGTCGGCACTGCAGTGTTGAGCTGTGTGGAAGCACACATATTAGCAGTTCGATCGATTTAGAACAGGGTTGGTATGCATGTTTCCAGTTCTAGATGAGGGTTGCTAGATCTGTTTTGTACGCCTGCCCTGACATGTTTTTGTTATTCAAACTGAAATCTCACAGCAATGTAAGAGAACAGAACATGAACAATCTGAATTGCAAGGGCGGATCAAATAGTTGTATAACACTCTTACTGAATGGCTACAGATGCAAACATGGAATGTATGCATACGTATGTTTTTACTGACTGTATTTTCACACAAAAACGTCATACCAAATGATATAAATATAGAAAAGAAAATTTAGTGTAACTAATAACAATAAGCTGGTTAGTATGACAAAATAGCCTATAAGGCAACACTAAATGGTAAGAAGTACTCATAGTAACTGTGATATAGACAGTTTACAGTAACTATCACTCTCGTTCAACTATATCTTAATCCACCATGGATTTGATTTTGGTTTGTCTTGAAGATGATTTGGCAGTGTTTAATTGTGGTGTAAGCCTAGAGGAATTCTCTAGGGTACTCGATGGGAGGCTCGCATGCAATCTAGACTCCCGTATAGGGCAACGCACAGAATATACAGCAATATTTAACAGGACTAGCCATAATTTTACAGCTCTTGTTCTAAATTTTCTCATTTAGTTAAAAATAGTACATTTAATTGGAATCATCGTTTCTGAAAAGTTGTCAAGCACTTTCTGTTTCAGTGCTAATATTGACCACTTCTTGCCCGACTATCTCATCCTATAAGTTTGGACTCTGCAAATTTGAAGCATACGATTGATATCAC
>OZ012695.1:13019861-13072361 GCA_963942565.1 Maea johnstoni
GAGTTCACACTGCTAGTTGGCTGATTTTACAATACAAAATGATACGAAAAAAGCTGAAAATGACTGAAACCACATGGGTACTCATCTGAGAGTACTCAGTGAGAACTAACAATGACTACCAACATGACAGGGTTCAGATGGTTTCAAAACTCTTTGCGTCCTTGTGTTTGATTTATTAATTTTTTAATGAAGCCATAAACAAATGTTTTTACCTGATGTTGAGACCTTTTCACAGCGTTTCCCAAATATCAACGGAGGACAAATGCAGATACAGTCAGAGTTGTAATACCCTTCATTTTGGCATCTATTTTGACCACAGCGAGCTGAAACAAAAACAAGCACGTCAGTAAATAAATCCTTTGCTTTTGACATATATTTCGTTCACAGCCTACTCGACTAAAAATAAAAAACGTTAAACAAATCATTCGTTTTTGAAATTTACATATAACGTAAGTAAATCATTCGGTTTGACATATATTTAGACAACAGTCGTCCAACATTTAAGTCCGCTAATTTCGAACACAACACCTGCACTGTGATCTGATTATAATATATTAGAATGAAACATATTGATTGGTTTGTACGACTTCTACTTTTATATGAGAACATGCACCAAAGCTGTACAATAATCAATCGATATTGGTGATAGGTAACCAATTAGCAACCGATTTGCAGGCCTGCCCTATAGCTTTCCCTGCTATATTAATTCAAAGCTATTTGGAGAGACGCCTATGCTGGATTTGCTGCAAAGAAGACAGAGGTAAGCGGAACTGTACCGTTTCTAGGTATCTATATAACACGTTAATTTTGCCCTGGTGCCGAGCGGCCTAATGCACTAAACATTTGCACCAACTTGTGGCTGTTCCTAAGCACTTCTGGCTACCATGTTCGAGCCTGATGGGTAATTAAGTGCCCAGTGACTTTTGGTAATTAGTCTTTGGCTTTCCAGGATTTCCTTACCAGAACAGTTGTATTCCTTGTTGATCAGCATTTTATCGTAGTGGGTGAAGACATATCCCTCGTGACGTAATGCGAAATCCATTTCCGGATCGTTAGCGCGCATGACTGGAACATGCCCCTTTGAGAAAAAAATCGTCCATAACATAGTTCCTAGACATATCCGTATTATCTTGTTACAATAAATAAATCCGAAAACGTCATTGCATTATATGTTTGGACATGCATTAAAATAAAAGTATCCCGAATGGTCATTATAGATTTTCATTTTTGGAGGTATTTGTCAAAAGCCAGAACTGTGTTTAAAAGACGTTGTTTTGGCTGCATTGTGCAAAGAGTACATATCTAGGGGCGCTTCGTCAATCTATGGTGTAACAAATGCTTATAAGCTGTAAAATAATGCTGGCCAAGATACTAAATTGAATGTTAATTGCTGGGCTATATACTGGTAAACTGAAATAATTTTCATGGCGATATTACTCGGCACACTTCACTCTTCATTCATGTGTAAGTCATTGAACGACCCCACAGCACCTTCAAGCGAAATGGCGTGAAATATGACTGGCTCTCTGATTGGCTAACCACTTGTTTTAGGGATTGGTAAACTGGTTTTAATTGGCTAAATATTGCCAGGATTCTTTGGCAAACCCTCATGGTTGAAACATTGATGGAAAGGAATATATACAGCCGTTTCCGTTGTTGCAACAACAGCATCGTTAAGATCTTCATTTAAAACAAGAAACTTTCTCAAAGCATGTTTGTAAGCCTTGTGATATTAAGGGAATTGGTAGGTGATTGTGGCAATACAGTACCCTTCCCAGTCAGCAACATCTTGCCCTATGGGCTCGGTGTTGGCTGCTGACTGGGCAGGGCACTGGTATTGTCACAATCACCTACCTCCAGTGATCGATTCCTACAAATAGGCACTGGCAGACGTCCGGTTGTCTGATGCAGGAATTAATTGTTTTTACTGTAACTTACATGGACACCGTACTGCATGATTGACCGCATGTCATAGGGTACACTGGTCAGCGTGCTGGAAAGGTCATACTGGCTAGGGTCAGCAGTAAAGGATCCTATGTGGTTGAGGACCTCAATGTAAGCATTTCTGTCCAAGCGACTCTGCTCGTGGTGGCAACCCATAGAGTGTAAGGTCTCGTGCACCAGGGTGCCTTTCTGAAAGTATACAAAGATGTAATATAAACAAGGCTTTTTATATTCGCGACCCTTTTTGTTTGCGATATCTCCAAACTCGATCTTATAGATCTATCCACAGATGTAATGTGAACAAGGCTTTGTATATTCGCGATCCTTTTCGTTTGTGGCATCTCCAAACTCGATATGATAGATTTATACACAGATGGAATGTGAACAATGCCTTTTATTTTTGCGACCTTTTTCGTTTGCAATATCTCCAAACTCGACCTGATAGATCTATACACAGGTGAAATGCAAACAAGGCTTTTTATATTCGCGACCCTTCTATGCGATATCTCCAATTTCGATATGATAGATCTATACAAAGATGAAATTCTGAAGAATGCTTTTTATATTCACGACCCTTTTCGTTCATGATATCTCCAAACTCCATCTGATAGATCTATGCAAAGATGAAATGTGAACAAGGCTTTTTATATTCGCGATCCTTTTCGTTTGCGATACTTGCATATATAGTAATAAGACACTGAACAAATGCGAGGACATCCATATGTCAATAATACCATTATCGGTGATTACTTACTATACTGTTCGAATAGTGGGAATAAAATTGGTAAGCGTATACGGAGGGCTGAACTGCAGTGTGATATCCATGATACCACATTATGTAATATATCGATATTAGAATAAGGCAGTAATTGGGTATCATAATTATAGAGCTATGCAAATATATCTGACATTATTATCTAATATATGTTTCTGATTTCCGAATGAAGCTCAAAATGGGTTACGCATAATAGTATACGATTGTAAGATTTGAGGCAAATAAATGTGCAAAAAAAGCGATCTATCACATAGGTTCCTTCTGTTGCAAACGCGTCAAACCTTTAGGCCATTCCCAAGAATTGTTGTAATCTGTCAGTGTTGTATATTATTCTGAGGTAGTCTACCTATTATGTTTGTGCATACTCACACCCATACAGTCGCTTCCTGATCTGCCTAGGTTGATCCCTGTCACCTTACTGCCATATCCCCTCATACCAATACCTGAATAACATCTGAAACAAGAGTCAAGCAGTAATATTGAACATGATTCACTTATATATTTGCTAACTGAATGGATGTTTCATATTTTAAATTTTTTCTCCTATATAAATCATTGTTTTATCATTTCAAATTGAACGAGTAATTTACCTAACTGACGTTAGGGTTATTCCATAACCTATAATGATCCAAAAAGGACGGGGAACTAGAGTAACGGGGTCAATATACTTTGCAATTATTGCGAATGGGAACATAGGTTTGTGCCGTTCCAGGCCCAACAGTGACTGGCCTGTGATTGATGGTTGAGTACGACAGAAAACTACTACGAACCGACCATAAGCGTCTGACAACTTTCTCTAAAGCCATAATCCCAGTCCCATGCAGCAGTGAGACACGGGTAGTGGGCGATGCGCAAGGTAATAGACCACTCAGCCATGAAGGCAGACCTAACAATGACGGCGAGCTTCTTAAAGTGGTAAAGCAATAACGTTTTCGGAGTTCCATATACAAATGCGTACCCACGGCAAAGCATGTGCAGTGGAAAGACAAAGGTATAGATAGATAATCTTTATTTCAAGTGGGTAATATTTTTACATAGTAAACACGAGTTCCCAGGGCTCTTGGCCGACTACAAAATTACAATTAAGACATAGTATACAGGGTGTAACAGCAATACAAATGATAAATGCTACTTGCCCTGCTTGACCTCTTCCATACTTCATGTAGCTGATACCCCTGTTAGCGATCACGTGATTAGGTTGATACCTGAACTTGAGACACGTGTACTTCATTAGTTCAGCGAGCGCCTCTCGTATATTAGCAATATGGCTAGAGGAAAATGAACCTAGAAGAGACAGATAAGGGATAGTACCTTAGATGAAGAAAAGAATGGATATGTAGCGAGAGACCAATTACTATATGCTCTATAGTGAAGGGCTGGACATGACAGGGGTTTCTGATCTGGCATCAGCGTGAGGTCATGAGAGAGCAAGGACCAATCAGGGCTCTCGTATCATTTACATTAGAGACAAACATGTGCGCCAGCATCATCTGAGCATGCGCTGAGCACGACTTATGGGCTATTGCGGGTTGAGGCTAGCCTGTTCAGGCTGATCGGCTGGTTTCATATCCAATTGCTTTTATTTATATAGGGATTGCACTGAGAAGAAGATAAGATGATGGCCAAGTATGTGTCTTTCATATCTTAGCGGCCTGGTCAGAGGAAAAGTACAATATGAATAGACTTAAAGGCTGAACAACTGAACATAAGACAAGTGTATCTAATCAAGTTAGCAAGGTCCTCTCGTATTTTAGTGCCTTGGCCAGGGGAGAAAATAGACTAGGTAATAAGGGAAATAATGTATAAATGGTCTTTCTACAGACATTTAATTTTCACTATTTTCGCGCACACCATGATAGCGCTAAAATAACATCCTTCAAATAGATATCCTGCTTTGTATATATGCAGTTTGAGTGCTTGAATGCGCGAATTTAAAGTAGCGCAAATGCTAAAGCGAAATTAGCACTTCAAATTAAAGCCGTATACAGTAATTTACATTCACCTCATTAGTTCAATCAAGAACCCCTGTATTCCAACAGCTTGGGTAGAGCTAAAAGAGCCTACAATGTGAATAGACTAAGGATGATAAAACAATGTACAACCTGATGTTACGTTATAGCAAAATATTTGAATAACTGTTATTTTTACGTATTTATTTAGTGAATAGAAATATTCAAAGACGAAAGGTCAAAATGTCGGAAACGAATGTGGCGATCATTTGTTTACAACGGTATCCTTTCATAGCGATGATTATCTTGAATATGATAAAAAGATATGACGGATTATCCGTCAAGCAAAGGTTAATCTGAACTTACCTGTGTATGTGTATGGCACATATCCCCCGGTCCATAAACGGTCGCCTGTGATTAGTTTCCGCTTAGTAAAACGAATTTCATCGTCTGCTCTGGTCACATCTCGTTTCCCGCCCTTTTCTCCTATCCGATCATAATTCTCATCCTCTCCTTCGTCTTGAATTTGTGGCACTGTTTCGTTCCTGGGTAAATCTGCAAACTGAAGAAATCTCAACTAGGTATAATAGTCTGGCGGCCAAATCCAAAAATGTGACTTTTGATGGCAAAATTTGTTACAAGCTGCCATCCATGCTAAATCATATCTTCAGAGGATGGGCCATATGGTATGGGTGGATGGCGGGATTTCTTTTGTCGTTTTAGGTGTTTTTGGGGCAAAAAATGCAAAAAATGAACTAAAATGAGTGATTTTTGTAATTTACGTCAAAAAATTATTTGTTGTCGACCTAAGCTCATGAAAGTTTGTACATATATGCTTGAGAACACACTCTTTGAGATGGTTGAATCAGATTTATCAAAATATTAAGCGTTAACCTAAAAACTGATATAATCTGGCAAAAAATGCCTGAAAACAGTCTTTTTTCAAGATTTACGCTTAAGAAAAACGTCCATAAAATTCCCTTGGAAAGAGCTAGGATTATGAAACTTGGCCAAAAATATCCCTGATGTGTCCCAATAAGAATATGATATTAGTATACTGTGTATGTGACCTAATGATCCTGTACTGGGGTTGTTGAATTTGAGATATACACAATTAATGAACATTGGCGCCATAGCGTATATTACACTTATTACAATAGTATGTCATAATACATGACCCTCATTGATAAAGAACTTGTAATATAAGGTTAGCAGCAATGTTTCATGTATTGTATGGGTGAATGGCAGGATTTATTTTGTCGTTTAATGTGTTTTTGGGGCAAAAATTAGATAAATTGAGTGAAAAAAGTAATTTATATCAAAGAAATATTTGTTGTCCACTTAGGCTCATAAAAATTTGTACATATATACTAGAGAACATGTTCTTTAATATACTTGCGTTAGCTTTAACAAAAACTGAAGTGATATCCTAAAATGGCTAAAATCTGGAAGAAAAATGGATAAAAACGGATTGTCTACAGAAAAAAAATCATCATGCAAAGAGCTAGGAACGTGAAACTAGGTCCAAAATATTCCTGAAGGGTTCCAAAAACATGCTTTATAGCGTGTGTGCTTATTTCACCAAATAATTATGCAGAAGTTTGTTCAACTCGGAAGATGCAAAAATCAGCACATGTAGCATATGTTAAACATACTGTTTGCTATTGATACTGAATGACAATTTTATTGATTGGGCAATATGGAATATCAAGCCTACTCTGATAGATTTGGTGATGGCAGGAGTAGTGTCTAGATATAGGTGGCAGCACCAAGATTTTTGATTTTGTTAGCTTCAAGGCAGAGGGCCTGAGAGGGGGCTACTGCAGATGTTGTGGAAGTTCATAATATCTAGGGCTTGCTCTTGAACCCAAAGGGGAGGCTCTGTTTTAAATTACCTCATAGATCTGATGGACTTTCACTCTCAAGGGTTTAGCTAACTCTGAGTACCACCTCAGTGACAGGGCAATGAACTTGGTTGTATGGTGAGAATTCTTTAAAGGGCAAATGCACCATCATGATGATTTAGGTTCAAAATGTGCCTATACGTGTCACCTTTCAAATAAGACCACCCGCAAGTCTGTCCAACTCAGCACCGATATGGCTTATGAAAGTGAGTAAAAAACAGGCCTCAGTATAGGCATGGAGGCTGACATTATCAGGGCAGGGCACATTTTAAGCACCGAGTTAGGTGTGAAAGAAGCCGGTTGATTCTTATCTAATAGGAGGAATGGGAGGAAGCGAACTCCTCCATTCTCCCACCATAAATGACCAATGTCCAATTTGCTAAATACTTATGAAATAACTGTAATAATTCTTTTTCAACGTGCATCTGTGATCTTATTGACTGTTGGATATTTTTAGTGGAGCATATCAAACATGTCTATAAGGTGAATGAGGAATCCCTGGATATTTAGTTTCTGAAATCATTTTACCTGTAATATATCATTTAGATGACTAGCCTTGTATAGAACAGTCTCATAAGAGTCTTCCATATGACTATATTCAATCTTTGAGTGATGTAACAAAATTTTGTTCTCTGAGAAATGTTTTATGTATTGAATCCTTCCCCTTCTCCACTTATGGCAAAAGTTTCCTGTTCCTAGGTGTATAAGGTCCATCTGATAGACTGAATAAATTCCTCAGAAAATTGTATGAAGGTGATCAAATTTTGAAATATATGCATGTGCATGAATAGAGACCGGGACGTGGGCTACATTGACCATATGCTAAACTTCAAATTTCTTGTTTACTTGAAGAAGGATTTATGTTTCTGTGAAGGTATCTAAAATCTCTGTTGAAGAGCTTTTTCTGTCCACCACAGATATAAATTCTTTAAAATCTACTATTTGACAAAAGTCTGGAACAAACAGGGTTTAGATGTGATATTTCAATAAGATAAAACAGTCAAATGTGGGAGTAAGATTCTATCCCCAACAATTTGGATAGCTTAATATGGCCCATTACAACCATGAACATGCATGTACTTATTGAAATAAATGCCTTAAAAAGTCACTGAATTCATACTGGAGTGAACACAATTCAATTGTGTTTGAAAATTGTGTTTGTGTTTGAGAATTTTGAAGGGTTACAAAAAAATGTAAGTGTCCTGATGGGTGATTTTTGAGGGATTGAGTGTCCAACTCTGGGTGAGATGCACTGCAGGCCAGCTTAATAATACTCTACTTTAAAACTGTGTGAATGTTTTAAAAAGGTAGTTTGGTGCTATGACACATTTGAATGATTGTACCTTACTTAAAATTACCTATGAGTTAGAACTTCAGATACCCTTTTTAAAAACTATTGTGCACAGTGTCTAATTCTAAATATGGAAACTATCAGTTAATACTTAAAGATAAGATGAGATTCATGAGAAACTAGTCCATTTAAAGAATATTCAATACATCTATAGGCTTGAACCAGTCAATTAAGCAGATATGTGATTCCGTAACTGTTATGGAATCACCAACTTTAACCCCCACTAAAACATTGTTTGAAAATCTATTTTTCAAAAGTGTGCCCCTCATAGTTAAATAAGTGTTCAAATGAAGTTCCATGGTAATGACCCAATCAACATTTTCAAAAGTAAGAAAATTGATATATTTCTGTTACAGACTCACATGTTACGGAATCACAGATCACCATATTTTCTTAAATTCTTGAAAAACACCCCAAAACATAATATTCAATCCTATATATATTGGCACAGACTTCACAGGTCTAATTGTATCATCTAAAACAATATTGAAGTTCAAAATACGGTTTTACAAGAACATATGGTGGTTTTAACATTTTGTGAAATGTTACTGTCAGAAAGGCGTTGAACAAACAAACAAACACCCTGCAGTAAAATGTTTATAACTGTTTCATACATGGGGGTACATTAAATCTGACCAAAGATCCAAAACCTTCAGACTTCTAGCTTTCCAAATATGTAAGATATATATTGCTACTATAAAGTTTATTTCTTGTCTTAGATGCTAACTTCAACTTGATCGAGCCCATATGCTATACATCCTGACTTTTGCAACTTACAAGTTGAACAAACTTCTGCATAGTTATTTGGTTAAATATAGACACATCCTATAAAGTACCTTTTTTGGAACCCTTCAGGAATATTTTGGACCTAGTTTCAAATTCATAGCTCTTTGCATGATGATTAAATTAACGTTTTTCTGTATACAAATATCTTGAAAAATGACCGTTTTAGCCCTTTTTTGGCCAGATTCTATCCATTTTAGATTAACACTTCAGTTTTTAAAGCTAACGTAAGTATATTAAAGATTATTTTCCCTAGCATATATGTACAAATTGTCATGAGCCTAGGTGAACAACAAATATTTTTTTGATATAAATTACTTTTTTCACTCAATTTATCTAATTTTTGCCCCAAAAACACCGTAAATGGTAAAATAAATCCTGCCATCCACCCATACAATACATGAAACATTGCTGCTAACCTTATGTTATAAGTTCTCTATCAATGAGGGTCATGTATTATGACATACTATTGTAATAAGTGTAATATACGGTATGGCGCCAATGTTCATTAATTGTGTATATCTCAAATTCAACAACCCCAGTACTGGATCATTCAGTCACATACACAGTATACCAATATCATATTCTTATTGAGACACATCAGGGATATTTTTGGCCAAGTATCATAATCCTAGCTCTTTCCAAGGGAATTTTATGGACCTTTTTCTTTAACGTAAATCTTGAAAAAAGACTGTTTTCAGGCACTTTTTGCCAGATTATATCAGTTTTTAGGTTAACGCTTAATATTTTGTTAAATCTGATTCAACCATCTCAAATAGTGTGTTCTCAAGCATATATGTACAAACTCTCATGAGCTTAGGTTGACAATAAATATTTTTTTGACGTAAATTACAAAAATCACTCATTTTAGTTCATTTTTTGTGTTTTTTGCCCCCAAAACACCTAAAACGACAAAAGAAATCCCGCATCCACCCATACCATATGGCCCATCCTCTGAAGATATGATTTAGCATGAATGGCAGCTTGTAACAAATTTTGCCATCAAAACCATTTTCTAGAGCCTTTTTTGGATTTGGCCGCCAGACTATAATGTATTCATGCGTAAAACGCAAAAGAGGGTGAATTTGTGAATTTTCCTGAGCACTTAATGAATTTATGATTCATTCCTAAGTTATTTCTTAAAAAGGTCAGCAATCCCTTCGACCTTAGACTACTATTACTATCGTTCAAATTGCAAGGATGCAAAGTTGTTTTTTAAAACCCTGTCATGTTGGTATTCAATGAATAGCGCTCGCTGAGAACTCTTAGATGAGTACCAATATGCCAGGGTTCCAGTGATATTCAGGATTTATTTTGCATCATCTTGTATTGACCAAAGTAGTTACCAACAGCATAAGGGTGGATGAGACATGTACATGTAAGCATACATGAGTTACAATCGTACGTAACTCTTGAGAGTCGGGCTAGTAGAAATGGGGGAGTGTAAAAATACAGACTTATTCTGGTGTTTTTCTTTACTATATAGAAAGCTCAATGCTATCTAAACGAATTACTAAGAGCTATTTCCTTGCTACCAGTGTATTGCATAATCGTTAATAGGATATTAGTTATAACTATCATGCACTTCATTACATACGCACTGATGGACATATTTGTCTTTGACCTATTCGTTCGGAACTACCGGTACATAAATATATAAACTACATGAACTATATATATATATATATTTATATATATATATATATATATATATATATATATATATATATATATATATATATATATATATATATATATATATATATATATATATATATATATATATATATATGTATGTATATATATATATATATATATATATATATATATATATATATATATATATATATATATATATATATATATATATATATATATATATATATATATACATGTATATACATATATATATATATATATATATATAGTTCATGTAGTATATATATTTATGTAGTTCCGATCGAACAGGTCAATATATATATATATATATATATATATATATATATATATATATATATATATATATATATATATATATATATATATATATATATATATATATATATATATATATATATATATATATATATATATATATATATATATATATAATATATATATATATATATATATATATATATATAAATATATATATATATATATATATATATATATAATATATATATATATATATATATATATATATATATATATATATATATATATATATATATATATGTATATATTATTGTATATGTATGTATGAATGCGTGTGTTTCATGAAACCACTTAAATTTTCCGAATCGAGTGTGTTTGTGTGTGTGTGTGTGAGAGAGAGAGAGAGAGAGAGAGAGAGAGAGAGAGAGAGAGAGAGAGAGAGAGAGAGAGAGAGAGAGCTTACCTTCACATGTTGCGGTTGGCCATCTTCCCAGTACGTGTACGACTCAATTATGGCCGCTTCCATTCTCGTCTTGTCAAGTATGGTTTCCCCGCTATCATCAACCTGATAGAAGATCAAACTGTAGGCTCTAGTAGTAGTAGTAGTAGTAGTAGTAGTAGTAGTAGTAGTCGTAGTAGTAGTAGTAGTAGTAGTAGTAGTAGTAGTAGTACATGTAGTTGTAGTAGTTATAGTAGAAGTAGTAGTAATAGTAGTAGTTAGCAGCAGAAACAGCAGTAGTAGAAATAGTAGTAGTAGTAGTAGTAGTAGTAGTAGTAGCAGCAGCAGCAGCATTAGCAGCAGCAGCAGCAGCAGCAGCAGCAGCAGCAGCAGCAGCAGCAGTAGTAGTAGTAGTAGTAGTAGTAGTAGTAGTAGTAGTAGTAGTAGTAGTAGTAGCAGCATTAGCAGCATTAGCAGCAGCAGCAGCAGCAGCAGCAGCAGCAGCAGCAGCAGTAGTAGTAGTAGTAGTAGTAGTAGTAGTAGTAGTAGTAGTAGCAGCAGTAGCAGCAGCAGCAGCAGCAGCAGTAGTAGTAGTAGTAGTAGTAGTAGTAGTAGCAGCAGCAGCAGCATTAGCAGCAGCAGCAGCAGTAGTAGTAGTAGTATTAGTGGCGGTGTTGTTGGTAGTGGTGATGGTGGTATTTCCTACATACGTTTTCGTAGATCAAAGGACTGTGTTGGCTTTCCTTGCTCCTAGTATTCAATTCCACATCTTCGAGGTGCAAAGACCCTGTATTCGCCAGGGTTGTAGCCCATATCAAAAAGCATGTTAAGATTACACTTAAATAGATAACTTTGATACATCCCATTTCGTTCAAAAGTCACCAGCAAAAGTTAGAATCGCTCATACATTGACAAGTGTTCGTTGAATAAGCAAACGTGTAGTATCAAATGCCTATACGTTTCAAGCCACTAGCCAAACATTGGTTTTAGGGCTTGCATGGTTATTTCCCTGTTTCTCATATTTCAACAGCTCATAGGGATTGCATAAGTTGTAATTATCTCCTCTCAGATTTAGATAAGATTAATGTTCACCATTTTACCAATTTCACCAATAGTGTGTCATGTTGACGAAAGATTTATGGGTCTAACTTTAAAAAAATGTCAAAAAGGACAGACTGAAAAGGCCATATTTTTTAAAATCATCGTTTTTCAAAAAATGCATCAGTCAGCTAAAAGGAAGTACCGAATAAAAGACAGGAATTATAACTCTGCAACAATGCAGGGTTAGAATGACGCAGTGCGACAATGCAGGGTTACAGTGACACAATGCAACAGTGATAAAGGCACCTTAGACAAGGCTAAATACATTGAGAACATGCAATGGTTCATATGGCAGCGATTAGTTACATATATTAACCATGCTTCTCAAATTTTGCGTCGATTACAATATTGCAAAATAGCTCATGCTAAACCGTTATTTTCCAATTATAATGCTAGCAAAATGCACATGGAAACAATGGCAGTCAAGATTTCTACTGCCACACCCTATCCCATAACAGAAGCCACAATCCCTGTATTATTAATACTATCCATCATGTCCCCTTAATTGCAGGTCATGATTAAAATTAATGTACTTTAAATGGATTTTGATAGAAATACGTTTGACGGTACAACATAAATTTTATTTTTATTTTTCGTCCAAACCCACAGGGTGGAGATTTTTATTTTTGTAGCATAGACACGAGAAACAATTCACCACTTGAGTCTGGACTATTCTGTGTTCCGGTTCGGCCCCAGCAGCGCAGTGCTGCACTGTAGTTAATTACATGAATCCTGGCCATGTCCTTCCACCGCTGATACAGTACCCGCCTCTCTATACACAATAGTAATTGGGGCTATCCGTGTGTGTAGTCAATATAGACCATTAGCTCTATCAGGGCGATAGAGAAATCTGATCATAATGTGTGTCATCATAGATTAGAGTTGTAGGTCTTTCCAATGAATTTGGATCTGGAATTCCGGTTTTCGTCATTTTTCTGCCCAATTCGTGACTTAAGCCAGTTGTAACTGATTGAGGAAACCGGAGTACCCTAGGAAAACGCCGGCTACCGTCAAGTCATTGGCAACTTTCTTACATGCCCCGGTCGGGATTCGGACCCAGGCAGTGGTGAGAGACAGCTAGCAGTCAGTGACATCAGTCCTTGGACCACATGGTCGTAAGGGTATACCCTCTCTTTCCAATGAATAAGAAGTGTTACGATTATCGCATATCGTCTACTAAGTTAAGTGCTTACTCTCTATACAAAAAGTTCCCTCTTCGAATCACTAGAATTTCAATATTTCCGCTACATACCCACTGCAGGGCTGGACCAATGCAAAAATAATTCACTTCGTATTTACCACTGGTCAGCATGCCATGAATTTACCACTCACTCACTGCAGATGTGGACCCTGACAGAAAATTCTCTCTCTAATTACCACCAGCATGCCACGAATTTACCACTCGCCTATGGCAGATGTGGACTCACACAGAATTTCCGTCTATTTACCACCAGCATACCATCATTTTACATGTATATACGGACGCCTAATAAGGCCAGGGAGAGAATTCTATTTCATTTATTTTTATTCGCTTAGGTCTACCCTTCATAAGCAAACAAAGTTGAAGCACTTATGATAAATGTGGTCAACCTTTTGAGTGATTAAAAAAGCTTGATTTGTTACTCTATATATAGCGACTTTTTGGAGGTGATAGAAATATGTTTTGTTGGTCGATATATATATATATATATATATATATATATATATATATATATATATATATATATATATATATATATATATATATATATTTATAAGATATATATATATATATATATATATATATATATATATATATATATATATATATATATATATATATATATATATATATATATATATATATATATATACTAGTATATATATATATTTTACATTAAATATATATATATATATATATATATATATATATATATATATATGTATATATATATATATATATATATATATATATATATATATATACATACATATACATGTGTGTGTGTGTGTATATGGAGAAGTCAGCTTGACCGTTTTGCTTAAGCAAAACCTTATTTAGAAGCCAATCAATGTTCATGTCTCATGTCTCGGATATAGTGTTGCTTGTTTTAGTGCATCCAATGAAATCCTTTCTCAGCCAATCGTCGGGGAGGAGACAATAAGGTTGGTGACATGTGCACTGCCAACAGATGCCACATGTTCTGCATACATGGCCTACTGGGCAATTCTACCACAATGGCGCATGTGTTGTGGTGGAATTGCGGCTTGCTTTGATTCATCATTTTGCATAATATGACAGAAAATAATTCTTTATCCAAATGATCCTGAATAGATCTCTTCCCCTTTATACTGTACAATGGCTAATTTTCCGTGTAAAATTTTCCCCTAATTTTTCACTTTTTGCGTATTTCCGCTTCTAATATTTCCGAAGAGAGGACATATGATTTTTCCGTTTCTAATTTCCCCGTTTGATGAAGATTTTAGTATACCGAAGAGTAAATATTAATGGGCAAGAACATGGATTTATCTGTGTTTATTAAGTGCGGACATGTGCTGTATTGTTTTTTTCCCTGAGTTGTTTATTCCCGTTTGAAAGCATTCGCGAAAAAACGGGAAAATAAAACTCACGGAGAAATTAGCCATTCTATAGTTTTGGTCACTAGACAATTGCAGTGTTGTTTCGAATTTGTCGCACAGTTCATATTTTGTGTTTTAACAACATGTACCTTGGGCGGTATAAGAATTCATTCTATGAAGCAAGACTGCCTGTAATGGGATCACGTGACAGTTATGGCAGGGAAATCACCCGGAACCTGCAAGAGCTTAAAATGTTGTTGACATTCTTCAACTAAAGGCATAGTAGGGCATTCGACAAGGCGACAGC
Organism: Maea johnstoni; assembly: GCA_963942565.1. Lineage (NCBI taxonomy): Eukaryota > Metazoa > Annelida > Polychaeta > Spionida > Magelonidae > Maea > Maea johnstoni. Next base: position 13,034,912 of record OZ012695.1, read on the forward strand.
AACATATCAAAATTAAAATCCATTAAAAAATACCCCACGGTTAGAATCTCCATTACACTATGCAAACACTATCAGAGTTGGAAATCCAAAATAAAAAAAGGAGGTCACCATTCCTGCCGTCCATATGTAGGTGGCGCCAAGGTGGCACTAAATTTGCAGTCCATCACAAATACCGCACAGTTAGAATTTCATTTTGGATAGGCTTTAATATTGATGCCCACTTTGAATATCCAAAATAAAAAGTGGGGTCACCAGTCATGCGGTCCGTATAGGTGGCGCCAAAGTGACAAACAATGTAATTTGCAAACTTTACGTCATGTTATTATATTTCCCCACCAAAGAACGAATTGTTGTAAGCTTCTGAGGTAATAATAGGCAGGAAGCAGTCAGCAACGCCTTCAACCAATCAACTGTCTGAGCAGCCCCAGAACGATGATTTAGAGCTTGCAAAGGGCAATTACACAGTCGACATAGTGAATTTGTCAGGCGACAAAGAAATGCACCTGATCACTGTCTCGACAGACGAGCCACGAACCGAGTCCCTGTCAGAACCCGATAACATGAAAGAAACGACTGGTGAACGTAGTGAAAACACGGAAAACGGAGGAACGGGTGCTCCCGAACGAGAAGTGATAAGTAAACCCAGCGAACTTTGTGATAAAGACATTAACGACCCCTTAGTCTCCCTAGTGCGTAACTTCGTTGACATGTCACGCCGTATGTTAGAAGCGATAAGCGGGAGGTCTGATGTGCCAAAAACGGCCCAGCAGTTCCATGTAGAGTATGTCGAGAGGGTAGCACAACAAAATGCGAACAATATAAGAATGATCCTTAAATGGAAGAGCGAGGTCGACGAGCGGCTAGACAGAATCGAAAAATCGTGTGCAATCCCTCCAAAATCGTTCCGTCCTTTTCGCAGAAATGACGATGATGATGTCTCTAGTGATAATGGAAACGAGCCGCCGTACAATGCCGTTTCCCAGGGCAGAAACAAGGGTTGTAAAACCCGACCGAACAATGATAACGTAACAAAATGTGACGATAAAGGGAACAAAGGTGCCCGTAAATTGTTCCCTGCCCGTGCGATACATGAGACCCCCAATCCTAGGCTTGCACAGAAGGGACCCAGTGCTGCAAAGGGCGGACGAGTTAAACCTACCAGCGAGGCTATGAACATTAGTGAGCATTCGTTCGAGGATGCTAACCCGTACGGTCCACTTTCTGATGAATCTATAATTGAGCAGATCGAACAGAATGAGATCATTGTAAGGAAATCCCCCTCTTTCGGACGTGGAAGGGGCCGAAAAAAGGGTAACATGATCAAACCGGGCGCGGCGACCCGGAGTGCACCAGCGAAACAGACAAAGACTGCCGAACGATCAAGGCCTTCTGGCCCGACTAAACCTCCACCCCGTGTGGCGGTCACCAGGCCTGCAACGAAACCCGTTGCCGACGTTTCCTCCTCATGGTACGATGAGGAGGAAGAGGATGCCGAACTTTCCATGGCCTCAGCTGTTGGCCAGGCCGATAACAGTGAGTGGGAGACTGGACTGGAGGATTCCCCCACGAATGAACCACGTCGCATGGTCAGACAGGACATCGCCTCTACCGATCTAGGACAGCCGTCCATCAAACCAGGAGGCGACAAGGGTCGCAAGCATACTAGTACAAAAGAAGCACCTGTTGAACCACAACAGGATGCTTCTAGTAAGGGTAAGTCAACTGCTCCGTTAAATAAAAAAACAAAAGTTGACTCTAGTAACACCCAGGGTGACAAAATTTCTTATGCCGGTACACTCAAGAAAAATCAATGGGACACTGCTAAGGGTAAAAACAAAAGTCGATCTCGCCTTGGTAACAAGCGCATACCTGAACTAAAGAGTGCGGCTGAAGCCTCCCTTATGGAGATCTATATTCAAGAGTTAGACTGCTCAAACTGTAGGGGAGCAGTCGAGTTTGAAGAAATGGTTCTAGAATATTGCAAAAGACGAGGCTTGAATGCCGTTGATGCCTGCACTATCCCCGTAAAGAATAGCCGCACCAAATCTGGCTGTAAGTTAACGGTTCATGAGGTTGATTATGACTCTGCCATGTGTAGGGACTTCTGGCCGAGAGGCTCTAGTGTCCGACCATGGAGATCTAGACCACGAAATGATTCAAATGAAGAGGACGATAGGAGTTCATCAGAGTAATTTTCACGTTCACTTCGCAAAGAACACAAAAGTATTTATGGCCATTGTTATTGTTATTGTTTACTCTATGTCTGCATGTTCTCCTCTCTAACCCTAATCCACAGAGGAGGACACAACCAAATACCTATTGCCAAAAAGGTGTGAGTACCACTGTATATATGAACTGTCTGAACGATGATAGTGTATTACTAAACTTGCCTACCCCTAGCACGTTTAGCAACCCCAGCGGCTGGGATCATGGGTGTGCTCACAGCGTATACAATGCAAATTTTGAATCCACATTAACGCTGCGCACGCATCCTTTGTTTACATCCGTTAAGATGGGTAACCCATATCAGGCCACCCGTTGTAGTAATTTCTATGAATATGTGTATACCATCCGAACAAATGATTTTTCAGTATTCTCACAACTGTTCGCCCTTAATGGTGATAGCGACAATATCTGCTTAGACCATCTATATGTTTTCTATGTATACAACACAATCTATGAGAGCGCACAGGCGCCGTGGCCGCAGCTTTTGTTTACATTCACAAATAAGGGTAATCCACATCAGATCACTCAATGTAGCATCCTCTACAAAAATGTATATATCAATTGCACAAGCGAACTTACTGTATTCTCACAATTGTTTAACCGTAACAGTGAGAGTGATACTAGATGCTCGGTCCATGTATATGCTGTCTACGTTTACAACACAATTACAACATGCATGTGGCTAATCCCTGATGTTTTCTTATTATTCAGAAATAATGTACTATGGCATGCGGCGCATCATGGGGACCATTCTTCGCATCGCCCGGTCAACGAATACAACCAGGCCCGGCTACTATTCAAGACATCCATTACTCATCCTGAATACGTGAGCTGGACCCGAATCCTCGGCAAAGATTCCAGTTGTCAATATCATATGAAAGTAAGACCATGGCAATGCCAAGAGACTCCCTGTGGTGTGCTTCGTGCACGTCCTAGTTTTGTTATCTGGACAATCATTATGAATGATAGAAGTGAATCAGAGTATACTCATAAGTTATTACCCATAAATATTAGAGCAATAACCGATGTATCATTTACGCACATATATGGCGATTCTTCTACTTATGTTCACCGTATGGTTATCATCAGTGTTAAAGCCTTCATAAGGCTGAAAAGGCCGATTAGTAGCTCTATGACGTCATGTACCCCAGTGTACTTGCACAATTTGTTTACATCACATCACTCCTTGATCTGGCCCGCTCATCATGACCTGGGTCATGGCTATGATGCAGGCTCGGTCAGTGTGAGTACGCCGCGTGATGAATTGTTCGGCATCATGCACCTCCTTGTAAATATATGCTATGAACCGCTACGACCCAGGCCGAGCCTACTTTAGTGCATGACTAGTCTATTTTGGGACAGCTCGTCTCGGTCTCACTGGCATGTTCACGATTACGGCTATGATGCTATAATCTGCAAGGGGTGTGCGGACACGAGTGCAGTGCGTTACATCGTACTCCTCGATGTTACTGCACACAATGATCCCTGGCGAGACTGGCGGAGCCTACCTAGGGACATGACTGGACGAATCATGTACGGCTATCCTCAGCAGGTATTCCCAATCCTGAGTGAAGTTTTTAAATGTGGCTGGTACCGTGTATACTGGCATGACTTATACCATGATATATGTTTAAGTAATAAAACGTTATCTATAATTTCCATGTATTTCGCACAGCTTGTTTGCGGCCACGGCTTTGACGCTAGGCTTGACAGGGTGAGTGCCAAGATGACAGCAGAGCGATACACCGTGTCCAATAACGACAGTAGGTACTATGACCCCTGGCGAGCCTGGCTGAGCCTACCAAAAGGCACGACTCGACAAAGGTCGCAGATATGTCTCCGTCAGACGAAAGCCCTTAACGGTAATTGGCCTATGACAAATTGGTGTTTCGCGTATTTAATTCAATGTTCAACTAACCAGTTCGGTTATATATTCGTTATACGTTATGTGCAGGTTGTTATTTTTATGTATATTGAATATCTTCTAAGCTTATTACGCACATGCGCTGATATGTACACACTAGCAATGAGTTTAAAGTTTGTCCCAACACTATGTGACGCAAACTTCAATTTTGGTTTTTTATTAACATGTGACTGTGTACAGAGTAAGACCCCTATTGGTGATTATTTTGGACAATGTTATAATACACAAGGGCAGCTGAGTGTACCGTCTCAGCACATAACCTGGGTACCCAGATGGCCCCCATATATACATACCTTAAATCTGAATATCGTCTTTGAACTGTTTTCCGGCCATATTTCATTGGATGACGTGCATCATTGCCTAATGACGCTGTCTTTCCGTATTTCATACCGCTTACATGCTCTCGGCGGTCAATGTATATGGAAGTTAAGCCGATGGGAGTACGCATCTTATCTAATCACAACACAAACACAATGTTATATAAGAATACTGTCAATTTTGGAAGCTCTGATTTATGAACAGCCAAATCAAACACTAGATGACAGTAAAGCCCTTAAATCTTAAAATAGCCTGCTGGAACATGAGAGGCTTCTCTAGCTCTGTTCCATATTTAAGATCACTGTGTAAAGAAGCTGACATTATAGCAATCTCGGAGCATTGGCTTCATGAAAATATGCTGAAACAGTTCGAAGACGTTACTGATAATTTTTCATACTGTGCGAGGTCAAGCAAATTTGCCCTCGCGGAAAATTATGGGTCTAAACGTGGTCAAGGGGGCGTCGCCATACTTTGGAGAAACAGTGTTGGTGGCGTGTCCCAAATGAGTAATATAATTCACGACCGAATGTGTGGTATCCGCTTACAAACTGCGGGAAACTTGATCATTAACATCGTATCCATATACCTACCCTCCCAAGGTTCACCTGAAAGCCTCTCAGCGTGTCTGGATGACTTAAGCGACCTGATTGAGTCGCGAGAGAACGGTTCAATGACTATTATTTGTGGCGATGCCAACTGTGATATGGGACATCTAGGGGGCAAGAAAAGTGAAAAAACTCCTACGAACCGAGGTAGGAAGTTTTATGACTTCATTAGTACTCACAACTTAGTGTCAGTTAATTGTCAGTCCTGGTCAGAAGGACCACTTGAAACTTTTATAGGACCCACAGGGTCCACAACTATAGACCATATACTTACCCCATATGAGATGCTAGAAAACATCACCAAATGCCGAGTTCTCCATGAAGATCCTCTGAATTGCTCCGACCACAATGCTATTATAATTAGTCTCGCTGTAGGCGAATTATTGCCCACAACGGTAAATGTGATACCTCCTAGAGTCACCAGGTGGAACAAAATATCATCAGAGGACATAAACGCTGTGTATACTAAAAGAGTAAACGAGAAAATGGAAGATATACTTACCTTTGTAGGGCAGATTGACAATCCCCTGCAAATAGATGAAGCCTTTGAAATGGTGGTGGACGTACTTATGTGCGCTAGCAAGGCTCTTCCAGCCTCAAAATTTCGCCCCAACCTTAAACCCTTCTGGAGCCCTGAGTTAAGTAACTTTAAAACCGAGAAAATCGCAAAGTACCGAATTTGGGTAGCAGAAGGCAGACCACGCAGTCAAAATTCCAAGTCATGGTCTGAGCATAAATGTGCCAAAAAGAGCTTTGCTAAGGCTATTAAAAGAGTCAGTAAAGAGTACGAGAATGAAAAAATGATCGAAGCAATCGAGAGCAATAGTACTGATAGGAGCGCTTTCTGGCGACACCTTAAAAAGTGTAGAAAATCCCCAGGCAGTAAAATCTTGGCAATCAAAAATAAACGTGACAAGGTGGTCTATGAAGTCAAAGAGATACTGGAGGTGTGGCATGACCATTTCTCTCTGCTCAGTACACCTGTGGATGATAAATCCTATGATAGCGAGCATTTTAACCTTGTTAATAAGAAAGTCTATGACCTCAATGCTCAAGATGACAACAGTATTTTCTTGGAAGCCCCTATTAGTACTAGGGAAGTACAAAAGGCTGTGAATAGACTTAAAGGGCAAATGCACCATCAGAAAGATTTAGGTTCAAAATGATCTTTTACATGTCACCTGTCAAATAAGACCTCCCCCGAACCTGTCCTCTTTAGCACTACTCAGTTATAGCTCACAGAAGTTCAGCAAGCAACAGTCCTGAGGCGGCTATACAGGGCCTCCATGCATCCCAAGATGCACTCTGTTTTTGACACCTTCTTAGCACCAGCCTGTGTCACTAGTGCTTCAGAGATAGCAGTAGCAGAGAAGCCTGCATGGCTTTCCCTTTCTTGCTAATTTTTATTCCTGGCTCATCCCTGATCACAATTTTTGGAAGCAAATAAAACTTCAAGAAGTAAAACTTACATAGTATGGCAGAATTGAGCGATTCAGGAATTTGGAGGAATGGAAATATCTGACTCACCTAGGGAACTTCTCCCTTAGACCCACATGATCCTTTACTCAATGGTGCCAGGTTCTTTACTCAAAGATAGCATCTTGATAACAGGAAGTGAAGGAATACACATACTAATAAGTCCTACACTATTCCCATGAGTAACTGGTAACTGACACAAGTGTTGCAATTTCCTGTAAGTGATTAGCACAAACTGATTTCATAGCAATTAGGAAGTAATGGTTTCTACCCAAAAATAAGCTACAAATCATAGTATAACTTCCAAGGATTGTTTGAATATACAATAGGAAATTGAAGAAGTTCAATCTTTGGGAATTGTGACAACTTATTGAAAGCCAGTAATGAAAATCTAAGCAGGAAAGGGGAGCCCAGCCCCCTATTACTGCTATCTCTTAAGCACTAGTGACACAGGCTGGTGCTTAGAAGGTGTGAAAAACAGAGTGCATCTTGGGATGCATGGAGGCCCTGTATAGCTGCTTCAGGACTGTTGCTTGCTGAACTTCTGTAAGCTATAACTGAGTAGTGCTGAAGAGGACAGGTTCGGGGGAGGTCTTAATTGAAAGGTGACATGTATAAGCCCATTTTGAACCTAAATCATTCTGATGGTGCATTTGCCCTTTAAATCAAACAAATCAAGCGGGTTCGATGGAATTTGTGCAGAACATGTAAAATATGGTGGTGTTATACTCATCATTACTTTGACATTTATCTTTAACCTTGTAAATAAGTGGGAATATGTCCGATTGAATTTTAGACAGGGCATACAGGTCCCCCTTTTCAAGGGAAAAAATCTTTGTAGCTCTGATACCAATAATTATAGGGGGATTACCCTGCTGAGTATTTTTAGTAAAATGTATGAAATGGTTATATGGGACAGATTGGGTACATGGTGGACACAGAACGAAGTCATTTCCAAATTCCAGGGAGCGTGCCGCAAAGGTCAGTCCTGCGTGCACACTTCTCTTTTATTACAAGAGACTGTGGCGAACGCCTTGGAGACACATAATAAGGTATTCGTATCTTATTTTGATGTGTCCAAGGCGTTTGACACGGTCTGGATCAATGGCCTCTTCTCCAAACTGCATGACATGGGGATCATAGGAAAACTATGGCGAATAATGTACAGAACTTATACAGATTTTCAATGTAGAGTTCGCGTGGCCGGTAGCTTTTCCGATTGGTACCCCATGCCATGCGGAATCCATCAGGGCGGGGTCCTCTCGTTGGTGAAATATCTGATTTTTATCGACGAATTGCTTATTAAGTTAGAAAAGTCAAAATTATGCTGTACAATTGACCATATCCCAAGCAGCCCAGCAGGTTACGCAGATGACCTAGCTACTGCTACGGTCTCTAAACAACGTACAGATATGATTCATGATATGGTTTATGAATATGGGAAAAAATGGCGGTTCAAATTTAATGCCTCTAAGTCTGCAGTGATGGTGTTCGGCGAAGATAAAAAGACGAATGTAAACAATAGCAAGTACAGGAATTTTAGGTTAGGCAGCGATGTTGTAAAGGAAAAAGTCACATATGATCACGTAGGGGTTAAAATGAGAATTTTCCCCGACAACCATACTCGCATAGAAGAAAAGGTCTCAAAAGGGAGAAAAACCCTTAATGCTTCGTCTGGCTTAGGTATGCGAAAAAATGGGCTTAATATGGGGACATGCAACATTATATTCTGGCAGGTCGTGGTTCCAACAGTTACCTTTGGTTGTGAAGTTTGGGTTATGAGTGATAAGGATGAGGTACTGTTAAGCTCCTTTCAATCTTATTCCGGTAAAAGGGTACAACGGTTCCCTCAAAGAGCTCCGAATAACAGCAGTTTCTATGGGCTAGGATGGTTAAAACTTACATCATATGTCAGAGTGAAAAAACTCCTTTTCGTAAGATCTATCCTTAAAATGGAACCAGGAAACGTTATTTTAAAGATTATTAAGTTAAGATTGTTGATTTTCTGCGATGATATCGAAAATAGAAGAAAAAACCCTTATGGTAGTCCTATTTTTGATATACTTAATATTGCTCTTATTTTTGGTGTACTTGGTACTATAAAGACAATGTCCGATGGTATTAGTCCAATAGTGTCAAAAAATGCTTGGTCCCGATTAATATGGGAAAGGGCTTGGAGACTAGACGACTCAAATTGGCATGCATCAAACACTGTACTCAGAGAAAACGATCTTCTAAGAAAAACAATAGGTAATTCTAGATATTTGTCATGGTGGGCCATCAGCGACTATGATTACAGATTAGTCAAAATGTGTGAAACAATGTCTAGGATAATCTGCCATTCTAGTCAGCTCAAGAGGGACGACTATCGATTAAAGGGGTTACCGATGAGTAACAGAACGTGTAGCAATTGTGATATGTACTGTATAGAAGATATTCTCCATATTATTAGTCAATGTCCTTTTTATTATAATGAACAATCCGCTATGATTGAAGCTATCTATAGGTATTGTCCGAATGTAAGAGGTATATTCGAGGAAGATCCAGCCAATGTCCCATATTATTTGCTCGGGCGTGAAGTCCCATCATGCAGTGATGACGAAATGATGTGCCTATGGAGCATCTCTGGTGATGCAATCACCAGGATGTATAAAAAAGCCGTAGCTGTTAAAACCGGTATTGGGTAATTGGTCCTTAGTGTCCTTCTACAATGGGTCTTCCTCCATATGAATGTAAGACGTTGCGTACACACTCAAAAAACACTGATATTGAATGTGCATAAGCAGTCTTTTGCTGCAAAACACTACCTTTTTGTATCTGATTAATATTTAATTGCACAATATAGAAACACTGTGAATATTATTATAGTATGTATTAATTTGTATATCCGCTTTTGTAATTGTCGTATTTTTCGTATTCATGATATGGTCAATAAATACTTATACTTATACTTATTGCAAACACTCCAGTCGTTACAACGAAAAAAGAAAATCGCCGAGCAGAATTTATTCCTTTATAACTGACGAAAATCAAAGCTAAACAGAATTTTTCTTTAATTCTCTGTAAATCAGAAGTTTTTTATTTTCTTGTTGGATCACCCAGTATCATCATATCTTCATACAATGAGAATCGTGTACATATAATGTTTTCGTAATGTACATGTATACAAGCAATACAAGCAGGTTCCTAGGATACTGATCTACTAGTATATGTGATGGAACAAATTACCATGAAAGCCTTATGAAAATGGAAATATGTGAACATGTCCAATTATATAAACTTTCATAAATTATTTGGAATTTCTTTCCAATTTCTAAGATATAAATCCATTTCTGACCCTTGATAAATAACAACACATCAAGCAGAGTGAAGTGAAGAATGGGATGTTTATTCAGCAACTATGTTATTTATTGTTCGCTCAGTCTGTTTAAAGTAAAGCTGCGAGGAAGTTTTCCACCTGCGCAGGCTCAGAAGCCTCTGTGAAGATGACATCATCACAGGATGGAGGAGGAATGAAGACAGATGGATCGTTGATGCCTGAGGCAAGCTGAGTGGCACCAGCCCCAACAGAGAAGAAAACTAAAAGAGAATACAAAGTTTCTTCCTGTTATATAAGTCAATTAATACATATGTATATATATATATATATATATATATATATACATATATATATATATATATATATATATATATATATATATATATATATATATATATATATATATATATATATATACATATATATATATATATATATATATATATACATATATATATATATATATATATATATATATATATATATATGCATTGGACAAAAGTTGCCTCAGCATTGGAAGGGTTGAGAGAGAGAGAGAGAGAGAGAGAGAGAGAGAGAGAGAGAGAGAGAGAGAGAGGGTGGGGGGCTGAGAGAGATAGGGGATGTCTGGGTCCTCTGATATGTTTCCCATTACAAGGAAGTCCAAGGTTTCCGTCCGCAGGACAGGTACTTTTCTAGTATATATATATATATATATATATATATATATATATATATATATATATATATATATATATATATATATATATATATATATATATGTATATATGTATGTATGTATGTATGTATGTATGTATGTATGTATGTATGTATGTATGTATGTATGTATGTATTTATGTATGTATGTATGTATGTATGTATGTATGTATGTATATATATATATATATATATATATATATATATATATATATATATATATATATATATATATATATGGGTAGATAGATAGAGACAGATAGATAAATAGATAGATAGAAACAAAAAATATATACTAATGAATAAACAGATAATTTTATCGCCATAAGCAATAGTTGTATATGTATAGATTATTTGAGATCTCACTGCTTTATAGAAAGAAAAAAAAATATACAATAATGAATAACCATAAATATAATCTTCTTATAGTTTCTTACAATTTCTTAACCTCTATATAGAAAGAAACGGAAATATGAAAAAAGACACATAATCGCAAACAATACTATCTTCTCAAAAACATGCAAGATATCTTCATAATATAGGAGGGATGGAAAATAAGCTAATGCTATCTCAAACAAACAATACGAAAACATTTTCAAGAGAGTAGAATAACAAGGTATTTGTCTAGAAACTTTTTTTTTAGCAACGGAAAAATTAAAATAGTTCTAGTCTAGATGTATATCATCATTGCCATTTTACTTTTAATTCTACTTTTTTATGATATTCATTTTTCAAAAGTATCATATTACTATTATCATCACATTGCTTTTATTCTCTTCATCAATCTCACCGATATCCTTATTATGATTACCTGAGATTAACGAATTGGGTTGGGAGAGAGAGAGAGAGAGAGAGAGAGAGAGAGAGAGAGAGAGAGAGTTACTGTATGTGATGGTAGCTACTATCAGCGAGAGAGAGAGAGAGAGAGAGAGAGAGAGAGAGAGAGAGAGAGAGAGAGAGAGAGAGAGAGAGAGAGAGAGAGAGAATGAGAGACGTACTGCGTTTGCCAGCCTCGTTGCCGTTTGTCCCAGACACAGCGATGGAGGTAGGTACGCAGCCATCTTGCGCCACTGTGAAGTAGCCGCTGTAGGTCGTGTCTGGCTTGACCTTGACATTGCCGTAGCCATACACATCTTGGATGAATGTGGGATAGGGCTTCATGCCGATGGTGTTTGTCGCAACATAATTATCACCTTAAAATATAAGACAGCATTTCATATGCAGTATTACCTATAAACACACAACTGCGTTTTCTATCAATAAAATACAAAATCTTAATGAGTAATAGTCCATTACATTTATAAACGGACTCCTCTCCCCCAAGGGCACGCAGAACTGCGCAGAAAGGGCATTTTATTCCCGTTGTATCAAGCGGATTCTAAAATGGCGACTTGGCAAATAGGTTTTACGATAGGCTTTTAAGATTTGGAATAGCAATTGTGTCAACAACTTTAAATTATTATGTCAATTTTACATATGTCGTTTTTATAAAAGACACCTTCGATATTCAAATGTTTTTTGTTAATTTACTTTCTTCTTTAATGTCCTTTCATTTGTCTATTTTCCTGCATGTCAGCTAGGAACATCGTTTTGTACATTGAATAGATTGATACATATATCTCATTTTTATAGAAGTTCACTGGCTTGGGCTGTCATTGCCCTGTGATATTTGTTTATAGGCTTCCAAGCATGAAATCAAATGACATGTTAAGTGAGCACAGCTTTTTAAAATGCATATGCAGTATTGTAGTTGGTGTCACTCAGTTACATTACAACCTGGTTGAATAAATAGGTATCAGACTGGTGATATATATATATATATATATATATATATATATATATATATATATATATATATATATATATATATATATATATATATATATATATATATATAAATATAAATATATATATATATATATATATATATATATATATATATATATATATATATATATATATATATATATATAAATATATATATATATATATATATATATATATGTACATTGTATATACGTATGTTTGCATGTGTGTGTGCGTGCGCTTTTGTATCACGTACCAGATAGACATCGTTTCATCTCACGGTCTTCCATCTCTTTCTTACATACGCCATTCTGAATGATGTATCTCACGCCCTGAAAATTGAAGTTTAAATGACCTAGGTGATATAAAACGGTTGTAATGGTTCTACTTATCAAATGGGGAATAATGCCGATTTTGTTTGATTTGCATATTTGTGCTTGGATATATATATATATATATATATATATATATATTTGTAATATATTTAAAGTCAAACGTACACATCTGGTACTTCGGCAGATTCCCTCTTATTAGTACATACAGTGGAACCTGTCTACATTGAACACTCACGGGGAATGAAAAAGTGTTCAATGTACGCAGGTGTTCAATGTATCCAGGTTCTGGGTAATTAGAGAAACATGATTATTTCATTGCAAAATCTACTTTGTCTTTACCTCACTTTCTTCATATAGTTAAAAACTTCACATGTTCAGCATTTGAAAAATATCACTTAACAAAACAGTTAATCTTATGTATCAAATTTGTCTCCATTTTCAGTGAAAAGTTTCAAATCAGTGCAGAATGTTCAAGGTAGACAGTGTAAATGAGGTCTGCGGGAACACATTTGGTGTTCAATGTTCAAGGTATACAGGTGTTCAATGTATCCAGGTAGCCTCCCATTGATTTTCAATGGGAGTGTGCCGGGACATGAAAAATTGTTCAATGTACGCAGGTGTTCAATGTACAGAGGTGTTCAATTTGACAGGTTCCACTGTACCTGTTATCATTCAACCACCCACTACCAGACGAATGCACGTCCGAAAGGTTGCATGCATAACAAAATCGTAGCATGAAGATTTCATGCATTAAAATTTTATTCTTATGCACGAAAATGAAATTTCCATGCATGTTAATGCGAATTTTGCCCAGCAATTTTCCTGCGTGAGAATTTTGTGCATTAAATTGTGTAAGCCCAATTTCCTATGAAAATTTCTGCGGCGAAAAAAATCATTCCATTTCATTTTCATTTTTATTTCCATCCATGGAAATATCATTTTGATGCATGGTAATTTCATATTCTCATGCATGACACTTTCATGCCACAATTTCTTCATGCATGAAACATTTCGTATACAACCGATTTACTCACAATATAGCCTAGTTAATCTCTTCAATCGACATGATAGAAGAGCCCTAGACACCAAATGGGGTTAGTCCAATATTAACGATGGATAACAATTTTAAAAATTAGTTTAACACCCCTTTAAGTATGATAACGATGGCCAGGAAAGAGGCCAAATATAGGAGAGAACACAGTTTGAAATGGGACTCTAGATATAATCGTGTGAAAAGATTACCTTTAAATCAAACAATCGAAGAAAAGTCTTTAATCATGAGTTCATGACAAGGGCTGAGGAAATACATTGTTTGATAAAACGACTTGTTTTTAGTTTGAGGTGATCGAGGTAGTGTTATATATGATGATACTGATATTCATGAATTTCGGAATTCTTGTGTTTTACTGTATTACTGTTTTACCGGCTAGTATGACCAACCAGTTATTGTTATAGTTACACTAAGTAGATAGAAATGTCAAGACAATTGAGATGCAATAGAAAAGAATAGCTTTGCTGAGAATCATTAAAATCAGGAAAACACCGCGTAATAGATGACAATTTCTGGAAAACGAGATGAATAGTATATGTACCACACACTAATTTGAAAAGGTTTGGTGACAGAGCATTCTGTGCCTATGCACCACGCCTTTTGAATGAGCCCCCTGACAACATCAACGCTGCTGATAGTGTGCAAATCTTCAAGAAACAGCAGAACACATTGCTAGTTGGAACGGAGTTTATTTGACTATATGGACCATAAACAACTGTCCACTAACTTTCTTTAAAGCGCTTTTGACCATTATAGGTGGAAAGGGCGCTATATCAAATATCAATTATCATTATTATTAATATAATTATTATTATTATTATTATTATAATTATTATTATTATTATTATTATTATTATTATTATTATTATTATTATTATTATTATTGCTGGGTATTATTAGTAAAATAAGTATTATTAGTATTATTAGCATTGATAATAAGGAGGAACGTACCTGTGCGAACTTGTAGATAGTTTCTTTTACACCTTCATTTATTCCATACACTTGTTCCTTTGAGTAAACCTGTTTATTTTTGAAATCCCACGAGATCTTTATGTCGTCCTACAAGGTGGTAAATAAGTGATATACATGTGTGTGTGTATGTATATATATATATATATATATATATATATATATATATATATATATATATATATATATATATATATATATATATATATATATATATATGTGTGTGTGTGTGTGTGTGTGTGTGTGTGTTTGGGCAGTTTCAAAATGGGTCTTTAGTAGTGGTCAATATTTACAGCAAATAAAATGAGTGCTATCAAAAGTTTTGATACCTAAAGGAACTACACAATAAGAGCAAATTTTACAGGTTAATATCTATGGCCTTTAAACAATCAGGAATATACTAAGTGTTAAATACGTGCAGCAAATACGGAGTAAGGGAACTTAATAGTGTTAAAAACAGCAATTACAAAATAAGGAACCTAATAGTGTTAGATGCTTACAGGAATTACAAGAACTTAATATTGGTCAATTCAATACGGCAATTATACACAGGAATTACAGGAAGTTAATATAGGTCAATACAATTACGGAAATTATACACAGTAAGAAAGCTTGATAATGGTCAATACATACAAGACTAAATTCCTAAATAAGTGAACGTAAAAGTTGTCAATAATTACAGCAATTTTATCTAGATATATCCTGCATCAGCCCCTTAGTGCAGTTGAGGGATTTCAGAGATAAAAGGGATAGTGTGGTGGGGTAGACCAGGTTCCTAGTCCCTAAGATATTGGCATCCCCTTCTGTGCTGACCAAGCAGTGTGGTGTAGTACCAGGTATGGTAGTAGATGGCACCACCTGATCCTCCGATCTCTAGCGGTTTTAGGTATTTACACTGAATCCTGATGAAATAAGTGTAAATTGAATTGACTACTATGGCCACCTAGAATATCTGGTGCTTGGTAACAGAAAAAAACATAACAAAAAATACATATGACAGCCTAGAAATCTAGGCTATTGATGAGGCTGATCACTCCTCTAGGCGCATGCGCACAGGGCCAATGTCGCAACGTTTGCAAGCCTCATGACGCCTTAGATTCTTTCCTTGGTACCCTTTCCTTCATCCAAGATGACGCTCAGCCTGTGGCAGCACTCGCGATCCACATACTTACTCCAGTTTGGAATCCCTCCTTTGCAGTCTCTGCATATCCACTTATAGCAGCTCCAACCTTTCCCTCCATCTGTTCTGGCAGACAGCATCCTGATGGTTGGTCTGCAGCTGCAATGGCTGCTACAAAAAGCAGGCAGGCTACGATATGTGCGGACGCCATCTTGTCTAAGTGAGTGCTTCTTAACTTTGGGGTGATAGGTCTGTCCAGCCCTGGGCTTTTAAATGTTCACGAGGTCTGTTATCATAACTATCTCTCCCTTCTCTCCTGGAATTACGATAACTCTGGGAAGGTTACGCCATGATGCCATGTGTAATTGTGAATCTCCGATTAGTAGTGATAAACACCTTAGGCCACTCCAATTTAATGACTTGTCTTACGAGCTCAGGAGGCAGGAAATGAGCCATTTTGGAATAAAAAAAAGTTGAAAAATGTTTCTTTTTTATTTATGTCTGACGACTAGGACTGATAGCGAGATATTTCTAACAGCCTATTCTCAATTAAGTAAAATCAATCAATTAATCCCTGTAACCTAAAGGGTGGGAGATATACATCCTCAAATCTGAGGCTCTACTACAGCACTGATAAATTCCTGTAGTTGATTAAATCACCCTTACAAAGAATATTCTTAAAACTTTCACTTTTATTTGGAGTCTGACAGAAAATTTCCAAACTACTTTCGTCCGTAAGACACCAAAGTCGACTTTTCATTTTATTTTTTTGGAGTCTGACAGGATTTTTTTTTCCAAAAAAAGCTCGTAAGTCAAGTAATTAAATTGGAGTGGCCTTAGATAAATAAAAAACAAGTGCATATGAAACCTGAACAGGCTAGCCTCAACAAATAGCCCAAAGTTCGTGCTCTGCGCAGGTTTCTGTGTAATATAAATGATACGAGAGCATAAATGATCGTGACCTCACGCTGATGCCAGACCAAAGACCCCAGGCATGTCCAGCCCTTTACTGTAGCGCATATAGTTATTGGTCTCTCGCTACATATTCATTCTTTTCTTCATTTCAGATAAACACGTACAGAGAATTCACTCCATTGAGGGGGTAACCTTGTTAGTATTAGTGTTGACAAGAACACTGGTATTTGCTGATAATTCTCTGAAGTCAACCATGGACCTAAAATACACATTTTCATTTTTCCGATATTCATAACTTAAGCTAGGGTCTCACATGGAGTTTGCAGGAATTCGACCGTATTCGACATATATTCGAAAAAGTCGAATACGACCGAATTCGACCCCACATTCGACTTAATTCGACCTGGCAAAAAGTCACTGGGTTAGGCAAAAAAGGTGTTAATTGTTTCGTGTCGAATGCGATGTGAGATCGCTTTAAGTCGCATTTGACAGCCAAAATGTTGAAAGGTCTAACTATTTCGAAAACACTTTGCGCATGCAACTTTATGCAAATGACAAGTTTGATTGACAGGTTGTGTCGAATGCGACTGTTAAAAGTTCGCATTCGACTTGAAAAATCGCATTCGAAGTTTAAAAAATCTCATTCGACAAAAATTAATTCGAATGCGATTATTGAAAAAAAAGAAGTCTGCATAATCTTGTTGTCGTATTCGACTTATTAAACTACGAATGCGACATATAACATGTCTCATTCAATTGTAGTTGGTCTAATCTAACATTTTAAACAATAAATTGTCGAATGCGACACAGTGTGCAAAAAAAAGTTACGCATTCGACATTTGAAAAGTCAAATGCGATATTTTAAACTCGCATTCGACATATCAATTTGTAGAATACGACATTACCAATGTGCGAGGCTACTTTTCCAACCTGAAAATAGCGAGGAAACTAATTTAGTCGAATGCGCACATACAATATACACATTCGACTTCGCTAACATCGAATGCATCATCGCAAAATCGCATTCGACGTAGTTCTGTCGAATGCGATGTTATGCAAATGAGGCAAGTCATTATGTTGAGGACTCCGTCAAATGAACTAGCTTTTTTTCCGACGCATTCGACAAGTTCACTAATTGATTTTCGACTTTAAATTTGCCGCCAAAAAGAACCTCGTTTTGGAATTGCCGAACTCCGGACAAACATCGAATGCGAGCTTTTCCGAAAACTCGCATTCAACTCAAAATTTGGGGTTTTTCCTCATTACCATATCATTTGCATAACGTCGAATTCATGCGAATTCATGTGAGACCCTAGCTTTATGATCTTACATACATTTAGAGAATGACAATTAGACTACAGATAATGTGAGCTAGACACCCATTTATACTGCTCTTATACTTAAGAACATAACCTAAAACGTTGGGATAAAACACTAGCTATTGTCTGGTTAACCCTTATGATGCTGGTGGCATCATATCCTATACAAACTGATGCATAAAACCTGAGAAATCACCGAAACCCAGGCATATGGGTACTCATATGAGAGTACTCAGTGAGAGCTATCTAATGAATATCTACATGACAGGGTTGCAATGGTTTTCAAAACATTTCGCATAATTGTGCATTGGATGAAAGTATAGCCTCAGCATTGGAAGGGTTAAAGGTAGGTTATGGATTTGATTTCTTTGAGTTTTTCTGCATCCTACTTTTATTTGACAATTCTGCTTGCGCAAAGAATATATTACTATAAAGGTTTGTGTCTCACATTTTAAAATCCTATCACAAACTATTATTCCTGCCATTTCTACATTCCAGACAGTTAGCATAAGAACAGTTAACACTTAACAAACCAAAGTTTAGTTTGTGGAGATGATCACTCTCATCCCCTGCATAAGAAGGTTAAATGGAAGTAATGCTTACTGTTCTTCGTGATGTCGGGTAAACGAGGAATAAAAATGAAAATAATAAAAGGTGAGTTGAATATTGTGATGTGATTCACATTTTCATACAAATATTTTCAATGAATTTCACCATCTATTGATATCAATCGTTTTAGGATTTTATGGATTCTGGATAGAAAATTCACGTAGTGAATTAGCTATATTACTCACATCATGTCTACAGATGGGCTGTAATAAAACAGAATATGTCCAATGCAAGAAATGGGAGGCATGGCCCACTTAACTATATGTATGTTAATACGCAACCCTTCAAAAATAAACGTGTAGTTCAGAAATAGGTCTGTAGTATAATGATTCGGAAGGGAAAATGCAGAAATGTAGATTCCTCATTAAGGTTACATATATGTACGTACGTATATGTATGTATTTGTGTGTCGGTGTTTGCGGTCTGATCAAAGGAATGTTGCAGCTCAATTTCGCGTTATGCCGCACTCAGGGATGTCATGCAATTGACAATAGAATTCTTCAATTGATCTGATTTAATCACCCATCTAGAGAGAATAGGCTCCTAGTCCCTGAAGAGTTGACATTCCCTTTTGTGTTGAACAAGCAGGATGGTGTAGTACCAGGTAGACTCTAAATACTGGCGAACTTTATGCATAACGGCATGGAAACGTGTGATCTTGGAATCCTCTACCTAAGGTTAGGGTTAGGTTTATCGTTAGGAATCAGGTCCAGGGTTAGGTTAAGGGTAACCTAACCCTAGCCCTAACCCTAAACCCATGTAGGGGATACCAAGATCACAAGTTTCCATGACGTCATGCATAAAGCTCGCCAGGATTTAGAGTCCACGGTAGTACCAGGTATGATAGATAGATGGCACCACCTGATCCTCCAATCTCTAAATGTTGAGGTACTCAAACCGAGTTCTCTATTCCACTGGTGAGATAAGTGTAAACTGAATTGGCCACCATGGCCACCTAAACTATTTGATTCCGAGTAACAGAGAAACACACGACAAAAAAATACTTATGACAGCACAGACATCCAGATAGGGCCCCGTTGAAAGAGGTACTAGGAGGACAGTTTAATTACAGAGAAGGGGGAAGGCAAGTGTTGCGGCAAGGCGCTAAAGGCCGCAGGAGGAATAGAAAGTGGCAGTGTAGTAAGGATCCGTGCGCCCAAAAAGTGAGTGGCGGGCGCACGGATCCAAGCCCAAAGTACAGGTGGAAGGTGCATGGATAGGGCACTGATGATCACGTGGGGACGTGTGAAAGGGCAGATAGAAGGTAGATGGGTGGGAGTTGCATAAAGTAATGCCTTATAGTTAAGTGCTGGACTCATGTCAGGAGTACCACATAAGCCATCAGCGCGGGCTCACGTGGGAACAAGGACCAATCAGGGCTCTCGCATCGATTACATTACTGAGACACCTTATCTCCACCACCAGCTGGGGGTGCCCAAAGCACCAATTTCTGGCCTATTAGCGGCTATTAGTTGACATTAGTTGAGGCTTGCATGTTCATGTTGACCGGCTGGTTTCGAATCCACTTGTGTTTGGTGATCTAAGGTAAAGTCATGTGCAGCAAGTGTCCTTCATCAACAGATATAAATTAATACTTACACCCATTAAACTTCATAGATCTCAATTTTTATATGAAGGCTAGGCATTACTTGCATCCATTAAACTATATATTTTCTCGAAGAAATTCCTAACTTCACAACTGTGGAAATGTTTATTATAATAAATCAAAGATAAAAGATTGTTTTTAGTCTAAGCCCAACATAAAGTCATCGGCCCTTATAGCGAACGGCAATTCAGGCAGACGTCTTTTCTGGGATCAACGGTTTTGACCAACAATTCATTTTTAGCAAAGTTAAGTAAAAAAAATTATAGAAATAAAGCAACCGTTATTTTGAGTATGAAATATTTCTAAGGGTGAGGTTCCACATCGAGCTGGCTGGAATTCGACCAGTTTGCAAAAATTCGCTAAAAGTCGAATGCGACACGTAAAATTGTCGTGGGGTTAGGCATTTTTAGGCGTGTCGAATGCGATGTGGAATCGCTAAACGTCGCCTTCGACGTGCTAGAAGTCGAAAGGTCGAAAACGGTTGTGCGAATTTCCTGGTTGATTGACAGGTAAGGTCGAATGCGACTTTCCAAAAGTCGCATTTGACAATTAAATTCGCATTCGACATTTCAAAAGTAGCATTCGAAGAATAAAAAGTCGAATGTGACTTTTATAAATTCGAATGTGACTTGCAGATTGTTGTCACATTTGACCTTTTAAAAGTCGAATGCGACATTGGATTAGTCGGATGCGACAATAAAATGTCGAATGCGACCAAAAAAGATGTCGAATGCGACATTATTTCTTCGCATTCGACATGGAACTGGTCACATTCGAACTTTAGATATGTATCTATCTATCTATCTATCTATCTATCTATCTATCTAGATATCAATATATCTAGATATCTATCTATCTAGCTCAAGGGATTGACTTATTGATGATATTTCCGTGGACAAACGCTGGGAAGCCATCCGTGTAATTAGTGTTGTCATATCTATGAAATATACATCTAACGTTTTTCAGTCCAGTGCGCTTGGTCACAGTAGGACTTCTATATATCTAGATATATATCTATCTAGATATCTATCTATCTACATATCTATCTGTCTATCTAGATATCTATCTATCTAGATATCGAGATATCGATATATCTATCTATCTATCTATATAGATATCTATCTATCTAGATATCTATCTATCTAGATATCTATCTATATAGATATCTATCTATCTAGATATCTATCTAACTATATCGATATATATATATATATATATATATATCTAGATATCTAGATATCTATCTAGATATCTATCTAGATATCTAGATATCTGTCTATCTATATTGATATCTATCTATCTATCTAGATATCCAGATATCTAGATAGATATCTATCTAGATATCTATCTACATATTTATATAGATATCTATATCGATATCTATCTAGATATCCAGATATCTATCTAGATATCTATCTAGATATCTATCTAGATATCTATCTACATATTTATATAGATATCTATATCGATATCTATCTAGATATCCAGATATCTAGATAGATATCTATCTAGATTGATATAAAGATATATATCTAGATAGATAGACAGATAGATAACCACCATAATCAACTTATCGAATGGGTAAGTTTATTTTACGCATTCGATTTCAAAGAAGTCGAATGCGACTTTAAGAAAGTCGCATTCGACTTCCCAGATGTCGCTTTCGACTTTATGCAAATGAGGAACTGGGAGTTAACTCATTAGCATATCGGAAAAGTCGACTCCGCGCGAATGCGCCAAAATAACGATGTTGGGGCCTTCCCAACCGTTTGGAAGGCCCCAACTTGCGAATGCGACTTTTGATTTTTGAATTCGACTTTTCATTTTTCGCGCCAAAAACAAGGTCGAATTTGATTTGCCGAACTTAGGTACAAAAGTCGATTGCGACTTTTTCTAAACGTCGAATTCGACTCAAAAACCTTATTACCATATCATTTGCATAAAGTCGCATTCGCACGGGCTCGATGTGGAACCTCACCCTAAGTACCACACGAAGCACTGGGCGGGTGGAAAAAAAATCCACGATCGAGAGCTGGAATCGAACCGGCGACCCTAGGATCGGGAGTCGACTGGGCCAGGGCGACTGGGCTATCAACCAGGCTATTCCTTCTGTTGTGTGAGACGGAGTGAAAAGAGAACCATATTGATGAAATCCCGTAACTCTATTTGGGATCGTTCCTAGTATTCCGAGTCATTCTTGTCATTTACGTGACTGACAACCGTAGTAGATCTTTGTTAGGTACATGTACCACTAAGCCACTTTTATCAATGACCCCACACATTTACATACGGCCCGAAACTGATTATGACCTACCTTCGTCACCTTTGGTAAATAACCAAATCAAATATGGCGCCTGTTGTCTAACTACTGCCAGACGGCTCGCCATCACCCGAATGTCGTTAGAACCCAATAAGGAGCGCCAAAATAGCTGAAAAATTGTAATTGATCTTTTAATCTAATGCCTTTTCAAATAAATAAACAATAATAACTTTATCAATACGCCTTTACATGTCGTTAACTTTGTGGCATCGCCAGTTTCGCAATCCAATTTTCCTAGTGTTATGAACTTGCTATTCTGAGGTTCAATTAGTTACATCTGCTGCCGTTTCACTTTTGGGGGCGCTTGCAGCTCTGCATGAACATTTGCGTCTAGACCACATTTATCTAGCCAGCCACGTGCCAATTACACGTATATTTAGTGGCAAACATACTACGTTAATAGGCGGAATAGCGAGCGACAGCATCGCCATCTATTAACGAAGCCTATTCCAGCTTAGCCCGCGACATGACACTCTTCAACAGACATTAACATTCTGACGATTCTGGCGCTTTCTTTAGAGCTATTTTCTCAGGATTTCCGTAGAGGAATTAAGACTCTGTGTCATCTTGGATAGGGGAACGTCTAATAAATGAATCAGATGAATGATCGTAGGAGATATATTTTTCCTTATCAACAAATGTCATTTTTGCCCAATTTATATATTTCTGGTTATATATTAACTTTATCATGTAGATGCCGACATATACATTATGTGAGGATTCCTTACTGCCAGCAAATCTATGAAAGATGTGCGCGGTATAAGATTAGGGTTCACTATGATAATGGGTTACGTAAATTGTCAAAAATGTGTAGATATGATGAAGATCCCCCATATCATAGGCAGAAATAGTGTGGTGTGATCCTGGATGAAGAAAAGAATGGATATGTAGCGAGAGACCAATTACTATAAGCGCTATAGTGAAGGGCTGGACTCATGCCGGGGGTCACTGATCTGGCATCAGCATGAGGTCACGTGGGAACAAGGACCAATCAAGGCTCTCCTTTTATTAACATTACAATGAAACCTGGTCGCCAGCATCAACTGCGCATGCGCAGAGCACGAATTTTGGGCTGTTAGTTGACACTGGTTGGGGCTAGCCTGTTCAGGTTGACCAGCTGGTTTCATATTCACTTGCTTTTAGGTGTGATGGAGATCGCTAGGCTCTCCTGGTTAACATCACATACACACCACAGGTAATTATAACGCCGGTAACAGAACAGGTTCCCTCGCTTGCCAACATCCGTTTTATATGGCACATCTGGGCATGTATGAATGAACATAAAAGCTATCATCACTGCTATGGGTCGGATAAATAGATGATGTATAAATGCAGTCAAATAGTAAGGAAAAATAAGATCATTTTTATTTATTTCCCCATTACAGTTGAGGTTGTTCAACTCTCCCGGTCCATATCTTGAAAGAGATTACATACGCCTTTCTCTTCATGTGAATGTATCTGTAGGATTTGGCTGTGGGAGTTTGTTTGAGACTGTTCGATCAGTCTTGCCTTTTTTTTGCGCATGCGCATGATTCATACATTCAAAATGGTGCCTCCGAGAATTTTTAACGCCTCCAGATCAAAATGTAAGTTTATTTAATAAAATATGGGATGACAGTGGGGAAGGGTCGCCTGGAACAAATGTCTTTAGTAGTGGGAAGGGATTGCGACCGGTTTTGATAGGCAGATCCGTTTAGATAGGCCAAAAACGTCTGCAGCATTTTTGCTGCAGAAACTGGGCAGATTTTAACACAGGTGGCGTTCTGACTCCACAACAGCAATAGAGATAGTAACATAACCAATAAACGTCCAGAAATAGATAAATAAGCATAGAAAATCGCCACCATAGCTGTTGGAGAGTCAGATATTTCGGTCTACTCTCCAATCTAAATGAAAATTATTTTTCACCATTTTACCAATTTCACTAATAGTGTATCGTGTTGACCTAGAGGTTATATGTCTTCTTTACACAAAATTGCAAAGACGGACAGACTGAAAAAGCCCTCTTTTAAAATAATTATTTTTCAAAAAAGGCTTCAGTCAGCTAAAAGGAGGCGCATGATAGAAGACAGAAATTGCAACTCTAGAAGTTAGAGTACAGTGTAACAATGACACCATGCATGCAACAATGCAGGGTTACAATGACCCCGTGCAACAATGCAGGGTTACTGTGACACCATGCAACAATGTAGGGTTACTGTGACACTTTGCAACATTATAGGGTTACAGTGACACTATGCAACGATGCAGGGTTACAGTGACACCATGCAATAATGTAGGGCTACAATGACATCATGCATGCAACAATGCAGGGTAACGAAAGCACCTTTAATATGGTGAGATACATTGACAATCTGCATTATTATACCTCACGTGATGAGCCATGTGTCAAAAACGCTGGCTACCTGTGTCTCGGTAGGTTCCTTGACAGCGGTCATCATTCGACGTAATGACACCCGTTGTCAAGGAACCGTGAATTGTAAACCAACCGTTTCATGATTCCCTCCATTGTTGAGGACGTCATGCTTTCAAGATCCCCACTCGTGGCGAAAGTATGTCAAGGCCTGAGCAGAATGCCGCCGTCAACAATGCTATTGTCTTATTGTTGAGAACAACGATAAAGAAAACAACATTGACCCTTCATCGTAGCCTTTATGAGTGCTTAATTAGCAGTAATGGCAGCACCCCAAGCTGCAGGCCGGTTTAAGGAAGCGGGGGAGGAGCATATCACAAGACTGCGTGGTATGACGTTGTTTGGTATAATAAAACCAATGCAACATCTCTGTGGTGTTTCCAGCATGATTGTATCCCCCTTGGGAGCTTTATCACCCTCGGGCGACAAAGCTCCCTCGGGGGATACAATCATGCTGGCAACCCCACAGAGACGTTGCATTTCTTTAATGGTTTATACTGTAGCCATTAGATATACCTAATAACCATGTTTTTAAAAAATGTGCGCCGATTAAGATATTGCAAAATACTTATTTTCCACAATTAAGACAAGCAAAAACGTAGAATGAGATAAAAATTAACGGTTAAGATTTCTACTGTCACACCCTGTGACATAGATATTACCATACTGTTCTGGGACCATTATTGTCCCCTTAAGTGCTGGCAATAATTAAAATCAATGTACTTTAAATGGATGTAGTAGAAATAAATTTAACGATCCAACGTAATATTCATTTTTGTTTCTTTGTTCCAAATCCAAAGGGTGAAGATTTATATTTTTGTGCCATAGATACAAGAAACAGTTTGAGGCTGGAGTATGTGTATATGTACTGGTGTTCCGGTTCGGCCTCAGCAGCGCTGTAGTTAATTACATAAATCCTGGCCATGTCCCTCCATCACTGATACAGTACCCGCCTCTGTATAAACAATAATAATTGAGGCGATCAGTGAGTGTGGTCAATATAGACCATTAGCTCTATCAGAGCGATAGAGAAATCTGATCATAATGTGTGCCACCATAGGCTACAGAGTTGTACAGTGCCGACATTTAACACCAGCACTATATGCGTGGGCATCCCGGGCATAATACACAGCAACATGCCTGATTGCCACCCAGTTTCTTTGGAATGGATGCATTGATGGTCTCACAACTGAACATAGCTTTGACTCGAAAGCTGCATGGGTCATCGATGTGCTTGTCCATACAGTACGTGTAGCTCGCGAGTCGAAGCTATGTCTAGTTGTGAGGCCATCAATGGATTCATGCCCAAGAAACTAGGTGGCAATCCGGCGTGTGGTCGTGTATTATGCCCGGGCTGCCGACGCATATAGTGCTGGCATTAAATGTCGGCACTGTACCTTGGGCGTTATAAGAAGTCAATCTATGAAGCATGACTGCCGTTAATGGATCACGTGACTACTTTGACAGGGAAATCACCGTTCAACAGCTTTAAATGTTGTTGATATCTTTCTCAATCAAAGGCATAGTAGGGTATTTGAATTTGAATTTTGGTTTTTCGTCACATTTATGCCAATTGTGGCTAATTCGTGATTACCAGTTGTAAATAGTGGATGAAACCGGAGTACCCAGCGAAAACCACCGCCTAGCCCCAAGTCACTGTCACCTTTCACACATGCCCAGGCCGGGATTCGAACTCAGGCAGTGGTGAGAGACAACGTGTAGTCAGTGGCGGCGCCTTAGACCACACGGCCATCAGAGCAGGCCCCTCATAGTAGAGTATTTGACAAGGTGACAGCAACATCTCAAACTTAAAATACATTTAAAAAGATACCCCCACGGTCAGAAATCCAGTACACTTTGCATAAGCTATCATTGTCATATCCCCTTTGAAAATCCAAAATAAAATGGGGGTCACCAGTCATGTCGTCCATATAGGTGTCGCCAAAGTGGCAAACAATGTAATTCGCAAACTTTAAGTCATTTCTATTAAATTTCACCACTGAACATCGGACAACAATTATTGTAAGCTTCTGAGGTAATGATAGGCAGCAAGCAGTCGACAACACCCTCAACCAATCGAAACACAAAAACCGCCCAAAAACATTGTAAACACTCCAGTCGTCACAAAGAAAAAAGAAAATTGTCGTGCAGAATTTATTCCTTTATAACTGACGAAAATTAAAGGTAAACAGACGCTTTTTATAATTCACTGTAAAACAGATTTTCTTGTTAGATTACTCAGTATCATCATATATTCATACAAAGAAAATTGTGTACAGATAATGTGTAGTAATGCATACAAGCAGGTTCCTAACATACTGGTGTATATGTGATGAAAACAAATTACCAAGAAAACCTTATGGAAATGAAAATACGGGAATATGTCCAATTGAATAAACTTCCATGAATCATTTACAATCTCTTCCCATTTCTTAAAAATATATCTATTTCAGACAGTAAATGAATAATAAGACATCAAGCAGTGTGGAGTGACGAATGACATGTTTATTCAACAGCTATTCAATTTTTTGCTTGCTCAGTCTGTTTAAAGTAAAGCTGCAAGGAAGTATTCCACCTGCGCAGGCTCAGAAGCCTCTGTGAAGATGACGTCATTGCAGGATGGGGGAGGAATGAAGACAGATGGATCCTTGATGCCTGAGGCAAGCTGAGTGGCACCAGCCCCAACAGAGAAGAAAACTGAAAGAGAACACAAAGTTTATAGAAATGTGAATCAAGAAAAAAGGGAAAATTAAACACACGGAAAAATTAGCCATTCTACAGTATTTCCACCAAAGAAAAAGGGCCTGATGATGGAGTTATCCCCTACCAAACCAATCCATACCAGGAGCTTCTGCTGATCATTAGGAATGTCATACGTGAAATCTTGAACACCATTGTGATTTTCAGCATAGCACCTGACATTCCTAGAACTAACCTCCCCGTTCATGTGAAAAGCAGCCTCATCACCAATGATGATGTCACTGAGGAAACGGTCAGGATGATTTACCAGCCATTGGCAAAAATTGAGATGTCTTTCACTATCACCTTGATTCAAGGCATTTGGAAGTGGTATGGGTGCCATTGAATGTCACGATGGGCTATCCTGTTGAAGAAACTGCGGGAGATATGGGGCAAGTCATTTCTACAGGCACTGCATTGAGGATTGACAATGAACGCTTGGCGCACTGCTGCAACATTAGCTGATCTGGCAGTTCTTGGGTGTCCTGAGTTGCCCACATTACAGTTGGTACTTGTCCCATGGGTTAGATACTTGTTGTAATTACGCCATATGGTTGAGGGAGAAGGCGCCTGTCTGCCAGGATACTCATGTTGGAAACGGCAGATTGTTTTTTGTTGGCTGCCAGTTTCCATATACACCCTTACAAGGAAAGCCATTTCTTGGGGAGTGAATTTCTGGCCCGCCATGCTGTCACTGAGGTGGTTAGGGACAGCACTGACCACACCCAAGGTGATCTGGGAAAGTGCGCTATATGTATATATATGCATTTATGTAACCCTTTTGTCTTCTGCATCATGCATGAATGTTCCCTTTATGTGTCAACAACGCAATTGCCACCTCCATTCCCCCTTTTAGTTGGATAGGACAGGCAGGAGACAGGGAGAAGCTAGTATGTGGATGGTCAGTATACAGGCATGCATTGAATTTAACTTGCGTTGGAGTGAAATGATAGGGGGGTCAAACTTTGCCTCACAGCTTTGTCATGGATGATCGGTTTGTTTGAAACTGGAACAGGTTATCTCTAAGATATCCCTCTCTTCAACCATGAAGTCATATATATATATATATATATATATATATATATATATATATATATATATATATATATATATATATAATGTATAAATATATATATATATATGTATGTATATATATATATATATATATATATATATATATATATATATATATATATATATATATACATATATATATATATTTGTTAAATGACTTATCTCATATTGCATAATTGCAATCTTGTAAGCTATCAGAGATAACTACATGTCCTCCCTGTTGATATCTTTCATACTAACTGGCATTGATAGAGGAAGTACATTTGGTATGCAGACCAAATGACTGAGATGTCTCATGCCTAAGTATAATCCTTATGATGCTGGTGGCTAATTTGGCCAAGGCAAAATGATGCAAAAAGACTAGAAAATGACCGACACCCAAGCCCATGGATGCTCATCTGAGAGTTCTAAGCGAGAGCTATCCAATGAGTACCAACATGAAAGTATTCAGATGTATTCTCTTTCAAAAAGAATCTCCTAAACTGAACTCCTGGATCCACCCCGAGAGAGAGAGAGAGAGAGAGAGAGAGAGAGAGAGAGAGAGAGATTAACACATTAGGTAGATCTACATCTACTTCAAACAGAATCTCCTAAACTGAACTCCTGGATCCACTCAGAGAGAGAGAGAGAGAGAGAGAGACTTACCTTGTTTGCCAGCCTCGTTGCCGTTTGTCCCAGACACAGCGATGGAGGTAGGTACGCAGCCATCTTGCGCCACTGTGAAGTAGCCGCTGTAGGTCGTGTCTGGCTTGACCTTGACATTGCCATAGCCGTACACATCTTGGATGAATGTGGGATAGGGCTTCATGCCGATGGTGTTTGTCGCAACATAATCGTCACCTAAAAATATACAACGTTTCATATGCATTATCATCTAAAGACACTCAACAGCGTGTTCTATCAATAAAATACAAATTCTTGATGAATGATGGTCCCCTATGTTAATAAAACGGAATCCTTTCCCCCTGCACTGTACGCAGCATGCCCTATTTTCGAACTGATGGTGTTTTCCATAGTCATGTAAAGAGATACTATATTTTGTCGTTAACTCTGATGGAATGTCTGTATTAAGTTTAATAAACTGTTTGTATGTTGTGTAAATGATTCCTGTGGAGTCTTGTGTGGTCCGGTTATGTATGCACCTCTTTCCCTGTGTGTGAGAAGTCTTTTGGATAATTCTGAGAGGTGTTCTAGTATCTCGAATATGTTTGTAATGCGTTTCTTCCTTTTGCAATAGAAATGGACGTTAAGCGTTATTTGCATCAATGGACCAATGTTTTTTTGCAAGTTCCATGACATCATGAGCATTCTGTATCCTGCCGTTTCTTAAATGGCGACTTGGCATATAGGTTCTACGATAAACCTTTTAAATTTGGAATAGCCTTCGTATCAACTTCAAGTTAAGGTGATGGGTACCATTGCAAGCCAGTTAAAAGCCCTGTCCCAAAACACACCTCAAAGCAGCATAATCCTATAACTAGGTGTATCTCCAGGTTCCTGAGTGTTATCAGGTAGAGAATATCATCGCCACCTGTCATTATTCAATCCACATTCTGTTTTATTTCAAAATTTACAACTGTTTCAAATGACATATTCTCATTAATTACGCAGGTGATGGTTACTGCAGGTTTAGAGTTACTTTAGGGATATCATTGACTATGCCCAATAAAAAGTATTTTCTTGATTTTTTACCCCTGAAGATTTTTACAGACCATAACGTTGAAAATTTTAGTTAGAAATCTCCACACCAACTTCACTTGGTGACCTCACGTACTCATAGCTAGCACCTATTTATAGCATCCTGACCACAACCCATTGTCTTGAGATCGTTGATGTGTATCTTTGTGCAACTCTCTTTTGTTTCGAGTGCTCAGGAGTGATCAGCGAGGTATGTCCATTACTATCAAAGGGGTTCCCATGCCTCCACACACGAGATTTCTCACTAGAATTTTCAATGTTATGGCCTGTAAAAATCTTCAGGGGTAAAAAATCAAAAAAATACTTTTTATTGGGCATAGTCAATGATATCCCTAAAGTAACTCTAAACCTGCAGTAACCATCACCTGCGTAATTAATGAGAATATGTCATTTGAAAAAAAAGTTGTAAATTTTGAAATAAAACAGAATATGGATTGAATAATGACAGGTGGCGATAATATTCTCTACCTGATAACACTCAGGAACCTGGAGATACACCTAGTTATATGATTATGCTGCTTTGAGGTGTGTTTTGGGACAGGGCTTTTAACTGGCTTGCAATGGTACCCATCACCTTAAGTTAACCCACACTTTTCAAGCCTTTGTTCTCTAAGCTGCCTAGACCCAAAGGTATAAGTCCCCAAGGGCATTAAGCAAGAGTGCTCTGCCGAGCTTTTCTCGGCCTGTCATTGGTGGAGGGCAGTCAACTGTGGTACAAGCTACATAGACCCCTCGGAAGCTTTGGTGTATGTGATACCCTTAGGGGTTACTCGGCTCCGCCTCGTAACACCTCGGGTATATAGCAGAAATCCACAGCTTCCTTGGGGTCTATCTATCACATGTTTGTGCGTGCGTTTTTGTATCACGTACCAGATAGACATCGTTTCATCTCACGGTCTTCCACTTCTTTCTTACATACGCCATTCTGGATGGTGTATTTCACGCCCTGAAATTCGAAGTTTGAATGACCTAGGTGATATAAAACGGTTGTAATGGTTCTATTTATGAAACAGGGAATTATGCTGCATCATTTAATTTACTCTAGATACTTTTTTTGCTTGATTTTAAAGTTTCTGCTGGACAGATGTGTAAATAATATATTAAAAAGTCACTAAACAAACACATCTGGTACTTAGGCATATTCCCTCTTGCTAGTCCATAACTGTTATTGTTCGAGCACCCACTATCAGACGAATTCACGATATCAATTCTTGGGGCCGTACGAAAAGGCCAGGGGCAAAACCTTTATTTTAATTCATGGAAAAATCATTTTCATGTACGAACATGCATGGAAATATATTATTTTCATGCATGAAACTTTCATGCCACGACTTCTTCATACGTAAAACATTTCTTAAGATACCAGAGATTTACTCACAGCCTGAATCAATATTTTCTATGGAATTGATAGAAGAGCCAAAAACACCGAGTGGAGTTAATTAAACATCAATCAGGGATGAATTGAAATTAACACCCCTTTTAGTATGATGACGACGACCACGATATATAGGAGAAGACAGGGTAATGGGGCTCTGGATATAATCGTGTGAAGGGAATACCACTTAATCAAGTACTGTATAACTGGTTAATTTGGCGTGTACTTAAGTTGGCATTTTTTTCAAAAAAGTATTTTCCCTGTGTTTATTTTGGCGTCTGGAGCAGTCAGAACAATGCCATCTTTAAGTAGACATATTTTTATGCGATCTTTAATTTGGCGTTGATGGGCATTCGCCAAAACACGCCAAATTAAAAACCACGCCAAATTAACCAGTTAAACAGTAATCAAAGGAAAGTCTTTAATTATAAGAAATACTGAGGAATTCATTGTTTGACAAAACGATTTCTTCTTGACTATACATAATTAACTAGTATAACATATATATATATATATATATATATATATATATATATATATATATATATATATATGTATATATATATATATATATATATAATATATATATATATATATATATATATATATATATATATATATATATATATATATATATATATATATATATATATATATATATATATATATATATATTTATAAACGTGATGAATAATGGGAACGTACCTGTGCAAAATTGAAAATAGTTTCTTTTACACCTTGCCCTGATAGCTCCATTGAGTAAACCTGTTTATTTTTGAAATCCAACGAGATCTTCAATGATGCCTACAAGGTGTTAGATAAATGAAATACATGTACATACACCCGTTTATATATATATATATATATATATATATATATATATATATATATATATATATATATATATATATATATATATATATATATATATATATATAAATATATATATATATATATATATACATATATATATATATATATATATATATATATATATATATATATATATATATATATATATATATATATATATATATATATATATATAGAGAGAGAGAGAGAGAGAGAGAGAGAGAGAGAGAGAGAGAGAGAGAGAAAGAGAGAGAGAGAGATGTATGTATGTATGTATGTATGTATGTATGTATGTATGTATGTATGTATGTATATATATATATATATATATATATATATATATATATATATATACATACATACATACATACATACATACATACATACATACATACATACATACATACATACATACATACATACATACATACATACATACATACATATATATATATATATATATATATATATATATATATATATATATATATATATATATATATATATGTGTAATACTAGTAAGAAAAATCATATATAACGCTGACTAGATGAAGTGTCATTAACTGCTATGGAATAGAATTCTAACCAGACACAGGATATATACACTAACAGTTAGAAACGTATTTCCATAGTGGTCCCAGTCTGCCCAGAGTCCAATGGCATAACATGTAATGATCAACTCCACTGCTCAAGATTGACATAACAACAATATCATATAGTATAATACAAACGTTCTGACTAGAATTGAAGAAGTATATATATATATATATATATATATATATATATATATATATATATATATATATATATATATATATATATATATATATATATATATACTAGTATATATATATATGTAGTGATCAATATTTACAGCATATAAAATGAATGCTATCGAAAGTTCTTCATACAATACAATTACAATTACCACTACAATATCCTATTACAATTTGTATGTCCCTTACTAGCATTCACCGTTTGCTGCCCGATACAGTTAACGGTTGACCGACGTTTTAGTGCACAAACAGTCGCTTGGGCAGATTTATATCCAATTGCTGTCCAATTTGTTTTGCTGTGTATTGCGCCGTCTCTAAGCCTCATCGCGCCACCCTGTGGTAGCGATCCATACTTACTCCAGTTTGGAATCCCTCCTTTGCAATCTCCGCATATCCACTAATACTAGCTCCGACCTCTCCCTCCATCTGCTCCGGCAAACAGCATCCTGATGGTTTGTCTGCAGCTGCAATGGCTGCTACAAACAGCAGGCAGGCTACGATACGTGCGGACGCCATCTTGTCTAAGTGAGTGTCTCTTAACTTTGGGGTGATGGACCTGTCCAGCCTGGGCCTTTTAAATGTTCACGAGGTCTGTTATCATACCTGTCTCTCCCTTCTTTCCTGGAATTAAGATAACGCTGGGAAGGTTACGCCTAGGTGCCATGTGTAATTGTAGATATTTGAACCGTATTGATAAATAAACACGTATAAGGAATTCACTCCGTTAAGGTGGAAACCTAGTTAGCATCACTGCTGCCACGAATATTGTAATTTGCGAGTGAATCACTCGAATCAGCCATCGGCCTAATATAGTAGTAGTACGTTTATTTGCTGTAAATGATCAGTTTACAAAGTCGCACATACTTATAATATATGTCAGATAAACAAATACAAAAGAACTTCAAAGCAACAGAGAAAGATATACTGGTACGGGGTAGAAAACACTGAATACCCTCCCCAGTTTTCTAAATCTAAATATACCATAGATACAATAAATAATTACAGAATAATACCTCCTCCTTAAACATTCATACCTGCAGGCCAGGACATATTCATTTAATTTATCCGATATTCACAATACTATGATTTTACAATTATTCAGCGAAAAACAATTAGACTACAGATGTGAGCTAGGCACCAATTGCTGTTAATGTTTTTAAATCTAACCTAACATTTTGGGATAAAGAGTGTAAACTTGTACTTCTCATAATCAGGTTTGAGGTTCACGTAGGCCTTTGATTTATTTTCTTTGACATTTTGAGTTTTCCCACACTACCTTTATTTGACAGTTCTGCTTGTGCAGCAAATATATCACTCAAATAGCATGCTGTCTTAGAAAATCAAAAATTAACACTTCTGCCATTTCAACCATCCCCACAGTTAGAATTAGACTTAACACCTCAGACCATCTAGACGTCCGGCTCTCTTTGCAAATTCTAAGTAAATCAACTCACCCCATACAACAAAACTCTCCAGGGAGGATTAAGTGGGAGAGACAGGAGGTTAGAAGAATGTACTTTCTTAACTCCCAGGGCCCCCTTAACGAACTTAGGAATAGGATTAGCAATGGGGATGTAACTCCTAATCTCATTGACACTTACCTCAGTGAACTGACGGATGTTCTGCATCTCTCATCTGAAAACCTTTCACGAACCAACTATGTTAAGCACTTTAAACCATATTGGAACGCTGAACTAACTCGTCTAAAGCAAATTAAGGTATATACTTACAGAGTATGGGTCAATGCTGGTAGGCCACGAGATCCGGCCCACCCCCTAATGGTTGCTTACAAATCAGCAAAAAGGACCTTCTCGAACAACATTAAGCGTATTGCCAAACAATATGAAAATGACGAGATTTGTAGAGCTGTGAGACTGGCAGAAGTAGATCGTAACTCCTTCTGGCGTCTCGTCAAACGATGCAGGAACTCGTGTGGGAGCACTAACATCTCTATCAAAAGACTTGATGGGGTTGTAGTGAATAACCTCCCAGACGTGCTTGAAGTATGGCGCCGCCATTTCGCCAATTTAGGTTCCCCGAAGAATAAAGACAATTTTGACGACGTACATTTCCGTGAAGTCACTAACTTTGTTAGATTATACAACGACGGCAATGTCATGGACGATGACTTTTTATCAGATCCTTTCACTGTAGAGGAGATTAGGTCGGCGGTAAAAAGTCTCAACAAAGGTAAGGCCGCCGGTTTTGACCAAATAACCGCTGAGCATATAGCGTTCGCCAACGATTCAATTGAAATTATCCTCCAATCCCTTTATAATGCTATTCGTACCCATGAAGTCATCCCTAAATGTTTTAGAACCGGAATACAGATCCCACTTTTCAAGGGTAAAGACTTGGATATTTTAGACCCCAATAATTATCGCGGGATCACCTTGCTCTCAACCTTCAATAAGGTGTTTGAAATTCTAGTATGGCACCGCCTTAAAGGGTGGTGGAACGACGAACATGTCATTTCTGAGCTGCAGGGCGCCTGCAAATCAGGACTATCATGTTTACACACTGCGTTTTTGTTACGTGAAACAGTGGCCACATCAATGGAGGAAAACGAACATTGTTTCGTAGCCTTCTTTGATGTGGCCAAAGCTTTTGATACGGTCTGGACCGACGGCCTTTTTAAGCAGATCTACGATTTAGGTATCACAGGTAAGACATGGCGCCTCCTTTACAGGTGCTATATCGATTTTTCTTGCAGAGTTAGGGTAGGCACCAATCTTTCAGATTCATATGGACTCCACTGCGGAATTCATCAAGGTGGCTATCTTTCGTTACTAAAATACACCGTCTTTATTAACTCCCTTTTAGTCAGTCTCCGTAACGCAGGTTTATGTGCAAAAATCTACAATACGCCAAGTGGCCCCATGGGGTACGCGGACGACCTGGCCGCGTGCTGTCTATCCAAGAGAAAGACAGACGCCGCCATGTTGGCTGTATACAACCACGGATGTAAATGGCGCTATGATTTTAACGCGCGCAAAAGCGGTGTGTTGGTTTACGGCGAGAACAGGAGAACTCACCAAATCAACAGAGAAAATAGATTATTTATGCTAGGCCCCGCGAGAGTTAAAGAGACGGCCGAATATGACCATGTGGGCGTTAAAGCCTCTATTTATTCTGATAGCACCTCCGGCATCGAAGAAAGAATTGGGAAGGCTAGGCGCGCGCTAAATGCCATCTCTGGCCTAGGCATACGAAAAAACGGTATAACTATTGCAACATGCAATATTATATTTTGGACAATTATTATACCCATTGCTATTTTTGGATGTGAACTGTGGCTTCTCGATGGCAACAGTATAATGATGCTCGAGACCTTTCAAATATATGCCGGAAAACGTATACAACGTTTTTTTAGTAAATCTCCTAATATATGTAGTTTCTTTGGTTTGGGGTGGATGCGCCTTTTGCGTATATTACAGATAAAGAAACTGCTATTTGTTAGAGCCATTCTTGCCCTTGATGAAGATAATCTCACGAGAAGAATCTTCGTCGAGAGAGCAACACATTTTTTTGACAATGACGATCTCTCCGAAGAATGGAGTATTGTTGCTGACCTTCTGCGTGTTGCCGATATTTTTAACCTCAGTAATGAGGTTAGAAATATGGTATTACGTGGTCACATGTTCTCAAAGGAGGTATGGAAAAGAATGGTATGGGATAGGGGCTAGTCTCTAGAAGATACCTATTGGAGCCTAGAAGCTAGGCTATATAAGGACCTTGATCTTATTGTTCGTGTCTGCTCTAGACCACAGTACCTGACCTGGTGGGCCCTATCAAATAAATTCCCTGAATTGATGCATATTTGCGAAAATATGGCAAAAATAATATGTCATGCCAGTCTTCTTAAACGTGATGACGTGAGACTAAAAAACCTCACCCCAGTCAATAGAA